>CM057340.1:158094566-158758708 GCA_030015575.1 Agapanthus africanus | reverse complement strand
GTGCTCCCCTGCCAGGCTCAACGCCATCATCTGCGATCCTCTTGCCCGGGGTACCGCACCGGGTCCACCATGTACCCAAAATGGTTCCTCCACTCCTCGAACTCGGGTCTCTAAATCCATCAGCAAACTCATGGTGGACGACTCATACATCATGGGAAAACCGCACTTTTTATTTAAAAGAGAGAAGATAAGTTTATATAAGTTTTGCGGTTTTCCCCCAAATCCAAAAAATCTCATGGAAAACTGAATCCAAATCCTCAATAGCATGTAAACAGTGAATATAGGCATAAAATCCATGAATGCGTCATAACAATGAATAATAACATGCATGAAGTAGCAAGTAGTAACTACAATGTCTAATCTAGCATATAGGCAAGTACACTAATATCATGTCTAAATTATTAGCTAACAACCTGTGTCGATGAAATAGTAGTTTCTAAAGTGTTCGTGACATGGCAATTACCGATGAAGATGTATGTGTGCCGGCAAGTAAGTGTACGTGGTACATACGCGTCATCGGTAATGGTGCTGGTGTCCTAACAGTATGATATCAACAATAGAATATGAAACATAATATAAGCATGCGATGCGGAGCGAACAACAAAAATGAGCGGGAGCTAAATACTAGACACAAAAATAAAAATCTACATTTAATAAAAATCTAGTCTAACAACTACACTAAACTAAAGGGCTAAGCTAACTGGCTACTGAAGGTAAGGAAACCGCCTAACACCTGAGTAGATACATACATACATACATACATACATACATACATATATATATACATATATATATATATATATACATATATATATATATATATATATTAGTCGGTGATCCCGCCTCGATAATATCACATCCGATACCATATCTATAATCAAATATTCCCAAGTCAAGAGCGCGGATCAAACATCAATATATAGCTCGTACGTAAATCCGTCGTACGGCATCCCAAATCAGTGTACGGGTCAATATCACATTATTCATCTGGTATCCTCTTTATCCAGGATCATAATCTGGGTACTGATCTACGTCTAGTACGATACTAATATCATAAATATAGTCATGATCTGACTGCTGATCTACAGCCTCATACAAACCAATATCATCATCATATATCATCATAAGGAGGTATATATCGCCTAATGCGACCTATTATGAATATCTTAATATATTTGATCTCGTATCACGATCACATGGCAACCATTCAATGTATAACACTATTCACATATAACGTCGTCCCCCGATCCGCTTTAATATCAGGACGTATCTCTAGTACGAATCCTGCCATATCACCGTTCTCGCGGTCTCAATCAAATCTTATCGACTCACCTCAAATCCCAAATACTATCCTCAAATCCAGTATGCGAACACACAGTCCCATACCCATGTGAACACATACCATTACAACCCTATATAAGCACATATGACAGAAGAATGTATGCAAGTATGGTGTGTGTGTGTAAATATGGTGCAACCTCTACTCTAGAGTCTCGCAACACTAAACTAATCCTATCACACCCTAAATCCATCTATGTCATCAATAACATCAAACAATATATATAATCACTATGTGTTGGAGATAGTGCCCTCAGAGTCAATTATTAGGTCACAGGTACGTGATTGTAATGATTGAGGGAGGACCTATCCCGGTAGGACAGTCTTACTCGAGATGATAGTATGCTATCTGGTTTACCTTTATCATCGTGTACTGCTTTAGGTGACCTGACACGTCGCTATTACACGTTGATAGAGCCCCTAGGATTCTTGCTTGACCACCAGCAGTATGAGGGCGATCATATAAGTGGGAGCTGGGGGTCTATAAGCTTATCCTTAAAAGGTCCCTAGTCATGGGAGTTTCGAGACTGGGCATCGATACTCCATTAGTAGACTAGTGTATACAGTCGAGACCTCGACGAGGGGCGGTGGCCGGTCTCACAAGCCACTGGTGTCAGTTGGATCACCTAAGATGTATACAGGTGCTCATTGGGTTATGAGTACACCAGACAGGACTCGCCGGGAACATGCTAGTTGGTCATATACCAGACGTCAGATGGCAGTTCCCTGGTGACATGTGTGCAGGTTAGTTCATCGACCTGGGGATCGTCATTTGTCTCGTGTGAGTTCCCACTGTACTTTGATTACTACCCTACCACGGCTCAAAGGAGTCGTGCAAACAGGTTTTAGTTGGGTACAGTCCCGAGCCACATGGAGGCAGTGAGCGTATCTTCAGGGGTTCGTCTCTCCCGGTATTGGGGGTGAGGTCGTGCTGTGTCTAGGAGAGCCATTACACAAAGTCCTTGGCCAAGGCAAGGAGATTTACTGGTAGGTATTCCAGTAGTATCTCAGGGTGTTCTGGGCTACACTCCGACACGACTTGTACCGCTTTTGGGGGTCTGACTTTTACCAACCCCCTAGGCCCGCCATGCGATACTCATAGACGAACGGACCGGACTGCACGGATATTGTCACTGACAGGCTCAGTAGGGTGTCAGGATGAGTTCGCTCATCGACGTCCTTTTTAGTCAATACCTGGTAGCCCGTTACGTACTGGCTTATACCTCTGACGTGCTAGTGGTTAAATCCACAACCGAGGTGTTGACGAGTCTTTAGAGTCCCCCACATTCAGTTACTCAGCTTTCGGGCGAAAGGTTGTAGAGGCCGTATGGAGATATGGCAAGGTCCGATCAGATACGTGCGGTATTGCACGGATCAGGATCGGACAGTTTGTACTATAGGCCGTATGGTTATATGGCAGGGTTCGATCAGATACGTGCGGTATTGCACGGATCAGGATCGAACAGATTTTACTAGCCGGCTTTGGTATAAGCCGGATCTTAGTATAGTACAGTGTAGACTTTGTCTCATTGCATTTGTATTTCGGTCGAAATACAGATGCGGGTGTGTATGCACAGTATCGGGGTTTTCCTGTAATTTATTACGGGACCAGTTTTCTGGAGTTGCTAGTTTGCTTTCCGTTTCGGCCAATTTCCATTGTTCCGTTCATTGGCCGAAGTTTGGTGGAGGAGGGTTTATTTGCATTGTTGCAAATAGGCATTTGTGGAGGGGGTCTTTGCATTTTATCTTATCATGATGGTTTTCATGATGGGCACCATCACTTGACTTCTTCTTCTCATGATGGCTTGACTTTTTGAAGCCATCATGCATGAGATGATGGTTGCCTTTGTGTGTTGGATTTGTGGTGATCATTTGATTTCTCCTCATCATTTTTTTTGCTTTCCAACCACCCCCCTTGTCTTTGTTTTTCTCTCTCCAATCACACTTGGAAATGAGGGGCCGACCACTTTTGGTGGGATGAGAAAATTGCTTCTCTTTTGAGTGGAGAAAAATATGATACATTCATTCTTTAGTATGCTACATTTTTCCCCACCTCTCTCCAAGCTCTCTTTTCCTTCACCAATGGCAATTCCACAATCCTCAAAAATGAGACATGGTTCTTCACACATTCTACAGCGAATCTTGGGCACGTCGAGTAGCCGGCTTCGTGCCCGAGTTGCCTCGGCATTGAGGTGGGAGCCCATAAACAAAGTAGGCGATGTGGTGCACTTCCGGCGACGAGGAGGACACGGGACTTTTCCGCAAGAGATCGGGACCATGACGAGAAGACCGGAGGACTTGGATCGTCGGTATATCTCTAACCCATCTTCTAGTTAGCTTAGACTAGTTAATGGTTCGATCCGGGTTTTAGTGCGCGGTGGTGCCGGTTTGCTAAGTCCGCAAAATTTAAGTTATTCACCGCTTCCGCATTCCGGCGTCGGATTGACGGCCGGGGCGCCGCCGTGCACTTACAGTGGTATCAGAGCCTCGCCATTAACTTAGTCTAGCTTTGTGTAATGTGTTTTTCAGTTCCGATCGATCGAAATGTCCAAAAACCCGTATTTGCCCACATCAGTTTTCTGTTGGAAATTTTTGGTGTCGAAAAATTTTTCAGGTTGTAAAATATTGATGTACTGGAAAATCTAAGAGCTCTGTAAAAATTCGACGAAGTAACTCAACAGTGGGAGCGCGGAACCGCCGCGAAAACCACCTTCCCGCCGCCCTTCCGCCGCGCACTGTGGAGATCACTTCACCAATTTTTTACAGAGGCCTTCTGGGCTTAAAATATGAGTTTTGGAATATTAAAATTGGGCCCAGGATTTCTGTGAGTGCTACAGTTTTGTTTGGGGGCCCACTTGTTAATTTTTGATCGATCGGATATTTTAAACACATTTTTCACAGTATTTACATTATATCTGCGACCGTGAATGTCACTCGATCGGTAAATCCTGTCTAACTGCTATAGCCCGGTTAGACGGATTTGCGAACGTGACTTTCACGTTGATGTTCTATGTATTTGCTGTGTTGTTGCGGATCGGTCGTGGGGGATAGCCTGGATGCAATGCTAGTACAGTTTTGTTGTATTATGTACATTTGATATTGCGGGGCGAGCGTCCGACATGTGGACTGCCGTCACTGCCTGATTGTATTATTATTTTGGGGCACGACCTGGTTGCGGTCGATGTACCCGGTGTATGTATATTTTACTTTCTGTACTAGGATTGCCCCGCGGAGGGGTGCACGGATAGCCGGGTTCTGGAGGGCAACAAGCCCGCATCTCATGGCATTGAGACGGAGGGGGCTTCACTCTAGGATAGGCGGGCTATTCGCCGCACTCGTAGGGGGTACAGGTTGACCCAGGAGGGGTGCCCAAGTTGCCGGATTCCGTGAAGTGCTGGGTGGTCCATTCACAGTACTGAAGGGGGCTGCCTCGCTTCAGGTTTTGGCGGGTGACTTGCCGCGCCCGTAGGGGTCTAGGATTTCATTGCACAGGCTATCCACACGACCAGGGGAACGTCGGGTTTCAGCAGTGGCTCTGTGAAACCCGGGGATCCCAGATATCTGTATTGTTTCTGTGATGCTGTTCATTCTCTGTGATGTTGCATTTTATTCACGCCTTGAGCGAATATAATATATTGGTATATATATTAGTAGATGTTGTATATGTTTTGCATCCGCGCTAGTCCAGTCCCCGCTCTGTCGTTAGTAAGCTAACCTAACGGGTAATGACGGGACCCAGTGGCGAATGCGGATGGCATATACGTACATCAGTATATTTTCGTTCTTTTTGGTGTGATCAATTGATGGGACTGCATTGATTCGGATCAATGCAAGTTAAAACAAACCTAATCTGATGTTGTTGGAACACTTTTCAAAAAGCTGTTATTGCAAGGACGTTTACTTTTGTTTTGCATCGTGGTATTCATTGGAATATCCTGCTCCTCAGTCGACGAGGCAAGGGCCGAGATCTCTTCACCGGGAGTGACCCCTTGGACAAAAGTTTGCGTCAGGGCAATGACTTCACTATAGCCGATTACTTTTGCTTTGCACCGTGGTATTCAGTTGAAATATCCTGCACCCCATTCTACGGGGAAAGAGCCGAGATCCCTTCACCGGGAGTGACCTCTTTAGCAACGGTTTTCGTCACTATATTTTCAAAAAGCTATCCGTTCCTTCGACGATATCAAGTTCATTACGTTAAAGGTTTTCGCCAGAAACCATTCGTAGCCCTCCGTCGTTTCATATGGGTAGTCAATAGTATTCAAGCTGTGTTTGTTGGCCTTAGTCAAGGCACAGTGTTTGGTAGCTATTGGGTATTCATATGCTGCATAGAAAGATGCGTTGGTTGACAGTCGTATAGCCTTGTTGGCCCTAGTCAAGGGCTTGTACGGGTGGATTCAAATTAACCTGGATAATGACGGGTAGAACTTGACATGTGACTTATGATTTGTTGGCCTTAGTCAAGGTCATAAGAGCATGGGGTAAAAATCACATCGGGAGTTTCAAAAGTACTGAAACTTGCCAGATATGCGCATACCTTCTGGAGTGTGATACCGTGAGCGGATTCCGTCACGTTATCATGCGATGATAGTTGGATCCCGATTCCCACTGATGAGTTAGTTTACTCCTCGGGTAACCCCGACTAATTCTTCTTTCAGGTTTGGAGGAGAATTTGAGGTACAGTGGGAGGTTTCCAGATTAGATAAATTGGTAACCATTCTGATCTAGGTTAGAGTGCACGCTGAGTGTTTTCTTTTCTCTCTCTCTTTGGCAGCGACCATTGACCCGACCCTAAGACTTTGACTCAGTGACCAAGTTGACCGAACCTTCTTTAACACCGGCTTTTGGATTGTCAGAGTTGCAAACCTCATTGCCACTCCTACTTTTACCCTTTTCTCCAGGACACCCCGTTTTACTGCGAACGTCCACTTCCATTGGACAAAACCATCGTATGGTTAGATACGAACTCGAAAGAATTTATTCGAGGATGGTTTCCGGTTCTGGAGAAAACGGATAGGATTATTCAGTTGTCTTTTCCTTTTACCCTCTCTCAGGTTACGAGTACTCCTTGGTTTAGGGGTAGTACACCTATTACGCAAATTGGATTGTCTTCTTCCAAACCTTAGGCTGGTGCCGACCGGTAGGGAATGAAGAAAACCAATTAGCATAACGATGGTGTGCAGAAGGTATTAAGTTCAGACAAAGCAAGGGATTAGTAAGAGGGCAAAGTAAATTGCAACAGATATTCACGACCAAACCAAATATTTCGTTACCACTCCCACATCACCTTTGTATTTCTCCAGGACACTCCGTATCACTACGAAGATCCACAGTTTATTTGGATACTCCATCGTATGGTTATATACGAACTCGAATGGAACTTGTTCCAGTTCGGGGATGGATTCTGGTTCAGGAGAAATAGGAATAAGGTTTATTCGGTTGTCTTTTATCTTCACCCTCTCTCAGTGCGAGTGTTCCTAGGATTGGGACAGTACACCCATTATGCTTATTGGATAGTCTTCTTCCAAACCATAGGCTGGTGCCGAACGGTAGGGAAGGAAGAAAACCATTTGGCCTAAAAGGGTGTGCAGAAGGTAAAGACTAAAGACATATGAAGGGATTTGGAGAGGTGGCAAAGAATTATACGGTTACAGTTGTGAATCTGGAAGAGGCTGTTGGAGATAGTGCCCTCAGAGTCAATTATTAGGTCACAGGTACGTGATTGTAATGATTGAGGGAGGACCTATCCCGGTAGGACAGTCTTACTCGAGATGATAGTATGCTATCTGGTTTACCTTTATCATCGTGTACTGTTTTAGGTGACCTAACACGTCGCTATTACACGTTGATAGAGCCCCTAGGATTCTTGCTTGACCACCAGCAGTATGAGGGCGATCATATAAGTGGGAGCTGGGGGTCTACAAGCATATCCTTAAAAGGTCCCTAGTCGTGGGAGTTTCGAGACCGGGCATCGATACTCCATTAGTAGACTAGTGTATACAGTCGAGACCCCGACGAGGGGCGGTGGCTGGTCTCACAAGCCACTGGTGTCAGTTGGATCACCTAAGATGTATACAGGTGCTCATTGGGTTATGAGTACACCGGACAGGACTCGCCGGGAACATGCTAGTTGGTCATATACCAGACGTCAGATGGCAGTTCCCTGGTGACATGTGTGCAGGTTAGTTCATCGACCTGGGGATCGTCATTTGTCTCGTGTGAGTTCCCACTGTACTTTGATTACTACCCTACCACGGCTCAAAGGAGTCGTGCAAACAGGTTTTAGTTGGGTACAGTCCCGAGCCACATGGAGGCAGTGAGCGTATCTTCAGGGGTTCGTCTCTCCCGGTATTGGGGGTGAGGTCGTGCTGTGTCTAGGAGAGCCATTACACAAAGTCCTTGGCCAAGGCAAGGAGATTTACTGGTAGGTATTCCAGTAGTATCTCAGGGTGTTCTGGGCTACACTCCGACACGACTTGTACCGCTTTTGGGGGTCTGACTTTTACCAACCCCCTAGGCCCGCCATGCGATACTCATAGACGAACGGACCGGACTGCACGGATATTGTCACTGACAGGCTCAGTAGGGTGTCAGGATGAGTTCGCTCATCGACGTCCCTTTTGGTCAATAGCTGGTGGCCCGTCACGTATTGGCTTATACCTCTGACGTGCTAGTGGTTAAATCCACAGCCATAGTATTGACGAGTCTTTAGAGTCCACCACACTTTCAGTTACTCAAGTTTCGGGCGAAACGCTGTAGAGGCCGTATGGAGATATGGCAGGGTCCGATCAGATACGTGCGGTATTGCACGGATCAGGATCGGACGGTTTGTACTAGTAGCCGTATAGGTATATGGCAGGGTTCGATCAGATACGTGCGGTATTGCACGGATCAGGATCGAACGGATATTACTAGCCGACTTTGGTTTAAGCCGGTCCTAGTTTAGTACAGTGTAGATTTTGTCTCTTTGCATTTGTATCCGGACGGAATACAGATGCGGGTGTGTATGCACAGTATCGGGGTTTTCCTGTAATTTATTACGGGACCAATTTTCTGGAGTTGCCAGTTTGTATTCCGTTCCGGCCGGTTTTCCTTTGTTCTTTCCCGGCCGGACTTTTCCGATGGAGGGGGTTATTTGCAATTGTGCAAATAACTTTTGTGGAGGGGTTTTATTGCAAAAGGGTTTGATATGATAAGAATCTTTTCTTTTGCACCATGCTTTTGTTTTAATGGGATTTGATTGAATGAGGATGAGAATTGAAAGGGTATGGTTGGTTTTTAAATAAAGCATGGTTGTTGTTTGATGTGATCACCTCTTTGGTTATCCTACACTTACCTCCCTCTTTCAATTGGTTCACAACTCCACCACCATTTTTCCTAGATCATTTTTGGCCGGCCACATTTTGGTGGGAGTGTGGAAAATTGGTTCATTTTTGTATGAGGAAATTTCATGATCTCATTCTTGCCTTGTACACAAAACCTTCTCACCTCTCCAAAGTTCTTCTTGATTCCTCCATCAAGGGCAACTCCAATACCCCATTGAGACAAAGCGTATTCTACACTACACTTGCTACAGCAAATCTTGGACGCGTCGATTCGCCAGCTTCGCGCCCGAGTTGCCTCGGTATTGAGGTGGGAGCCCGTAAAAGCTACAGGCGATGTGGTGCCCTTTCCAACGAGGAGGAGACGGACGGAGATCCCGCGAGGAGATCGGAGTGGAGATGAAGACCGGAGGACTCGGATCAGTCGGTATATCTCTAACCATTCTTGTAGATAGCTTAGACTTGTTAATGGTTCGATCCGGTTAAAGTGCGCGGTGGTGCCGGTTTGCAAAGTCCGCAAAATTAAAGTTATTCACCGCTTCCGCATTCCGGCGTCGGGTTGACGGCCGGGGCGCCGCCGTGCACTTACAGTGGTATCAGAGCCTCGCCATTAACTTAGTCTAGCTTTGTGTAATGTGTTTTTCAGTTCCGATCGATCGAAATGTCCAAAAACCCGTATTTGCCCACGACAGTTTCTGTTGAAAATTTTTGGTCTCGAAAAATTTTTCAGGTTGTAAAATATTGATGTACTGGAAAATATAAGAGTTCTGTAAAAATTTGACGAAGTAACTCCACAGTTGGAGCGCGGAACCGCCGCGAAAACCCCCTTTGTGCGGCCCTTCCGCCGCGCACTATTCACATCACTTCACCATTTTTTTTACAGAGGCCTTCTGGGCTTAAAATATGGGCTTTGGAATATTAAAGTTGGGCCAATTGTTTCTGTGAGTGCTACAGTTTTCTTTGGGGCCCACTTGTTAATTGTTTGATCAATCGGAATTTTTTTTAAACACATTTTTCACAGTATTTACATTATATCTGCGACCGTGAATGTCACTCGATCGGTAAATCCAGTCTAACTGCTATAGCTCGGTTAGACGGATTTGCGAACGTGACTTTCACGTTGATGTTTTATGTATTTGCTGTGTTGTTGCGGATCGGTCGTGGGGGATAGCCTGGATGCAATGCTAGTACTGTTTTTGTTGTATTATGTACATTTGATATTGCGGGGCGAGCGTCCGACATGTGGACTGCCGTCACTGCCTGATTGTATTATTCTTTTGGGGCACGACCTGGTTGCGGTCGATGTACCCGGTGTATGTATATTTTACTTTCTGTACTAGGATTACCCCGCGGAGGGGTGCACGGATAGCCGGGTTCTGGAGGGCAACAAGCCCGCATCTCATGGCATTGAGACGGAGGGGGCTTCACTCCAGGATTGGCTGGCTATTCGCCGCACTCGTAGGGGGTATAGGATTTCATTGCACAGGCTATCCACACGACCAGGGGAACGTCGGGTTTCAACGGCTCTGTGAAACCCGGGGTTCCCAGATATCTGTATTGTTTCTGTGATGCTGTACATTCTCTGAGATGTTGCATTTCTTTCACGCCTTGAGCGAAATATAATATATTGGTATATATATTAGTAGATGTTGTATATGTTTTTCATCCGCGCTAGTCCAGTCCCCGCTCTGCCGTTAGTAAGCTAACCTAACGGGTGATGACGGGACCCAGTGGCGAATGCGGATGGCATATACGTACGTCAGTATATTTTCGTTCTTTGTGGTGTGATCTATTGATGGGACTGCATTGATTCGGATCAATGCAAGTTAAAACAAACCTAATCTGATGTTGTTGGAACACTTTTCAAAAAGCTGTTATTGCAAGGACGTTCACTTTTGTTTTGCATCGCGGTATTCATTTAGAATATCCTGCTCCTCAGTCGACGAGGCAAGGGCCGAGATCCCTTCACCGGGAGTGACCCCTTGGACAATAAGTTTGCGTCAGGGCATTAACTTCACTATAGCCGATTACTTTTGCTTTGCACCGTGGTATTCAGTTGGAATATCCTGCACCTCATTCTACGGGGAAAGAGCCGAGATCCCTTCACCGGGAGTGACCTCTTTAGCAACGGTTTTCGTCACTATATTTTCAAAAAGCTATCCGTTCCTTCGACGATATCAAGTTCATTACGTTAAAGGTTTTCGCCAGAAACCATTCGTAGCCCTCCGTCATTTCAGTTAAATATTCGGTAGTATTCAAGCTATGTATTTTGACCTCACGCCAAGGCATAGTGATTGGTAGCTGCCGGGTATTTATCTGTTGCATAGATAGATGCGTTGGTTTGGGACAGTCGTACTACTATTTTGGCCTACGTCAAGGGTATGTACGGGTGGGTTCAGATTAACCTGGATAATGACGGGCAGAACTTGACATGTGACTTATGATATTTTGACCTCACGCCAAGGTCATAAGAGCATGGGGCAGAAATTACATCGGGAGTTTCAAAAGAACTGAAACTTGCCAGATATGCGCATACCTTCTGGAGTGTGATACCGTGAGCGGATTCCGTCACGTTATCATGCGATGAGAGTTGGATCCCGATTCCCACTGATGAGTTGGTTTACTCCTCGGGTGACCCCGACTAATTCTTCTTTCAGGTTTGGAGGAGAATTTGAGGAACAGTGGGAGGATTCCAGATTAGATAAATTGGTAACCATTCTGATCTAGGTTAGAGTGCACGCTGAGTGTTTCTTTTCTCTCTCTTTTTGGTAGCGACCATTGACCCGACCCTAAGACTATGACTCAGTGACCAAGTTGACCGAACCTTCTTAAACACCGGTTTTTGGATTGTCAGAGTTGCAAACCTCATTGCCACTCCTACTTTTACCCTTTTCTCCAGGACACCCCGTTTTACTACGAACGTCCACTTCCATTGGACAAAACCATCGTATGGTTAGATACGAACTCGAAAGAATTTATTCGAGGATGGTTTCTGGTTCTGGAGAAAACGGATAGGATTATTCAGTTGTCTTTTCCTTTTACCCTCTCTCAGGTTACGAGTACTCCTTGGTTTAGGGGTAGTACACCTATTACGCAAATTGGATTGTCTTCTTCCAAACCTTAGGCTGGTGTCGACCGGTAGGGAATGAAGAAAACCAATTAGCATAACGATGGTGTGCAGAAGGTATTAAGTTCAGACAAAGCAAGGGATTAGTAAGAGGGCAAAGTAAATTGCAACAGATATTCACGACCAAACCAAATATTTCGTTACCACTCCCACATCACCTTTGTATTTCTCCAGGACACTCCGTATCACTACGAAGATCCACAGTTTATTTGGATACTCCATCGTATGGTTATATACGAACTCGAATGGAACTGGTTCCAGTTCGGGGATGGATTCTGGTTCAGGAGAAATAGGAATAAGGTTTATTCGGTTGTCTTTATCTTCACCTTCTCTCGTGTTGCGAGTGATCCTAGGGTTAGGACAGTACACCCATTATGCTTTTTGGATAGTCTTCTTCCAAACCATAGGCTGGTGCCGAACGGTAGGGAAGGAAGAAAACCATTTGGCCTAAAGGGGTGTGCAGAAGGTAATGACTAAAGACATATGAAGGGATTTGGAGAGGTGGCAAAGAATTATACGGTTACAGTCGTGAATCTGGAAGAGGCATTGCTAGGAATACCAAGATACCCCGTCGGAACATTTCAATGTTTCAGTTTCACTGTGTAATGTTAAAGGAAAACTGATTTCCCGATTAGATACTTACTCCAGGGTATGTATTTACCAGGTACGATTCTCACATCTGTATGGTTTTACAGATGATGAGTGGGAGTAAGTTATTGGGAATTGGGTGATTATCCTCATTATATCGGGATTCGTTGTAATCGGTGATATTTGAGGAAATCACCTGGGCTGTTTGCCGGTCGGCAAATATTTGGTTTTGAATATCCGCTGTTATGCACCAATTTCAAATTGATATATCTGTACGTCTATTTTCATAGAGTGAGATATACCTTTCTGAAATTATGTCTACGACATTTACCTATATCAATGGATGGTTAGGTAAGGAGCATTAAACAGCGGTGTAATTCTTCTTAACCATAAGTACAGTTTTCAACCTACGACACACAGTGAATAAGTTATCAGACTCAAGGGACTTATACAAAGTATTGTATGTTGTCCAGGGTCCATCAGGACAGAGGGGTTGGTCCTCGTACTACATTCAGTTTACTTATGACTTCTCTGGTTTTTAGACAGGTGTTTCGTGGAAACACAGGGTCCGAATTTGGAGAAGTTATTGGTATTTGAATAGAGTAGAGAACCAGGTATAGCAAGTATCGGGATTCTTCAAAGAGATCGAAGATGTAGATACTTGTGTATGGTATTCAGTTGATAGTAATGATAAAGAGATCTTGCTTCTCTTTCAGGTTACTCATAATTGGAAGTATTCCTAAGTTGAGTAACGCTGATCGGCCTCCTTCCATTTAGTTGACATGCGCTGGGGACAGCTGCATGATTTGAATCTGGTTCAATTAAATCAGTGCCTCTGTTTCTATATTGGATATAGAACAGTTCATATCTTAACGATGTTAAGGTACGGGGAGTTGTCCGGTTTATGATTAAAACCAGACACTGGACAACTCAAGGCACGTTTCTGTAATGGCTGTTTGTGGGTTGACCCAGGCTATGACGAGGGTTGATTTTCTACCATCTGGATGAACAATAGCGATATTGTTCTAGACTCGCCACAGTTTTATTAAAAATGGATTTTTTTTTTTTCAGAAAACAGTAGTGGGAGTATGGTAGAACTGGAAGTGATTCCAGAACCACAAACGATTACTGAAGATTTGATAAGGAACCTAAAGATTCAATCTGGATTGACATTCCATTGGCCACTCCGCAGATAAGGTGGGTAACTTCAGGCACCCGAGAGGCACTACGGTGGCCTCAAGGACGGTGACAGGGAAGTTCTTGTTTACCCACAATTGCCATTGCTGATGTTCCAGGTTACGAGACCCGGCGGGAGGATGAGTATAGCGTCGTTCTAAAACTAGTTTTAGAAGTGTACGTGTATATGACTCTGCCAGAGGGTTGTCGTAGTCAGTGGGAGCAGCGGAAGCATTGGTGGACAGGTAGCTTATGTCTATTTATAGACTAAAGCAGATGTAGCGGAGATAGATCATCTATTTCTGACGTGACAGTCATAGGTTTGACTTCATCAGAATAGGAGATGGATCTGTTGAGAAGGTAGTAGGATGTGATGTCATGGTATTTGGATGACATACACAAAGTAGGAAAAGAAACTCCTATACTACGATCGGTTATACTTTGGTCGTCACACAGTGGTTTCTCCACACAGGACTTGGACATTATATCAGATATACTGGTTACTGGATCTATGGTATTAGATCTAGATTTGGGTGGTTTCCCAATCAGGGTACTTAGACAGCATTCTAAGGGTATTTAGAATGGACGACTCCATGCACGGTAGTGTACCTGCAGAAGATGGAGTCACCCTCTCTAAAGGTGTCTTATAGACTAAAGGGGAGAGGGACGGGCATGATTGGCAGATCACTTGCTCAGGCAATTGAGTCAATCGTGAGATGTCAAGTACCACACCAGATGTTGTTCTTGCACTAGATGCAATAAGTTGACATTAATCCAATCCTGGAGAAACAGTCGGAAGCAGTTTTAGAACATAAGTGGATGTTCTAGGGAGATGATAACGACAGCCTCATTCAGGAGACAGTTATCATTCCAGGCTTCCAAGGTGACATGGACGACAAGGAGGTTGTCAGAGTTATAGTTTTTCCTTCTGATGAGGGGCAGTATTTTGGACAGGTGGTCCAAGGCAATACTGAGGGAGGCATGGCGCGCAGGATACTGATTAAGTTCAGTTGACGATACAGTCTAAGAAGTTTGGATTTGGAGTTCATTTATGAGCTATGTCCCATCAGACATCCAGACACATTCTAAGACAGGTATTGCTCATTTCGGGAGATGGCTTTCTCCGCGAACTTGAGATATAGAGAGACATAGAAAGAAACAACTAAGCGGATCCACTCACTGAGGCTATTCCTCGAACGCAATAGTTCCGCAAACGAGCTTTGTGAGACTGACTAGTAGAGGAGTTGGATGTTCGGTATCACACGGGCTGTGAGTATGCGACATCGCAAAAATTAGCCTTGAGTGCAAGTGGGAGATTGTTGGAGATAGTGCCCTCAGAGTCAATTATTAGGTCACAGGTACGTGATTGTAATGATTGAGGGAGGACCTATCCCGGTAGGACAGTCTTACTCGAGATGATAGTATGCTATCTGGTTTACCTTTATCATCGTGTACTGTTTTAGGTGACCTAACACGTCGCTATTACACGTTGATAGAGCCCCTAGGATTCTTGCTTGACCACCAGCAGTATGAGGGCGATCATATAAGTGGGAGCTGGGGGTCTACAAGCATATCCTTAAAAGGTCCCTAGTCGTGGGAGTTTCGAGACCGGGCATCGATACTCCATTAGTAGACTAGTGTATACAGTCGAGACCCCGACGAGGGGCGGTGGCTGGTCTCACAAGCCACTGGTGTCAGTTGGATCACCTAAGATGTATACAGGTGCTCATTGGGTTATGAGTACACCGGACAGGACTCGCCGGGAACATGCTAGTTGGTCATATACCAGACGTCAGATGGCAGTTCCCTGGTGACATGTGTGCAGGTTAGTTCATCGACCTGGGGATCGTCATTTGTCTCGTGTGAGTTCCCACTGTACTTTGATTACTACCCTACCACGGCTCAAAGGAGTCGTGCAAACAGGTTTTAGTTGGGTACAGTCCCGAGCCACATGGAGGCAGTGAGCGTATCTTCAGGGGTTCGTCTCTCCCGGTATTGGGGGTGAGGTCGTGCTGTGTCTAGGAGAGCCATTACACAAAGTCCTTGGCCAAGGCAAGGAGATTTACTTGTAGGTATTCCAGTAGTATCTCAGGGTGTTCTGGGGTACACTCCGACACGACTTGTACCGCTTTTGGGGGTCTGACTTTTACCAACCCCCTAGGCCCGCCATGCGATACTCATAGACGAACGGACCGGACTGCACGGATATTGTCACTGACAGGCTCAGTAGGGTGTCAGGATGAGTTCGCTCATCGACGTCCCTTTTGGTCAATAGCTGGTGGCCCGTCACGTATTGGCTTATACCTCTGACGTGCTAGTGGTTAAATCCACAGCCATAGTATTGACGAGTCTTTAGAGTCCACCACACTTTCAGTTACTCAAGTTTCGGGCGAAACGCTGTAGAGGCCGTATGGAGATATGGCAGGGTCCGATCAGATACGTGCGGTATTGCACGGATCAGGATCGGACGGTTTGTACTAGTAGCCGTATAGGTATATGGCAGGGTTCGATCAGATACGTGCGGTATTGCACGGATCAGGATCGAACGGATATTACTAGCCGACTTTGGTTTAAGCCGGTCCTAGTTTAGTACAGTGTAGATTTTGTCTCTTTGCATTTGTATCCGGACGGAATACAGATGCGGGTGTGTATGCACAGTATCGGGGTTTTCCTGTAATTTATTACGGGACCAATTTTCTGGAGTTGCCAGTTTGTATTCCGTTCCGGCCGGTTTTCCTTTGTTCTTTCCCGGCCGGACTTTTCCGATGGAGGGGGTTATTTGCAATTGTGCAAATAACTTTTGTGGAGGGGTTTTATTGCAAAAGGGTTTGATATGATAAGAATCTTTTCTTTTGCACCATGCTTTTGTTTTAATGGGATTTGATTGAATGAGGATGAGAATTGAAAGGGTATGGTTGGTTTTTAAATAAAGCATGGTTGTTGTTTGATGTGATCACCTCTTTGGTTATCCTACACTTACCTCCCTCTTTCAATTGGTTCACAACTCCACCACCATTTTTCCTAGATCATTTTTGGCCGGCCACATTTTGGTGGGAGTGTGGAAAATTGGTTCATTTTTGTATGAGGAAATTTCATGATCTCATTCTTGCCTTGTACACAAAACCTTCTCACCTCTCCAAAGTTCTTCTTGATTCCTCCATCAAGGGCAACTCCAATACCCCATTGAGACAAAGCGTATTCTACACTACACTTGCTACAGCAAATCTTGGACGCGTCGATTCGCCAGCTTCGCGCCCGAGTTGCCTCGGTATTGAGGTGGGAGCCCGTAAAAGCTACAGGCGATGTGGTGCCCTTTCCAACGAGGAGGAGACGGACGGAGATCCCGCGAGGAGATCGGAGTGGAGATGAAGACCGGAGGACTCGGATCAGTCGGTATATCTCTAACCATTCTTGTAGATAGCTTAGACTTGTTAATGGTTCGATCCGGTTAAAGTGCGCGGTGGTGCCGGTTTGCAAAGTCCGCAAAATTAAAGTTATTCACCGCTTCCGCATTCCGGCGTCGGGTTGACGGCCGGGGCGCCGCCGTGCACTTACAGAGGCATTACTAGGAATACCAGAATACCCCATCGGAACATTTCAATGTTTCAGTTTCACTGTGTACTGTTAATAGAAAACTGATTTCCCGATTAGATACTTACTCCAGGGTATGTATTTACCAGATACGATTCTCACATCTGTATGGTTTTACAGATGATGAGTGGGAGTAAGTTATTGGGAATTGGGTGATTATCCTCATTATATCGGGATTCGTTGTAATCGGTGATATTTGAGGAAATCACCTGGGCTGTTTGCCGGTCGGCAAATATTTGGTTTTGAATATCCGCTGTTATGCACCAATTTCAAATTGATATATCTGTACGTCTATTTTCATAGAGTGAGATATACCTTTCTGAAATTATGTCTACGACATTTACCTATATCAGTGGATGGTTAGGTAAGGAGCATTAAACATCGGTGTAATTCTTCTTAACCATAAGTACAGATTTCAACCTACGACACGCAGTGAATGAGTTATCAGACTCAAAGGGACTTATACAGAATATTGTATGTTGTCCAGGGTCCATCAGGACAGAGGGGTTGGTCCTCACACTACATTCAGTTTACTTATGACTTCTCTAGTTTTTAGACAAGTGTTTCGTGGAAACACAGGGTCCGAATTTGGAGAAGTTATTGGTATTTGAATAGAGTAGAGAACCAGGTATAGCAAGTATCGGGATTCTTCAAAGAGATCGAAGATGTAGATACTTGTGTATGGATCTTGCTTCTCTTTCAGGTTACTCATAATTGGAAGTATTCCTAAGTTGAGTAACGCTGATCGGCCTCCTTCCATTTAGTTGACATGCGCTGGGGACAGCTGCATGATTTGAATCTGGTTCAATTAAATCAGTGCCTCTGTTTCTATATTGGATATAGAACAGTTCGTATCTTAACGATGTTAAGGTACGGGGAGTTATCCGGTTTATGATTAAAACCAGACACTGGACAACTCAAGGCACGTTTCTGTAATGGCTGTTTGTTGGTTGACCCAGGCTATGACGAGGGTTGACTTTCTGCCATCTGGATGAACAATAGCAATATTGTTCTAGACTCGCCACAGTTTTATTAAAAATGGATTTTTTTTCAGAAAACAGTAGTGGGAGTATGGTAGAACTGGAAGTGATTCCAGAACCACAAACGATTACTGAAGATTTGATAAGGAACCTAAAGATTCAATCCGGTTTGACATTCCATTGGCCACTCCGCAGATGCGGTGGGTAACTTCAGGCACCCGAGAGGCACTACGATAGCCTCAAGGACGGTGACAGGGAAGTTCTTGTTTACCCACAATTGCCATTGCTGTTGTTCCAGGTTACGAGACCCGGCGGGAGGATGAGTATAGCGTCGTTCTAAACTAGTTTTAGAAGTGTACGTGTATATGACTCTGCCAGAGGGTTGTCGTAGTCAGTGGGAGCAGCGGAAGCATTGGTGGAAAGGTTGCTTATGTCTATTTATAGACTAAAGCAGATGTAGCGGAGATAGATCATCTGTTTCTGACGTGACAGTCATAGGTTTGACTTCATCAGAATAGGGGATGGATCTGTTGAGAAGGTAGTAGGGTGTGATATCCTGGTATTTGGATGACATACACAGAGTAGGAAAAGAAACTCCTACACTACGATCGGTTATACTTTGGTCGTCACACAGTTGTTTCTCCACAAAGGAAATGGATTTTATATCAGACATACTGGTTACTAGATCTATGGTTTTAGATCTAGATTTGGGTGGTTTCCCAATCAGGGTACTTGACAGCATTCTAAGAGTATTTAGGATGGACGACTCCTGGCACGGTAGTGTACCTGCAGGAAATGGAGTCACCCTCTCCAAAGGCGTCTTACAGACTAAAGGGGAGAGGGACGGGCATGATTGGCAGATCACTTGCTCAGGCAATTGAGTCAATCGTGAGATGTCAAGTACCACACCAGATGTTGTTCTTGCGCTAGATGCAATAAGTTAACATTAATCCAATCCTGGAGAAACAGTCGGAAGCAGTTTTAGAACATAAGTGGATGTTCTAGGGATATGATAACGACAGCCTCATTCGGGAAACAGTTATCATTCCAGGCTTCCAAGGTGACATGGACGACAAAGAGGTTGTCAGAGCTATAGTTTTCCTTCTGATGAGGGGCAGTATTTTGGACAGGTGGTCCAAGGCAATACTGAGGGAGGCATGGCGCGCAGGATACTGATTAGGTTCAGTTGACGATACAGTCTAAGAAGTTTGGATTTGGAGTTCATTTATGAGCTAGGTCCCATCAGACATCCAGACATATTCTGAGACAGGTATTGCTCTTTTCGGGAGATGGCTTTCTCCGCGAACTTGAGATATAGAGAGACATAGAAAGAAACAACTAAGCGGATCCACTCACTGAGGCTATTCCTCGAACGCAATAGTTTCGCAAACGAGCTTTGTGAGACTGACTAGTAGAGGAGTTGGGTGTTCGGTATCACACGGGCTGTGAGTATGCGACATCGCAATAATTAGCCTTGAGTGCAAGTGGGAGATTGTTGGAGATAGTGCCCTCAGAGTCAATTATTAGGTCACAGGTACGTGATTGTAATGATTGAGGGAGGACCTATCCCGGTAGGACAGTCTTACTCGAGATGATAGTATGCTATCTGGTTTACCTTTATCATCGTGTACTGCTTTAGGTGACCTGACACGTCGCTATTACACGTTGATAGAGCCCCTAGGATTCTTGCTTGACCACCAGCAGTATGAGGGCGATCATATAAGTGGGAGCTGGGGGTCTATAAGCTTATCCTTAAAAGGTCCCTAGTCGTGGGAGTTTCGAGACTGGGCATCGATACTCCATTAGTAGACTAGTGTATACAGTCGAGACCCCGACGAGGGGCGGTGGCCGGTCTCACAAGCCACTGGTGTCAGTTGGATCACCTAAGATGTATACAGGTGCTCATTGGGTTATGAGTACACCGGACAGGACTCGCCGGGAACATGCTAGTTGGTCATATACCAGACGTCAGATGGCAGTTCCCTGGTGACATGTGTGCAGGTTAGTTCATCGACCTGGGGATCGTCATTTGTCTCGTGTGAGTTCCCACTGTACTTTGATTACTACCCTACCACGGCTCAAAGGAGTCGTGCAAACAGGTTTTAGTTGGGTACAGTCCCGAGCCACATGGAGGCAGTGAGCGTATCTTCAGGGGTTCGTCTCTCCCGGTATTGGGGGTGAGGTCGTGCTGTGTCTAGGAGAGCCATTACACAAAGTCCTTGGCCAAGGCAAGGAGATTTACTGGTAGGTATTCCAGTAGTATCTCAGGGTGTTCTGGGCTACACTCCGACACGACTTGTACCGCTTTTGGGGGTCTGACTTTTACCAACCCCCTAGGCCCGCCATGCGATACTCATAGACGAACGGACCGGACTGCACGGATATTGTCACTGACAGGCTCAGTAGGGTGTCAGGATGAGTTCGCTCATCGACGTCCTTTTTAGTCAATACCTGGTAGCCCGTTACGTACTGGCTTATACCTCTGACGTGCTAGTGGTTAAATCCACAACCGAGGTGTTGACGAGTCTTTAGAGTCCCCCACATTCAGTTACTCAGCTTTCGGGCGAAAGGTTGTAGAGGCCGTATGGAGATATGGCAAGGTCCGATCAGATACGTGCGGTATTGCACGGATCAGGATCGGACAGTTTGTACTATAGGCCGTATGGTTATATGGCAGGGTTCGATCAGATACGTGCGGTATTGCACGGATCAGGATCGAACAGATTTTACTAGCCGGCTTTGGTATAAGCCGGATCTTAGTATAGTACAGTGTAGACTTTGTCTCATTGCATTTGTATTTCGGTCGAAATACAGATGCGGGTGTGTATGCACAGTATCGGGGTTTTCCTGTAATTTATTACGGGACCAGTTTTCTGGAGTTGCCAGTTTGCTTTCCGTTTCGGCCAATTTCCATTGTTCCGTTCATTGGCCGAAGTTTGGTGGAGGAGGGTTTATTTGCATTGTTGCAAATAGGCATTTGTGGAGGGGGTCTTTGCATTTTATCTTATCATGATGGTTTTCATGATGGGCACCATCACTTGACTTCTTCTTCTCATGATGGCTTGACTTTTTGAAGCCATCATGCATGAGATGATGGTTGCCTTTGTGTGTTGGATTTGTGGTGATCATTTGATTTCTCCTCATCATTTTTTTTGCTTTCCAACCACCCCCCTTGTCTTTGTTTTTCTCTCTCCAATCACACTTGGAAATGAGGGGCCGGCCACTTTTGGTGGGATGAGAAAATTGCTTCTCTTTTGAGTGGAGAAAAATATGATACATTCATTCTTTAGTATGCTACATTTTTCCCCACCTCTCTCCAAGCTCTCTTTTCCTTCACCAATGGCAATTCCACAATCCCCAAAAATGAGACATGGTTCTTCACACATTCTACAGCGAATCTTGGGCACGTCGAGTAGCCGGCTTCGTGCCCGAGTTGCCTCGGCATTGAGGTGGGAGCCCGTAAACAAAGTAGGCGATGTGGTGCACTTCCGGCGACGAGGAGGAGACGGGACTTTTCCGCAGGAGATCGGGACCATGACGAGAAGACCGGAGGACTTGGATCGTCGGTATATCTCTAACCCATCTTCTAGTTAGCTTAGACTAGTTAATGGTTCGATCCGGGTTTTAGTGCGCGGTGGTGCCGGTTTGCTAAGTCCGCAAAATTTAAGTTATTCACCGCTTCCGCATTCCGGCGTCGGATTGACGGCCGGGGCGCCGCCGTGCACTTACACTATGTATGTATACTTATTCGTATACATCACCACGAACTGCGGGGGTGCTATACGCCATCCACCCGACTTCTCCCCGTAGATATAAATCTACTGACCTGGTCCTCGCTCGCCGGTGCCGACGTCTCCACGCGCTTGCTAGTCTTCTCGAAGTCTACGTGGGGGTACCTACATATCATAACGCACCGTATCGCATTAAAATCCGACTCATGACCAAAACGACACGCGAATCCCACATAGGTCAAAACCTATGGTTGCTTTCACAAATCAACCCAAAAACCCTCGACGTCGGCGTACAAACGCCAAACCATCGAGAAAAACCCAAACACACTCATTTGCACATTCACGAACACTAATTATAATATAAAATAGGTTAAAATTCACAAAAACCCCAAACTCACTTTAAAAGCCATTTTTTCGGAAATCTAGCAAGCAAAAATTTACCGTTTTAGTACAAAACTTGATATTTTAACAATTCTAATGGCCATAATACTTATTAAACATCTTAAATAAGTCATAAAAACCATTTCCATAATTTAATCTCATTAAATTTCGTTAACCGCAAAATTCTAGTTTACAATATAACCAATTTTAACAATTTTATAGCAAAAATATGCACAAACAACAATTTAGCTTGGATTTGCATGATCTAAAATATTAAAATACAATTTAAAATGTTAATAATACCATGGATACCCTAATTAGATTTTTCTCTTAATTATTTCCATAGTTATAAAAACCTAGTTTGCTAAAAGGATCACAATTTGGGCAAATTAATTGTAACCATTAACCAATTAACTACAAGAACGGGTTTTGCATGCCTTAAGAGGTTCAACAACAAATTAAAACCTTCAACAAGTGATAAAAATCCTAATTCTAAACTCACCCCTATCTTTCAATTTCAAACTTGAAACTGAAATCATATCATTATCTAAACAAGTTAGCTTAAGGCAATAAACACAACAAATTCTATATAGGGTCAAGGTTTATTCCTCCCAATCCATGATCAAACTTGAAATCTAGACCTCCAAAACACCAACTTTCCTCCAAGATCCACCTTAGAATAGGTCGTGGGGAAATGGGTAGAGATTGGATTTGGAATTAGCCTTGATTTTGTAGGGATTTTGAGGCATTTTTGTGGATTTTTTGATGCAAAATGAAGGGGATTTGGAGGAGGGGCTGCTGCTGTTGAGGGGATGGAATTTTTGGCCAGGTGTGGGGTGTGAGGGAGGAGAGAGAGTGAGGTGGAGAAAGTGGGGAGAAAAGACCATGTTTACACCCTTTTGACTTTCTTTCATTTTCTTTTCTTTTCTTTTCACAAGTGAGGTGATTGGAGAGAGAGAGAGAGAGGGGAGGGCTGTCAAAATGGGGCCGGCCACATGGGAAGAGGGAGAGAGGGTGAGGTGTGGGTGTGTGGGTTAGGAAAAAAGATAAATGTATTACCTCAATTCCCATTAACACAACATTCACTAATTAAGCCCTTTTTCTTCGATATTTTCTGAACCGTTTTGACAGACCATTTCATTTCAAAAATAATATTTTACATGCCAGTTTAGTGTGTCATGAATAATAAAATTTGTATCAACCCATTCCAATTTGTAATTTTTCCTAATTAAATGTATTAGTGACGGCTTAAAATAATTAATTTCGGAAAATTTTTCAGAAAATTTAAAATTTCACCAGTGGCTCAATAAACACCAATTATATAGCTAAAATATGTATATTTAATTTTATAATAAAGATATTTGTATTTTGAATTTTTACAGAAACCCCCTTATTTTACCGATTTTCCGAAATTTCACCGAAACGATTTTCAAAACGTTACAATAAGTAAGATTGGACCCAGTATCGGTTGTTAGCACATAAGCAGAGGATAGAGATTTCCGTTATCAACATGTTGTGTTACAAAAGATTGGACTACTGGTCAAGAAGATGTGATGGAATGTATCAGCAATAAGACGAATGGTGTTGTTACTCCTCACCGGATAATCGCATAAAGAAGTCATGGTATTAGAGATCTGCAAGAAGAACCAGAATTCAGAGACAGAGAACGTTAGAACGTGGCAGACGGCAACTAGTAATCCTTGCTATGCCAATTCCGGTGGTATAAATACTTTGCGACATCGAAGAGGATAGGCTTCGATGTCCTTTGTGTTCGATTTGCGTTTTTAATGATCTAATTATTTTATTTTTAAACATTGAAGAAAGGACAATTCAACGTCCGCTGTTTTGATATATGTATTTTTGAAGATTTATGGGTCACAAGATGTTTTGTGCACACCAGGTGCACTTGATGAGATTTCCGTGTACAGTGAGTTCACCTTGATTTATGTTTTGTGCACACCAGGTGCACTTGTTGAGATTTTTGTACGAGCTGACTGCACTCGATTGGAGTGTTGTGTATACCGGATGCACTACACTGATATTTCCGTGCACATCAGATGCACATGGTTAAGAGATTTTATATATATACCCTACGTATACTTGGTACGATTTCATGCACACCAGTTGCACGTTTTGATTTTTGTGCACCTTGATGCACTTGATTTTGATTTTGTACACCCTGATGCACTTGGACTTGATTTTGTGCACTCTGATGCACTTGGACTTGATTTTATGCACTCAGATGCACTTGATACTATTTTGTACACTTTATTCCATGCACAGAGGATGCAGTGGATATCGTTTCGTGCACGCCTGTTGCATTTAGAGTTTTAGTTTCATGCATACCGTGATGTGTGGTTTGAGATTTACATGCAAAACCGTTAAGGTTGATGTTGTTTTCATGAATTGCACTTGATAGGATATATTATAAATTTGATTTACATATTTTTCGCTTGGTCATGTGCATCGATATTGCACTACGATTGTGGCAATTATCGTGTACTTAGGATACACAATAGTTTATGTATTTGGCAATTTGTATAATAACTGGTGTAATTCTTATAGCAACCGCTAGAGTTACAGTTATGTGAGTTTTACGTCCTTTTTAGTTTTCACGCACACTGTTGCGATATGATGCGTTTAAACTCATGTGGGATTTTGGAGTTCTATAATATTGAGCAGATTATACGTTTTAAAAGTTGGACCCCGGGAAATTGTTTTGAAATGAGTTGATTGGATTGTGAAAAATGTTTTAAGAAGGGGGTTTAATTTAAATTCGGGGACCGAATTTCTTTAAGGGAGAGAGACTGTAACATTTTGGAAAATGTTAAATATTAGTTTATAATTTTAAATATGAATTTAAGTAGAGTTGCAAGTGATATCACATACGACTTTTGGTATCGGAGTTTTATCCGTAAAATTGTAATTATTTTGGAAAATATGAAGAAAAGATGCGATATCATAAATATGATTTTTTAATGTTTCTAAACATGACATAAGATGTTATTATAAGATAATGGTATTTAAGTGTTAAGATAAGTATTTCATTCTTTTACATTTGAAATTAGATTTTTACATAAAAGGGTTTTAGTTATTGTATGGTTGCGTATATCTTAATCTAAATCTAAACCCCCACCCTCAACACACCTCACGCTTGTTCATATCCCTCCACCTCCTCCTTCTTCTCTTTACACCTCCTCCTTCCTCCATGCCACCTCCACCTCTCAACCTCCACCTCATACTTTCTCTACATACATCCTTACCCTAATTACACATATCCTTCTCCTTATTTCAACTGAACAATCCACTTCTTCAGCCCCAAACCAAAAATATTTCTAAGTGTTCATACCAAAAGAAAGAGAGCAATGAATTCCTTCATCAAGTGTGTACTTCTTCAAACTTAAGATACTACAAGACCTAGATGCTCCCATAAACAATTCATGAGCTGGTGTTCCATTATACACAATCTCCATAGGTATATCTTCATATCTCTTCACTTAGTCATTTCTATCCAATATTAGTTTTTGTGTGCAGTATTACAAAAACAGTTTGTTTTGTGATATTTAGCTACTGTAATTGAATCTGAAACTAATAGGTATAATCACTAGAAAAACTAGCAAGACTAAAAGTATAATGAGACCATTATGAGTCACCACTTAAAACCTGAGCCCCAAACTCCCTATTCCATCCGGCGACATACACCCAATTTCCGGCGACGCCGGCCCCCTTGTGGCTTTTGGTGTTGATTTTTCTTTTGTAGATTTGTCTTGGTATTTTATAAGTCTCTGTATTGTTTGTTTTGTCTAAATATTTACACAGTAAAATCTGGGAAAATTTTAGTAATGGTTTTATCAAATTTCAGATATTTACGATATGGAGTTTTTGTATTCTTAGTTGGAGCTGAACCGTTAACGTTTATACGTTAACGATAGATATATATATATTGTCGTTTTTAGGTTAAGTATACTATAAGTTCTAACCTATGGATGCCTATCTCATTATTTAGGTTTTTGATATGATATTTACGCCGATATTTCATAACTATGGTTATAGGTACGATTTCAAGGATTTCCGAGACGGAGTTGGCGGATATAGCAGCATGGATTTCAGCAAGCTTACTAAGTTAGTGAGTAGATTTACATCTATGTGGGAAGTCGGGTGGATGGCATATAGCACACCCGCAACCTTATAAATAGTATTATGGTATCTAGATAGTTTTGTATTTATTCAATATATTGATATTGGAGATAGTTTGCATCTAGCATGATATTCAATTGCATATAGTTTAATTATGGGTTGGTAAGTTAGTACGAAGGATTCTGAAGTTCTAGAGATGATTTGGATATAGTGATACGGTGAGGTATTATACAAGAAACTATACATTTTGGAAATGATGAAATTCGTATGCCGAATAACGGCCAAGTTTTTCCTTTAGAATCGTAGAAATAGATGATATTCTGTTTTAGGATGTAATACTTGTGCGGCCTATATTATTTAAAAACTACGATTCGTTTATTTTTTTTAATGATAAAAGAAAAGGATGCAATGCCAATTTCCAAAATGAATATCTATTTTAACCTACGACAGCTTCCTTATTTCAAACCCAACGTATCGTTTCATTTTCAAAGATAAGGGTATAGCTCATAGCAGATAGTTACAGTTACCAGTTACTCTTAGATTTACTTTACATGCTCGCGTTATAAGTATCGATATTATACATTTCCGTAATACGAACACTATGATAGAACACTGCTCAACTACCAATGAGTACTATGCTGCACAAGCACGTACATATATGTTACACCACACCTCATTGGTACTGCCATATCACTGTAAAACCGTTTTGTTATATAATGCGTATATGTGTGTGTGTGTGTGTTAATATAAATAGGTTGTTACACCGTAGAACACTTGCACAAATACTAATGATTGCCATGTCGTACGAGCACAGACGCGTATGCTATACTACACATCATTAATAGTGCCATGACACACTAGAATTGAGATCATTATGCCTATATGATTTAATTACGCAGTCTTTCTATATTTCTTGTTGTAAATTACGAATATCAGTAATATAGATGTTGTATTTGATTCTTATGGATTTTCTGGATATTTTACTCCTGATGATATATATCGATGGTATGGGACACTTTTATATATGTATATACTTAATATATCATCAGAATGATCTATGCAAGTATTCTCATTCTTTACTTGATATCTTTGTATATGATGAGTTGGTGTCCACCATGAGTTTTATGTTTTCTGAGTATTTATTCTGAACCGAGTGGGGGGCTATACGGTTTCGGATTTGTTATTATCCGGACTGAGTGGGGAGCTATACAGTCGGATACATGGTGGATCCGGTTCGAGACCAAGGGGCAGGAAAGCCACATTATAGGCGGGGAGCCTAGCGAGGATGCTCGATACCGGAGATAGAGATGATCACGGCTGATATCCAGGGGATACTGACCGAGGCTATATTTGAGCACGGCGGATATCCAGGGGATACCGACCAGGGCCAGGGATATCGGGCAGCGATCATCTGTTGAGATGGTGTCAACGATATCTGCATTTACGTGTCGATGATGGACACGAGAGATTTGAGGATTTACGTGTCGGTGATGGACACAAGAGATTTTTGATTTTGGGTGTCGATGTTGGACATCCATATATATATTGATGTGATTGCTATCATGAGGTACACAGTTAGATTTCAGTTATTGTAGCCGACCAGGATTGATCCGGGGGACAGTACCTGCATATATTTGTACGGGCATTCATATACATAAAAAGGATTTCAAAAATCGAGCTATAGCCTCATTATTTTGACTTATGACACTGAAATATTTTAAATTGTAAACCTCTTAACACTATTCATTAAAATAGCAGGACGTATATCTTAAATAAGATATCTATTATATTTCATACTATCACGTCTGCTTTATACCGGGACATATCTATTCCGCGGCTATTTTAAAGAAGGGGTTATATATATATATTCGGTTACATTAAGCTTATACCTAGGTACAGGTCATTTGCATTGATATGTTCTACTTGGGATTGCATGGTAGATAGCGTTGCATTATGATACAGATACATATCATAAATTATATTGGTATAGATTATGATAGCACTATACTTATGACCTAGGTATTGTCGTGCATTTCGATTTCTACTTTTAGATGTACTTTTATTCACTGAGTTGGCAACTCATCCCCGTTGTGCCACAGTTTCTTGCAGGTTTTACCGCTTAGATTATTAGCGGCCCAACACATTCTTTTTGGTGATTGATTGGTAAGTGGGTTACTATAGTATCGTACTCACACTTGATTATTCATATATTTTTGTATCTAGTGAAAACCCATTAACTTAGAAATAGTATATTGTGGACTTAGAAGCGAGACTTAGAAATTGTGTGTTGTGCTGTCGCACTCATTGGAGTCGACTTTTTATATAGTTGCTTGGTTGCTCCGCCATTTAGGCGTGGAAGTTAGCTCCCGTGGGGATGGTATCTTATTATCATACTATATCGAGTTTTTATTTGAAATTTACAAAGGAGGTGCTGTCGAATATTTTATTAATACAATATTTTAAATATTATTAATTAACAGTAATTTTAATAACGAAAAATATTTCTAAAATTAAAATCCTAACCAATATTAACAATCTCTCTCTCTCTCTCACTGACACTCTCTCTTTCTCTTTCTCTTTTCTCTCTCTCTCTCTTTCTCTCTCTCTGTCTCGCTGTCTCTCTCTCTCTCTCTCTCTCTCTCTTCCTTTCTCTCCCCCCTTGCGATCCCTGTACACTTCTCGAGTCGCGTCACCCCCTCTCCCTTACACTCACCTCCCTTCACACTTCTTCTTCTTTCTTTCTCTATTTAAACCCGAGCCTCCCCACGAGAACCCAAAAACTCTAACCCTAACTCCTCTGCCTCCTCTTTCCTCGACCTCGCTCCTCAACCCTCGTCATCATCTCCTTCCTTTCCTTCCCCTCCAAACCCAGAAACCCCTGCCGAAACCCCGTAAACCCTAGAATCCCTTGCACACCCTCGCCTCACCGGAGCTTCGACCTCATCGTCGTTTCCACGTCCCCGTCATCACCATCTTCATCACCACGACCTTCTCTCCACTCCCCTGATCCGAGAACCTTCCCTGGACATCCCAACAACCAAACCCCGACCACCAAGAAACTCTAACAGAACCCTAGCACCCTCACTGCCGATCCCAGAGACTCCATCGCCTGCACCTCGCCGTCGACCGATCACCGTCGTCGACGAATCCCTCGCCTCTACCTCCTCTATCCCATATCTAGTGAGCACATCCCCTCTCTTCTTCTTCCTCTTCTTCTTTTTCTTGATTCTTGATTTTTCCATCCATCAATGGAGTCGTGTCGCCGCTGCCGATCCAGGCGATCCAGTGAACGTCCCTTGCTTGCGTGATTACCCTCTTGGCTTGCCTGGATCCGTCCCGCGTGCTGTGTGTGCGTTGTGACGATTTACCGACGTCGGACGTGCCGTACGCATCCGTCGTGTGATCCAATCGAGGGAAGTTTATCTTGCTACATGCTATGATATATGTTACATCCATATTAATAATAATATTACATGTTTAGTGCATTATGCATCCCATGTTACCATTTTACTGTTTTACGACGTCCGTTTGCATCCGTACAATTTATTACATCTAGTTGCATGCAAGTTTATCTTGCTACATGCTATGATATATGTTATATCCATATTAATAATAATATTACATGTTTAGTGCATTATGCATCCTACATAGTATTGGAACTGTAAATGTAACTCCTAATCGATATTTGTGCATCCATACCATTAATTTTATATCTATTCGCATACCATATCACATTATTACATATTATTGTTATATTGACACTCTATGCATGATAAAGTGCATCCTACATAGTCGTAGAGTCGTAGTTGTAACCCCTGCTAGATAATTGTGCATCTTATAACCCCTGATAGTTAATTGAGCATCCATGTCTTATTGTGTACCCATACCATTAATTCTTTATATCTAGTTGCATGCCATGTCATATTAATCCATATTATTGTTTTATTAGCACCCCATACTTGATAATGTGCACCTTACATAGTCATGATGTAACCCCTGATAAATATTTGTGCATCCATGCTTTTATTGTGCATCCGTACCTGCTACAGTTTTATTGTGAGCACCCTCTTGATACCTGTGCACTGCCTGTTATAACTTGATATACCACTGCTTGACTTGATACCTGATCTTGTTACTAATACCGACAATCTTGACCTGTTGTCCCTACGGACATATCCTGTTGTCTATTTAGACAAACCTGTACCTGCTTGATCCTGTGTTGGCATTAGTTCCAGATTTATCAATACCAGACTTGAACACATAACCTTGGGGGTATAGGGAAATCAAAAGTGTAAACTAAAGTGTAGCTTACAAGGGTATTACTTGATCCGTGGTCCCCGGGGATAACGGGACAAAATCATTCGTGATTCTTACTTGATCCGTGGTCCCGAGGGATAATGGGACAGAGTCATTCATGACTCCCACTACCTGATCTGTGGTCCCGGGGGATAACGGGACATATTCTTTTAGTTACATGGAGGATTTCTCTAATTGATTTCAAACAAAATTTAGAATAGATAACCCAGTAGCACAGTTTAGACTACTCACTGCACGTCACTTATACTGATACACTTCACTGTTATATATTCCTGTTGACTTGTTACTATTTATAATTCATGCCTGCATACCTTGATACCTCCTAATTTTATTGTTGTTGATATTATGACGCACTGACGTCTTGGTTTTGCATGGCCCAGATCCTAGATAGTTTATTTTATTTTTACTGTTCTTGATATCTTATAGACAGCCTTAATGTGACTGTGGAGGGATGTTTCCTTGCCATAGGTAGCATGGTTGGCTCTGTCACGTGTCGATCTTAGCACACTCTGGGAAGCGGGGTGTGACAGGGTTTGTTTGGTATCAGAGCCATATGATTTAGGTTGATCGGGTTTGATTCTTTTGTAGTTGGGTATTAGACCCAATACACGAATCAGAATACTCATAACTAGGATCATGTCCTTCCTCATTGCTATCTTGCCATCTTTGAATCCATAACTATCTTGCTTCTTGTATCTTGTTTATTGAATCTTGTTTATCTTGCTAATCCTCTCTGGTGTTTTGGATTCAGAATTATGGCGGACAGAAATCTGAGATCGTACCAGAGGCGTGTTGATGACGCCGCTTTGCTTGGAGTAATTCGTGGGATGCTTGAGAACCAGAAGCGGCAGACCGAGCTGAACCAGCGGCAAGCCGAAGCTTTTTAAGAAGGTTTGCGGACCGTCCAGCAGTCCGTAAACAGTGTTGCGGCCAAACCAGTTGAGCGTGTGGGTACCGTGGCGGATTTCAGGAGACTTGGTCTGTCCATTTTCACTGGTTTGGAGGAGCCGCTGCCAGCAGAGCAGTGGCTGGTTGATATGGAGAATCTGATCGTTGCGGCACAGATTCCAGAGGACAAGAGAGTGGATGTCGTACGCATCCAATTGGTGGACTATGCCCGCGAGTGGTGGCTCGTGGAAGAGACCCGTTTGCCCAAGCCGATCAGTTGGGCAACTTTTTCGCAAATTTTCTTGGAGAAGTTCTTCCCGCAGACCGCACAGGAGGAAATGGAAGAAAAGTTTATTAGTTTAAAGCAGAACGGTGTATCCGTGGATGCACATGCGGCTGAGTGGACACGGCTCAGTCGATTCGCTAGACCTTTGTTTGCCAACGATGCTGATAGGGCACGAAGGTTCATGCGCAGTTTGGACGTGGAAATACAGAGGCACATTATATCTCTGGGATTGACCAATTTTTCGCAAGTCCTTAAAGCGGCCAGAGAGCAGCAGAGCTTATCAGTGAAGACTGGGGGTACGCAGCAGCAGGCAGTTGTAGTGCAGAAGCTGGTGTTTGCGCCGAACCGAGCGCCTATACGCGAGGTATTCCAGTGAACCGACGTGGCGTAGTACCGATGAAGAAGCCCGTCGTGCGCGAGTATAAGGGAAAAATGTTTTGTGAGTTCTGCCATCTACCTGGGCACCTGCAGAAGGATTGTTAAAGGAAGCTTGGACTTTGTTTGGTTTGCGGATCAGGTTATCATACTATCAGTGGTTGCCGTCGAAGCTTCGTTTGAAGGATGATGTTTAGAAGCCACCGCAGAGGCAGTTTCAGGGGCAGAAGCAGTTAACTCAAGGACTTAATCAAGCTCGAGCCTTTACCCTGATGGCTGAAGGTGCCAAGGCTTCAGAGAAAGTTATTTCAGGTATCTTACTTGTTCATGATTTTCCCGCATTAGCATTATTCGATTCTGGTGCATCCCATTGTTTTATGTCGTCCAAGTTTATTACTGCACACTCGATTTCTTGCACGGCCCTGTCTGGTTGTTGGGACATACACACTGGGAATGGGAAGATCATATCTAGTAGCGAATGTAAGGATTGTTTTATTGTTATTTTCGGACGGGAGTTATTTGCAGATTTCTTGGTGATCGATACTGGCAGCTATGATGTTGTCTTGGGAATGGACTTTCTCGGCACTTTCCACTCTCACATTGATTGTAGGGCAAAGAAAGTGATTTTACAGATTCCTGAACATCCAGAGTTTGTTTTCACTGGAGGAAGTAGTTCTGTCGGGCCAGTCGAGTTTAGGGCTAGGCCGACAAACAATGTTCTTTCGTCGATGGAAGTTGATAAGGAGGTAGCGCCAGCTGTAGTTCGAGAGTTAATGGACGTGTTTGATGACATCTCGGGTTTACTACCAAATCGAGATATGGAGTTTGCGATCGATCTTGTTCCTGGTGCAGCGCCAATCTCAAAAGCATACTATTCGATGGCACCAGTGGAGTTGGAAGAGGTAAAGAAGCAGGTTACTGAATTGCTAGAGAAGGGTTGGATTCGCAGCAGTAATTCACCTTGGGGAGCTCCAGTTCTTCTAGTCAAGAAGAAATATGGCACAACGAGGATGTGCATCGATTATCGAGAGTTAAACCGGGTGACTATTAAGAACAAGTACCCGATCCCTCGCATTGGCGAATTATTCGAGCAACTTAGTGGCACGAGGGTATTCTCGAAGCTGGATTTACGATCCGGATATCATCAAGTTCGAGTTAAATCAGAGGATATTTGCATGACTACATTCCGAACTCGGTATGGACATTACGAGTATTTAGTGATGCCATTCGGAGTCACGAATGCACCGGCGATATTTATGGACTTGATGAACCGAATCTTTTCACCGTTCTTGGACCAGTTTATAGTGGTGTTCATCGATGATATTCTGGTCTACTCGAGGAGCCTAGAAGAGCATACAAAACACTTGAAGATCGCACTGCAGACATTGAGGCAAGAAAGATTATATGCAAATATGAGCAAGTGCGAGTTTTGGCTCGAAGAAGTGAAGTTTTTGGGGCACGTCGTATCCGGAGATGGAATCGCCGTTGATCCTGAGAAGATTGTAGCAGTTCAAGATTGGCCGATTCCGAAGAACGTAGCAGAGATCAGAAGTTTTCTTGGACTTGCCGGATATTACAGGAGATTCGTAGAGAATTTTGCTCGTTTGGCCGAGCCTTTTACCAAGCTTACGCGAAAGGAAGTACCGTTCGTATGGACGGATATATGTGCATCGGCTTTTGAGGCGTTGAAGCAAAGGTTGATAACCGCTCCTATTTTTACCGTACTAAACAGTTCCGGAGGATTGGTGATTCACAGCGACGCATCTGGAAAAGGTTTGGGATGTGTTTTGATGCAGCATGGAATGGTTATAACTTACGCATCGAGATAGTTGAAGACCCATCAGAAGAATTACCCAACTAATGATTTGGAGCTTGCAGCAGTGATTTTCGCCCTGAAGATTTGGAGACACTACTTATTGGGCGAAAGGGTCAAACTGTTCACCGATCACAAAAGCCTAAAGTATGTGTTCACGCAAAAAGATCTTAACATGAGGCAACATAGATGGTTAGAGCTGATGGCTGACTATGATCTTGATCTTAAGTACCATCCGGGGAAAGTTAATGTAGTGCCGGATGCGCTTAGTCGGTTGCCAGCATTCGGATGTTGACTGCACAGAAGGAGCTTATCGAAGACTTTCGGAGACTCGAGTTGGAGATTGTGCTACCGCATTCTTCGGGACAGTTGATGCAGCTGCAAGTACAGGCGTCGTTGATCGAGAATATTAAAGCAGCGCAGTCACAGGGCCTAAGATTGCAGAAGTTTCGAGAACAGGTTGAAGCTGGACTACGAACGGACTTGTTGATTCATGAAGATGGTTCATTGCGTTATGGTAGCCGTTTGTGTGCCGAAAGGAGACATTCGTGAAGAAGTTATGAAGGAGGCGCACAGTTCAGCGTATTCCGTACATTTAGGAGGCACAAAGATGTATCGTGATCTACGACAGCATTTCTGGTGGGAAGGCATGAAAAGGGAGATTGCCCGTTTTGTAGCGAAATGCTTGGTGTGTCAGCAAGTTAAGGCTGAACATCAAAGGGTAGCTGGTTTATTGCAACCACATCCGATTTCTCAATGGAAGTGGGAACATATAACCATGGATTTCATGACAGCTTTACCGCGGAGTCCAAAGGGTAACAATGCAGTTTGGGTGATTGTCGATCGATTGACCAAGGCAGTTCATTTCATACCATTTCGAGTTGGTCAATCAACGGAAGCGTTAGCGGAACGGTACATGCAGGAGATTGAAAGATTGCATGGAGTACCTGTGAGCATCGTGTCCGACCATGACACCCGATTCTTATCGCACTTCTGGAGGAGTTTACAGGAAAGTTTGGGGACGCGATTGAAGTTTAGCACAGCTTATCATCCCCAGACAGATGGCCAGTCGGAGAGAACGATCCAAACTCTTGAAGACATGTTGAGAGCTTGCATGTTATATTTCAAGGGTTCGTGGGAGGATCATCTACACTTGGTGGAGTTTTCTTACAACAACAGTTTTCAGGCGACTATTAAGATGGCTCCATTCGAAGCATTGTATGGTCGCAAGTGTCGCTCACCCGTCTGTTGGGACGATGTTGGAGAACAAAGATTATTGGGATCGGATTTGATCATGCAAACAGTAGAGAAAGTTAATACTATCCGGAATCACATGAAGGCAGCACAAGATCGGCAGAAGAGTTGGGCCGACACATTGAGAAGACTTCTAGAGTTCGCTGTTGGTGATCTAGTATTCTTGAAGATATCACCTACTAGAGAAGTGATTCGTTTTGGGAGTCGAGGCAAGCTTAGTCCTCGATTCGTAGGGCTTTTCGAGATTATGGAGCGTGTTGGAGAAGTGGCTTATCGATTGGCTATACCACCATCTTTGGCGAATGTTCATGACATGTTTCATGTATCTCAACTCCGTAAGTATGTTCGAGATGAAACACACGTGCTGGATCATTCGGAGCTGACTGTAAGAGAGGATTTGACCTTTGAGGAACGACCGATGTCGATTGTTGATTGAAGAGAAAACGTCCTTAAAAACAAGGTTATCCCTCTCGTACTTGTTTCTTGGGGAAATCGCTCGTATGGAGAATCAACTTGGGAACGTGAAGACGAGATTCGACAGAAGTTTCCAGATCTCTTCCTGTAGTTTCATGTTTGTTATCTTTTCTTGTTTTGGGAATTTCGAGGAAGAAATTCTTTTTGTAGTTGGGTATAATGTAACACCATAGTTCATTTATACCAGTTCTAATTCAAGTATTTCTTTATTTATGGTATTTTCCTGATTATTTGTGTTTTGGGTGCAAATAGTGTATTTGACATCTGTATTTGCATCCGACTCGACCCGCTTGCTGGAAACCTGTCTTGATTCCTGTTTATGATTTTTCCCAACTTGTTATAAAGATCCGTGCACTTTCATGCTGTTTATTTTGCATACTTGCATTATATCAAGCATCTGCATTTTTTTATATAACATTTAAAGTCACATAAAATATTTTAAAAATACATTGCATGGCCTGCATGATACCCCTAACCTTGTCGTAGCATCCGCGTATCTTCTTCTCGTCCCGTTCAGCTAAACAAACTTGTTTAGATGGCTACGTGCACGTGCGTGCATCCGTTCTTGGGGGTATATATTTTCGTTACCCGGATATCCTATTTTAGTTTTGGTCGACATGTATATTTTTCGTATTTTAAAACTGAATTTTAGACCTGACCCGGGCGTGTTTTGGAGTAAGTTTGTATTTACCAGAATATCAAATTTTATTAATACAATATTTTAAATATTATTAATTAACAGTTTAAAATTTTAAAAATGAAAAAGATTTCTAAAATTAAAATCCTAACCAATATTAACAATCTCTCTCTCTCTCACTGACTCTCTCTCTCTCTTTCTCTCCCTCCGTCTCTCTCTCTCCTCTCTCTCTATCTCTTTCTTGACTCGTTCATTCTGGCTTATGGACATGTACTAGATAGTTTATTTTATTTTTACTGTTCTTGATATCTTATAGACAGCCTTAATGTGACTGTAGAGGGATGTTTCCTAACCACAGGTAGCATGGTTGGCTCTGTCACGTGGCGATCTTAGCGTACTCTGGGAAGCGGGGCGTGACAAGCTTGCTCATTGGTGGGTTTTGGAGGATTTTCTCTTGCTCCCATCGTGTATTTTATTTGTATCTATTATACTCCATCTACCCTTGTATATTGGACTAGACGGTGAGATTCGTGAGACTTGTATTTGTGGTTTTGGTGTCGATGCTTACTTGAGCCGACGTGATGCTTTCTTACTTTCATGCTTTTATTTGCTTATTCCGCACTTGATGATATATATTGCATGTGGTTGTAATTCCGCCATTGGCGAAGAGCTAGCCTTCTTGGGGATGCCTTTATTCATGATTTATATGTATTTTCATGTGATGTACCCGTTTGAGGGCCAGTATTTAAAAAGGAGACTCTGCCGAAATTTTCGGGAAATCTTGATTTTTTTTATGTTTAATGTGACTTAATTTGTTAAAATTGCTTTCTTTAACTAAGTTTTCCTTCACTTTATTGCTTTAAATGGTTTAGATTTCAGGGCTTTGGCTTACTTAGATTACGTTGTGCCTCGAGACGTTTCGTAAATTTAAGTGCCAGTTACGTTCCGTACCTTCGGGTCGTGACATTCTTGCAGCGGCTTGCTCCATTCGACCCCTATATAAATCCTACCTCCAGACGATTTAGGTAAGGCAATCGAATACGCTGCTACTCTGCTCAAATATTCCCTGGTTCTAACTTTATCGTCAGAGGGTCCTAAGGTGGTTTCCCACCCGGGACTTCTTTTGCAAGTAGCTCGGCAACAATATCGACCAGCAATCCCATTAAGGTCCATGCTCTCTCCAAATCTTATCCCTTCATATCTCTTGCCGCCAGATCGATGGAGGACAACATCCGAGAGAGGTTCCGACCCCCATCAGTTGGCGTTGTTTGTGTGAACGAAAACTTTTCCACCAAAAAGATGCCCTCCTTCTTCAACCTAATGACGAGCGAGCACCGCATCGAATATCCCAGCACGAGCCACCGTTGATTGTCTTCGATGATGAGCAAGAGATCCCCCCATCGCGCACTTCATAATGTGGAAGAAAGTGGTTCCACCCCATTATTTCCTGACATTGTCGAAGCTCTAGCCATTCGGATCGATCGATTAGCAGCGGTGGTGGACGCGATCGCTCGCGTTCAGACTTCCGGCCTTCAAACCGCCAATCATGCGTCCCAGAACGATGGCAAACAGGAGATGGCGGTAGCCCATCACACACAACCCGGGGTAAATTCCCCGACCGGTTCCCTGATCAACCTTAACACTATGGATCATCGGCATGCCGACTCTGGAAATCGAGACACCATACGAGGAAGGGCTCACGTACCGTCGAGTGTAGGAAGGATCAGAGATTCCTCGGCTCGATGGGCGCCAAACAGTCCGTCACCTCGGTCACAAGATCAACCGAGTTATCACTTCAATGCTGTCATGACCCGGAAATGGCACGTGATTGGTACTTGAGTCACGTGAAGTCTATAGGACCCTACCTTAACCCAAGTATATCGAAAACCAGGAATCTAAACCTTTTTTTAAGAAAATAGTGGAGTTAAAGTTTAGAAAAGGGTATAAATGAAATCAAGTTCCGCTTTTAAAGTATAAGTAAAGTTTGTAGAAATACAAGTAGGTAATGTACTAAAGTTTGAAAACATTTTCGTCATTTGAAATTTGGGCAGCACCTCCTTTGTAAATTTTGATCAAAACAGTACATAAACAATAATAATATTTGCATCCCCAAACGAGAGCTAGCTCTTTGCCAATCTACGGAAGCACAACCATGCAAGTAAGTATATGACACCCAAGGCAAAGATCAATCACAGAAAAGAATAAGGAAAACCAAAACATCATCGAACTCAAGTATAAAGAATATATACAACTCTCACTTTAAGTCCAACAGAATATACAAATCTCTGGTTTCTAAGTCTACCAAATATACATAGTCTGATTGATAGAGATTTTAACCAGATTACAAAAGAATAAAATATACAATGGTGGTTACAATCTGTAGTGCAATCTACTTACCAAGCAACCACCCAAAAGAAGAATGTGCCAGAAAGCCGCTACTGAATCAGAGCGACCGGTCCTGTAAGAAAACTATGGTACAACGGGGGTGAGTTGCCAACTCGTGAGTAGAAGACATCATCAGGTAGAAATCGAATGTATAACGATCTACCTAGGTCATACAGTAATATAAAAATATCGTACCGTGTGATATCGAAAGTAATCGTGTATACATATGTATATAAATATATAATATCGTACTTGTATCAATATGTGGTACCATGTCATCCATATCATGTATATATACCTATAATCCAATAACTGTCCATCAATGACACTCGAAATCATCATAAAACCCTGAGTGTCCAGCATCGACACTCGAAATCATCATAAATCCTGTGTCCAACATCGACACGTAAAATCCTCATATCTCAGGCTCCGTTTCATCAGATCGGCCCTCATATCTCAGGTACCATCTCATCAGATCAGTCCTCATATCCATATGTCTCATATCACTCCGGTCGGTATCCTCCGGATATCCGTTGGGTCCAATACTATCACCAGTAGGTAGTGTTCCTCTGTCAGGCTCAATGCCTTTCTATACGATCTTCTTGTCCCAGGGTATCATACCGGGTCGACCATGTATCTGCAATCGGTTGCTCTCCCTATCTCGATTCGGATAATTATCATAGCTCAGAACCGAAAAATTTCATGGTGGACGCCGAAATATCATATCAAGAGAAAACCACATTTTTAAAATACTCATAAGTTTTTTAAATAATATCTGCGGATTCTCAAATCTAGAAATCTCGTGAAAACATAATCTCATAAGAGTGTGGCAATAAAGAAAAGATATGTGCAGGTATAGAACAATACTGTAATGCATAGCAAGTGTGTTCATATAAGCGTGTCGTATAACATTGTAAAGAATGTAGTAACAGAATTTAATCATGCTAACAGGCTATAGTATGATGCGGTAGCGTAGCGAGTTCTATCTATGTACATGGCATGGCAATTACCGATGATGTGTGTGTGAGCATGCGAGTATGTGCACGTGCGACATGTAAATCATCAGTAATGGTGCATGTGTCCTAGTACAAGGTCAAGTAAAACTAAAGTATAAATGCGATATGCATCGTAAAAGATCAAAACGCGAGTGTATGAAAAAATAAGAAATCGAAATGCGAGCGTAAACGGAATAAAGAAATAATAACGTGAATAAGTATAACAATACACAACTACGTATGAGCTATACAGTTATAGTTTAAAATAGTACGAAACGTTGTTTTAGAAAATAGGGGTTACGATGTTTTTGAAGAAGATACCATTTGAAAAGTCATGGTGTCCCCTTGAAGTTATCATTTAAAAGTGTGTAATGATTCATTAGTTTTTAAAGTAGGTATGGCTCTAAACATATCATAATATCTACTTTAATGATTTTAAATAAGATTCTTAAGTCGAAATAAACATCGGCGATCCATCCTCATCATATCACGTACGGAAAATCCATCGTACGATATCATTAAATCAATAGTACGGATCTATAGTCGCATACATCATCTCATTTCATATCATGACTGTTCACTGCCGGAAGACGGACCGAGACGTTGGGACGTCTGGCCTGGAGTTTAAGGGCAGAAGCTATTTGGACTTATCTGTCCACCTCTCTGAAGATGCCAAGTTGATTTATTGCACTGTATATCGGAGTTTTGGACAAACGCGACAGTTGTAGCGGACTTCATCAGATTTCCTCTCATTTGTGAGGGGTTTTTGATTATGGGGACGCTTATCCCTGCAGACACAAGCCCCTGTAGTTAATTACGTTACTGCGTTGTGATAACCACTTTCTCTTGCTCCAGCAGTTCACTTCGTGTCGTGTGTGTGTTTTGTTGGTTTTGGTTGCCCGTGGATTGTATACGGAGACTAATTTAAATCGTCGCCCACAGGGCGTGGATTAATCCAAATCCGTATATTTTTAGATTTGGGTTTGTTTTATTTAAGGACCATTAATCTAGTTTGAGATTAAGATCGATTTAAATGTATGTGAGCATTTAGGGTTCGATTTGTTTTTTGCTAAGGATACGTTAGTCCAATTTGAGACCAAGATCCACTTAACAACATTTTAGGATCCTTTTTATTTAAGATCAAACAAAAGAGCGTTTGGACTCAGCTGCAGGAAAACATCAGAGACCTAGCCAATTTGGGGGCTTGGTCTGCTTAGTCTTTCATTTTATTCAAAAGTGCTAAGCACTTATTTGGGCTCTGTTTGTTCAGCCCTTTTCTTTTTATGCCAGAGTGTTAAGCACTTATTTGACGCTCTGACACTCACATGGATGCCATATGAAGCGTTTAATTATGGGAGTCGCTTAATGAGCGCTGAGCACCCAGTCACTTTGGCTATTTATGGAGTGCTAGGCACTTTTCTCTTTTCTTTTACTTTCTGGTGGAGCCCACATGATGAACACATGAAGCGCTGGGCACTACCCAATCAGTATTAAGCACTTAGCCGTTTTGGCTGTATCTGGAGTGCTACGCACTTTTATTCAGCACCCACATGATGAGCATGTGCGGCGCTGGCCTTCTGTTTTGAGTGCCTGCGTGTCTTTTACGTGAGGCACTAGGCGCTGTTAATAGGGGTGCCCATGTGGGAAGCTGTAACATTTCAGAAAAATAAAATATTATTTTTTGGAATTTTTATAATTAAATAATAAATATTATGAATATTTTAATAGTGCAGTATAGTTAAATACCGATAAATCGGGAAATATTTGGAAAATTATAGAAATTACTGAAATGAGGGTGTTTTATATGATCTAAGAAAATTATAATTTTTTATGATTAATTACATTCCATTTTAACGCTAATCGCGATTAAATATCACTAATCGCGCATTAAGCCGGATTTGTGCACATGACATGCACCATGTCATTTTTTTTACACTTGTTACATTTTATTCCATAGCTTTTCTTTTGTTTTGTTTTGTTTTTAATTGAGAGAAAAGAGAAGAGAAAAGATTAGAAAAGAAAAAGAAAAGAAAATGAATAAAGAATGAGGGATGGACATGAGAGAGAAGAGAGGGTGAGGGGTGTGTTGACTTGGTCATTGGTTTCTCTTCATTTTTTTTCCTCTTCATTTTCCCTCCTCACTTCACCATGGTTGCTCCCTCTCCTCCTCCACCTCTAAACCCTCACAACACCACAAAAATCAATTCAAAACTCCATCTCCATTTCATTAAAAACATGCACAAGCTCACTAGATGCACTTTGGACTAAGAAAAATCGGATTTTGAGCACTTGGGGCAACTCAAGAATTTTCTTGAGTTGCCAAATGAGGTAATTTCTGCACCATTAGTACAGTATTTCATTTCCTATAACATCTATGTAAGCTTAGAATCGATATAGTGTAGTTTAGTGAGGTTTAAATATTCCAAGTTAGGGTTTGAGAGATTCTTGAGTTGTGGCTGTGTAATTGAGGTTAGTAGAGGCTAAACAAACCTTTTAATGATAGTATATTGGATTGAAACCAGAGACTTAACCCCTTAACCCGAACTTAGAAACCCCGACATCGGCAGATTTTGGGAAATTGTGATGATATTTAGATATCTGCTATAGCACGGGGACTTGGAAAATTATTTAGCAAACACAGTGATACAAGCAGGCACCTAAGAAGGTACCACTGAAACCCTAGCCCCATACCCTAACTCATGGTCGCAATTATATTATTTCTGGCCGCAATTTGCGGCCAGAGCAGAGAGGAAGGGCATCGTGTTTGGTTCATAGCTCTAGTTTCCAGTAACTAGACCCTCCATGTGTGCAAAATTGATTGTTTTGACTTTGGGTAAAATCTGGGACCATTTTCATGAGTTGTGCCTTGTATTTCGTGACGTTTTTGAATTTAAGTTTTGATATTTGTTTTTTGCCTCGGTCGATTCACGTTTATATGTCGATCGTCGAGAGTTGTTTGGTTATTCGTGCATGCCTAGATCATTGGTTTTGACCTATGTGTGATTCGTGCGACGTTTTGGTTTTCATGCGTGATTTCTGTTTACGATGCTATATGTGATATGTAGGTACCCCCACGTGGATGATCAGTCGAAAATACTGCATCTTTAAACCGGCATTTTCCCTATCATTTGCACTCATCTAGAAGTGTTCGGCATTCATATAACACATATTAGCAAAACATTCCTAAAATACCAGATTGCATGTGTTAGACTTTAAAACCGGCACTATAAGGGAAATTGACTTTATTTCATAGTATCACATCATTCTTGCATATCGCAACTTGTGTTTCGAAGTCTGTACAGGAAATTACAGAAGATCGGTCAAAATTACATAACAGACTGCTAAAAAATACGCCAACTCAAGGAATTGGAATCTGGCAATGATCTAGAATGAATTCAGAGATTCAACATATCAGGAAATACATTAAAGTACAGAAGAAGCCAACCCTGAAAAGTTGAAGCCCTAAAGCCACGACTTGGCCGCGGAACCGCGACAGGAGCCGCCTTGCGCCGCGGTTCCGCGGCGGCTATGCCACATCAGCAGAGTTTCTTCAGCTCAGCCCTCTTCTCTACACTACATTTTCTAGATGGATCTTGAAGCTTTTTCCAGATCAGCAAGCCCTAGGGTTCCTAAATAAACACCCCAAGCTTCCACAACAAGCTTCACCTAAACTCCATTAAGGACCTAGAACCTTCTCCCTAACCTCCTAGCTTAGGGTAGAAGTTAAGCCCTAACTAACTACTTCTAGAAGCCTCTTCCTATAACTAACTTTTGGAGGGAAATTCAAAATTCAAATTCCTAGAGCTAGGGTTTTACAAACCTATAAAAAGACCCCAAGGCTCACTAGAAATGGTTGTTCATTGGTTGTTCAAAGTTGTTCATTGTTCCTCAATTCAATTGTTGTGGTTGTTCTTCATCTTCAACCCAACAACTACCACCTCAAAACCCTAACCCTAATCCAATCCAAGATCAAGAATTCAAGATCCTGTGAGTGCAAGCAAAGCAAGTCTTCAACGATCCTTTGAAGCGAAGCCGGACTTCAACGGAGCACAAGATCCAAGCCGATCCACGACTCAAGGAGCCGAGCGATGCTAGATTCGACGAGCGAAGTTCCTTCCTCTTGTAATTCTTGAGAGTTGTAACTACTTGTTGATATAATAAAGGTGAAGATTCTTTAAACTTTCTTTTATTTCAATTCAAGCATTATTCTTATATTTCGATTCTTGAATATATTCTTTGTAGTGATGCTTGAATAAAACTCCGCTCGTGGAGGGATCGAAATGATTGTAGAATGATGATGTTGACGAATCTTTACACGTTTTCTTAAGTCTTATAACAATTGTAAATTCTTGAAAATCGAATGATCGATGATCTAGATCGATGTGAGTGTGTTTTTGATTCCTTTCGCACGATCTAGAGATCAATGATCGATCATCCGACTTTCAAGAAGCTATCTAGTGAATGTGATTCATCGAAAGGACAAAGGATAGGATGAGGAACCCTAATTCTTCGCAAGATCCTTGATCCTCGATGAATCTACATCGATTTAGTATCAACTTGTTAATGGATAAGAAATCGTATTCTTGAATCTTCTTCACATCTACAATCTACTCGATTCCTACGAGCTTTACTTCAAATCTTGAAACCTAAGTTGATTGGAATTCTATCTCTCTTGATTCTTGATGTTTATCATTGTCTTCATTCTTGATTAGAATAGTTGATTCTTGAAACTCATCGACAAAAATCTTGAATCGTTTTATTTTATTTTTCTATTAAATTTTCGATTCAAACAAAACAAAATACGAACGAATCGCACAATCCCTGTGGACGATCCGCACTCACTAATGCGTTACAAACGGACACCGTTATTGATTGCGGTCAAATATTTTTTGTTGTGATTCTATTCATTTTCTAAACCGACAACGAGAAAGAGAATGCACTTTTATCGGTATTGAGAATGAGTCTTTACCGGTTATCATATCCACTTCTCTAGCATCAGAGCAAGAGAATGCACTTTTATCGGTATTGAGATCTAATAGAGTGGCGTTTGGTTGGACTATGGCGGACATCAAAGGGTAATGGTATTGAGAACATCATATACATATGATGGATGATGCCAGACCAACCCGAGAACCACAGAGACGGTTGAATCCCGTCATGAAGGAAGCGGTGATGAAAGAGATCGTCAAATGCCTTGATAATGGTATTATATACCCAATCTCCGATAGCCAATGGGTGAGTCCTATACATGTCGTCCCTAAGAAATCCGGCATCACTGTTATTACCAATGAGGCAAATGAGTTGATTTAGACACACGCCCAAACTGGGTGGCGTGTATGTATTGATTATAGAAAACTCAATGCTGCCACGAGGAAAGACCACTTTCCTCTACCATTCATTGATCAAATGCTGGAACGCTTAGCTGGACGAGAGTATTATTTCTTTATGGATGGATACTCAGGCTATAATCAGGTCCCCATTGCCAAAAAGGATCAAGATAAAACCACTTTTACTTGTCCTTTTGGTACCTTTGCTTACAGTCGCAAGCCCTTTGGGTTATGTAATGCTCCCACTACCTTTCAGCGGTGTATGATGGGGATATTCTCTGACATGGTAGAGAATTTTTTGGAGATCATTATGGACGATTTCTCTATTTTTGGAGACTCTTTTTCTGATTGCCTAGCGAATCTTGACGTAGTTCTTACTCGTTGCAAAGAGAAGAACTTAACTTTGAACTGGGAAAAATGCCATTTCATGGTCCAAGAAGGAATTATACTTGGACATGTTATTTCACAGAAAGGCATTGAGGTTGACAGAGCTAAGATAGATGTCATTCAAAACCTCCCTCATCCCAAAAGCGTCAAAGATATTCGATCTTTCCTTGGTCATGCGGGCTTTTATAAGAGATTCATTAAGGATTTTAGCAAAATTGCTAGACCTTTAACTCTTCTCCTGGCCAAGGATACGACCTTCCACTTTGACTCGGATTGTGAGGCAGCTTTCGACTCACTTAAACACTCCCTCACTACAGCCCCCGTTCTATCGTCTCCAAATTGGGACTACCCCTTTGAGCTGATGTGTGATGCATCCGATTTTGCAGTTGGTGCAGTCTTAGGACAACACATTGAAAAGATGCCACATGTGATCTATTATGCGAGTAAGACCCTGAATGATGCACAAATCAACTATACAACCACCGAGAAAGAACTTTTAGCGGTTGTATTTGCATTAGAAAAATTCAGGCCTTACTTAATTGGATCTCCTATAGTTGTGTACACTGACCATTCCGCCTTGAAACATCTTCTGGCAAAGAAAGATGCAAAAGTTTGGCTAATACGTTGGATCCTTCTGTTACAAGAATTTGATCTTGTTATCAAAAATAAGAAAGGATGTGAAAACGTAGTGGCCGACCATCTTTCACGCATCTCTTCATCCCCTGTGACCCTGCCGATCAATGATTCGTTTCTTGACGAACAACTCTTGAGCGTATCCAATGAACCTTGGTTCAGGGATATTGTGAACTATCTTGTCACGGGATTTATACCCAGCGATTGGTCAAAACAGGACAAATACCGTTTTCTATCCCAAGTAAAACACTTTTACTGGGATGATCCATATTTGTTTAAATATTGTCTTGATCAGATCATTCGCCGGTGTGTCCTAAAAGAAGAGTTCAAGAGTGTTCTTTCTTTTTGTTATGATCAGGCTTGTGGGGGTCACTTCGGTCCTAAAAAGACGGCGGAGAAGGTTTTGCAATGTGGATTTTATTGGCCTACCTTGTTCAAGGACGCATTTGAGCATTGCAAAACCTGTACACAATGTCAGTACACGGGTAGAATCTCCCGGAGAAATGAAATGCTTCAGCAACCCATTCTAGTGGTTGAAATTTTTGATGTCTGGGGCATTGATTTTATGGGTCCCTTTCCCAACTCCTTTGGGAATTTGTACATACTGCTGGCGGTTGATTATGTCTCAAAGTGGGTTGAAGCCATTCCATGTCGCACTAATGACAAGAAAGTTGTCATTAAGTTTTTAAAAGAGAATATCTTTACGTGATTTGGACACCCACGCGCTATTATTAGCGATAATAGGACACATTTCTGCAACAGGTCTTTTGAGACTCTGATGCGGAAATACGCAATCAACCACAGACTTTCTACACCCTATCATCCCCAAACGAGCGGGCAGGCTGAGATCTCAAATAGATAGATCAAACAAATCCTGGAGAAGACCGTTGCTAAGAATAGAAAAGACTGGTCGACCAAACTGACGGATGCTCTTTGGTCATTCCGAACTGCATTTAAAACCGACCTAGGGATGTCTCCATATAGGATAGTGTTTGGGAAGGCATGTCACTTACCCGTCGAGATTGAGCATAAAGCATTGTGGGCTATTAAGGAAATCAACTTTGACCTAAACCAAGCCTGCAACTTTCGGAAGCTGCAATTAAATGAGCTAAGCGAACTCCGCGATGAAGCTTATGATAACGCTGTAATCGTAAAGAATAGGACTAAGGTTTTTCACGATAAAAACATTTTGAGGAAAACATTTTCACGAGGTCAACAAGTCCTTCTTTATGATTCACGACTACACCTTCACGCGGGTAAGCTTCGATCTCGGTGTAAGGGACCTTTTGTTGTGCGGTCTGTATACCCGCACGGGGCAGTAGAAGTAGAAAATGTCAAAAAACGACACATTTTTAAAAATAAATGGACATAGACTAAAGCCGTATTTTTCCACTGACCCCACGGAAGAGCTCCTGTTCTTACAGGAGCCATTTTATTTGGATTAAAATTCCTCCGTCTCACCTTCATGTCCTGTATATCATTGCATCATCTTTTTGAATGGAGGTGAGTGAAAAGAGTAAGTTTGGGGAAGGTTCTTCACTTATATATTTTGCCCCCACTAATAAATTCCTCCCAGGCTTACAGGTTTTGTAGATATAGCGGTTGGCAACAGTGAGCACACCGTTGAAAACAAGTTTGGGGGAGGTTTGTGCTTATTTTTGCATCATTTGCATATCATTTGCATAAGCACAAAACATTTCTTTAAAAACCTATAAAAATTTAAAATTTTCAAAATTCATAAAAATTAAAAAATTTCAAAATATAAAAATATTTTAATATTTAACATTTTTTGTACATAAATAAGATAATAAAAGATTAGATAGTGAAAAATTACATCCATGAGATTAGAAAAATCTAAGAAAACCAAGAAAATTAGAAGTTTTCTTATACGAACTAGTAATAAGTAGTTATGAGCCGTTGTCCCAAGGGTTAGTAAGATGAAGGACGTCACTAATCTGAGGATAAAAATAAGTCTGAAAAATAGTTTCTATTCTGGAAGCCAAACATTTTGAACGTTGATACCCTGCTATTCGCACTTACACACGTCTTAAGGCCTGAGATAGTAAAGGATACCTTGAAATGCTCTTGTCTTAAAGCCGATGTATGAAGGAAATAAAAAAAATGAAGAAAATATAAAATGGTGAGAAAAATGGACACTGGTTTTGTTATCGCCAAGGCAGCAATAAAAAAAATATAGCGAGGGTGCTTCTTCACCTAGTGCCCTAAGGCCAACTGGTCTGGGAGTCACCGCTAAGCCTTAGGTGGTGCAAGACGAGGAAAAAAACACCAAATAAGCAAGCACATGAGTAATCTGTCGGTTAGTACCTCAAGAAGTATTAATGGTCGCATGAAAGTGTGTGAGCAATCTCATCTAAATATTCATTAATTAAAAAGTACCGAGGCTGATGGGCAAGAGTATGATAGCTTGAATTGAATTCTCCGGGTGTAGGGATGTCTTTACACACACGCAGGGTTATATGATCGATATTTGGAATAAAGATAGGAATGAAGAATAAGACGATGTTTTATTGAGGGAGGACGTGATTTCTAACATCTTTTCATGACTATTAAGATAGGGCTCATGACAACCGAAAAGCTAGCTTAGTTGGAAACCCTAATTTTCAAAGTTTTTCTTTTACAATTCTTGTCTTTAAATGTAATATTCATGATCTTCCTTTTATTATTGGATTTTGTCGGTGCAATCCGCTGTAAACCCTCAGGAGACAACACTCCTCCTTCTAGGGACACCTAGAGGCTTAAAGGCTTGTTGCACGTGCTCAGTGTAATCGTGTTGCCTACGAAAGTGTGCTAGTTAGTTTTTTCTCATTCTTTTTTTCCTCCTTTCTTTTTAATAAAGTTCGCTCGAGAAGATCGAAAATAAGTTTGGGGGAATTTGATCAGTCGAAAATACTGCATCTTTAAACCAGAATTTTCCCTATCATTTGCACTCATCTAGAAGTGTTCGGCATTCATATAACACATATTAGCAAAACATCCCTAAAATACCAGATTGCATGTGTTAGACTTTAAAACCGGCACTATAAGGGAAATTGACTGTATTTCATAGCATCGCATCATTCTTGCATATCGCAACTTGTGTTTCGAAGTCTTTGCAGAAAATTACAGAAGATCGGTCGAAATTACATAATAGACTGCTAAAAAATACGCCAACACAAGGAATTGGAATCTGGCAATGATCTAGAATGAATTCAGAGATTCAACATATCAGGAAATACATCAAAGTATAGAAGAAGCCAACACTGAAAAGTTAAAGCCCTAAGGGCACCACTTGGCCGCGGAACCGCGGCCGGAGCCGCCTTGCGCCGCGGTTCCGCGGCGGCTATGCCACATCAGCAGAGTTTCTTCAGCTCAGCCCTCTTCTCTTTGGTCCTACACCTCATATAGACACTACATTTTCTAGATGGATCTCGAAGCTTCTGCCAGATCAGCAAGCCCTAGGGTTCCTAACTAAACACCCCAAGCTTCCACAACAAGCTTCACCTAAACTCCATTAAGGACCTAGAACCTTCTCCCTAACCTCCTAGCTTAGGGTAGAAGCTAAGCCCTAACTAACTACTTCTAGAAGCCTCTTCCTATAACTAACTTTTGGAGGGAAATTCAAAATTCAAATTCCTAGAGCTAGGGTTTTGGAAACCTATAAAAAGACCCCAAGGCTCACTAAAAATGGTTGTTCATTGGTTGTTCAAAGTTGTTCATTGTTCCTCAATTCAATTGTTGTGGTTGTTCTTCATCTTCAACCCAACAACTACCACCTCAAAACCCTAACCCTAATCCAATCCAAGATCAAGAATTCAAGATCCTGTGAGTGCAAGCAAAGCAAGTCTTCAACGATCCTTTGAAGCGAAGCCGGACTTCAACGGAGCACAAGATCCAAGCCGGTCCACGACTCAAGGAGCCGAGCGATGCTAGATTCGACGAGCGAAGTTCCTTCCTCTTGTAATTCTTGAGAGTTGTAACTACTTGTTGATATAATAAAGGTGAAGATTCTTTAAACTTGCTTTTATTTCAATTCGAGCATTATGCTTATATTTCGATTCTTGAATATATTCTTTGTGGTGATGCTTGAATAAAATCCGCTCGTGGAGGGATCGAAATGATTGTAGAATGATGATGTTGACGAATCTTTACATGTTTTCTTAAGTCTTATAACAATTGTAAATTCTTGAAAATCGAATGATCGATGATCTAGATCGATGCGAGTGTGTTCTTGATTCCTTTCGCATGATCTAGAGATCAACGATCGATCATCCGACTTTCAAGAAGCTATCTAGTGAATGTGATTCATCGAAAGGACAAAGGATAGGATGAGGAACCCTAATTCTTCACAAGATCCTTGATCCTCGATGAATCTACATCGATTTAGCATCAACTTGTTAATGGATAAGAAATCGTATTCTTGAATCTTCTTCACATCTACAATCTACTCGATTCCTACGAGCTTTACTTCAAATCTTGAAACCTAAGTTGATTGGAATTCTATCTCTCTTGATTCTTGATGTTTATCATTGTCTTGATTCTTGATTAGAATAGTTGATTCTTGAAACTCATCGACAAAAATCTTGAATCGTTTTCTGTTCTTTTTCTATTAAATTTTTGATTCAAACAAAACAAAATACGAACGAATCGCACAATCCCTGTGGACGATCCGCACTCACTAATGTGCTACAAACTGACACCGTTATTGATTGTGGTCAAGTATTTTTAGTTGTGATTCTATTCAATTTCTAAAACGACAACGACAAATTCATTCAATCAGTGGACTTTGAGATGAAAAGGATGAGCGTGACGTCATCGACTCCAGCAAGCGAAGATCAATGTGAGTAGATATATATCTACGGGGGAAGTCGGGTGGATGGCGTATAGTACCCCCAGTTCGATGTGTAGTATACAATATATACACGATATATATATATATATGATTATATGTTTATTGTGAGACCATGATTATCTTAATAAGGTTAGTTGAATTTAATTAGAAGTAACTTAGTTTAGCTTCGTCGTGAAACCATAAATTTGTGATTTGCATACACATGCACTCACACACTCGCATGCATTTTATTTACTTGTGCGTATATAGGGATATGTATATATATATATATATATATATATATAAACTCATAGTTATGGGACTATGTATATATATACGTATACATATACTTGGATGATGAGGATAGTATATGGTATTTGGAGATGGGCCGATGAGATGGGGCTTGATTCCATGAGATCGGTGATATGACGTGGTTCGTATTATGAGATACGACACGATATTATAGCGGGTCCTTGGGCTGTGTGTTTCATACACACGCATATATATATGTAGATGGTATCATTATTGTACTAGACGTAGATCAGTACCCAGTTCACGATATGTGATGATAAGGATACCAGATGAATAATGAGATAAATGTGATATTTGACCCGTACCCTGATTTGAGATGCCGTACGATGGATTTACTGTACGAGCTATATTGATGATAGATCCACACTCTTGACTCGAGGATGTCATATTATATAGTGTATCGTATGTGATACTATTGAGGCGGGATCACCGACTACTATATATATATATATATATATATATATATCGACTCAGACTTAGGTGGTTTTCCATACCCTATTCAATTAGCCTGTTAGCTTAGTCCTGTAGTTTACTTGTAAGTGTTAGACTAGACTCGAGTCATACCTATTTAAAAAACTAACGAATCGTGAGTATTTTAAAGATAGGCCAAGGGATGCTACGGATATTTCAAAGGATGTACTTTTTCATAAAATCACCATAGCCCTATTTTCTAAACATCACGATTCGTGTTATTTCAAATGGAAAAACTGTATTGACTCATTTACAATAATGTTTATATTCGTACATGTTGCGTTATTATTCATGTTCTGCATTTACTATTCATTTTCCATTTATCCTGCTGTTCGCATTGCATTGCATGCTTATATGTATTTTCATTTGTAATGATGAAACATGTTGTTAGGACACCAACACCATTACCGATGATGCGTATGCTCCACGTACACTCGCTTGCCGGCTCATACACATATTCATCGGTAATTACTATGTCACGTACACTTAGAGAATATTATTTCATGGACATAGCTTGCTAGTTGATAGTTCCTATATGTTATTGTTTCATATGTTAGTTCATTATTGCATTCATTGCTTGATATTTCGTGCATATTTTTATATTCATTAGTCATGCAATATTATAACGGCCAGTTCGGATTGCAGGAGCCCAGTATTCATTATTATTGATTTTTCATTTGGATTTCGGATTTTCCATGAGATTTCTGGATTTGGAGAAACCGCAAGATTTAATAAAATCATTTATCATTTAAAAGATAAAAGTGCGGTTTTCTCATATTATGATTGTGATATGTCCACCATGAGTTTTCTCGGCTCTTGAGCGATATTATACACCCGATTCGAGGAGGAGATGAACCGTCTGTGGGTGCATGGTGGAACCGTTGCGGTACCCCGGGGCGAGAAGATCGCAGAGGACGGCGTTTGAGCCTGTGACAGGGGAGCATTGGTGACCGGTGATTTTATTGAGATTTATGATACAGGCCAGTCCGGATAGCCGGAGCCTGAGATATTGAGATTTGATGATACAGGCCAGTCCGGATAGCCGGAGCCTGAGATATTAAAATATTGGGATATTGAGATATATATTTTGTGTCGATATTTGACACTGATTTTCTGATGATTTCATTGATAATACTTAAATGTTTATACAAAAATCTCACTATATTATGAAAATAGTTTTCTCATTCTTGATGTATTCTATTTTCATTATACCACATTCATACCTCATATTTATGATATGTTGTTACCTGAGGCACTGACATGAGCACTTGGTATTACACTTATGTATACATGTTTACCCTTGCCACCTTATCATGCTTCAGACTTTATCATATTGAGGATATATATATATATATATATATATATATATATATATATTACTGATCGTATTGACCTAGGATTGAGTCATACATACGATTTCTGCTCTGTGATGTTTTCTACCCATGAGTTGGCAACTCACCCCTGTTGTGCCACAGTTCTTGTAGGTTTTACCGTACAGGTTTTTTTGCGGCTTTGCTGGCACATCGCTTCCTTTCCGGGTGATTGCCTTAGTAGGTGGGTTCACTTGCATCGTGACCACCATTGTACCTTATTTATATTTCAGTTGTATCTAGTAAACTCCATCAACCAGACTTGTATATTTATTAGACTTAGAAGACCCGCTGTATATTATTTCGATCGTAGAGTCGCGCTTGTATTATTATGGGTTTTCTTGATGTTTTGATTTTCTTTTTGAGTTTTGATCCTCGCCCTTTGGCATTGTATATTATATTGCTTGCGTGGTTGTGACCGTCGATTGACGAAGAGCTAGCTCCCGCTTGGGGATGCCTTTATTCATATTCTACATGTTGTACCCTTTTGAGGCCAGTATTTACAAAGGAAACTCTGCCAAAATTTTCAGAAAAGACTTGAGATTTAAAATGCATATTCGGCTTATGTTATTAAAACCACTTGCTTTAAAAGTAAGTTTCTTCACTTCTTCTTTAAAAATGGTTTAGATTTCTGGGATTTTGGCTTACTTGAATTAGATGGGGTCCTATAGACTTCATATGATTCAAGTGCCTGTCACGTACCATTTTCCGGGTCGTGACAAAGTTGGTATCAGAGTGCTAGGTTAACCTTTGTCCGAGTCTAGGTTTGACTATGCGGAGCCTAGGGCATTTGTATCCATACGAAATCTAGGATTGACCTTACAGAACTTAGACTTAGTCGAGGGGGTATTAGACTCGAACTTTCGTCGCGTAGGTTGACCTTGGTTGATGGAGTAGGTGACTTAAGGAGAGTGACGTACCGTGTGTATGTTCCGCAGCATACTTACAATACGCTACTCCGCTTAAGAAGCCTTAAGATGTCTATTTCCTTGCACAACATTATATTCATTCATGATCTATCCTCATCGATATTGGTTTATGGTTTTTGCTGCCACGATTACACAGGCAGAGAGAGCTACGGCTAGAGTTGCGTCAGCACGAGCTCGTCACGGACGAGGACTGACCACGGCGTGATTCCAGGGGCACACGATTACATAGATGTATCGTTTATTTGTGGTTTCGCCCCATAAGAGTTTGGTGGATCGCTTTTACGAGATTTCTCGGACGTGCAGATCAGCACCAGAGGATTGAGCTACCGCTAGAGGCCAGCCAGAATGAGATGACCGTCAATACACCGATTATTCTTGATGATTGAGCCACTGTTCAGCGTGCGGACGAATGAGCGAGTGATTGCTGCGAATGACAAGATATCGCCCCAGATATTCGAAGCTAGTGCCGTACGAGTTATACTACGAGATATGATAGAAGATCGCTAGCCACCAAAGATGAAAGACTAGGATATGTGATTCATTGCCTACTTCGATGCGAGGTCATTAGATTGATTGATTTCAGATAGAGTCGACTTCACGCAGGTACGTTGAGAGTCGATAGAGACGATCAAATGTCAGGAACCCATTTTCCAAGTTTAAAGTATTCGGAAAAACAGTGCAAGTAATTCTATGGACCCTCTAGAAGAATGAAACCCTTGTAGGATATAGTGCCCTCTAAGTCAATTATTGGATCGCAGGTACGTGATTGCAATGATTGAGGGATGACCTATACCGATAGAACAGTCTTACTCGAAATGATAGTATGCTATCTGGTTTGTCTTTATCATCATGTAGATGTTGATAGAGCCCATAGGATTCTTGCTTGACTACCAGCAGTATGATGGCGATCAAATATGTGGGAGCTGGGGTCTATAAGCACATCCTTAAAATGTCCCTAGTCGTGGGAGTTTCTAGACAGGGCATCGATACTCCGGAGTAGACTAGTGTATACATTTGAGACCTCGACGCAGGGCGGTGGCTGGTCTCACAAGCCACTGGTGTCAGTTGGATCACCTAAGATGTATACAAGTGCCCATTGGGTTATGAGTACACCGGACAGGACTCGCCGGGAACATGCTAGTTGGTACTATACATATCATCAGATAGCAGTTCCCTGGTGACATGTGTACAGGTTAGTTCATCGACCTGAGGTCGTCATTTGTCTCATGTGAGTTCCCACTGTGCTTTGATTTATACCCTACCACGGGTCAAAGGAGTCGTGCAAACAGGTATATTTTGGGTACAGTCCCGAGCCACATTGGAGGCAAGTGAGCGGATCGGCAGGGGATTCGTCTCTCCCGGTATTGGGGGTGAGATCGTGCTGTGTTTAGGAGAGCCATTACACGAAATCCCTGGCTAGGGTAATCGAGATATACTGGTAGGTATACCAGTAGTATTTCAGGGTGTTCTGGACTGCTCTCTGACACGACTTATGCAGCTATTGGGGGACTGACGTTTACCGACCCCATAGGCCTAATATGCGATACTCATAGACGAATGTTCCAGACTGTACGGATATTGTCACTGTCAGGCTCAGTAGGGTTTATAGATGAGTTTGCTCGCCAGCTTCCCTTCCAATCAATACATAGGCAAACCGTTACGTACAGCTTGTACCTCTGACGTGCTAGTGGTTATACCCAGTGCCAGTGTATTGATGAGTCATTAGAGTCCCCCACAGACACTTTCCCAAGTTCGGGCGAAACGTTGTAGATGCCGTATGGTATTATGGCAGGGTTCGGAAAATGCACGTGCGTTTTCGCACGTGTCATATTTCGGGCAGATAATACTGGTAGGCTTTGGTTTAAGCCGGATCCCAGTATTATACTGTGTAGATATAATATCTTTTTCTCAGTTGCATTTGTATTCGGTCGTAATACAAATGCGGGTATGTTTATACCGATACGGGGTTATCCTGAAATTCGTTTCAGGATCACTTTTTGGAAGTTGCCAGTTTCCTGTTTTCTATCAACCGTATTTAACATTCGGTTAAATGCGGATTTATCCTTTCCTCTTTTGGGTGAGTCATGGTTCTAGAAGATTCTAGAAATGGTGACAAGGATTAGTGACTCATCATTTGCATTAATTGTGAGGTGAGGTGTTAAGTGAGGTGGCTTAATTCATTTAATGTGTTCATACCACTCATTCTTTCTTCATAATAAATATCCTTGTTATTTTTCTTTGATCTTTTGCTTACACTCACCCTCCCCTCTCCTACACTCACCCTCCCCTCTCCTATAAGTGGCCGGCCCCCTCTTGTGAGAAGGGTGTGGTTTTTTCATTTGCTTGAGAGAAAAAGATTATGATAGTTTAGGGTATGGAAATTTCATATAGTTCAATTTCCATTTACCCGACTCCAATTGGCAACTTCATTAACCGTTCATCCGTTGCCTTGGACGTAACGAGACAAAGTATTCTACTCATTCTCTACTTCATCTTGGTCGTCTCTTTTAGCAAACTTGACGACTGAGTTGCCTCGGTTCAGAGGCGGGAGCCCGTTTAAAGATCCGTCGACGTGGTGCCACCTGGACGACGAGACTGGAGTTTCAGAAGAACGAAGCCGCTGCAACAAAGCGTGGGATGATGGTTAAAGACCGAAGGACTCGGATCGTTCGGTATAACAATTCTACCCTCTTTACAATTTGTTAGTTTAGCTTTAATGGCAGATCCGGGTTATAGTACACGATAGCGCCAGTCGTAAAAGTTTTGTTCCGCATAATGGCGTCTGTTAGACGGCCAGGGCGCTGCCGTGGACTTACAGTGGTATCAGAGCCTCACCATTAAGCTATACTAACTTGTGCTAACGCGTTTAAAACATCGATCGAACGGATTTTCGAAAACCGCAAAATTCCATGTTCATAGTTTCTGTCGATTTTTAATCTGGTCTAAAAATTATTTTACATATCACAGAAAACTATTCAGGCAATTCTAAGCAAACTGGTGAAATTTGGTCACGTGATCCCACAAAACGGCCGCGGATCCGCGGCCCAAACCAGGGTTTGGCCGTTGATCCGCCGCGCTTTTGTGGGAACAGTGCGCCAAATTTTTCAAATGAGTTTTCCATGGGAATGGTGGTTTTTGGTATATGTCTTTTGTGCCAAAATTTTGTTACTATACACCCGATGTACGTGGTGTAAGTGCACGGCGACGTCCCGGCCGTCAATCCGACGCCGGAATGCGGAAACGAAAATTTACTTTAACTTTTTAACCGGCACCACCGCGTACTTTAAACCCGGATCGGGCCATTAATCTAATTCTAGCTAACTAAAGAACGGGTAGAGAGATATACCGAGCGATCCGTGTCCTTCGGTCTTCTCGTCGTCGTCCCGATCTCCTCGCGGAATCTCCGGTCTTCACCTCCTCGCCGGAAGAGCACCATGTCACCGGCTTCTTTTACGGGCTCCCACCTCTGGACCGAGACAACTCGGGCACGAAGTTGGTGAGTCGACGTGCCCAAGATTTGCTGTAGAATAAGTGTAGTGCTATGTCTTATTGGGGTTTTAAGAAGTTGCCTTTTGGTGGAGGAAATGATATGAACTTTTGGAGGAGGAGCAATATGATTTTGCAAAGCCAAATGAGTGTATTCTTCCCCCTCAAAAAATTGGGACAGCCCTCATCCAATATGGCCGGCCATCAACTCAAGAAAATGGGGAGAGAGGAAAAATGAGAGGAGGGAATGCATATCAAAAAGGAGTGAGCCCTCACATAATACAAGAGAGAGAAAAGGTGATGATGAGAAACAATGATCACCCGAAAACCAACACTCCAACAACCTAATCATCAACAACCATGATTACCCCAAAAGTCAAGCCATGATGAAAAGAAGAAGTCAAATGGTGGTAGAATTATCATGATACAACAATATGCAAATAACACCTTCCACTAACCAAATTTGCATGCTTACAAATAAGCCATCCTCCACCATTTTTCGGCCAAAGAAAGATACAAAGGAAAATGGCCAAAACCGGAAAACAATCTGGCAACTTCAGAAAACTGATCCCGTAATAAATTATAGGAAAACCCCGATACTGTATATACATATCCGCATTTGTATTCCGACCGAAATACAAATGCAATGAGACAAAACTCTACACTGTACAATACTAGGATCCGGCTTAAACCGAAGCCCGCTAGTATAATCCGTCCGATCATGATCCGTGCAATACCGTACGTATCTGATCGAACCCTGCCATATCTCCATACGGCCTCTACAACGTTTTGCCCGAAACATGAGCAACTGTCTGTGGGGGACTCTATACACTCGTCAATACTATGGCTGTGGATTTAACCACTAGCACGTCAGAGGTATTAACCATACATGATGGGCTACCAGCTATTGACCAAAAGGGACGTCTGTGAGCGAACTCATCCTGACACCCTACTGAGCCTGTCAGTGGCAATATCCGTACAGTCCGGTCCGTTCCGTTCGTCTATGAGCATCGCATGGCGGGCCTAGGGGGTTGGTAAAAGTCAGACCCCCAAAAACGGTACAAGTCGTGTCGGAGTGTAGCCCAGAACACCCTGAGATACTATTGGAATACCTACCAGTAAATCTCCTGCCTTGGCCAAGGACTTCGTGTAAGGGCTCTCCTATGTAGGGATCCTAGGCACACTAATGAGGTCTTACAAGGGATCAACCAAGGCAATTTCAAAAATTACAAGTGCCGAGAAACCCTAATACGGATCGTTGACTAGAGTTTAAGAGAAAACGATAACTAGTTAACAACTTAACTAAGAGTGAACGGAAAATACAACCTTTGTAGATCCGGTCCTCCACCTCCATAGCTCCGTGATGAAGTCCCTCCGCTGTACTCATCGGATCCCGGACTCTCGCGGTGGTTTCATCGAAGAAATGATCGGGCTAGGTCGTCGACTTCGATGCCGAAGATGATCTACGTCGAGGCAACACAAGATCAAGCTCCAACTTCACCAAGCCATGAAACTTGTGAAGAAAACACCCTATACTACTTGGAAAGTGGTAGAGGATGAAGAAATAGGAAGTGGGTTCACTTTAGAATTGGATTTCTCACTCATTTTCTCAAGTTGCCATTGATAGTAGCAAGCTTTTCTTCATTGTTGAAGAAGAAGAAGAAGAAAGGATATCATGAGTATTTCCAAAATAGAAAATAATATGATACTTATCATATTGCAACCATGGTTATGTGTAGAGAGTTAACTATGGTTTTGGTGAATGGTTAGGTTAAAGGAAATGAAGACAAAATGGTCACTTGGTCAAAGTTTCATGAAGCTTCAATAAGCTTCATGTTTGAAAGCAACCATTTTGTTTTTCTTTTATCTTTTAACCAAAAAAGAATAGATAAATAAATAAGTGAAATAAAACCCTAACCATTCACTAAACATGGTTTAAGTCTTTACACAAATCCAAGTTTGCATGTATCATCAAACATGATACAAACAAGTGCACAAAACTATATCATATATACAATGTGCACATGCGAGTGAGAAAATCCATCTTAAGTGAACCGATACTAGTTAATGAAAAATAATATATCAAATATATAATTATGCATTAAATCATTAAATCAACGCTTGATTTAATGATCCGGTCATACTGCATATAACCGACTAATATCAATAGTAACAACTTATCGAATCAACACTTGACCCGATAACCCGGCTATATCGCATATAACCGATCAATGTCACAAATCGCGAGAATCGAATACAGTATCACATACTGGTATCATTCTCGGTCCCGCACATATCTTATATGCGCTCCTATTTCATTTCGCTTGAGCCAGGAAACCTCTGTGTAGGACTCTAAAGACTCGTCAATACGCCGGCAGCAGGTGATGATCATATCAAACACCCACAAGCCGCAAGCGGTCTGCTAAACGTAACGGCCACCCGGGTATTGAGCGATCAGAAGATCGACGAGCAAGCCCGCTCACACTCCTGTGAATCCAACCAGTAACACTTACCGTACAGTCCGGTCTGTTCGTCTGATATGTCGCATATCTTGCCTAGGGGTGGTAAACGTCAGACCCCAATAGCTCGATAAGTCGTGTCGATATGAGGTCTATAACAGTTCGAGAAACTACTGGTAACACTTACCAGTAAATCTCAGCAACCCAGGCCAGGGATTTCCGGTTATAGCCAATCGAACACAGCACAACATCAACTCCCTATACCGGGAGAGACGAATCCCCTCATATCGCTCATTGCCTCCATGTGATTCGGGACTGTACCTAAAAACCACCGTTTTGCACGCCCTCTTGGATGTGGTAAGGTGGAAATCAAAGCACAGTGGGAATCACACAAGACTCTATGACGATCTCGGGTCAACAGACTACTCTGTACCAGTGTCACCAGAGAACTGCCATCTGATGTAAGGTATAATACCATCTGGGAGTTCTCAGCGAGTCCGTCTAGTGTACCCAGTCTCCACTGAGCACCCGTATATCATCTCTGATGTCAAACACCAATGGATATGGGATCATCCATCGCCCATCTGTATGGGTCGAGAAGGTATACGCTAGTCTACTCTGGTATATCGATGCCCCGTCTCGATACACCCATGACTAGGGACCTTGAAGGATGTACTTATGGACTACCATATCCCCACTAGTATGATTCGCATCATAGTCCAGGTAGTCAAGTACACATCCTAAGGTCTTTACCAACATGTAACAGAGAGACAATCAGTGTACACGTTAAGGTAAAGAGTAACCAGATAGCATACTATCATGTCGAGGAAGAAAGTCCTCCCTATATATGTCCAAGCATCCACTACAATATACATCCTATGTATAGTAATGGCCTCTAGGGCATACATATAACTAACAATCTCCCACTTGCACTGGGGCCATCTGTAGCAGTGGTTATAGTATCTCATACTCAACCATCCCATAAACGTCTCTCTCTGGGAATAGGCCTTCGTGAGTAGATCCGCCGTGTTATCCTCTGAGTCTACTCTCCTAACCTCGATCACCTGGAGATCAACCATCTCCACGATCAGGTGACACTGCCTTAGAATATTTCTGGATCACTGATGGGACGGGCGTTCCTTGGCATAAGCCACAACTCCATTGTCTCACAATGGTAGGAACGTAGTTCATCTCATGAACCAATATAAACCCAAACAGACTCTTTGGTAGCATCTTAAGTAGCGATGTATCCTGCCTTTATCGGCTAGTTAGCCACGGTATCTAGCTTGGAACTCTTCCAACATACCGTCCCTCTACTGAGGGTAAAGACAATGCATGTGACTGACTTTCAGTCGTCCTTATCACCCTGGAACCCTTCCAGTGATTCTCCCCAGGATCGATTGATACCATCTCAATACAACTAGTGAGAGTCTTAACATCCATTTAGATCTATCTCATAGATCCAAAACCCAGGATTTAGGAGGTATCACTTTGATCCTATATGGAAAATCCTTATGATAAGTGGAGATTGACTGAGTGTAGCATAGGAAACTCCTTCCCTATCAAGAGTATGTCATCCACGTACTCTACGAGAATCGTCAACATACTCCCTACTACCTTTCTGTTTATACAAGGTTCATCTACCATTTTGATGATGTCAAACTCTTTGACTACTTCATCAAAACAGACGTTCCAACTCCGCGATGCCTGCTTTATCCTATAAAGCATCTTGTACACATTTTCGCTGCTCCCACTGTCTACGAAGCCCTCTGGCTGTGTACTTACAGACGCTCTCTTCTAAAACATCATTTTAGAAAAGCAGTCATGATACCCAACCGCCGGATATCATAGTCATGGTATGTAGCCGTGGCAAGTAGGATCTGGATGGACTTAAGCATAGCCATTGGAAAAAGGTTTCATCATTATCCACGCCTGGTCGATGACGAAAACCTTTAACAAGTCTAGCTTTGAAAGTCTCAACCTTTCCATCTACACCAAGTAATCTTCTCAATATATACTTGCTCCTGATGGGGATTTAACCCTTCAGATATAGCAACTAAAGTCCATACTTTGTTTGTGTATAAGGATTGCATCTCAGATCGATAAACATCCAGCCATTCTTACAGAGTCTCACTCCTGATGGCCAGCTCGAAACTAGTTGGGTCATCATCTCATGATGCAATCCTCGCTCCCACTGTCATAGAGAAACCGAAGTATCTCTCAGGTGGGTGAGGAACCCTACCAGATCGGCGGAGAGGCTGAGGTTCGTTGGTTACTATTGAATCCTTCGGTTCTACCAAATCATCTGCTGTAGTTTGTATAGCTGAAACACTTCCAGTTCTACATAACTGACCTTGCCTCGAGCTTGTCCGGATTTTGCTTTTTAGACATAGGCCGGACAACCCCAAATCTTAAGAAACTTAAGATATGGGCTCTTCCCTTTCCATATCACATATGAAGTGGTAGGCTACTGATTTGATTTGAACCTAATTCAATTGGTATGCAGCTTCTCAAGTGCATAACCCCCTAAAAGGAAATAGGTAACTCAGTAATACTCATCATAGAGCGCACCTTATCATATAGGGTGTGATTGCTCCACCCCGATATACCATCATGCTATGGTGTATACAGAGGAGTAATGCTGAGAGAGAATCTCATTCTCCTTTAGAATAGTCCAGGATTTTCGTGCTCAAGTATTCTCCTCCTCGATCACATCAAAGGACATAATACTTATACCCGTATTTTGGTTCTCTACTTCTAACTTATATTCTGTGAATATCTCAAAAGGTTCGGACATGTGTTTCAACAGGAACATAGGTCTGAATCAAAAGAGATCATCAGAGAATTTAATGAAGTACAAAGAACCGGTCTTGGCATATGTAGACAGGGGACCTTCATACATCAGCATGTGTCAATCCCAAGAGTTCACTAACTCTTTCTCTGTTTCCAATAAACAGAGCTGTGGTCATCTTATCTTTGTGACATGACCGGCAAGTTTCACAAGATGTAAATTCAAACTAATTTAAATATGCATCTATATGTAACTTCAGCTAGTCGGGTCGCATTGATATGACCTAGTCTACAATACCTCAAGAAGGATCCGTTCATTTCTGAACTCTTCCTCTTGTGTGTGTTCCGTATACTAAAGAACTGTAGTTTGATTTAGAACATCAATGCTTTTAGATAACGTGCCTGAACTGATCAACTTTTGATATAGGAAATGTTCAAAACATTATCCAACAATACAAAATTATATCCTTTCTTTACTAATAAAGAGACTGATATAATTTTGTATATCAGGTTCGGTATCTAATAACATTCGTTCAGAATCAATGTATTTGTAATACAGGGTGACAATGACCAACAGACTTGGCTGCAACACTTGCCCCATTTTCTGCCTCATGAAACTAATCACCCGTTCTCAGTTCTCTACCTTTCTGTAGCCCTGTGTAACAGATTACATATCTGGGATCCTGATCTGGTATCAAATACCCAGGACGTAGAGGATACAGAGAAACAGTTCTTTGTAATGAACACACCCGAAGGAGATGCATCAGTATGCACTTTCTTCGTTTGGGCGGTACGGGAATTTTGGTAATCCCCAATTTCCTGCTCTGTCTTATAACAATTATAAGTTGGAGCGGGACCAACATTCCCCAGCTCAGTATAACAAGCGGGTTCGGTCAATTATCCGTATTATTATCTTGATTAAGGCGTGATATGGTCGCTACCAGGAGAGAGAGAGAAGAAAAACACTCAGCGTGCGCTCTTGCAAGATCAGATTGATTATTAATTTTATCTAATCAGGATGGATCCTACTGTTTTTATCAAATCTTCCTTCAAACCCTAAAAGGAAAGACTAGCCGGGATTAATTACACGCTACAAGTTCGCCAATCTTTCAGCCAGGCCAGTGTCGGTACTTTGAGGGAGGTCCCCCGTGCTTTCGCACGAACCTAATTAATGTAAACCTTGTTTTCCCAGAGGCATAACCTCGTTAACACCTTTCTAGACACCTACTTGATCGGCTAATTGTAATGTGTAAAACTTTCCCAGGAGTAACTCTTACTCGCAGCGGGTATCGGGATCCAACTATCTCATAGAAGGTATGTAATCTCATTGCAAATTTCAACACTTGAAATTCCCGATAATATTTTGCCTCTAGCGTCCTATGACCTTGACGGAGGCCAAACTACCCATAGTCCGCTAGTCAAGTTCAACCCGTCATTTCCTGATTGAATTAAACCCACCCGCACGACCCTTGACGGAGGCCAAACAACGCCGTACGAATACCCTAATCCAATCGCATCATATGCTAGCAGATAAGCACTAGTTAGCTACCGTACACTACGCCTTGACGGAGGCCAAACTACCGCAGCACGAATACTAACTAGTACTTATCTGAAATGACGGAGGGCTACGACAGGTTTTTGTGAAAACCTATTGCGTAATGAACTTGATATCGTTGTAGGATCGAATGAATTTTGAAATGGAGTGTCTTTGAGGCTTTTCTAGTTTTGCTAAAGGAGTCACTCCCGGTGAAGGGATCGTCGGTCCTTTCCTCGTCGAATGAGGTGCGGGATATATCATATATATCATTGTGCAAAGCAGAACTCTTAAAAGCAATCAAAAGACAAACCGAGTGTGTAGCATCTGCCAGTTATTGCTAAAGGAGTCACTCCCGGTGAAGGGATCTCGGTCCTTTCCTTATCGAATAAGGTGCAGGATATATCATATATACCGCTGTGCAAAGCAAGAACTGTAGCTACCTGTTTTATTTTGAAATTCGATTCCACAACATCTTAGGTTTCTTTTCTTTCATTAATCACATTAATGAAGTCCCATCATTTAAGTCCACCTAAACATCACAGATAAATACGACGTATACTTATGCCATCTGCATTCGCCTCGATGTCCCCTCGTGCACCGTTAGGTTAGGCAACTAACGGCAGAGCGGGGCAGGGCTAGCGCGGGTGTAAAACATAAGTAACGTCTATATAATATATCATATATACTATATACAGTATCCATTACAGAACATATCACATGATCACATCACAGATATCGCAGCAGAAGAATCATATGAAACATTGGATATACTAGGACGTCCGTGTTTTCAATACGAGCCAGTATAAAACATGGATTCCACGGTCGCGATGAATAGCCAAACCCACACCCCTAGACCCCTACGAGAGCGGCAAGCAACCCTACCAATTCTAGAGTTAGGAGACCCGGACTCGACTCCTCGAGTTGGTCTCCCACTGGACTCCAGAACCCGGTTACTTGTGCCCTCCTCCTTGGGTCTATCCTAGTGCGGAAAAGTAAATAATATACAAACAGTGACATCTTCCGCAACCTGGAAGTGCCCCAATAAAAGAATATTACATACAAGTTTTTACATGAAAGAAAAAGAAAAACACACATCTCACATAAAAACCCCTGGCTATTCAAACACGACGATCCAATATAACATATCCAGCAACACATAACATCACATGTCATCAACGCATGTAAATATGCGCATCCCAATTGTCGTTGACATATAGCAACGAAACCGACGATATCACATATTACACTTACGGTCACAGAAAAGAAAGTGTAAAACTACAACAGTTGGAATCCGCAAACTCTTTAGACATCACATGCCTAATTAAATGAATTCCTTAGACATCGCATGCCTAACAATTATAAACCCCGCATTTTAGTCTCATTATCGAAAACTCTTTTCAATATCAAGTCGAGCAATTCAACAAGATTCCCGACATCCTGATCGAATGCTCGTCGCAAACTTCAATAGACGGCTGCACCCCCGATGCCTCCGACGAAGTGCACCAAGGCGGAACACCGCTGCCACGAGCACCCGAACGGATGCTTTCGGCGACGGGGTTCTCCTACAGTCACTTGGTCGGGGCTATGGAGTGAGGCTGTCTATTAAGTTTACCCGGCGAGTATCCGCGTACGCTACATGATTGCGACGGACTTTTGATCACATCAAAATTCCGTGGCAACCGATCATTTGAGACTAAACTGCTATGTTTATAACATTCATTCAGTTATCTCATAACTACTTGTGAATTCCAATTATTGTATCCTATTCCAGATAATTAGAAAATGTTAAACTTTCCGATCGAACATTCGAACACCCAAGTTTTCCCGAAATAGCTCAACACATGAAATAAGTCTAAAAACATTCACTTCGTGCCTCAGTACCAACGGTCCAGTCGTAGAAGGGTCAAGCCAACGCCTCACATGTGACACGCCGTACTGCCCCAAACCCTAAGGTTCAAAGGGCAGTTCAAGACGGTCACATAATCGAGTTAAGGTTTGTTGTCTTCTATAGGGACCATCGCGTTACTTGCACTACTTAGAACGTTATTAAACCACGGAAAGATCCAACACTTGGAAATTTCCCGACAGGGGAAAAGGTGGGTATTTATATCCAGTCGGACCTTTTTAACATATTCAAAATATCCGGAAAACACAGACGAAGTTAAACTTCCCGATCGAAACACCGAGTCCCCAATACAACCCAGAAAACTCAACTCTTGAGTATAAATTAAACGTATCCAGAATAAACAAGAAACACCAACAGAGACAACTGAAGAAAACTCACAGCCTGATCATCACAGACGGCCGCGGAACCGCCGCAAAAAGAGGGTTAACGCCGCGGTTCCGCGGCCGTACTGTAGAATTAGACTGTCGTTTTCTGCAGTTTTTCTTAGAATTTCCTGCACATTTTTCTGCATATTTTTAATTTGAAAAAATCCACAATTTTCAAAAATGTACAGAGAGCAAGTTTTGAATTAGGGTTTCGGTTCGATCGGACTTCTAACTCCGTCTACAAATCGCCTAAGGCTCTAGCTAGGCTCTGATACCACTGTAGGGATCCTAGGCACACTAATGAGGTGTCACAAGGCAACCATGCCAATTTCAAAAATTAAAAGTGCCGAGAAACCCTAATACGGATCGTTGACTAGAGTTTAAGCGAAAACGATAACCAGTTAACAACTTAACTAAGAGTGAACGGAAAATACAACCTTTGTAGATCCGGTCCTCCACCTCCATAGCTCCGTGATGAAGTCCCTCCGCTGTACTCATCGGATCCCGGACTCTCGCGGTGGTTTCATCGAAGAAATGATCGGGCTAGGTCGTCGACTTCGATGCCGAAGATGATCTACGTCGAGGCAACACAAGATCAAGCTCCAACTTCACCGAGCCATGAAACTTATGAAGAAAACACCCTATACTACTTGGCAAGTGGTAGAGGATGAAGAAATAGGAAGTGGGTTCACTTTAGAATTGGATTTCTCACTCATTTTCTCAAGTTGCCATTGATAGTAGCAAGCTTTTCTTCATTGTTGAAGAAGAAGAAGAAGAAGAAAGAATATCATGAGTATTTCCAAAATAGAAAATAATATGATACTTATCATATTGCAATGGTTATGTGTAGAGAGTTAACTATGGTTTTGGTGAATGGTTAGGTTAAAGGAAATGAAGACAAAATGGTCACTTGGTCAAAGCTTCATGAAGCTTCAACAAGCTTCATGTTTGAAAGCAACCATTTTGTTTTTCTTTTATCTTTTAACCAAAAAAGGATAGATAAATAAATAAGTGAAATAAAACCTTAACCATTCACTAAACATGGTTTAAGTCTTTACAAAAATCCAAGTTTGCATGTATCATCAAACATGATACAAACAAGTGCACAAAACTATATCATATATACAATGTGCACATGCGAGTGAGAAAATCCATCTTAAGTGAACCGATACTAGTTAATGCAAAGTAATATATCAAATATATAATTATGCATTAAATCATTAAATCAACGCTTGATTTAATGATCCGGTCATACTGCATATAACCGACTAATATAAATAGTAACAACTTATTGAATCAACACTTGACCCGATAACCCGGCTATATCGCATATAACCGATCAATGTCATAAATCGCGAGAATCGAATACAGTATCACATATTGGTATCATTCTCGGTCCCGCACATATCTCATATGCGCTCCTATTTCGTTTCGCTTGAGCCAGGAAACCTCTGTGTAGGACTCTAAAGACTCGTCAATACGCCGGCAGCAGGTGATGATCATATCAAACACCCACAAGCCGCAAGCGGTCTGCTAAACGTAACGGCCACCCGGGTATTGAGCGATCAGAAGATCGACGAGCAAGCCCGCTCACACTCCTGTGAATCCAACCAGTAACACTTACCGTACAGTCCGGTCTGTTCATCTGATATGTCGCATATCTTTCCCAGGGGTGGTAAACGTCAGACCCCAATAGCTCGATAAGTCGTGTCGATATGAGGTCTATAACAGTTCGAGAAACTACTGGTAACACTTACCAGTAAATCTCAGCAACCCTGGCCAGGGATTTTCGGTTATAACCAATCGAACACAGCGCAACATCAACTCCCTATACCGGGAGAGACGAATCCCCTCATATCGCTCATTGCCTCCATGTGATTCGGGACTGTACCCAAAAACCACCGTTTTGCACGCCCTCTTGGACGTGGTAAGGTGGAAATCAAAGCACAGTGGGAATCACACAAGACTCTATGACGATCTCGGGTCAACAGACTACTCTATACCAGTGTCACCAGAGAACTGCCATCTGACGTAAGGTATAATACCATCTGGGAGTTCTCGGCGAGTCCGTCCAGTGTACCCAGTCTCCACTGAGCACCCGTATATCATCTCTGATGTCAAACACCAATGGATATGGGATCATCCATCGCCCATCTGTATGGGTCGAGAAGGTATACGCTAGTCTACTCTGGTATATCGATGCCCCGTCTCGATACACCTACGACTAGGGACCTTGAAGGATGTACTTATGGACTACCATGTCCCTACTAGTATGATCCGTATCATAGTCCAGGTAGTCAAGTACACATCCTAAGGGCTTTACCAACATGTAACAGAGAGACAATCAGTGTACACGTTAATGTAAAGAGTAACCAGATAGCATACTATCATGTCGAGCAAGAAAGTCCTCCCTATATATGTCCAAGCATCAACTACAATATACATCCTATGTATAGTAATGGCCTCTAGGGCATACATATAACTAGCATCCTAGACACAGCGCGACCTCACCCACAATACCGGGAGAGACGAACCCCTGCAGATCCGCTCACTGCCTCCATGTGGCTCGGGACTGTACCCAACTAAAACCTGTTTGCACGTCTCCTTTGAGCGTGGTAGGGTAGTAATCAAAGTACAGTGGGAACTCACACGAGAAAAATGACGATCTGAGGTCGATGAACTAACCTGTACACATGTTACCAGGGAACTGCTATCTGACGTTAGGTATAAGACCAACTAGCATGGTCCCGGCAATTCCTGTCCGGTGTACTCATAACCCAATAAGCACCTATATACATCTTAGGTGAACCAACTGACACCAGTGGCTTGTGAGACCGGCCACCGCCCCTCGTCGGGGTCTCGACTGTATACACTAGTCTACTTTGGAGTATCGATGCCCTGTCTCGAAACTCCCACGACTAGGGACCTTTTAAGGATTTGCTTATTGACTACCAGCTCTCACGTATATGATCGCCCTGAAAGGTTCCTAGGCACCCTAGTGAGGTCTCACAAGGCATCGAACATGCCAATTTCAAAAAAAATGATGCCGAGAAACCCTAGACTACGGATCGTCGCTAGAATTCTAGGCGAAATATAAAACTAGTTAACAAATTAACTAAAGGTCGGAAACTACAACCTTTGTAGATCCGGATTTCCGCCTCCTTAGCTCCACGTGGTCATGCCCTCGCTGTCCATCATGAATCCTCGACTCGATCATCGGTTTCATCGGGAAAACAAGCGGAATAGGTCGTCGGCTTTGTGTCAAAGACGATCTACGTCGAGGCATCGCAAGTACAAGCTCCGACTTCACAAACTTGAGAAACTTGTGAAGCAAACACCCAAAACAACTTGGCAAGAGGTAGAGGGTGAAGAAATAGGAGGTGGGTTCACTTTAGATTTGGATTTCTCTCACTAAAACTCAAGTTGCCATTGGAGTAGCAAGCTTGAAGAAGAAGAAGAAGAAGATGATGGTTATGATAAGTTCTATTAAAAAGAAATAGAAAATCAAATACTTATCATAACTTAAACTAGGGTTAAGTGTAGAGAATTAACCATGGTCACTTGGATGGGTTAGGGTTAAGCATGAAGATAAGGATGGTTAGCAAAGTCAAAGCTTCATGAAGCTTCAATGTAAAACAAATAAAGCCACCATTCTTATCATAATCCATTTCAAATAAATAAATAAACAAATAAATAAATAAATGAATATGCAAAACCCTAATTATCAAATTAACCATGGATTAATTCTATACACTTAACTAAATGATCAAGTATCATCAAACATGATACAAAGTAGTGCACTAAAGCATATCACATATACAATGTGCATCAAGTGAGAAAAATCCGTTTAAAGTGAACCAATACTAGTTAATGCAATGCAATATATCAAATATATAATTTTGCATTAAATCATTAAATCAACATTTGATTCAATGATCCGGTCATGTCGCACATAACCGACTAGAATCCAATGTATCGATTTATCGAATCAATGATTCGATAACTAGGTCATATCGAATATAACCAATCGAAACATATATCGCGAGAATGAAATGCGGTATCACATACACGCATTATTCTCGGTCCTGCACACATCTCATATGCGCTCCTATTTCGTTTCGCTTGAGCCAGGAAACCTCTGTGTAGGACTCTAAAGACTCGTCAATACGCCGGTAGCAGATGATGATCATATCAAGCACCCACAAGCCGCAAGCGGTCTGCTAAACGTAACGGCCACCCGGGTATTGAGCGATCAGAAGATCGACGAGCTAGCCCGCTCACACTCCTGCGAATCCGACCAGTAACACTTACCGTACAGTCCGGTCTCTTCGTCTGATACGTCGCATATCAAGTCTAGGGGTGGTAAACGTCAGACCCCATTAACCCGATAAGTCGTGCCGATGTGAGGCTCGTAACGGGTCGAGAAACTACTGGTAACACTTACCAGCAAATCTCTGATCAGCCCTGGCCAGGGACTTCCCTGTTACGGCCAATCGAGCACAGCGCAACATCAACTCCCAATACCGGGAGAGACGAAACCCCTCCTATCGCTCATTGCCTCCATGTGACTCGGGACTGTGCCCAAAGACCACCGTTTTGCACGCCCTCATGGACGTGGTAAGGTGGAGATCAAAGCACAGTGGGAATCACACAAGACTCTATGACGATCTCGGGTCTACAGACTAACCTGTACAAGTGTCACCTGAGAACTGCCATCTGACGTGAGGTATAATACCATGTGGGAGTTCTCGGCGAGTCCGTCCAGTGTACCCAGTCTCCACTGAGCACCCGTATACCATCTCTGATGTCAAACACCAATGGATATGGGATCATCCATCGCCCATCACATGGGTCGAGAAGCGTATACTCTAGTCTACTCTGGTATATCGATGCCCCGTCTCGATACACCCACGACTAGGGACCTTGAAGGATGTACTTATGGACTACCATGTCCCCACTAGTATGATCTGCATCATAGTCCAGGAAGTCAAGTACAAATCCTAAGGGCTTTACCAACATGTAACTATAAGACAGTATAAAGAGACTAGAGTACATGTTAAGATAAAGAGCAACCAGATAGCATACTATCATGTCGAGCAAGAAAGTCATCTCTATATATGTCCAAGCATCCAATATAATATACATAATCTGTACAATACTGGCCTCTAGGGCATACATACAACTAACAATCTCCCACTTGCACTAGGGCCAGCTGCTGTAGTATCTCATACCGAGCATCCCGAAGAGTCTCTCAAACTGTATCTGGGGAATGGCCTTCGTGAGTGGATCCGCCGTGTTGTTCTTCGTGTCAACCCTCCTGACCTCGATCTCCCGGCGATCAACTATCTCCCGGATCAGGTGATACCGCCTCAGAATATGCCTGGATCGCTGATGGGACCTGGGTTCCTTGGCCAAAGCCACCGCTCCATTGTTATCGCAATACAAAGGTATTGGACGCTCAATGGATGGAACCACTCCAAGTTCAGTAATGAACTTCTTGATCCAGACAGCTTCTTTAGCAGCATCGTTGGCAGCGATGTATTCAGCCTCCATCGTCGAGTCTGCCACGGTTTCCTGCTTGGAACTCTTCCAGCTAACCGCCCCTCCGTAAAGGGTAAAGACAAAGCCCAACTGCGACTTAGAGTCGTCCTTATCACTCTGGAAGCTCGAATCGGTAAAGGACTCCACTTGGAGTTCTCCGTTACCATACACCAAGAACATATCTTTAGTCCTTCGCAAGTACTTGAGAATGCTCTTCACAGCTGTCCAGTGACTCTCTCCAGGATCAGCTTGATACCTGCTCACTACACTTAGTGAGTATGCTACATCGGGTCTGGTACATAGCATCGCATACATGATAGAGCCAACTGCCGAAGCATAGGGTATCCCTTGCATGCGAGCTCTCTCCAAATCAGTCTTGGGAGACATCTCTTTGGAGAGAGTGACTCCAGAGATCGTGGGTAAGTTCCCACGCTTGGACTCTTCCATACTAAACCTCTTTAGTATGGTGTCAATGTACCTGGATTGGGACAATCCCAAAATCCGTTTGGATCTATCTCTATAGATCCTGATTCCCAATATGCAGGAGGCATCACCAAGATCTTTCATTGAGAATCTTTGTGATAAGAAGAGCTTGACCGATTGCAGCATAGGAATATCATTTCCTATCAAGAGTATGTCGTCCACGTACAATACGAGGAAGACAACCTTACTCTCTGCCACCTTCCTGTAGATACAAGGTTCATCTGTATTTTTGACGAAATCAAACTCTTTGATAACGACGTCAAAGCAGATGTTCCAACTCCGCGATGCTTGCTTTAATCCATAAATGGATTTAAGCAGCTTGCACACCTTCCCGCTGCTCCCACTGTCTACGAAGCCCTCTGGCTGAGTCATGTACACGCACTCTTCTAAATCACCATTTAGAAAGGCGGTCTTAACATCCATTTGCCAGATTTCGTAGTCATGAAAGGCAGCAATGGCAAGCATGATTCTGATGGATTTAAGCATAGCCACTGGAGAAAAGGTCTCGTCATAGTCCACACCTGGTCTTTGACGAAAACCCTTTGCTACAAGTCTAGCTTTGAAAGTCTCCACTTTCCCATCTACACCAAGTTTCTTCTTAAAGATCCACTTGCTCCCAATGGGTTTTACCCCTTCAGGAGCAACTTCCAAAGTCCATACTTTGTTGGTGTACATGGAATCCATCTCGGACCGCATAGCATCCAGCCATTTCACTGAGTCCCTACTCGTGATGGCCTGCTCGAAGCTAGTTGGGTCATCATCGTCCATGATGCAATCCTCGCTCCCACCGTCCATGAGAAAACCGTAGTATCTCTCAGGTTGGCGAGGAACCCTACTAGATCGGCGGAGAGGCTGAGGTTCGTCGGGAGCTACTGAATCCTCTGGTTCCACTAAATCTTCAGTTTGAGTTTGTGTAGCCGGAATTTCTTCCAGTTCTACCTCATTGCCACTAATTTCTTTTGCAAGAAATTCCTTTTCCAAAAAGGTGGCATGGCGAGAAACAAACACTTTTTGTTCCGCTGTGTGGTAGAAAAGATATCCATGTGAATGTTTGGGATATCCCACAAACTTGCATAGAACTGACCGTGCCTCGAGTTTGTCCGGATTTTGCGTTTTGACATAGGCCGGGCAACCCCATATCTTAACTCGTTTAAGACATGGTCTCTTCCCACTCCATATCTCATATGGTGTGGTAGGTACAGATTTAGATGGAACTTGATTCAATAGGTATGCTGCTGTCTCCAGCGCATAACCCCAGAAGGAAATAGGTAACTCAGCTGTGCTCATCATAGAGCGCACCATATCTAATAGGGTGCGGTTCCTCCGTTCAGATACACCGTTGTGCTGTGGTGTATATGGAGGAGTCAGCTGAGAGAGAATCCCATTCTCTTTTAGGAAGTCCAGGAATTCATTGCTTAAGTATTCTCCTCCTCGATCAGATCGTAGGATTTTAATACTTTTTCCGGTTTGGTTCTCAACTTCTTGCTTATATTCCCTAAATTTCTCAAAAGCTTCTGATTTGTGTTTCATCAGGAACACATACCCGAACCTAGAGAGATCGTCAGTGAATGTAATGATGTATGAAGAACCATCCCTGGCATGTGTAGACATGGGACCACATACATCACTATGTATAAGTCCCAAGAGTTCGGTAACTCTTTCTCCGTGTCCCGTAAACGGAGTCTTGGTCATCTTCCCTTTGAGACATGACTGGCAAGTGTCATAAGATGAAAATTCAAACGGATTTAAATATCCATCTTTATGCAACTTAGCTAGTCATGTCGCATTGATGTGACCCAGTCTACAATGCCACAAGAAGGATTCGTTGAGTTCAGAACTCTTCCTCTTGTGTGTGTTTGTTATGCTCAGAACTGTTGATTGATTTAGAACATAAATGCCATTGCATAACGTGCCTGATCCAACCAACTTTTGGTTATGGAAAATGTTCATAACATTGTCCTGTAATACAAAATTATATCCCTCTTTACTTAATAAAGAAACCGATATAATGTTGCATATCAGGTTCGGCATGTAATAGCATTCGTTCAGAACCAATGTATTACCTGTTGGTAATACAAGGTGATATTCCCCGACAGTCTTAGCTGCAACAATTGCACCATTTCCAACTCTAATGTCTTTATCACCTTCTCCAAGTTCTCTACCTTTTCTAAGCCCATGTAACTGATTACATATATGGGATCCTGACCCGGTATCTAATACCCAGGACGTAGAGCAAATGGAGAAACAGTTCTCAGTAACGAACACACTCGAAGAAAATTCATCAACATGTACTTTCTTCATTTGGGTGGCATGGGAATCCTGGTATTCCCTTATATCCTGTTCATTCCTATAACTCTTATAAGAATGAACGGAACCAACGTTCCCCAGCACAGTATAACATGCGGGTTCGGTCAATACATCCATATTATTATCTTTATTAAGGCATGAAATGGTCGCTACCTGGAGAGAGAGAGAAGAAAACACTTTAGCGTATGCTCGTGCAAGATCAGATTGGTTATTATCTTATCTAATCAGGATGGCTCCTACTGCTTTTTATCAAATCTTCCTCCAAACCCTAAAAGGAAAGACTAGCCGGGATTAATTACACACTACAAGTTCGCCAATCTTTCAGCCAGGCCAGTGTCGGTACTTTGAGGGAGGTCCCCCGTGCTTTCGCACGAACCTAATTACTGTAAACCTCATTTTTCCAGAGGCGTAACCTCGTTAACACCTTTCTAGACACCTACTTGATCAGCTAATTGCAATGTGTAAAACTCTCCCAGGAGTAACTCTTATTCGCAGTGGGTATCGGGATCCAACTATCTCATAGAAGGTATGCAATCTCATTGCAAATTTCAACACTTGAAATTCCCGATAATATTTTGCCCCTAGCGTCCTATGACCTTCACAAAGGCCAACAAATCATAGCATGCTAGTCAAGTTCAACCCGTCATTTCTTGATTGAATCAAACCCACCCGTACGGCCCTTGACAAAGGCCAACAAGGTCGCACGACTACCCTGAAACAATCTGCATCATATGCATAAGCAGATAAGCACTATTCAGCTACCGCACACTACGCCTTGACAAAGGCCAACAAACGCAGCACGAATACTAAACAGTCTTTATCTGAAATGACGGAGGGCTACGCAGGTTTTTCATAAAAACCATGAGCGTAATGAACTTGATATCGTTGTAGAATCAAATGAAGTTTTTAAATGGAGCGATTTTGAGGCTTTTCTAGTTTTGCTAAAGGAGTCACTCCCGGTGAAGGGATCTCGGTCCTTTCCTCGTCGAATGAGGTGCAGGATATATCATATATATCGCTGTGCAAAGCAAAAACCCAAAAGCAGTCAAAAGCAAACCGAGTGTGTAGCATCTGCCAGTTATTGCTAAAGGAGTCACTCCAGGTGAAGGGATCTCGGTCCTTTCCTTATCGAATAAGGTGCGGGGTATATCATATATACCGCTGTGCAAAGCAAGAACTGTAGCTACCTGTTTTATTTTAAAATTCGATTCTACAACATCTTAGGTTTCTTATCTTTCATTAATCACATTAATGAAGTCCCATCATTTAATACCTAAACATCACAGATAGATATGACGTACACTTATGCCATCCGCATTCGCCTCGATGTCCCCTCGTGCACCGTTAGGTTAGGTAACTAACGACAGAGCAGGGCAGGGCTAGCGCGGGTGTAAAACATAAGTAACGTCTATATAATATATCATATATACTATATACTATATCCATCACAGAATCACAACACAGATATCGCAGCAGAATAACCATATGAAATATTGGATATACTAGGACGTCCGTGTTTTCAATACGAGCCAGTATAAAACACGGATTCCACGGTCGTGATGAATAGCCAATCCCACACCCCTAGACCCCTACGAGAGCGGCAAGCAACCCTGCCAATTCTAGGGTTAGGAGACCCGGACTCGACTCCTCGAGTTGGTCTCCCACTGGACCCCAGAACCCGGTTACTTGTGCTCCCCTCCTTGGGTCTATCCTAATGCGGAAAAGTAAATAATATACAAAGGGTGACAACTTCCGCTACCTGGAAGTGCCCCAAATAAAAGAATATTACATACAAGTTTTTACATGAATGAAGATGAAAAACACTCATCTCACATAAAAACCCCCGGCTATTCGAACACGACGATCCAATATAACATATCCAGCAACACATAACATCACATGTCATCAACGTAAGTAAGTATGCATACCCCAATTGTCGTTGACGTATAGCAACGAAACCGGCGATATGAACATACTACACTTACGGTCACAGAAAAGAAAGTGTAAAACTACAACAGTTGGAATCCGCAACCTCTTTAGACATCGCATGCCTAACAGATATAAATCCCGCATTTTAGTCTCATTATCGAAAACACTTTTCAATATCATATGGGACTAAATTGCTAGATTTATAACATTCATTCAGTTATCACATAACTGTTTGTGAATTCCAATTATTGTATCCCATTCCGGATAAATAGAATATATCAAACTTTCCGATCGAACATTAGAATATCTAAGTTTTCCCGACACCGATCAACACATGAAATAGGTTCAAAGACATTCACTTCATGCCTCAGTACCAACGGTCCAGCCGTAGAAGGGTCAAGCCAACGCCTCACATGTGGCACGCCGTACTGCCCCAAACCCGAAGGTTCAAAGGGCAGTTCAAGACGGTCACATAATCGAGTTAAGGTTTGTTGTCTTCTAGAGGGACCATCGCGTTACTTGCACTACTTCGAACGTCTTTTAACCACAGAAAAATCCAACACTTGGAATTATTCCGGCAGGGGAAAACCTGGTTATTTATATCCGGTCGAACTCTTTAACATATTCTACAGTTATCTGGAAAAACACTTAGACAAAGTTTGATATTCCGATCGAATCGTCGATTCCCAATATAACCCCAGAGCACTCAACCCTTAAATCAATTTAAAAATACCCAGAAAACTCACCAGAATTTATCAGGTATTACTGTGCAAAGAAGTGGGGATGACGTCACTATCTGACCGCGGAACAGCGGCAGAAGCCATGCTTCTGCCGCGTTTCCGCGGCTCATTGAACTGTTCATGGGAAACGTTTTACACAGTAATTCTTAGAATTCTTTGGTGAATTTTTTAAGCATTTTTAATATCAAAAATTCCCAGATTTCATGAAATGTCCAGAGAGCTCTTGGGCATCGGGGTTTCGGGTTCGTCCGGACTTCAAACTCCGTCTAGACCTCGCCTAAGGCTCTAGCTAGGCTCTGATACCAGTGAAAGGTTCCTAGGCACCCTAGTGAGGTCTCACAAGGCATCGAACATGCCAATTTCAAAAAAAATGGTGCCGAGAAACCCTAGACTACGGATCGTCGCTAGAATTCTAGGCGAAATATAAAACTAGTTAACAAATTAACTAAAGGTCGGAAACTACAACCTTTGTAGATCCGGATTTCCGCCTCCTTAGCTCCACATGGTCATGCCCTCGCTGTCCATCATGAATCCTCGACTCGATCATCGGTTTCATCGGGAAAACAAGCGGAATAGGTCGTCGGCTTTGTGTCAAAGACGATCTACGTCGAGGCATCGCAAGTACAAGCTCCGACTTCACAAACTTGAGAAACTTGTGAAGTAAACACCCAAAACAACTTGGCAAGAGGTAGAGGGTGAAGAAATAGGAGGTGGGTTCACTTTAGATTTGGATTTCTCTCACTAAAACTCAAGTTGCCATTGGAGTAGCAAGCTTGAAGAAGAAGAAGAAGATGATGATGGTTATGATAAGTTCTATTAAAAAGAAATAGAAAATCAAATACTTATCATAACTTAAACTAGGGTTAAGTGTAGAGAATTAACCATGGTCACTTGGATGGGTTAGGGTTAAGCATGAAGATAAGGATGGTTAGCAAAGTCAAAGCTTCATGAAGCTTCAATGTAAAACAAATAAAGCCACCATTCTTATCATAATCCATTTCAAATAAATAAATAAACAAATAAATAAATAAATAAATATGCAAAACCCTAATTATCAAATTAACCATGGATTAATTCTATACACTTAACTAAATGATCAAGTATCATCAAACATGATACAAAGTAGTGCACTAAAGCATATCACATATACAATGTGCATCAAGTGAGAAAAATCCGTTTAAAGTGAACCAATACTAGTTAATGCAATGCAATATATCAAATATATAATTATGCATTAAATCATTAAATCAACATTTGATTCAATGATCCGGTCATGTCGCACATAACCGACTAGAATCCATTGTATCGATTTATCGAATCAATGATTCGATAACTAGGTCATATCGAATATAACCAATCGAAACATATATCGCGAGAATGAAATGCGGTATCACATACACGCATTATTCTCGGTCCTGCACACATCTCATATGCGCTCCTATTTCGTTTCGCTTGAGCCAGGAAACCTCTGTGTAGGACTCTAAAGACTCGTCAATACGCCGGTAGCAGATGATGATCATATCAAGCACCCACAAGCCGCAAGCGGTCTGCTAAACGTAACGGCCACCCGAGTATTGAGCGATCAGAAGATCGACGAGCTAGCCCGCTCACACTCCTGCGAATCCGACCAGTAACACGTACCGTACAGTCCGGTCTCTTCGTCTGATACGTCGCATATCAAGTCTAGGGGTGGTAAACGTCAGACCCCATTAACCCGATAAGTCGTGCCGATGTGAGGCTCGTAACGGGTCGAGAAACTACTGGTAACACTTACCAGCAAATCTCTGATCAGCCCTGGCCAGGGACTTCCCTGTTACGGCCAATCGAGCACAGCGCAACATCAACTCCCAATACCGGGAGAGACGAAACCCTTCCTATCGCTCATTGCCTCCATGTGACTCGGGACTGTGCCCAAAGACCACCGTTTTGCACGCCCTCATGGACGTGGTAAGGTGGAGATCAAAGCACAGTGGGAATCACACAAGACTCTATAACGATCTCGGGTCTACAGACTAACCTGTACAAGTGTCACCTGAGAACTGCCATCTGACGTGAGGTATAATACCATCTGGGAGTTCTCGGCGAGTCCGTCCAGTGTACCCAGTCTCCACTGAGCACCCGTATACCATCTCTGATGTCAAACACCAATGGATATGGGATCATCCATCGCCCATCACATGGGTCGAGAAGCGTATACTCTAGTCTACTCTGGTATATCGATGCCCCGTCTCGATACACCCACGACTAGGGACCTTGAAGGATGTACTTATGGACTACCATGTCCCCACTAGTATGATCTGCATCATAGTCCAGGTAGTCAAGTACAAATCCTAAGGGCTTTACCAACATGTAACTATAAGACAGTATAAAGAGACTAGTGTACATGTTAAGATAAAGAGCAACCAGATAGCATACTATCATGTCGAGCAAGAAAGTCATCTCTATATATGTCCAAGCATCCAATATAATATACATAATCTGTACAATACTGGCCTCTAGGGCATACATACAACTAACACGCCCTCATACTGTTGGCAGTCAAACATGAATCCTAGGGGCTCTATCAACGTGTAATAGCGACCTGTAAGGTCACCTAAAGCAGTAGACGATGATAAAGATAAACCAGATAGCATACTATCACCTTGAGTAAGATCGCCCTACCCGAATAGGTCCTCCCTCAATCATTGCAATCACGTGCATGTGATTCAATAATTGAATCTGAGGGCACTATCTCCAACAATCTCCCACTTGCACTCAAGGCTAATTATTGCGATGTCGCATACTCACAGCCCGTGTGATACCGAACATCCAACTACTCTACTAGTCTGTCTCACAAAACCCGTTTGCGAAACTTTTGCGTTCGAGGAATAACCTCAGTGAGTGGATCCGCTTTGATGTTTCTTTCTATGACTCTCTATATCTCAAGTTCGCGGAGAAAGCCATCTCCCGAAAAGAGCAATACCTGTCTTAGAATGTGTCTGGATGTCTGATGGGACCTAGCTCATAAATGAACTCCAAATCCAAACTTCTTAGACTGTATCGTCAACTGAACTTAATCAGTATCCTGCGCCATGCCTTCCTTAGTATCTTCCTGGACCACCTGTCCATAATACCGCCCCTCGTTAGAAGGAAAACTATAACTCTGACAACCTCTCTGACATCCAGGTCACCTTGAAAGCCTGTCTCCCAAATGAGGCTGTTGTTATCATATCCCTAGAACATCCACTTATGTTCTAAAACTGCTTCCGACTGTTTCTCCAGGATTGGATCAATGTCAACTTATTGCATCTAGTGCAAAAACAACATCTGGTGTGGTACTTGACATCTCATGATTGACTCAATTGCCTAAGCAAGTGATCTACCAATCATGCACATCCCTATCCTTTTTAGTCTATAAGACAGCTTTAGAGAGGGGTGACTCCATTACCTGCAGGTATACTACCGTGCCAGGAGTTGTCCATTCTAAATACTCTTAGAATGTTGTCTAAGTACCCAGATTGGGAAACTACCCAAATCTAGATCTAAAACTATAGATCCAGTAACCAGAATGTCTTGATATAATATCCAAGTCCCATGTGGAGAAACTACCGTGTGACAACCAAAGTATAATCGATCGTAGTATAGGAATATCACTTCCTACTCTGTGTATGTCATCCAAATACCAGGACATCATACCCTACTACCTTCTCAACAGATCCATCCCCTATTCTGATGAAGTCAAACCTATGACTGTCACATCAGAAATAGACGATCTATCTCCGCTATATCTGCTTTAGTCTATAAATAGACATAAGCCACTTGTCCACCAATGCTTCCGCTGCTCCCACTGACTACGACAACCCTCTGGCAGAGTCATATACACGTACACTTCTAAAGCTAGTTTAGAACGACGCTATACTCATCCTCCTGCCGGGTCTCGCAGCCTGGAACAACAGCAATGGCAAGTCTGGGTAAAGAAGAACCTCCCTGCCACCGTCCTTGAGCATACCAAAGTACCTCTCGGGTGCCTGAGGTTTCCCACCTTATCTGTGGAGTGGCCAATGGAATGTCAAACCAAATTGAATCTTTAGGTTCTTATCAAATTTTCAGTAATCGTCTGCGGTTCTGGAATCACTTCCAGTTCTACCATACTCCCACTACTGTTTTCTGAAAAAATCCATTTTTATTAAAACTGTGACGGGTCTAGAACAATATCACTATTGATCTTCCATATGGTAGAAAGTCAACCCTCGTCATAGCCTGGGTCAACCCACAAACAGCCATTACAGAAACGCGCCTTGAGTTATCCGGAGTCTGGTATTAAGCATAAGCCGGACAACTCCCTGTACCTTAACATCGTTAAGATATGAACTGTTCTATATCCAATATAGAACCAGAGGCACTGATTTAATTGAACCAGATTCAAATCATGCAGCTGTCTCCAGTGCATGTCAACTAAATGGAGAGAGGCCGATCATCATTACTCAACTTAGGAGTGCTTCTAATTATGAGTAATCTGAAAGAGAAGCAAGTTCTTTAATCATTACTATTAACTGAATACCATACACAAGTATCTACATCTTCGATCACCTTGAAGAATCCCGATACTTGCAACACCTGGTTCTCTACTTTATTCTTATACCTATAACTTCTCAAAACTTGGACCCTGTGTTTCTATGAAACACATGTCTAAGAACCAGAGAAGTCATAAGTAAACAGAATCTAGTACGAGTACCAACCCCTCTGTCCTCATGGACACTGGACAACATACAATACTCTGTATAAGTTTCCTGAGTCTAATAACTCATTCCCTGTGTATCATAGGTTGAAAACTATACTTATGGTTAAGAAGAATTACACCGCTGTTTAATGCTCCTTACCTAATCATCCACTGATATAGGTAAATGTTATAGACATAATTTCAAAAAGGTATATCTCACTCTATAAAAATAGACGTACAGATATATCAATTTGAAATTGGTGCATAACAATGGATATTCAAAACCAAATATTTTCCGTCCGGCAAACAACCCAGGTGATTTCCTCAAATATCACCAATTTCAACGAATTCCGATATAATGAGGTTGATCACCTAATTCCCAATAACTTACTCCCACTCATCACCTATAAAACCATACAGATGTGAGAATCAAACCTGGTAAATACATACCCTGGAGCAAGCGCTTATTTGGAAATCAGTCTTCTTTTAATGGTACACAGTGAAACTGAAACATTGAAATGTTTCGTAGGGGTATCCGGGTATTCCTAGTAATGCCTCTTCCATTATCCAGATTCACAACTGTAACCGTATAATTCTTTGCCATCTCTCCAAATCCCTTTATATGTCTTTAATCATTACCTTCTGTACACCCTCTTAGGCCAAATGGTTTTCTTCCTTCCCTACCGTTCGGCACCAGCCTATGGTTTGGAAGAAGACTATCCAATAAGCATAATGGGTGTACTGTCCTAATCCTAGGAGCACTCGCAATGCGAGAGAAGGTGAAGAAAAAAGACAACCGAATAAACCTTATTCCTATTTCTCCTGAACCAGAATCCATCCCCGAACTGGAACAAGTTCCTTTCGAATTCGTATATAACAAAACGATGGAGTATCCAATAAACTGTGGATCTTCGTAGTGATACGGAGTGTCCTGGATAAATACAAAGGTGAAATGGGAGTGGTAATGAAATACTTGGTTTGGTCGTGAATAGCAGTCGCAGTTTACTTTGCCCTCTTACTAATCCCTTGATCTGTCTTTACTTAATACCTTATGTACACCATCGTTAAGCTAATTGGTTTTCTTCATTCCCTACCAGTCGGCACCTGCCTATGGTTTGGAAGAAGACTATCCAATTTGCGTAATAGGTGTACTATCTCCTAAACCAAGGAGTACTCGCAACCTGAGAGAAGGTAAAAGGAAAAGACAACTGAATAGACCTATCCGTTTTCTCCAGAACCGGAAACCATCCTCGAATAAATTCCTTCGAGTTCGTATATTACCATACGGTGGTTTTGTCCAATGGAAGTGGACGTTCGTAGTAATACGGGGTGTCCTGGAGAAAAGGGTAAAAGTAGGAGTGGCAATGAGGTTTGCAACTCTGACAATCCAAAAGCCAATGTTTAAGAAGGTTCGGTTAATTTTGGTCACTGAGTCATAGTCTTAGGGTCGGGTCATGGTCGCTGCCGAAGAGAGAGAGAAAAGAAACACTCAGCGTGCACTCTAACTTAGATCAGAATGGTTACCAATTTATCTAATCTGGAAACCTCCCACTGTAGGGTTCCTAGGCACTCTCAAGAGGTCTCACAAGGCATCAACCATGCCAATTTCAAATTTTACGGGTGCCGAGAAAGCCTAATACGGATCGTTAACTAGAAATTTAGGCGAAAAACGAATCTAGTTAACAACTTAACTAAAGATAAGAAGCTACAACCTTTGTAGATCCGGATATCCACTTCCTTGGCTCCACGTAGGCGTCCTCTCGCTGTCCATCTCGAATCCCGGACTCAATCGTCGGCTTGATCGGAGAAATGGGCGGACTAGGTCGTCGGCTTCGTGCCGAAGATGATCTACGTCGAGGCATCACAAGTTCAAGCTCCGACTTCACAAATTTGTGAAACTTGTGAAGAAAACACCCAAAACAACTTGGCAAGAGGTAGAGGTGAAGAAATAGGAGGTGGGTTCACTTTAGAATTGGATTTCTCACTTTAGATCTCAAGTTGCCATTGATGGCATCAAGCTTTCTATCTTGAAGAAGAAGATGATCAAGAAGAAGAAAGAATATGATAAGTGTTGAATTAAAATGAAAATAAATCAATACTTATCATAAGCTAACTAAGGTTAAGTGTAGAGAATAGACCATGGTAAGTGGGAATGGTTAGGGTTAAGCATGAAGACAAATGGTCTCTTTAGTCAAAGCTTCATGAAGCTTCAACAAGCTTCATGATAAAAAGAAACCATTTTCTTTTCTTTTATCTACTTAAATAAATAGATGAATAACACAAAACCCTAACCATTATCATAACCATGGTTTAATTCTTTGCACAAACCCAAGTAAGTATGTATCATCAAACATGATACAATCAAGTGCACACAAAAGCATATCATATATACAATGTGCACTTCAAGTGAGAAAATCCTTTTAAAATGAACCAATACTAGTTAATGCAAATTAATATATCAAATATACAATTATACATTAAATCATTAAATCAACACTTGATTCAATGATCCGGTCATGTCGCACATAACCGACTAGTATACAATGTATCGATTTATCGAATCAATGATTCGATAACTAGGTTATATCGCATACAACCAATCGAAACATTCATCGCGAGAATGAAATACGGTATCACATACACGCATTATTCTCGGTCCCGCACATATCTCATATGCGCTCCTATTTCGTTTCGCTTGATCCAGGAAACCTCTGTGTAGGACCCTAAAGACTCGTCAATACGCCGGTAGCAGATGATGATCATATCAAGCTCCCACAAGCCGCAAGCGGTCTGCTAAACGTAACGGCCATCCGGGTATTGAGCGATCAGAAGATCGACGAGCTAGCTCGCTCACACACCTGTGAATCCAACCAGTAACACTTACCGTACAGTCCGGTCTGTTCGCCTGATATGTCGCATATCAAGTCTAGGGGTGGTAAACGTCAGACCCCAATAACCGATAAGTCGTGCCGATGTGAGGCTCATAACGGGTCGAGAAACTACTGGTAACACTTACCAGCAAATCTCTGATCAGCCCTGGCCAGGGACTTCCCTGTTACGGCCAATCGAGCACAGCGCAACATCAACCCCCAATACCGGGAGAGACGAAACCCCTCCTATCGCTCATTGCCTCCATGTGACTCGGGACTCTACCCAAAGACCACCGTTTTGCACGCTCTCATGGATGTGGTAAGGTGGAGATCAAAGCACAGTGGGAATCACACAAGACTCTATGACGATCTCGGGTCTACAGACTAACCTGCATAAGTGTCACCTGAGAACTGCCATCTGACGTGAGGTATAATACCATCTGGGAGTTCTCGGCGAGTCCGTCCAGTGTACCCAGTCTCCACTGAGCACCCGTATATCATCTCTGATGTCAAACACCAATGGATATGGGATCATCCATCGCCCATCTCATGGGTCGAGAAGTGTATACGCTTGTCTACTCTGGTATATCGATGCCCCGTCTCGATACACCTACGACTAGGGACCTTGAAGGATGTACTTATGGACTACCATGTCCCCACTAGTATGATCTGCATCATAGTCCAGGCAGTCAAGTACACATCCTAAGGGCTTTACCAACATGTAACTATTAGACAGTTTAAAGCGACAAGTGTGCATGGTAAGATAAAGAGTAACCAGATAGCATACAATCATATCGAGCAAGAAAGTCATCTCTATATATGTCCAAGCATCCAATATAATATACATCATCTGTACAATACTGGCCTCTAGGGCATACATACAACTAACAATCTCCCACTTGCACAAGGGCCAGCTGCTGTAGTATCGCATACCGAGCATCCCGAAGAGTCTCTCAAACTGTATCTGGGGAATGGCCTTCGTGAGTGGATCTGCCGTGTTGTTCTTCGTGTCAACCCTCCTGACCTCGATCTCCCGGCGATCAACTATCTCCCGGATCAGGTGATACCGCCTCAGAATATGCCTGGATCGCTGATGGGACCTGGGTTCCTTGGCCAAAGCCACCGCTCCATTTTTATCGCAATACAAAGGTATTGGATGCTCAATGGATGGAACCACTCCAAGTTCAGTAATGAACTTCTTGATCCAGACAGCCTCTTTGGCAGCATCGTTGGCAGCGATGTATTCAGCCTCCATCGTCGAGTCTGCCACGGTTTCCTGCTTGGAACTCTTCCAGCTAACCGTCCCTCCGTAAAGGGTAAAGACAAATCCCGACTGCGACTTAGAGTCGTCCTTATCACTCTGGAAGCTCGAATCGGTAAAGGACTCCACTTGGAGTTCTCCGTTACCATACACCAAGAGCATCTCTTTAGTCCTTCGTAAGTACTTGAGAATGCTCTTCACAGCTGTCCAGTGACTCTCTCCAGGATCAGCTTGATACCTGCTCACTACACTTAGTGAGTATGCTACATCGGGTCTGGTACATAGCATCGCATACATGATAGAGCCTACAACCGAAGCATAGGGTATCCCTTGCATGCGAGCTCTCTCCAAATCAGTCTTGGGAGACATCTCTTTGGAGAGAGTGACTCCAGAGATCGTGGGCAAGTTCCCACGCTTGGATTCTTCCATACTAAACCTCTTTAGTATGGTGTCAATGTACCTGGATTGGGACAATCCCAATATCCGTTTGGATCTATCTCTATAGATCCTAATTCCCAATATGCAGGAGGCATCACCAAGATCTTTCATTGAGAATCTTTGTGATAAGAAGAGCTTAACCGATTGCAGCATAGGAATATCATTTTCTATCAAGAGTATGTCGTCCACGTACAATACGAGGAAGAAAACCTTACTCTCTGCCACCTTCTTGTAGATACAAGGTTCATCTGGATTTTTGATGAAATCAAACTCTTTGATAACGACGTCAAAGCAGATGTTCCAACTCCGCGATGCTTGCTTTAACCCATAAATGGATTTAAGCAGCTTGCACACCTTCCCGCTGCTCCCACTCTCTACGAAGCCCTCTGGCTGAGTCATGTACACGCACTCTTCTACATCACCATTTAGAAAGGCGGTCTTAACATCCATTTGCCAGATTTCGTAATCATGATATGCAGCGATGACAAGTATGATCCGGATGGATTTAAGCATAGCCACTGGAGAAAAGGTTTCGTCATAATCCACACCTGGTCTTTGACAAAAACCCTTTGCAACAAGTCTAGCTTTGAAAGTCTCCACTTTCCCATCTACACCAAGTTTCTTCTTGAAGATCCACTTGCACCCAATGGGTTTTACCCCTTCAGGAGCAACATCCAAAATCCATACTTTGTTGGTGTACATGGATTCCATCTCGGACCGCATAGCATCCAGCCATTTCACCGCGTCCCTACTCGTGATGGCCTACTCGAAGCTAGTTGGGTCATCATCCTCCATGATGCAATCCTCTCTCCCACCATCCATGAGAAAACCGTAGTATCTTTCAGGTGGGCGAGGAACCCTACTAGATCGGCGGAGAGGCTGAGGTTCGTCGGGAGCTACTGAATGCTCTGGTTCCACTAAATCTTCTGTTGTGTTTTGTTCAGCTGGAACCTCTTCCAGTTCTACCTCAGAGCCACTAATTTCTTTTGCAAGAAATTCCTTTTCTAAAAAGGTGGCATGTTGAGCAACAAATACTCTTTGTTCCTCACTGTGGTAGAAGATATACCCTCGTGAATGTTTGGGATATCCAACAAATTTACACAAAACAGATCTTGCCTCGAGTTTGTCCGGTTTTTGTCTTTTGACATAAGCCGGGCAACCCCATATCTTTATAAAATTAAGATATGGTCTCTTCCCTTCCCATATCTCATATGGTGTGGTAGGCACAGATTTGGTGGGAACCCTGTTCAGTAGGTATGCTGCTGTTTCCAGTGCATATCCCCAGAAGGAAACAGGTAACTCAGCTACACTCATCATAGAGCGCACCATATCTAATAGGGTGCGGTTCCTCCGTTCTGATACATCGTTGTGCTGTGGTGTATATGGAGGAGTTAGCTGAGAGAGAATCCCATTCTCTTTTAGGAAGTCCAGGAATTCAATGCTCAAGTATTCACCTCCTCGATCAGATCGAAGGATTTTAATACTTTTTCCGGTTTGGTTCTCGACTTCTTGTTTATATTCTCTAAATTTCTCAAAAGCTTCTGATTTGTGTTTCATCAGGAACACATATCCGAATCTAGAGAGATCGTCAGTGAATGTAATGAAGTACGAAGAACCATCCCTGGCATGTGTAGACATAGGACCGCATACATCACTATGTATCATTCCCAAAAGTTCAGTAACTCTTTCTCCGTGTCCCGTAAACGGAGTTTTGGTCATCTTGCTTTTGAGACATGACTGGCAAGTGTCATAAGATGAAAATTCAAATGGATTTAAATATCCATCCTTATGCAACTTAGCTAGTCGTGTCGCATTGATGTGACCCAGTCTACAATGCCACAAGAAGGATTCGTTCAGTTCAGAACTCTTCCTCTTGTGTGTGTTTGTTATGCTCAGAACTGTTGATTGATTTAGAATATAAATGCCATTGCACAACGTGCCTGATCCAACCAACTTTTGGTTACGGAAAATGTTCATAACATTGTCCTGTAATACAAAATTATATCCCTCTTTACTCAACAAAGAAACCGATATAATGTTGCATATCAGGTTCGGCATGTAATAGCATTCGTTCAGAACCAATGTATTACCAGTTGGTAATACAAGGTGATATTCCCCGACAGTCTTAGCTGCAACAATTGCACCATTTCCAACTCTAATGTCTTTATCACCTTCTCCAAGTTCTCTACATTTCCTAAGCCCATGTAACTGATTACATATATGGGATCCTGACCCGGTATCTAATACCCAGGACGTAGAGCAAATGGAGAAACAGTTCTCTGTAACGAACACACCCGAAGAAAATGCATCATCATGTACTTTCTTCATTCGGGTGGCATGGGAATCCTGGCATTCCCTTATGTCCTGTTCATTCCTATAACTCTTATAAGAAAGAACGGAACCAACGTTCCCCAGCACAGTATAACATGCGGGTTCGGTCAATACATCCATATTATTATCTTGATTAAGGCATGAAATGGTCGCTACCTGGAGAGAGAGAGAAGAAAACACTTTAGCGTATGCTCGTGCAAGATCAGATTGGTTATTATCTTATCTAATCAGGATGGCTCCCACTGGTTTTTATCAAATCTTCCTTCAAACCCTAAAAGGAAAGACTAGCCAGGATTAATTACACCCTACAACTTCGTCGATCTTTCAGCCAGGCCAGTGTCGGTACTTTGAGGGAGGTTCCCCGTGCTTTCGCACGGACCTAATTAATGTAAACCTCGTTTTCCCAGAGGCGTAACCCCGTTGACACCTTTCTAGACAGCTACTTGATCGGCTAATTGTAGTGTGTAAAACTCTCCCAGGAGTAACTCTTACTCGCAGTGGGTATCGGGATCCAACTATCTCATAGAAGGTATGCAATCTCATTGCAAATTTCAACACTTGAAATTCCCGATAATAATTTGCCCCAAGCATCCTATGACCTTGACGGAGGTCAACAAACCACATGGTGCAAGTCAAGTTCAACCCGTCATTTCTTGATTGAATCAAACCCACCCGCACGACCCTTGACGGAGGTCAACAAGGTCGTACGACTACCCTAATCCAATCTGCATCACATGCATAAGCAGATAAATACTAGTTAGCTACCGCACACTACGCCTTGACGGAGGTCAACAAACGTAGCACGAATACTAAGTAGGATTTATCTGAAATGACGGAGGGCTACGTCAGGTTTTTCTGAAAACCTATTGCGTAATGAACTTGATATCGTTGTAGAATCAAATGAAGTTTTGAAATGGAGTGATTTTGAGGCTTTTCTAGTTTTGCTAAAGGGGTCACTCCCGGTGAAGGGATCGTCGGCCCTTTCCTCGTCGAATGAGGTGCTGGATATATCATATATATCACTGTGCAAAGAAGAAACTATAGAAGCTATCAAAAACAAACCGAGTGTGTAGCATCTGCCAGTTATTGCTAAAGGAGTCACTCCCGGTGAAGGGATCTCGGTCCTTTCCTTATCGAATAAGGTGCAGGGTATATCATATATACCGCTATGCAAAGCAAGAACTGTAGCTACCTGTTTTATTTAAAATTTGATTCTACAACATCTTAGGTTTCTTTTCTTTCATTAATCACATTAATGAAGTCCCATCATTTAAATACCTAAACATCACAGATAGATATGACGTACACTTATGCCATCCGCATTCGCCTCAATGTCCCCTCGTGCACCGTTAGGTTAGGTAACTAACGACAGAGCAGGGCAGGGCTAGTGCGGGTGCAAAACATAAGTAACGTCTATATAATATATCATATATACTATATACAGTATCTATCACAGAACATCACAAGATCACATCACAGATATCGCAGCAGAAGAAACATATGAAACATTGGATATACTAGGACGTCCGTGTTTTCAATACGAGCCAGTATAAAACACGGATTCCACGGTCGTGATGAATAGCCAATCCCACACCCCTAGACCCCTACGAGAGCGGCAAGCAACCCTGCCAATTCTAGGGTTAGGAGACCCGGACTCGACTCCTCGAGATGGTCTCCCACTGGACCCTAGAACCCGGTTACTTGTGCTCCCCTCCTTGGGTCTATCCTAGTGCAGAAAAGTAAATAATATACAAAGGGTGACAGCTTCCGCAACCTGGAAGTGCCCCAATAAAAGAATATTACATACAAGTTTTTACATGAATGAAAATGAAAAACGCTCATCTGACATAAAAACCCCCGGCTATTCAAACACGACGATCCAATATAACATATCCAGCAACACATAACATCACATGTCATCAACGTAAGTAAACATGCGTATCCCAATTGTCGTTGACATATAGCAACGAAACCGGCGATATCACATATTACACTTACGATCACAGAAAAGAAAGTGTAAAACTACAACAGTTGGAATCCGCAACCTTTTTAGACATCACATGCCTAATCAAATGAAATACTTAGACATCACATGCCTAACAGTTATAAACCCCGCATTTTAGTCTCATTATCGAAAACTCTTTTCAATATCAAATGAAACTAAACCGCTAGATTTATAACATTCATTCAGTTATCTTATAACTGTTTGTGAATTCCAATTATTGTATCCCATTCCAGATAAATAGAAAATATTAAACTTTCCGATCGAACATTCAAACACCCAAGTTTTCCCGAAACCGTCCAACACATGAAATAGGTTCAACGACATTCACTTCATGCCTCAGTACCAACGGTCCAGCCGTAGAAGGGTCAAGCCAACGCCTCACATGTGGCACGCCGTACTGCCCCAAACCCGAAGGTTCAAAGGGCAGTTCAAGACGGTCACATAATCGAGTTAAGGTTTGTTGTCTTCTAGAGGGACCATCGCGTTACTTGCACTACTCAGAACGTCCTTAAACCATTGAAAAATCCAACACATGGAAATTTTCCGGCAGGGGAAAAGTTGGGTATTTATATCCGGTCGAACTTTTTAACATATTCTAAAGTTATCCGGAAAGCCACATAGACAAGATTTGATAATCCGATCGAATCGTCGATTCCCAATACAACCCCAGAACACTCAACTCTTGAGTCAAATTAAAAATTCCCAGAAAATTCAGCATAATAAAATAGTAATTACTGTGCAAAACGGGAGTGATGATGTCATCATTTTGCCGCGGAACCGCCGCAGAAGCCAGGCTTCTGCCGCGGTTCCGCCGCACTCTTTACTGTTCATGGGATAAATTTTGCATCGTAATTCTTAGATTTCCATGCTGAATTTTTTAAGCATTTTTAATATGGAAAAATCCCAGATTTTAGAAAAAGTCCAGAAAGCACTTGGGTTTTAGGGTTTCGGGTTCGTTCGGGTTTCAAACGTCGTCTAGACTTCGCCTAAGGCTCTAGCTAGGCTCTGATACCATTGTAGGGTTCCTAGGCACTCTCAAGAGGTCTCACAAGGCATAAACCATGCCAATTTCAAATTTTACGGGTGCCGAGAAAGCCTAATACGGATCGTTAACTAGAAATTTAGGCGAAAAACGAATCTAGTTAACAACTTAACTAAAGATAAGAAGCTACAACCTTTGTAGATCCGGATATCCACTTCCTTGGCTCCACGTAGGCATCCTCTCGCTGTCCATCTGGAATCCCGGACTCAATCGTCGGCTTGATCGGAGAAATGGGCGGACTAGGTCGTCGGCTTCGTGCCGAAGATGATCTACGTCGAGGCATCACAAGTTCAAGCTCCGACTTCACAAATTTGTGAAACTTGTGAAGAAAACACCCAAAACAACTTGGCAAGAGGTAGAGGGTGAAGAAATAGGAGGTGGGTTCACTTTAGAATTGGATTTCTCACTTTAGATCTCAAGTTGCCATTGATGGCATCAAGCTTTCTATCTTGAAGAAGAAGATGATCAAGAAGAAGAAAGAATGTGATAAGTGTTGAATTAAAATGAAAATAAATCAATACTTATCATAAGCTAACTAAGGTTAAGTGTAGAGAATAGACCATGGTAAGTGGGAATGGTTAGGGTTAAGCATGAAGACAAATGGTCTCTTTAGTCAAAGCTTCATGAAGCTTCAACAAGCTTCATGATAAAAAGAGACCATCTTCTTTTCTTTTATCTATTTAAATAAATAAAGAATGGATAAATAAATAGATGAATAACACAAAACCCTAACCATTATCATAACCATGGTTTAATTCTTTGCACAAACCCAAGTAAGTATGTATCATCAAACATGATACAATCAAGTACACACAAAAGCATATCATATATACAATGTGCACTTCAAGTGAGAAAATCCTTTTAAAATGAACCAATACTAGTTAATGCAAATTAATATATCAAATATACAATTATACATTAAATCATTAAATCAACACTTGATTCAATGATCCGGTCATGTCGCACATAACCGACTAGTATACAATGTATCGATTTATCGAATCAATGATTCGATAACTAGGTTATATCGCATACAACCAATCGAAACATTCATCGCGAGAATGAAATACGGTATCACATACACGCATTATTCTCGGTCCCGCACATATCTCATATGCGCTCCTATTTCGTTTCGCTTGAGCCAGGAAACCTCTGTGTAGGACCCTAAAGACTCGTCAATACGCCGGTAGCAGATGATGATCATATCAAGCACCCACAAGCCGCAAGCGGTCTGCTAAACGTAACGGCCATCCGGGTATTGAGCGATCAGAAGATCGACGAGCTAGCCGACTCACACTCCTGTGAATCCAACCAGTAACACTTACCGTACAGTCCGGTCTGTTCGTCTGATATGTCGCATATCAAGTCTAGGGGTGGTAAACGTCAGACCCCAATAACTGATAAGTCGTGCCGATATGAGGCTCATAACGGGTCGAGAAACTACTGGTAACACTTACCAGCAAATCTCTGATCAGCCCTGGCCAGGGACTTCCCTGTTACGGCCAATCGAGCACAGCGCAACATCAACCCCCAATACCGGGAGAGACGAAACCCCTCCTATCGCTCATTGCCTCCATGTGACTCAGGACTGTACCGAAAGACCACCGTTTTGCACGCCCTCATGGACGTGGTAAGGTGGAGATCAAAGCACAGTGGGAATCACACAAGACTCTATGACGATCTCGGGTCTACAGACTAACCTGCACAAGTGTCACCTGAGAACTGCCATCTGACGTGAGGTATAATACCATCTGGGAGTTCTCGGCGAGTCCGTCCAGTATACCCAGTCTCCACTGAGCACCCATATATCATCTCTGATGTCAAACACCAATGGATATGGGATCATCCATCGCCCATCTCATGGGTCGAGAAGCGTATACGCTAGTCTACTCTGGTATATCGATGCCCCGTCTCGATACACCTACGACTAGGGACCTTGAAGGATGTACTTATGGACTACCATGTCCCCACTAGTATGATCTGCATCATAGTCCAGGCAGTCAAGTACACATCCTAAGGGCTTTACCAACATGTAACTATTAGACAGTTTAAAGAGACAAGTGTACATGTTAAGATAAAGAGTAACCAGATGGCATACTATCATATCGAGCAAGAAAGTCATCTCTATATATGTCCAAGTATCCAATATAATATACATCATCTGTACAATACTGGCCTCTAGGGCATACATACAACTAACACCCACTGTACCGTCAAATTCTCCTCCGAACCTGAAAGAAGAATTAGTCGGGATCACCCGAGGAGTAAACCAACTCATCAGTAGGAATCGGGATCCAACTATCATCGCATGATAACGTGATGGAATCCGCTCACGTTATCACACTACAGAAGGTATGCGCATATCTGGCAAGTTTCAGTTTCTTTAGAAACTCCCGATGTGATTTCTGCCCCATGCTCTTTTGACCTTGACTTTGGCCAACATATCATAAGTCACATGTCAAGTTCTACCCGTCATTCTCCAGGTTAATTTGAACCCACCCGTACATACCCTTGACTTTGGCCAAAATAGTAGTACGACTGTCCTAAACCAACGCATCTCTCTATACTGCATATGAATACCCAATAGCTACCAATCACTGTGCCTTGACTTTGGCCAACATACACAGCTTGAATACTTATTGACTATCCATATGAAACGACGGAGGGCTACGAATGGTTTCTGGCGAAAACCTTTAACGTAATGAACTTGATATCGTTGAAGGAACCGGATAGCTTTTAAAAATATTGTGGCGAAAACCTTTGATAAAGAGGTCACTCCCGGTGAAGGGATCTCGGCTCTTTCCCCGTAGAATGAGGTGCAAGATATTCCAACTGAATACCACTATGCAAAGTAAAAGTAATCGGCTATAGTGAAGTTATTGCCCTGACGCAAACTTCTGTCCAAGGGGTCACTCTCGGTGAAGGGATCTCGGCCCTTGCCTCGTCGACTGAGGAGCAGGATATTCCAACTGAATACCACTGTGCGAAATAAAAGTGAACGTCCTTGCAATAACAGCTTTTTGAAAAGTGTTCCAACAACATCAGAATAGGTTTGTTTAATTTGCATTGATCCGAATCAACGCAGTCCCATCAATTGATCACACCAATAAAGAACGAAAATAATGACATACGTATATGCCATTCGCATTCGCCACTGGGTCCCATCATTACCCGTTAGGTTAGTTAACTAATGACAGAGCGGGGACTGGACTAGCGCGGATGCAAAACATATACAACATCTACTAGTATCTATATCAATATATAATATTTCACTCAAGGCGTGATAAAATGCAACATTACAGAAATGTAATAAGCATCACAGAACAATACAGATATCTGGGATCCCCGGGTTTCACAGAGCCGCTACTGAAACCCGACGTTCCCCTGGTCGTGTGGATAGCCTGTGCAATGAAATCCTAGACCCCTACGGGCGCGGCAAGTTACCCGCCAAAACCTGAAGCGAGGTAGCCCCCTTCAGCAACGTGAATGGACCACCCAGCACTTCACGGAATCCGGTAACTTGGGCACCCCTCCTGGGTCAACCTGTACCCCCTACGAGTGCGGCGAATAGCCCGCCAATTCTAGAGTAAAGCTCCCTCCATCTCAATGCCATGAGATGCAGGCCCGTTGCCCTCTAGAACCCGGCTATCCGTGCACCCCACCTTGGGGTAATCCTAGTACAGAAAGTAAAATATACATACAACGGGTACATCGACCTCGACCCGGTCGTGCCCCAAAAGAATAATATAAACAGGCAGTGACGGCAGTCCACATATCGGACGCTCGCCCCGCAATATCAAATGTATATATAAAACGAAACTGTACTAATATTGCATCCAGGCTATCCCCACGACCAATCTGCAACAACACAGCACAACACAGAACATCAACGTGAATGTCACGTTCGCAAATCCGTCTAAAAGAGCTATAGCAGTTAGACAGAATTTATCGATCAAGTGACATTCACGGTCGCAGATATAATGTAAATACTATGAACTAACATGTTTAAAATTTTCGATCGATCAAATTTTCCTAAGTGGGCCCCCAAGCCTACTGTAGCACTTAAAGAAATTCTGGACCCAAAAAGAATATTCCAAAACCCCAATTTCATTGTAAAAAGATCACTGTGCAAAAATGGTGCTGTGAAGACACTGTACTGCGGCGGAACCGCCGCGCCAAGGGGGTTTTGGCCGCGGTTCCGCGGTGGCGCTACAGTGTCACACCACTCATTTTTTCACAGAAGTCTTAACTTTCCCTGCACATACTTCTGCAATGACCTGAAAAATTTTTGGAGCCAAAAAATATTCGACAGAGAACTGAAGCATTGAAAAATGCGGTTTTGGGATTTTTGCTCGATCGGAAATGTAAACACATTAGACCAAGCTAGACTAGGTTAATGGCGTGGCTCTGATACCAGTGTAAGTGCACGGCGGCGCCCCGGCCGTCAATCCAACGCCGGAATGCGGAAACGAAAATTTACTTTAACTTTTTAACCGGCACCACCGCGCACTTTAAACCCGGATCGGGCCATTAATCTAATTCTAGCTAACTAAAGAACGGTAGAGAGATATACCGAGCGATCTGTGTCCTTCGGTCTTCTCGTCGTCGTCCCGATCTCCCCGCGGAATCTCCGGTCTTCACCTCCTCGCCGGAAGGGCACTACGTCGCCGGCTTCTTTTACGGGCTCCCACTTCTGGACCGAGGCAACTCGGGCACGAAGTTGGCGAGTCGACGTGCCCAAGATTTGCTGTAGAATAAGTGTAGTGCTATGTCTCATTGGGGTTTTAAGAAGTTGCCTTTTGGTGGAGGAAATGATATGAACTTTTGGAGGGGGAGCAATATGATTTTGCAAAGCCAAATGAGTGTATTCTTCCCCCTAAAAAAATTGGGACAGCCCTCATCCAATATGGCCAGCCATCAACTCAAGAAAATGAGGAGAGAGGAAAAATGAGAGGAGAGAATGCATATCAAAAAGGAGTGAGCCTTCACATAATACAAGAGAGAGAAAAGGTGATGATGAGAAACAATGATCACCCCCAAAACCAACACTCCAACAACCTAATCATCAACAACCATGATTACCCTAAAAGTCAAGCCATGATGAAAAGAAGAAGTCAAATGGTGGTAGAATTATCATGATACAACAATATGCAAATAACACCCTCCACTAACCAAATTTGCATGCTTGCAAATAAGCCCTCCTCCACCATTTTTCGGCCAAAGAAAGATACAAAGGAAAATGGCCGAAACCGGAAAACAAACTGGCAACTTTAGAAAACTGATCCAGTAATAAATTACAGGAAAACCCCGCTACTGTATATACATACCCGCATTTGTATTCCGACCAAAATACAAATGCAATGAGACAAAACTCTACACTGTACAATACTAGGATCCGGCTTAAACCGAAGCCCGCTAGTATAATCCGTCCGATCATGATCCGTGCAATACCGCACGTATCTGATCGAACCCTGCCATATCTCCATACGGCCTCTACAGCGTTTTGCCCGAAACTTGAGCAACTGTCTGTGGGGGACTCTAAAGACTCGTCAATACTATGGCTGTGGATTTAACCACTAGCACGCCAGAGGTATTAGCCATACGTGACGGGCTACCGGCTATTGACCAAAAGGGACATCTGTGAGCGAACTCATCCTGACACTCTACTGAGCCTGTCAGTGACAATATCCGTACAGTCCGATCCGTTCGTCTATGTGCATCGCATGGCGGGCCTAGGGGGTTGATAAAAGTCAGACTCCCAAAAGCGGTACAAGTCGTGTCAGAGTGTAGCCCAGAACACCCTGAGATACTACTGGAATACCTAACAGTAAATCTCCTGCCTTGGCCAAGGACTTCGTGTAAGGGCTCTCCTAGACACAGCGCGACCTCACCCCCAATACCGGGAGAGACGAACCCCTGCAGATCCGCTCACTGCCTCCATGTGGCTCGGGACTGTACCCAACTAAAACCTGTTTGCACGTCTCCTTTGAGCGTGGTAGGGTAGTAATCAAAGTACAGTGGGAACTCACACGAGACAAATGACGATCTGAGGTCGATGAACTAACCTGTACACATGTCACCAGGGAACTGCTATCTGACGTCAGGTATAAGACCAACTGGCATGTTCCCGGCGAGTCCTGTCCGGTGTACTCATAACCCAATGAGCACCTGTATACATCTTAGGTGAACCAACTGACACCAGTGGCTTGTGAGACCGGCCACCGTCCCTCGTCGGGGTCTCGACTGTATACACTAGTCTATTTTGGAGTATCGATGCCCTGTCTCGAAACTCCCACGACTAGGGACCTTTTAAGGATTTGCTTATAGACTACCTGCTCTCACGTATATGATCGCTCTCATACTGTTGGCAGTCAAGCAAGAATCCTAGGGGCTCTATCAACGTGTAATAGCGACCTGTAAGGTCACCTAAAGCAGTACACGATGTAAGGTCACCTAAAGCAGTACACGATGATAAAGATAAACCAGATAGCATACTATCATCTTGAGTAAGACTGCCCTACCGGAATAGGTCCTCCCTCAATCATTGCAATCACGTGCCTGTGATCCAATAATTGACTCTGAGGGCACTATCTCCAACACGTGGGTCCCACTTCGGGAAATTTTGTCTATCGAAATTTTAAACGTGTTAGTTTACAGTACTTACTTTATATCTCCGACCGGGAATGTCATTTGATCGGTAAACCGCGTCTGATTGCTATAGTTCTTTTAGACGGGTTTGCGAACGTGACATTCGCGTTAATGTTCTGTGTTGTGCTGTGATGTTGCGGCTTTGTTATGGTGGATAGCAGGGTGCAATGATAGTGCAGTTTGGATTTATTTGTACTTTTGATATTGCGGGGCGAGCGTCCAACATGTGGACTGCCGTCACTGCCTGTTGTATAAAATTCTTTTGGGGCACGACCGGGTTGAGGTCGATGTACCCGTTGTACATATTTTTATTTCTGTACTAGGTTTATCCCGTGAAGGAGTGCACGGATAGCCGGGTTCTGGAGGGCAACGGGTCCGTATCTCATGGCTTTGAGAGGCAAAAGGACCCCACTCTAGAATTGGCAGACTATTCGCCGCACTCGTAAGGGGTACAAGTTGACCCAAGGAGGGGTGCTCAATTTACTGGATTCCGTGAAGTGCCGAGTGTTCCATCCACTATGTTGTGGGGACTACCTCGCTTCAGGTTTTGGAGGGTAACTTTCCGCACCCGTAGGGGTCTAGGTTTCAATGCACAGGATATCCACACGACCTGGGGAACGTCGGGTTTCAGCAGCGGCTCTGTGAAACTCAAGGATCCCAGATTATCTGTATTGTTCTGTGATGATTATTACTTTTCTGTAATGTTGCATATTATCATGCCTGGAGCGATTATTGTATATTGGTATATATACTATTAGATGTTGTATATGTTTTACATGCGCGCTAGTCCAGCCCCCGCTCTGTCGTTAGTTAGGTAACCTAACGGGTGATGACGGGACCCAGTGACGAATGCGGATGGCATATACGTACATTTTATTTTCGTTCTTTTCTGGTGTGATTAATTGATGGGACTGCATTGATTCTTATCAATGCAAGATAAAACAAACCTATATTTGATATTGTTGGAACAAATTACAAAGATGTTTGCTTTTGTTTTGCACAGTGATATTCAGTTAGAATATCCTGCACCTCATTCGACGAGGCAAGGGCTGAGATCCCTTCACCGGGAGTGACCCCTTGGGCAGAAGTTTACGTCAGGGTAATAACTTAAATATAGTCGATCACAAGTTGCTTTGCATAGCGGTATTCAGTTAGAATATCCTGCACCTCATTCCATGAGGAAAGAGCCAAGATCCCTTCACCGGGAGTAACTTCTTTAGCAAAACGTTTTCGCCACTATATTTTTATTCTATCAGGTTCCTTCGACGAGATCAAGTTCATTACGTTAAAGTTTTTTCGCCAAAAACCAGCCGTAATCCTCCGTCATTTCTTATGGATGGTCAGTAGTATTCAAGCAATGTTTGTTGGCCTACGTCAAGGCATAGTGTTTGGTAGCTGCTGGGGTATTATATTATTACATAGATAGATGCATTAGTTTAGGACAGACGTACAGCCTTGTTGGCCTACGTCAAGGGCATGTTCGATGACCTAAATTAATCAGGACAACGACGGGTAGAACATTGACATGTGACTTATGATTTGCTGGCCAACGTCAAGGTCATAAGTGCCTGGGATAAAAATTATATCAGGAGTTTCAAACATACAGGAAACTTGCCAAACTTGGGCATACCTTCTGGAGTATAATAACGTGTGTGGATACCGTCACGTTATCATGCGATAAGAGTTGGATCCCGATTCCCACTGATGAGTTAGTTTACTCTTCGGGTGATCCCGACTAAATCTTCTTTCAGGTTTGGAGGTGAATTTGAGATTACAGTGGGAGGTTTCCTAAATTAGATAAAGTGATAACCATTCTGATCTAGTTTTGAATGCACGCAGAGTGTTTCTTTTCTCTCTCTTTTTTGGCAGCGACCTTTGACCGACCCTAGACTATAACTCAGTGACCAAAGTTGACCGAACCTTCTTAATTTACTGGATTTTGGATTTTCTAAAGTTGCATAAGTCATTGCCGCTCCTTCTTTTACCCTTTGTATTTCTCAGAACACCCCGTATTACTACGGACATCCACTTCCATTGGATAGATCCATCGTATGGTTATATACGAACTCGAAGGATATTTCTTCGAGGATGGATCCAGGTTCAGGAGAAATAGAATTGGTTTATTCAGTTGTCTTTTATCATCACCTTCTCTCAGGTTGCGAGGACTCCTTGGTTTAGGAGAGTACACCTATTACTCTTATTGGATAGTCTTATTTCAAACCATAGGCAGGTGCCGAAAGGTAGGGAATGAAGAAAACCAATTAGCCTAAGCCGGGTGTACAGAAGGTAATAAATAAAGACAAAAATAAAGGGATTAGAAAGAGGGAAAAGTAAATTGCGACTTCTATCATTCACGACCAAACCGCGTACTTCATCGCCACTCCTACTTCACCTTTGATTTCTCCAGAACAACCCGTATCACTACGAACATCCAATTCCATTGGATAAATCCATCGCATGGTTATATACGAACTCGAAAGATATTTTTTCGAGGATGGATTCTGGTTCAGGAGAAATAGGAATAAGGTTTATTCAGTTGTCTTATATCATCACCTTCTCTCAAGTTGCGAGTACTCCTAGGATTAGGAGGGTACACCTATTATGCTTACTGGATATTCTTCTTCCAAACCATAGGCTGGTGCCGAACGGTAGGGAAGGAAGAAAACCATTTAGCCTAATGATGGTGTACAGAAGGTAACGACTAAAGACAAATAAAGGGAATTAGAAAGATGGCAGGGAAATATACGGTTAAAGTCATGAATTGGATTATGGAAGAGGCATTACTAAGAATACCAGGACACCCCTTCGAAACATTTTCATGTTTCAGTTACACAGTGCATTGTTAATTGAAATCTGATTTCCCGATTAGATACTTACTCCAGGGTATGTATTTACCAGGTATGATTCTCACATCTGTATGGTTTTACAAATGTTGAGTGGGAGCAAGTTATTGGGAATTAGGTGATCATCCTCATTATATCAGAATTCATTGTAATTGGTGATATTTGAGGAAATCGCCTGGGGACAGTTTTTAACCTACGACGCACAGGTTTTGAGTTATTCAACTCAGCGGACTTATACATAGTATTGTATATTGTCCAGTGTCCATCAGGACAAAAGGGCTGGTCCTCGTACTATATTCTATTTACTTGTGACTTCTCTAGTTTATAGACAAGTGTTTCGTAGAAATACAATGTCTAAGTATTGAGAAGTTGTGGGTATAGGAATAAAGTAGAGAACCAGGTATCGCAAGTATCGGAATTCTTCAAAAAAGTCGAAGATGTAGATTCTTGTGATAGGTATTCAGTTGATAGTAACGGTTTTGAGAAACTTGTTTCTCTTTCAGGTTACTCATAATTGGATGGATTCCTAAGTTGAGTAATGCTGATTAGCCTTTCTCCATTAAGTTGATATGCACTGGAGACAGCCGCAGGATTTGAATCTGGTTCCAATTAAATAAGTGCCTATGTTTCTATATTGGATATAGATTGCTTCATATCTTAACGATGTTAAGGTAAGGGGAGTTATCCAGCTTATGCTTAAAAACAGACACTGGAAAACTCAAGGCACGTTTCTATAATGACAGTTTGTGGGTTGACCCTAGCTTTGGCGAGGGTTGATTTTCTACCATCCGGAAGATCAATAGTGATATTGTTCTTGACTCGCCACAGTTTTATTAAAAATAGATTTTTTCAGAAAACAGTAGTGAGAGTATGGTAGAACTAGAAGTGATTCCAGAACCGCAAACGATTACGGAAAATTTAATAGGACCTATATATTCAATCAGGTTTGACATTCCAATAGCCACTCCACAGATATGGTGGGTAACCTCAGACACCCGAGAGGTACTCCGGTAGCCTCAAGGACGGTGACAGGGAAGTTCTTGTTTACCCAAACTTGACACTGCTGTTGTTCCAGACTATGAGACCTGGCAGGAGGATATGTATAGCGTCGTTCTAAACTAGTTTTAGAAGTGTACGTATATATTATTCTGCCAAAAGGTTGTCATAATCAGTGGGAGCAGCGGAAGCATAGTGGGCAAGTAGCTTATGGCTATTTATAGACTTGAGCAATTATAGCGAAGATAGATCATCTAATTTTGATGTGACAGTCATGGGTTTGACTTCATCAGAATAGGGGATGGATCTGTTAAGAAGGTAGTAGGGTGTAATGTCTTGGTATTTGGATGACATACACAGAGTAGGAAGTAAAATTCCTATACTACGATCGGTTGTACTGTGATCGTCACACAGTTGTTTCTCCACAAAGGATATGGATATAATATCTGACATTCTGGTTACTAGATCTATGGTTTTAGATCTAGATTTGGGTAGTTTCCCAATGTGGGTAATTTGACAGTATTCTAATAGTATTTTAGAAAAGATGACTCCTGGCATGGTGGTGTACCTGCAGGTGATGGAGTCACCCTCTCTAAAGGTGTCTTACAGACTAAAGGGGAGAGGGACGTACATGATTGACATATCACTTGCTTGGGCAATTGAGTCAATCGTGAGATGTCAAGTACCACACCAGATGTCGTTATTGCACTAGATGCGATAAGTTTATATTAATCCAATCCTGAAGAAACATACGGAAGAAGTTATAGAACATAAGTACTTGTTCTGCGGATTAGATGACGGCAGCCTCCTTCGGGAGACGGTTATTATTCCAGGCTTCAAAGGTGACCTGGATGGCAAAGTGATTGTTAGAGTTATATTTTTCCCTCAGACGAGGGACAGTATTATGGACAGGTGGTCCAAGGGGATAATGTGGGAGGCATGGTGCTGGACACTGATTAGTTTTGGTGATTGATACAGTCTAAGAAGTTTGGATTTGGAGTTCATTTATGAACTAGGTCCCATCAGATATCCAGACATATTCTAAGACAGGTATTACTCAACTCGGGAGATGGTTTTCTCCGCGAGGTTGAGATATAGAGAGATACAGAAAGAAACACCGGAGCGGATCCACTCACTGAGGCTATTTCTCGAACACAATAGTTTTGCAAACGAGCTTTGTGAAACTAATTAGTAGAGGAGTTGGATGCTCGGTATCACACGAGCTGTGAGTATACGACATCGCAATAATTAGCCTTAAGTGCAAGTGGGAGATTGTTGGATATAGTGCCCTCTAAGTCAATTATTGGATCGCAGGTACGTGATTGCAATGATTGAGGGAGGACCTATACCGATAGAATAGTCTTACTCCCATAGGATTATTGCTTGACTATCAGTGTAGGGTTCCTAGGCACCCTAGTAAGGTCTCACAAGGCATCAACCATGCCAATTTCAAAAATTACGGTGCCGAGAAACCCTAGACTAAGGATCGTCGGCTAGATTTCTAGGCGAAAAAGCAAACTAGTTAACACTTAACTAAGAGATACGGAAATACAACCTTTGTAGATCCGGTGCTCCACCTCCATAGCTCCGGAATGAAGTCTCCTCGCTGTCCAAGTCGAACCTCGGGCTCTAGCGTCGGCTTCATCGGAGAATGAACGGGCTAGGTCATCGATGTCCATACCGAAGATGATCTACGTCGAGGCATCGCTAAATCAAGCTCCGACTTCACCAAGTCAAGAAACTTGTGAAGAAAACACACTCTACTACTTGGCAAGAGGTAGAGGATGAAGAAATAGGAAGTGGGTAGACTTTAGAATTGGATTTCTCACTCATTTCCATCAATCACCATTGATGGAGCTTGCTATTCTTCATGGAAGAAGATGAAGAAGAAGAAGAAAGTCTTATGATAAGTCTTGAATTATTGGATAAATAAATCAATACTTATCATATATTAACCCTTGGTTAATTGTAGAGAATGGACCATGGTTAACTTGGATGGTTAGGGTTAAGCATGAGACAAGAATGAAGACTAAGTCAATGCTTCAAGAAACTTCAACTAGAATCCAAAATTAGCAACCATTCTTTTCTCATCTTTTCCAAAAATAAATAAACAAATAAATAAGTAAGAAAAAGAGAACCCTAATCATAAACTTAACCATGGTTTAATTCTTTACACTTAACCAAGTAAACATGTATCATCAAACATGATACAATCAAGTGCATAAAACTATATCGAATATACAATGTGCACTTCCGAGTGAGAAAATCCATCTTAAGTAAACCGATACTAGTTGATGAAAAGTAATATATCAAATATATAATTATATCATTAAATCAACAATTGATTCAATGATCTGGTCATGTCGCACATAACCGACTAGTATCAATAGTAACAACTTATCGAATCAACACTTGATCCGATAACCCGGCTATATCGCATATAACCGATCAATGTCACAAATCGCGAGAATCGAATACAGTATCACATACTGGTATTATTCTCGGTCCTGCACATATCTCATATGCGCTCCTATTTCGTTTCGCTTGAGCCAGGAAACCTCTGTGTAGGACTCTAAAGACTCGTCAATACGCCGGCAGCGGATGATGATCATATCAAACATCCACAAGCCGCAAGCGGTCTGCTAAACGTAACGGCCACCCGGGTATTGAGCGATCTGAAGATCGACGAGCAAGCCCGCTCACACTCTAGTGAATCCAACCAGTAACACTACCGTACAGTCCGGTCTGTTCGTCTGATATGTCGCATATCTCGCCTAGGGGTGGTAAACGTCAGACCCCAATAGCTCGATAAGTCGTGTCGATATGAGGTCTATAACAATTCGAGAAACTACTGGTAACACTTACCAGTAAATCTCAGCAACCCTGGCCAGGGATTTCCTGTTATAGCCAATCGAACACAGCGCAACATCAACCCCCTATACCGGGAGAGACGAATCCCCTCCTATCGCTCATTGCCTCCATGTGACTCGGGACTGTACCCAAAAACCACCGTTTTGCACGCCCTCTTGGACGTGGTAAGATGGAAATCAAAGCACAGTAGGAACCACACAAGACTCTATGACGATCTCGGGTCAACAGACTACTCTATACCAGTGTCACCAGAGAACTGCCATCTGACGTGAGGTATAATATCATCTGGGAGTTCTCGGCGAGTCCGTTCAGTTACCCAGTCTCTACTGAGCACCCGCATACCATCTTCGATGTCAAACACCAATGGATATGGGATCATCCATCGCCCAGCTGTATGGGTCGAGAAGGTATACGCTAGTCTACTCCGGTATATCGATGCCCCATCTCGATACACCCACGACTAGGGACTTTGAAGGATGTACTTACGGACTACCATGTCCCCACTAGTATGATCCGCATCATAGTCCAGGTAGTCAAGTACAGATCCTAAGGGCTTTACCAACATGTAACAGGGAGACAATCAGTGTACACGTTAAGGTAAAGATCAACCAGATAGCATACTATCATGTCGAGCAAGAAAGTCCTCCCTATATATGTCCCAGCATCCACTACAATATACATCCAATGTACAGTAATGGCCTCTAGGGCATACATATAACTAACAATCTCCCACTTGCACTAGGGCCATCTGTAGCAGTGGTTGTAGTATCTCATACTCAACCATCCCATAAAAGTCTCTCTCTGGGAACAGGCCTTTGTGAGTGGATCCGCTGTGTTGTCCTCTGAGTTTACTCTCCTAACCTCGATCTCCCTGGAGATCAACCATCTCCATGATCAAGTGATACTGCCATAGAATATGTCTGGATCACTGATGGGACCGGCGTTCCTTGGCATAAGCCACAACTCCATTGTCACACAATGGGAGGAACAAAGTTCATCTCATGAACCAATACACCCAGACTGCCTCTTTGGTAGCATCTTAATGCAGGGTTCCTAGACACTCTAGTGAGGTCTCCCAAGCCTTCAACCATGGCAATTTCAAAAATTATGGTGCCTACAAACCCTAAAGTACGGATCGTTTGCTAGATATCTAGGCGAACAAGAACTAGTTAACAGTTAACTAAATAAAATACGGAAATACAACCTTTGTAGATCCGGTGCTCCACCTCCATAGCTCCGCAACGAGGTCCTCTCCGCTGTCCAAATCAAATCCGGGCTCTAGGATCGGCTTCGTCGGAGAATGGGCAAGCTAGGTCGTTGATGTCCATGCCGAAGATGATCTACGTCGAAGCATCGATGAATCAAGCTCCACCTTCACCAAGTCATGAAACTTGTGAAGGAAACATACTCTACTACTTGGCAAGAGGTAGAGGATGAAGAAATAGGAAGTGGGTAGACTTTAGAATCGGATTTCTCACTCATTTCCATCACTTGCCATTGATGGGGCAAGCTTTCTTCACTTGAAGAAAAATGGAGGAAGAAGAAGAATGTTATGATAAGTCTTCAATTAAAAATAAAACAAAAACAATACTTATCATACTTTTAACTCTAGTTAAGTGTATAGAATTAACTTAGGTTAGTTGAATTGGTTAGGGTTAAGAATATGATAAGAATGAAGACTTAGTCAAAATTTCAAGAAACTTCAACTAAATCCAAAATAAGCCACCATTTATCTTTCTTTTCCTTATTCCAAAAAAGAATAAATAAGAAAGATAAATGAATAAATAAAAATCAAAACCCTAACCCATTCATTACCATGGTTCATTCTTTACACTTAACCAAGTTTGGCATGCATCATCAAACATGATACAAGCAAGTGCACAAAATCATATCGCATATGCAATGCGCACACCCGAGTGAGAAAATCCAACTTAAGTAAACCGATACTAGTTGATGCAAAGTAATATATCAAATATATAAATATGCATTAAATCATTAAATCAACACTTGATTCAATGACCCGGTTATGTCGCACACAACCGACCAGTATACAATATATCGGCTTATCGAATCAACGCTTGAATCGATAACTAGGTTATATCGCATACAACCATTCGATACATTTATCGCGAGAATAGAATACGGTATCACATACACGCATTATTCTCGGTCCCGCACATATCTCATATGCGCTCCTATTTCGTTTCGCTTGAGCCAGGAAACCTCTGTGTAGGACTCTAAAGACTCGTCAATACGCCGGCAGCGGATGATGATCATATCAAACATCCACAAGCCGCAAGCGGTCTGCTAAACGTAACGGCCACCCGGGTATTGAGCGATCTGAAGATCGACGAGCAAGCCCGCTCACACTCCAGTGAATCCGACCAGTAACACTACCGTACAGTCCGGTCTGATCGTCTGATATGTCGCATATCTCGCCTAGGGGTGGTAAACGTCAGACCCCAATAGCTCAATAAGTCGTGTAGATATGAGGTCTATAACTGATCGAGAAACTACTGGTAACACTTACCAGTAAATCTCAGCAACCCTGGCCAGGGATTTCCTGTTATAGCCAATCGAACACAGCGCAACATCAACCCCCTATACCGGGAGAGACGAATCCCCTCCTATCGCTCATTGCCTCCATGTGACTCGGGACTGTACCCAAAAACCACCGTTTTGCACGCCCTCTTGGACGTGGTAAGATGGAAATCAAAGCACAGTGGGAACCACACAAGACTCTATGACGATCTCGGGTCAACAGACTACTCTGTACCAGTGTCACCAGAGAACTGCCATCTGACGTGAGGTATAATACCATCTGGGAGTTCTCGGCGAGTCCGTCCAGTGTACCCAGTCTCTACTGAGCACCCGTATATCTCCTCTGATGTCAAACACCGATGGATATGGGATCATCCATCGCCCATCTGCATGGGTCGAGAAGGTACACGCTAGTCTACTCTGGTATATCGATGCCCCGTCTCGATACACCCACGACTAGGGACTGTGAAGGATGTACTTATGGACTACCTTGTCCCCACTAGTATGATCCGCATCATAGTCCAGGTAGTCAAGCACAGATCCTAAGGGCTTTACCAACATGTAACAGAGAGACAATCAGCATACACGTTAAGGTAAAGGGTAACCAGATAGCATACTATCATGTCGAGCAAGAAAGTCCTCCCTATATATGTCCCAGCATCCACTACAATATACATCCTATGTACAGTAATGGCCTCTAGGGCATACATATAACTAACAATCTCCCACTTGCACTAGGGCCATCTGTAGCAGTGGTTGTAGTATCTCATACTCAACCATCCCATAATAGTCTCTCTCTGGGAACAGGCCTTTGTGAGTGGATCCGCTGTGTTGTCCTCTGAGTCTACTCTCCTAACCTCGATCTCCCTGGAGATCAACCATCTCCATGATCAAGTGATACTGCCTTAGAATATGTCTGGATCACTGATGGGACGGACGTTCCTTGGCATAAGCCACAACTCCATTGTCTCACAATGGTGGGAACGTAGTTCATCTCATGAACCAATATACACCCAGACTGCCTCTTTGGTAGCATCTTAAGTAGCGATGTATCCAGCCTTTATCGTCTAGTATGTCACGGTATCTAGCTTGGAACTCTTCCAACATACCGTCCCTTTACTGAGGGTTAAGACAATGCCTGCGACTGACATTCAGTCGTCTTTATCACCCTGGAACCCATCCAGTGATTCTCCCCAGGATCGTTTGATACCATCCCACTACATCTAGTGAGAATTCTAACATCCATTTAGATCTATCTCATAGATCCAAAATCCAGGATTTAGTAGGTATCACTTTGATCTAAGTGGAGAATCTTTGTGATAAGCGGAGATTGACCGAGCGTAGCATAGGAAACTCTTTTCTTATCAAGAGTATATTATCCACGTACTCTACGAGGATCACCACCATACTCCCTACTACCTTTTTGTTTATACAAGGTTCATCTACCATTTTGATGATGTCAAACTCTTTGACCAATCCATCAAAACAGATGTTCCAACTCCGCGATGCCTGCTTTATCCTATAAAGCATCTTGCACACGTTTCCGCTGCTCCCACTGTCTACGAAGCCCTCTGGCTGTGTACTTACAGACGCACTCTTCTAAATCATCATTTAGAAAAGCAGTCAAGACACCCAACCACCAGATATCGTAGTCATGGTATGTAGCCGTGGTAAGTAGGATCTGGATGGACTTAAGCATAGATCCTTGAAAAGGTTTCATCATGATCCACGCCTGGTCAATGAAGAAAACCTTTAACAAGTCTAGCTTTGAAAGTCTCAACTTTTCCATCTACACCAAGTAATCTTCTCAAGATATACTTGCTCCTGATGGGGATTTAACCCTTCAGATATAGCAACCAAAGTCCATACTTTGTTGGTGTATAAGGATTCCATCTCAGATCGATAAACATCCAGCCATTCTTACAGAGTCTCACTCTTGATGGCCAGCTCGAAACTAGTTGGGTCATCATCTCATGATGCAGTCTTCGCTCCCACTGTCATAGAGAAACAGAAGTATCTCTCAGGTGGGTGAGGAACCCTACTAGATCGGCGGAGAGGCTGAGGTTCGTTGGTAACTATCGAATCCTTTGGTTCTTTCAAATCATCAGCTGTAGTTAGTATAGCTGGAACCTTTCCAGTTGTACATAACTGACCTTGCCTCGAGCTTGTCCGGATTTTGCTTTTAGACATAGGCCGGACAACCCCAAATCTTAACTAACTTAAGACATGGGCTCTTCGCTTTTCATATCACATATGAAGTGGTAGGCATTGATTTGATTCGAACCCTATTCAATAGGTATGCAGCTTCTCAAGCGCATAACTCCCAAAAGGAAAAAGGTAACTCAGTAGTACTCATCATAGAGCACACCATATCAAATAGGGTGTATCTGCTCCGCCCCGATATACCATCGTGCTATGGTGTATTCAGAGGAGTAATGCTGAGAGAGAATCTCGTTCTCCTTTAGAATAATCCAGGATTTCCGTGCTCAAGTATTCTCCTCCTTGATCTCATCATAGGACATAATACTTATACCCGTTTAGGTTATCTACTTCCAACTTATATTCTGTGAATATCTCAAAAGGTTCGGACTCATGTTTCAACAGGAACATATGACTGAATCTTGAGAGATTATCAGAGAATATAATGAAGTATAAAGAACCGGTCTTGGCATGTGTAGACAGGGGACCTACATGTATCATCCCAAGAGTTTATTAACTCTTTCTCTGTTTCCAATAAACAGAGCTGTGGTCATCTTTTCTTTGTGACATGACTGGCGAGTTTCACAAGATGTAAATTCAAACTGATTTAAATATGCATCTTTATGTAACTCTAGCTAGTCGGGTCACATTGATCTGACCTAGTCTACAATACCTCAAGAAGGATTCGTTCATTTCTGAACTCTTCCTCTTGTGTGTGTTCAATATACTAAGAACTGTAGTTTGATTTAGAACATCAACGCTTTTAGATAACGTGCCTGAACCGATCAACTTTTGATATAGGAAATGTTCAAAACATTATCCAACAATACAGAATTATATCCTTTCTTTACTAATAAAGAGATAGATATGATTTTGTATATCAGGTTCGATATCTAACAACATTCGTTCATAATCAATGTATCGGTAATACAGGGTGACAGTGACCGACAGACTTGGCTGCAACTCTTGCCCCGTTTTCTGCCTCATGAAACTTATCACCCGTTCTCAGTTCTCTACCTTTCTGTAGCCCTATGTAACAGATTACATATGTGGGATCCTGATCCGGTATCATATACCCAGGACGTAAAGGATACTGAGAAACAGTTCTGTATAACGAACACACCCGAAGATGATGCATCAGCATGCACTCTCTTCGTTTGGGCGGCACGGGAAATCTGGTATTCTCCAAATTCCTGCTCTGTCTTATAACAATTATAAGTTGGAGCGGGACCAACGTTCCCCAGCTCAGTATAACAAGCGGGTTCGGTCAAATATCCGTATTATTATCTTGATTAAGGCGTGATATGGTCGCTACCAGGAGAGAGAGAGAAGAAAACACTCAGCGTGCGCTCTGTCAAGAATAGATTGGTTATTATTTTATCTAATCAGGATGGCTCCCACTGCTTTTTATCAAATCTTCCTTCAAACCCTAAAAGGAAAGACTAGCCGGGATTAATTACACACTACAAGTTCGCCAATCTTTCAGCCAGGCCAGTGTCGGTACTTTGAGGGAGGTCCCCCGTGCTTTCGCACGAACCTAATTACTGTAAACCTCGTTTTCCCAGAGGCTTAACCCCGTTGACACCTTTCTAGACACCTACTTGATCGGCTAATTGTAATGTATAAAACTCTCCCAGGAGTAACACTTACTCGCAGCGGGTATCGGGATCCAACTATCTCATAGAAGGTATGCAATCTCATTGCAAATTTCAACACTTGAAATTCCCGATAATATTTTGCCCCATGCGATCTATGACCTTGACTGAGTCAACAAACCATAGACCGCAAGTAAAGTTCAACCCGTCATTTCTCGATTGAATTAAACCCACCCGCACGACCCTTGACTGAGTCAACAAGGCCGCACGACTACCCTAATCCAATCGCATCATATGCTTTGCAGATAAGCAATAATCAGCTACCGCACACTACGCCTTGACTGAGTCAACAAACGCAGCACGAATACTAACTAGTACCTATCTGAAATGACGGAGGGCTACGACAGGTTTTTAAGAAAACCTTTTGCGTAATGAACTTTATATCGTTGTAGAATCAAATGATTTTGAAAATGGAGTGCTTTTGAGGCTTTTGTAGTTTTGCTAAAGGAGTCACTCCCGGTGAAGGGATCGTCGGTCCTTTTCTCGTCGAATGAGGTGCGGGATATATCGCATATATCGCTGTGCAAAGCAAAAACACTTAAAAGCAATCAAAAGACAAACCGAGTGTGTAGCATCTGCCAGTTATTGCTAAAGGAGTCACTCCCGGTGAAGGGATCTCGGTCCTTTCCTCATCGAATAAGGTGCAGGATATATCTCATATACCGCTGTGCAAAGCAAGAACTGTAGCTACCTGTTTTATTTTGAAATTCGATTCTACAACATCTTAGGTTTCTTTTATTTCATTAATCACATTAATGAAGTCCCATCATTTAAGTACCTAAACATCACAGATAGATATGACGTACACTTATGCCATCCGCATTCGCCTCGATGTCCCCTCGTGCACCGTTAGGTTAGGTAACTAACGGCAGAGCAGGGCAGGGCTAGCGCGGGTGTAAAACATAAGTAACATCTATATAATATATCATATATACTATATACTATACCCATTACAGAAACATCACATGATCTCATCACAGATATCGCAGCAGAAGAATCATATGAAATATTGGATATACTAGGACGTCCGTGTTTTCAATACGAGCCAGTATAAAACACGGATTCCACGGTCGTGATGAATAGCCAAACCCACACCCCTAGACCCCTACGAGAGCGGCAAGCAACCCTACCAATTCTGGAGTTAGGAGACCCGGACTCGACTCCTCGAGTTGGTCTCCCACTGGACTCCAGAACCCGGTTACTTGTGCCCTCCTCCTTGGGTCTATCCTAGTGCGGAAAAGTAAATAATATACAAACGGTGACAACTTCCGCAACCTGGAAGCGCCCCAATAAAAGAATATTACATACAAGTTTTTACATGAATGAAAATGAAAAACACTCATCTCACATAAAAACCCCCGGCTATTCAAACACGACGATCCAATATAACATATCCAGCAACACATAACATCACATGTCATCAACGTAAGTAAATATGCGCATCCCAATTGTCATTGACATATAGCAACGAAACCGGCGATATCACATATTACACTTACGGTCACAGAAAAGAAAGTGTAAAACTACAACAGTTGGAATCCGCAACCTCTTCAGACATCGCATGCCTGACCAAATGAATTCCTTAGACATCACATGCCTAACAATTATAAACCCCGCATTTTAGTCTCAAAATCGAAAACACTTTTCAATATCAAATCGGGCAATTCAACAGGATTCCCGACATCCTGATCGAATGCTCGTCGCAAACTTCAGTAGACGGCCGCACCCCCGTTACCGTCGACGAAGTGCACCAAGGCGGAACACCGCTACCGCGAGCACCCGGACGGATGCTTTCGGCGACGGGGTTCTCCTACAGTCACTTGGTCGGGGCTATGGAGTGAAGCTGTCTATTAAGTTTACCCGGCGAGTATCCGCGTACGCTACGTGATTGCGACGGACTTTTGATCATATCAAAATTCTGTGGCAACCGATCAAGTGAGACTAAATTGCTACGTTTATAACATTCATTCAGTTATCATATAACTTATTGTGAATTCCAATTATTGTATCCCATTCCAGATAAATAGAAAATGTTAAACTTTTCGATCGAACAATCGAACACCCAAGTTTTCCCGAAACAGATCAACACATGAAACAAGTCTAACAACATTCCGTTCGTGCCTCAGTACCAACGATCCAGCCGTAGAAGGGTCAAGCCAACGCCTCACATGTGGCACGCCGTACTGCCCCAAACCCGAAGGTTCAAAGGGCAGTTCAAGACGGTCACATAATCGAGTTAAGGTTTGTGTCTTCTAGAGGGACCATCGCGTTACTTGCACTACTTAGAACGTCGTTAAACTACGGAAAAATCCAACACTTGGAAATTTCCCGACAGGGGAAAAATTGGGTATTTATATCCGGTCGAACTTTTTAACATATTCTAAAATTTATCAGGAAAGCCACACAGACAAAATTTGATACCCGATCGAAATACCGAATCCCCAAAATAACTCAGAAAAATTCAACTCTTGAAAAAATATCAAAAATATCCAGGAATACCAGAACAGCAGAAGAGGAATTACTGTACAAAATTTGTTGCGCAATACGACAAATCGGCCGCTCTTCCGCCGCACGAGTCATGCTCGTGCCGCGGAAGCGCGGCGTTATAATGGAATTAGGGCTACGAATTTTGCAGTTTTCCTTATAATCTCCTGCTGATTTTACTGAATATTTTTAATATAGAAAAATCACTGTTTTTGAAAAAAGTACAGAGAGCTCATTTGGTTCGGGGTTTCGGGTTCGTTCGGACTTCAATTTCCGTCTGGACTTCGCCTAAGGCTCTAGCTAGGCTCTGATACCACTGCAGGGTTCCTAGGCACTCTAGTGAGGTCTCCCAAGCCTTCAACCATGGCAATTTCAAAAATTATGGTGCCTACAAACCCTAAAGTACGGATCGTTTGCTAGATATCTAGGCGAACAAGAACTAGTTAACAGTTAACTAAATAAAATACGGAAATACAACCTTTGTAGATCCGGTGCTCCACCTCCATAGCTCCGCAACGAGGTCCTCTCCGCTGTCCAAATCAAATCCGGGCTCTAGGATCGGCTTCGTCGGAGAATGGGCAAGCTAGGTCGTTGATGTCCATGCCGAAGATGATCTACGTCGAAGCATCGATGAATCAAGCTCCACCTTCACCAAGTCATGAAACTTGTGAAGGAAACACACTCTACTACTTGGCAAGAGGTAGAGGATGAAGAAATAGGAAGTGGGTAGACTTTAGAATCGGATTTCTCACTCATTTCCATCACTTGCCATTGATGGGGCAAGCTTTCTTCACTTGAAGAAAAATGGAGGAAGAAGAAGAATGTTATGATAAGTCTTCAATTAAAAATAAAACAAAAATAATACTTATCATACTTTTAACTCTAGTTAAGTGTAGAGAATTAACTTAGGTTAGTTGAATTGGTTAGGGTTAAGAATATGATAAGAATGAAGACTTAGTCAAAGTTTCAAGAAACTTCAACTAAATCCAAAATAAGCCACCATTTATCTTTCTTTTCCTTATTCCAAAAAAGAATAAATAAGAAAGATAAATGAATAAATAAAAATCAAAACCCTAACCCATTCATTACCATGGTTCATTCTTTACACTTAACCAAGTTTGGCATGCATCATCAAACATGATACAAGCAAGTGCACAAAATCATATCGCATATGCAATGCGCACACCCGAGTGAGAAAATCCAACTTAAGTAAACCGATACTAGTTGATGCAAAGTAATATATCAAATATATAAATATGCATTAAATCATTAAATCAACACTTGATTCAATGACCCGGTTATGTCGCACACAACCGACCAGTATACAATATATCGGCTTATCGAATCAACGCTTGAATCGATAACTAGGTTATATCGCATACAACCATTCGATACATTTATCGCGAGAATAGAATACGGTATCACATACACGCATTATTCTCGGTCCCGCACATATCTCATATGCGCTCCTATTTCGTTTCGCTTGAGCCAGGAAACCTCTGTGTAGGACTCTAAAGACTCGTCAATACGCCGGCAGCGGATGATGATCATATCAAACATCCACAAGCCGCAAGCGGTCTGCTAAACGTAACGGCCACCCGGGTATTGAGCGATCTGAAGATCGACGAGCAAGCCCGCTCACACTCCAGTGAATCCGACCAGTAACACTACCGTACAGTCCGGTCTGTTCGTCTGATATGTCGCATATCTCGCCTAGGGGTGGTAAACGTCAGACCCCAATAGCTCAATAAGTCGTGTAGATATGAGGTCTATAACTGATCGAGAAACTACTGGTAACACTTACCAGTAAATCTCAGCAACCCTGGCCAGGGATTTCCTGTTATAGCCAATCGAACACAGCGCAACATCAACCCCCTATACCGGGAGAGACGAATCCCCTCCTATCGCTCATTGCCTCCATGTGACTCGGGACTGTACCCAAAAACCACCGTTTTGCACGCCCTCTTGGACGTGGTAAGATGGAAATCAAAGCACAGTGGGAACCACACAAGACTCTATGACGATCTCGGGTCAACAGACTACTCTGTACCAGTGTCACCAGAGAACTGCCATCTGACGTGAGGTATAATACCATCTGGGAGTTCTCGGCGAGTCCGTCCAGTGTACCCAGTCTCTACTGAGCACCCGTATATCTCCTCTGATGTCAAACACCGATGGATATGGGATCATCCATCGCCCATCTGCATGGGTCGAGAAGGTACACGCTAGTCTACTCTGGTATATCGATGCCCCGTCTCGATACACCCACGACTAGGGACTGTGAAGGATGTACTTATGGACTACCTTGTCCCCACTAGTATGATCCGCATCATAGTCCAGGTAGTCAAGCACAGATCCTAAGGGCTTTACCAACATGTAACAGAGAGACAATCAGCATACACGTTAAGGTAAAGGGTAACCAGATAGCATACTATCATGTCGAGCAAGAAAGTCCTCCCTATATATGTCCCAGCATCCACTACAATATACATCCTATGTACAGTAATGGCCTCTAGGGCATACATATAACTAACACTTAAGTAGCGATGTATCCTGCCTTTATCGTCTAGTATGTCACGGTATCTAACTTGGAACTCTTCCAACATACCGTCCCTTTACTGAGGATAAAGACAATGCCTGCGACTGACTTTCAGTCGTCTTTATCACCCTGGAACCCTTCCAGTGATTCTCCCCAGGATCGGTTGATACCGTCTCACTACAACTAGTGAGAATCCTAACATCCATTTAGATCTATCTCATAGATCCAAAACCCAGGATTTAGGAGGTATCATTTTGATCCTATATGGAGAATCCATGTGATAAGCGGAAATCGACCGAGCGTAGCAAAGGAAACTCCTTCCCTATCAAGAGTATGTCATCCACGTACTCTACGAGGATCGTCACCATACTCCGTACTACCTTCTTGTTTATACAAGGTTCATCTACCATTTTGATGATGTCAACTTCTTTGACTAATCCATCAAAACAGATGTTCCAATTCCGCGATGCCTGCTTTATCCGATAAAACATCTTGCACACGTTTCCGCTGCTCCCACTGTCTACGAAGCCCTGTGGCTGTGTACTTATAGACGTACTCTTCTAAAACAACATTTAGAAAAGCAGTCATGACACCCAACCACCAGATATCGTAGTCATGGTATGTAACCGTGACAAGTAGGATCTGGATGGACTTAAGCATAGCCACTTGAGAGGGTTTCATCATTGTCCACGCCTGGTCGATGACGAAAACCTTTAACAAGTCTAGCTTTGAAAGTCTCAACTTTTCCATGTACACCAAGTAATCTTCTCAAGATATACTTGCTCCTGATGGGGATTTAACCCTTCAGATATAGCAACCAAAGTCCATACTTTGTTGGTGTATAAGGATTCCATCTCAGATCGCTAAACATCCAGCCATTCTTACAGAGTCTCACTCCTGATGGCCAGCTCGAAACTAGTTGGGTCATCATCTCATGATGCAATCCTCGCTCCCACTGTCATAGAGAAACAGAAGTATCTCTCAGGTGGGTGAGGAACCCTACTAGATCAGCGGAGAGGCTGAGGTTCGTTGGTAACTATTGAATCCTTTGGTTCTTTCAAATCATCAGCTGCAGTTTGTATAGCTGGAACCTTTCCAGTTCTACGTAACAGATCTTGCCTCGAGCTTGTCCGGATTTTGCTTTTCAGACATAGGCTGGACAACCCTAACTCTTAACTAACTTAAGACATGGGCTCTTCCCTTTCCATATCATATATGAAGTGGTAGGCAACTGATTTGGTTTGAACCTATTCAATAGGTATGCAGCTTCTCAAGTGCATAACCCCTAAAAGGAAATAAGTAACTCAGTAATACTCATCATAGAGCACACCATATCATATAGGGTGTGATTGCTCCTCCCCGATATACCATCGTGCTATGGTGTATACAGAGGAGTAATGCTGAGAAAGAATCTCATTCTCCTTTAGAATAATCCAGGATTTCCGTACACAAGTATTCTCCTCCTTGATCTCATCAAAGGACATAATACTTATACCCTTATTGGTTCTCTACTTCTAACTTATATTCTGTGAATATCTCAAAAGGTTCAGACTTGTGTTTCAACAGGAACATCTGTCTGAATCTTGAGAGATTATCAGAGAATGTAACGAAGTATAAAGAACCAGTCCTGGCATATGTAGACAGGGGACCTAACATACATCAACATGTATCATCCCAAGAGTTTACTAACTCTTTCTCTGTTTCCAATAAACAGGGCTATGGTCATTTTATCTTTGTGACATGACAGGCAAGTTTCACAAGATGTAAATTTAAACTAATTTAAATATACATCTAAATGTAACTTCAGCTAGTCGGGTCGCATTGATATGACCTAGTCTACAATACCTTAAGAAGAATTCGTTCATTTCTGAACTCTTCCTCTTGTGTGTGTTCTGTATACGAGGAACTGTAGTTTGATTTAGAACGTCAATGCTTTTAGATAACGTGCCTGAACCGATCAACTTTTGATATAGGAAATGTTCAAAACATTATCCATCAATACAAAATTATATCCTTTCTTTACTAATAAAGAGACTGATATGATTTTGTATATCAGGTTCGGTATCTAATAGCATTTGTTCAGAATCAATGTATTTGTAATACAGGGTGACAGTGACCAACAGACTTGGCTGCAACACTTGCCCCGTTTTCTGCCTCATGAAACTTATCACCCGTTCTCAGTCCTCTACCTTTCTGTAGCCCTATGTAACAGATTACATATCTGGGATCCTGATCCGGTATCACATACCCAGGACGTAAAGGATACTGAGAAACAGTTCTCTGTAATGAACACACCCGAAGATGATGCATCATATGCACTTTCTTCGTTTGGGCGGCACGGGAATTCTGGTAATCCCCAATTTCCTGCTCTGTCTTATAACAATTATAAGTTGGAGCGGGGCCAACGTTCCCCAGCTCAGTATAACAAGCGGGTTCGGTCAATAATCCGTATTATTATCTTGATTAAGGCGTGATATGGTCGCTACCTAGAGAGAGAGAAGAAAACACTCAGCGTGCGCTCTTGCAAGAATAGATTGGTTACTATTTTATCTAATCAGGATGGCTCCCACTGCTTTTTATCAAATCTTCCTTCAAACCCTAAAAGGAAAAACTAGACAGGATTAATTACACACTACAAGTTCGCCAATCTTTCAGCCAGGCCAGTGTAGGTACTTTGAGGGAGGTCCCCCGTGCTTTCGCACGAACCTAATTAATGTAAACCTCGTTTTCCCAGAGGCGTAACCTCGTTGACACCTTTCTAGACACCTACTTGATCGGCTAATTGTAATATGTAAAACTCTCCCAGGAGTAACTCTTACTCACAGCGGGTATCGGGATCCAACTATCTCATAGAAGGTATGCAATCTCATTGCAAATTTCAACACTTGAAACTCCCGATAAAGGTTTTTACCCCTAGCACCTATGACCTTAACTATGGTCAACAAATCATAAGTACTAGTCAAGTTCTACCCGTCATTTCGTGATTAATTAGACCCACCCACATGACCCTTAACTAAGGTCAACAAAGTCACGCGACTGTCCTAACTAATCGCATCATATGCGGTGTAGGAAGACATCACTTAGCTACCGTACACTGTGCCTTGACTATGGTCAACAAACACAGCACGAATACTAAGTACTCTACTTCCTAAAATGACGGAGGGTTGCGAATGGTTTTTGTGAAAACCTTTAACGCTTTGAACTTGATCTCGTTGCGGAATCAAATGGTTTTTAAATGGAATGTTTTTGAGGCTTTTCTAGTTTTGCTAAAGGGGTCACTCCCGGTGAAGGGATCGTCGGCCCTTTCCTCGTCGAATGAGGTGCGGGATATATCATATATATCACTGTGCAAAGCAGAAACTATAGAAGTGATCAAATACAAACCGAGTGTGTAGCATCTGCCAGTTATTGCTAAAGGAGTCACTCCCGGTGAAGGGATCTCGGTCCTTTCCTCATCGAATAAGGTGCAGGATGTTCTATAATGAACACCACAATGCAAAGCAAGAACTGTAGCTACCTGTTTTTATTTTGAAATTCGATTCCACAACATCAGTTAGGTTTATTTTCTTTCATTAATCTCATTAATGAATATCCCATCATTTAAGTCCACCTAATCATCACAGATAAATATAACGTACGCTTATGCCATCCGCATTCACCTCGATGTCCCGTCTGCACCGTTAGGTTAGGTAACTAACGGCAGAGCGGGGCAGGGCTAGCGCGAGTGTAAAACATAAGCAACGTCTATATAATATATCATATATACCATATATAATACCTGTCACAGAACATCATATGATCACATCATAGATAAATCACAGCAGAAGAAACATATGAAATATTGGATATACTAGCACGTCCGTGTTTTCAATACGAGCCAGTATAAAACACGGATTCCACGGTCGTGATGAATAGCCAATCCCACACCCCAAGACCCCTACGAGAGCGGCAAGCAACCCTACCAATTCTAGGGTTAGGAGACCCGGACTCGACTCCTCGAGTTGGTCTCCCACTGGACCCCAGAACCCGGTTACTTGTGCTCCCCTCCTTGGGTCTATCCTAGTGCAGAAAAGTAAATAATATACATCAACGGTGACATCTTCCGCAACCTGGAAGTGCCCCAATAAAAGAATATTACATACAAGTTTTTACATGAATGAAAATGAAAAAACACCCATCTCACATAAAAACCCCCCGGCTATTCAAACACGATGATCCAATATAACATATCCAGCAACACATAACATCACATGTCATCAAAGTAAGTAAATATGCGCATCCCAATTGTCGTTGACATATAGCAACGAAACCGGCGATATCACATATTACACTTACGGTCACAGAAAAGAAAGTGTAAAACTACAACAGTTGGAATCCGCAATCTCTTTAGACATCACATGCCTAATCAAATGAATTACTTAGACATCGCATGCCTAACAATTATAAACCCCGCATTTTAGTCTCAAAATCGAAAACACTTTTCAATATCAAGTCGGGCAATTCAACAGGATTCCCGACATTCTGATCGAATGCTCGTCGCAAACTTTAGTAGACGGCCGCACCCCCGAAACCGTGGACGAAGTGCACCAAGGCGGAACACCGCTACCGCGAGCACCCAAACGGATGCTTTCGGCGACGGGGTTCTCCTACAGTCACTTGGTCGGGGCTATGGAGTGAGGCTGTCTATTAAGTTTACCCGGCGAGTATCCGCGTACGCTACGTGATTGCGACGGACTTTTGATCACATCAAAATTCCGTGGCAACCGATCAGGTGAGACTAAACTGCTATGTTTATAATATTCATTCCGTTATCTCATAACTATTTGTGAATTCCAATTATTGTATCCCATTCCAGATAAACAGAAAATGTTAAACTTTTCGATCGAACAATCGAACACCCAAGTTTTCCCGATACAGATCAACACATGAAATAAGTCTAACAACATTCCGTTCGTGCCTTAGTACCAACGGTCCAGCCGTAGAAGGGTCAAGCCAACGCCTCACATGTGGCACGCCGTACTGCCCCAAACCCGAAGGTTCAAAGGGCAGTTCAAGACGGTCACATAATCGAGTTAAGGTTTGTTGTCTTCTAGAGGGTCCATCGCGTTACTTGCACTACTTAGAACGTCGTTAAACTACGGAAAAATCCAACAATTGGAAATTTCCCGGCAGGGGAAAAAGTGGGTATTTATATCCGGTCGAACTTTTTAACATATTCTAAAAATACCCGGAAAAGCACACCGACAAAATTAGACAGTCCGATCGAATACACCGAGTCCCCAATACAACTCAGAAAATACAACTCTGGAATAAAATATTAAAAATCCCCAGGAAAACCAGCATAAAAAGCTAAGAACTACTGTGCAAAATTGCATGCACAAAGCGACAAAAGGGCCGCGGATCCGCCGCATGAGCCTCCTGTAGGGCCGCGGATCCGCGCCTCCTTTGTGGAATCAGGACCACGAATTTTACAGTATGTCTTAGATCTTCCTACTGATTTTTCTGAATATTTTTAATCTCGAAAAAACCACATTTTACAGAAAAGTCCAGAGAGCATATATAGGGTTGGGTTTTCGGGTCGTTCGGACTTCTAATTCCGTCAGGACTTCGCCTAAGGCTCTAGCTAGGCTCTGATACCACTGTAGGGTTCCTAGGCACCCTAGTGAGGTCTCACAAGGCATCAACCATGCCAATTTCAAAAATTACGGTGCCGAGAAACCCTAGACTACGGATCGTCGGCTAGATTTCTAGGCGAAAAAGCAAACTAGTTAACACTTAACTAAGAGATATGGAAATACAACCTTTGTAGATCCGGTGCTCCACCTCCATAGCTCCACAATGAAGTCTCCTCGCTGTCCAAGTCGAACCTCGGGCTCTAGCGTCGGCTTCATCGGAGAATGAACGGGCTAGGTCATCGATGTCCATGCCGAAGATGATCTACGTCGAGGCATCGCTAAATCAAGCTCCGACTTCACCAAGTCAAGAAACTTGTGAAGAAAACACACTCTACTACTTGGCAAGAGGTAGAGGATGAAGAAATAGGAAGTGGGTAGACTTTAGAATTGGATTTCTCACTCATTTCCATCAATCACCATTGATGGAGCTTGCTATTCTTCATGGAAGAAGATGAAGAAGAAGAAGAAAGTCTTATGATAAGTCTTGAATTATTGGATAAATAAATCAATACTTATCATATATTAACCCTTGGTTAATTGTAGAGAATGGACCATGGTTAACTTGGATGGTTAGGGTTAAGCATGAGACAAGAAAGAAGACTAAGTCAATGCTTCAAGAAACTTCAACTAGAATCCAAAATTAGCAACCATTCTTTTCTCATCTTTTCCAAAAATAAATAAACAAATAAATAAGTAAGAAAAAGAGAACCCTAATCATAAACTTAACCATGGTTTAATTCTTTACACTTAACCAAGTAAACATGTATCATCAAACATGATACAATCAAGTGCATAAAACTATATCGAATATACAATGTGCACTTCCGAGTGAGAAAATCCATCTTAAGTAAACCGATACTAGTTGATGAAAAGTAATATATCAAATATATAATTATATCATTAAATCAACAATTGATTCAATGATCCGGTCATGTCGCACATAACCGACTAGTATCAATAGTAACAACTTATCGAATCAACACTTGATCCGATAACCCGGCTATATCGCATATAACCGATCAATGTCACAAATCGCGAGAATCGAATACAGTATCACATACTGGTATTATTCTCGGTCCCGCACATATCCCATATGCGCTCCTATTTCGTTTCGCTTGAGCCAGGAAACCTCTGTGTAGGACTCTAAAGACTCGTCAATACGCCGGCAGCGGATGATGATCATATCAAACATCCACAAGCCGCAAGCGGTCTGCTAAACGTAACGGCCACCCGGGTATTGAGCGATCTGAAGATCGACGAGCAAGCCCGCTCACACTCCAGTGAATCCAACCAGTAACACTACCGTACAGTCCGGTCTGTTCGTCTGATATGTCGCATATCTCGCCTAGGGGTGGTAAACGTCAGACCCCAATAGCTCGATAAGTCGTGTCGATATGAGGTCTATAACAATTCGAGAAACTACTGGTAACACTTACCAGTAAATCTCAGCAACCCTGGCCAGGGATTTCCTGTTATAGCCAATCGAACACAGCGCAACATCAACCCCCTATACCGGGAGAGACGAATCCCCTCCTATCGCTCATTGCCTCCATGTGACTCGGGACTGTACCCAAAAACCACCGTTTTGCACGCCCTCTTGGACGTGGTAAGATGGAAATCAAAGCACAGTGGGAACCACACAAGACTCTATGACGATCTCGGGTCAACAGACTACTCTGTACCAGTGTCACCAGAGAACTGCCATCTGACGTGAGGTATAATACCATCTGGGAGTTCTCGGCGAGTCCGTTCAGTGTACCCAGTCTCCACTGAGCACCCGCATACCATCTTCGATGTCAAACACCAATGGATATGGGATCATCCTTCGCCCATCTGTATGGGTCGAGAAGGTATACGCTAGTCTACTCCGGTATATCGATGCCCCATCTCGATACACCCATGACTAGGGACTTTGAAGGATGTACTTACGGACTACCATGTCCCCACTAGTATGATCCGCATCATAGTCCAGGTAGTCAAGTACAGATCCTAAGGGCTTTACCAACATGTAACAGGGAGACAATCAGTGTACACGTTAAGGTAAAGATCAACCAGATAGCATACTATCATGTCGAGCAAGAAAGTCCTCCCTATATATGTCCCAGCATCCACTACAATATACATCGAATGTACAGTAATGGCCTCTAGGGCATACATATAACTAACAATCAGCAGTATGATGGCGATCATATATGTGGGAGCTGGGGTCTATAAGCACATCCTTAAAATGTCCCTAGTCGTGGGAGTTTTGAGACAGGGCATCGATACTCCGGAGTAGACTAGTGTATACATTCGAGACCCCGACGAGGGGCGGTGGTCGGTCTCACAAGACACTGGTGTCAGTTGGATCACCTAAGATGTATACAGGTGCTCATTGGGTTATGAGTACACCGGACAGGACTCGCCGGGAACATGCTAGTTGGTACTATACATATCGTCAGATAGAAGTTCCCTGGTGACATGTGTATAGGTTAGTTCATCGACCTGAAGTCGTCATTTGTTTCATGTGAGTTCCCACTGTGCTTTGATTTATACCCTACCTCGGGTCAATGGAGTCGTGCAACACATGTATATTTTGGGTACAGTCCTGAGCCACATTGGAGGCAAGTGAGCGGATCGACAGGGGATTAGTCTCTCCCGGTATTGGGGGTGAGATCGCGCTGTGTTTAGGAGAGCCATTACATGAAATCCCTGGCCAGGGTAATCGAGATATACTGGTAGGTATCCAGTAGTATCTCAGGGTGTTCTGGACTGCTCTCTGACACGACTTATGCAGCTATTGGGGGACTGACGTTTACCGACCCCCTAGGCCTAATATGCAATACTCATAGACGAATGTTCCGGACTGTATGGATATTGTCACTGTCAGGCTGAGTAGGGTTTATAGATGAGTTTGCTCGTCAGCTTCCCTTCCAATCAATACATAGGCAAACCGTTATGTACAGCTTGTATCTCTGACGTGTTAGTGGTTATACCCAGTGCCAGTGTATTGATGAGTCATTAGAGTCTCCCACAGACACTTTCCCAAGTTCGGGCAAAACATTGTAGATGCCGTATGGTATTATGGCAGGGTTCGGAAAATGCACGTGCGTTTTCGCACGTGTCATATTTCGGACAGATAATACTGGTAGGCTTTGGTTCAAGCCGGATCCCAATATTATACTGTGTAGATATAATATCTTTGTCTCAGTTGCATTTGTATTCGGTCGTAATACAAATGCGGGTATGTTTATACCGATACGGGGTTATCCTGAAATTCGTTTCAGGATCATTTTTTGGAAGTTGCCAGTTTCCTGTTTTCTATCAACCGTATTTAACATTCGGTTAAATGCGGATTTATCCTTTCGTCTTTTTGGTGAGTCATGGTTCTAGAAGATTCTAGAAATGGTGACTAGGATTAGTGACTCATCATTTGCATTAATTGTGAGGTGAGGTATTAAGTGAGGTGGCTTAATCATTTAATGTGTTCATACCACTCATTCTTTCTTCATAATAAATATCCTTGATATTTTTCTTTGATCTTTTGCTTACACTCACCCTCCCTCTTCTATAAGTGGTGGGCCCCCTCTTGTGAGAAGGGTGTGGTTTTTTCATTTGCTTGAGAGAAAAAGATTATGATAGTTTAGGGTATGGAAATTTCATATAGTTCAATTTCCATTTACCCGACTCCAATTGGCAACTTCATTAACCGTTCGTCCATAGCCTTGGACGTAACGAGACAAAGTGTTCTACTCGTTCTCTACTTCATCTTGGTCGTCTCTTTTAGCAAACTTGACGACCGAGTTGTCTCGGTTCAGAGGCGGGAGCCCGTTTAAAGATCCGTCGACGTGGTGCCACCTGGACGACGAGACTGGAGTTTCAGAAGAACGAAGCCGCCGCAACAAAGTGTGGGATGATGGTTAAAGATCGAAGGACTCGGATCGTTCGGTATAAGAATTCTACCCTCTTTACAATTTGTTAGTTTAGCTTTAATGGCAGATCCGGGTTATAGTACGTGATAGCGCCAGTCGTAAAAGTTTTGTTCCGCATAATGGCGTCTGTTAGACGGCCAGGGCGCTGCTGCGGACTTACAAACCTAACTCGATATAATGACCATGAGAACGCTTCGAAAGCTTAGGGTTACAGCAGTTCAGCGGTACCATTAATGAGGCTCGGGTTTGCCCTTCTACGGTTGGTCCACAGGTACTGTGGCGTGTATTCGATACTATTAAACTGTACTCCAGATCTTGAGCTCTTGGGGGATTATGGAGCCTTGACAAATTGATCGAAAGGTTCGACGTCATTCGGATATCATGTGATGGGATACATTGCTTGGGAGACTCCAGATACGAGTATAGCTGTTGGAGCACAGTCCATGTAGCCACGAAGAGACAAGTCCGAATCTGTCGACATTAGAGAAAAGTGGAGTAAGAGGTTCATACGAGATCTTGATGAGATGACGTTCCACTCCGCTGACATCAGAGATGTGATACGCATGCAGAGGCGTTGTATATGGATATATCTTCTAGAAAGAGTCGCGATGAGTATACAGCCGTTCCGGAACGAGAAACAGATTTAGCAAAAGGATGATAGCTTCCGGGCAGTTCAGCAGAAACGAGATCGGGAAAGACCCCGACAAGACCTTTCTGGAATACTACGAGAAGATTTGGACCCAGGAGCGGTCATATAGCGCACACCCAGTAGGCCAGAGTTCGGCATCGTCGACGGGACATGTTACGAGTGACCATGACAGTTGGCCAGAGATCTTTAGAGGTTGTGCTTGAGCAGGACTATTTCAGCTATCTTTGATTTTGATATTTTGGACGATTTATTTGAATGTTTGAGATTTTTTGCACCACAGTTGCACTTGACTTCGATTTGATGTCACTTGAGATATTGATTTTGATTTCATGCCTATGGTATGCATGTGATTTGACTTATGCTTTCGGCATAGTTTTCATGCACTTTTAGTATTTTGATTTGATTTTGTGCACGCTGATGCACATGGTTATGAGATTATGTACCACGGTATACCTGATTCGGATTTGGATTGAAATGTGTTGTATACCGTCGATTTCGATTGTGATATTCGATATTTGTTTTCTTGCACCTTGTGCACTTGACTTGGAATCTTGCGCATACTTGGACGCTTGATGCGATTTTGAAGCATACCAAATGCACTAAATCGAGATTCTTCGTGCATATCAGATTCACTGGATATTGCTGTCAGTCACACCCGTTGCCTTGGACAGGTGGTTCGTACACAACCGTTGCACTTAAATTTTGTTTCTATGCACATGTATCACACATTCATGGATTCGATTTCCGTGCGCACCAGACGCACGTGGCATTCTTATATACATTTTGGGATTGATTTTGAGCAGCATGTTTTTATGATATTTACTATTTGGTATAGTAGCTGAGCAGGACTAGTCCGAGAACAGTACCTGAACATATTGCTTCATGCATTGATAGTTATCGAAGGGATTTCCAAAGAAAGAGCTATAGTCTCAGTATTTACCTACGTGTTCGAGATGACACGAGACATTTAGCAAAGGAAACCCTTCTAAATTATTTTCAAAATGGCGGAACGTGTATATTAAACAAAGGATATATATATATATATATATATATAGTTATTTTCTTACAATAAACGTCCGTCACTATGCAGTGATACGCACATTGCACAACAATTGGAAAAGGGTTGGCAAGCTTTTCTTTCAGATGTTTTGACGAGTTTACACCGACACGCACTATGTACGTGTTATAGTTTTGATGTATATCATGTTGGTTTCGTATTGGATTTTGATATTGGTGTCTTCACCATAACTACGATGATTACGGGATGCTTGACGAAGTTTTGATTTTGAGTTATCTGATCATTTTTCATGCGCTTGCATTGCGCTACGACGTGTTTTATGTATTTATGATTTCGGAGCCCCGACGACTTGATCTTTTTACTGAAATGTTTTGGTATTTGAGGGGTTAAATTTAAATTCGGGGACTAAATTTCTTTAAGGGGGAAGACTGTAACATTTCAAAAAAATAAAATATTATTTTTTGGATTTTTTATAATTAAATAATAAATATTATGAATATTTTAATAGTGCGGTATAATTAAATACTGATAAATCGGGAAATATTTGGAAAATTATAGAAATTACTGAAATGAGGGTGTTTTATATGATTTAAGCAAATTATGAATTTTTGTGATTAATTACATTCCATTTTAATGCTAATCGCGATTAAATATCACTAATCGTGCATTAAGCCGGATTTGTGCACATGACATGCACCATGTCATTTTTTTACACTTGCTACATTTTTCTCCGTAGCTTTTCTTTTGTTTTGTCTTGGTTTTAATTGAGAGAAAATAGAAGAGAAAAGATTAGAAAAGAAAAAGAAAAGAAAAGGAATAAAGAATGAGGGGTGGGCATGAGAGAGAAGAGAGGGTGAGGGGTGTGTTGACTTGGTCATTGGTTTCCCTTCATTATTTTTCCTCTTCATTTTCCCTCCTCACTTCTCCATGGCTGCTCCTCTCCTCTTCCACCTCTAAATCTTCACAACAACACCAAAAACAACTCAAAACTCCATCTCCACTTCATTAAAAAGATGCACAAGCTCACTAGATGCACTTTGGACCAAGAAAAAAAAAAGATTTTGAGCACTTGGGGCAACTCAAGAATTTTCTTGAGTTGCCAAATGAGGTAATTTCTGCACCATTAGTATAGTATTTCATTTCCTATAACATCTATGTAAGATTAGAATTGATATGGTGTAGTTTAGTGAGGTTTGAAAATTCCAAGTTAGGGTTTGAGGGATTCTTGAGTTGTGGTTGTGAAATTGAGGTTAGTAGTGGCTAAACAAACCCTTTAATGATAGTATATTGGATTGAAACTAGAGACTTAACCCCTAACCCGAACATAGAAACCCCGACATCGACAGATTTTGGGAAATTGTGATGATATTTAGATATCTGCTATAGCCCGGGGACCTGGAAAATTATTTAGCAAACACAGTGATACAAGCAGGCACCTAGGAAGCTACCCCTGTAACCCTAGCCCCATACCCCAACTCATGGCTGCAATTATATTCTTTCTGGCTGCAATTTGCGGCCAGAGCAGAGAGGATGGGCATCGTGTTTGGTTCATGGCTCCGGTTTCCAGTAACTAGACTCTCCATGTGTGCAAAAATGACTGTTTTGACTTAGGGTAAAATCTGGGACCATTTTCATGAGTTGCTACCTTGTATTTTGTGACGTTTTTAAATTTAAGTTTTGAAATTTGTGTTTTACCTCGGTCGATTCACGTTTATACGTCGATCGTCAAGAGTTGTTTGGTTATTTGTGCATGCCTAGATCATAGGTTTTGACCTATGTGTGATTCGTGCAACGTTTTGGATTTCATGCGTGATTTCTGTTTACGATACTATATGTGATATATAGGTACCCCTACGTGGACTTCGAGACGACAAGGATGAGCGTGGCGTCATCGACTCCAGCAAGCGAAGATTAATGTGAGTAGATATATATCTACGGGGGAAGTCGGGTGGATGGCGTATAGCACCCCGCAGTTCGAAGTGTAGTATACTATATATATATATATATATATATATATATATATATATATATATGATTATATGTTTATTGTGGGACCATGATTATCTTGATAGGGTTAGTTTAGTGTAATTAGAAGTAACTTAGTTTAGCTACTTTGTTGGGAAACCCTAGATTAGTGATTTGCATACACGCGCGCGCATACACACACTCGCATGCATTTTATTTACTTGTGCGTATATGGGGATATGTATATATATATATATATATATATAAACATATAGGTATGGGACTATGTATATATATACGTATACATATACTTGGATGATGAGGATAGTATATAGTATTTGGAGATGAGTCGATGAGATGGGGCATGATGCCATGAGATCGGTGATATGATGTGGTCTGTATTATGAGATACGACATGATATTATAGCGGGTCCTTAGGCGGTGTGTTTCATACACATGCATATATATGTAGATGGTATCGGTATTGTACTAGACGTAGACCAGTATTCAGTTCACGATAAGTGATGATAAGGATACCAGATGAATAATGAGATAAATGTGATATTTGACCCATACCCTGATTTGGGATGCCGTACGATGGATTTACCGTATGAGCTATATTGATGATAGATCCGCACTCTTGACTCGAGGATGTCATATTATATAGTGTATCGTATGGGATATTATTGAGGCGGGATCACCGACCACTATATATATATATATATATATATATATATATATATATATATATATCGACTTAGACTTAGGGGGTTTTCTTTACCCTTTTCGATTAACCTGTTAGTTTAGTCCTGTAGTTTACTTGTAGGTGTTAGACTAGACTCGAGTCATACCTATTTCAAAAACTAACGAATCATGAGTATTTTAAAGATAGGCCAAGGGATACTATGGATATTTCAAAGGATGTACTTTTTCATAAAAACACCGTAGCCCTATTTTCTAAACATTACGATTCGTGTTATTTCAAATGGCAAAACTGTATTGACTCGTTTACATTAATGTTTATATTCGTACATGTTGCGTTATTATTCATGTTCTGCATTTACTATTCATTTTCCATTTATCCTGCTGTTCGCATTGTATTGGATGCTTATATGTATTTTCATTTGTAATGATGAAACATGTTGTTAGGACACCAGCACCATTACCGATGATGCGTATGCTCTACATACACTGGCTTGCCGGCTCACACACATCTTCATCGGTGATTGCTATGTCACGTACACTTAGAGAATATTATTTCATGGACATAGCTTGCTAGATGATAGTTCCTATATGTTATTGTTTCATATGTTAGTTCATTATTGCATTCATTGCTTGATATTTCGTGCGTATTTTTATATTCATTAGTCATGCAATATTATAAGGTCCAGTCCGGATTGCCAGAGCCCAGTATTCATTATTATTGATTTTTCATTTGGATTTCGGATTTTCCATGAGATTTCTGGATTTGGAGAAACCGCAAGATTTAATAAACTCATTTATCATTTTAAAAGATAAAAGTGCGGTTTTCTCATGTTATGATTGTGATATGTCCACCATGAGTTTTCTCGGCTCTTGAGCGATATCATACATCCGATTCGAGGAGGAGATGACCGTCTGTGGGTGCAAGGTGGACCCGGTGCGGTACACCGGGGCGAGAAGATCGTAGAGGATGGCGTTTGAGCCTGTGACAGGAGAGCATTGCTGACCGGTGATTTTATTGAGATTTATGATACAGGCCAGTTCGGATAGCCGGAGCCTGAGATATTGAGATTTGATGATACAGGCCAGTCCGGATAGCCGGAGCCTGAGATATTGAGATATTAGGATATTGAGATATATATTTTGTGTCGATACTTTACACTGATTTTCTGATGATTTTATTGATGATACTTAAATGTTTATACAGAAATCTCACTATATTATGAAAACAATTTTCTCATTCTTGATGTATTCTGTTTTCATTATACCGCATTCATACCCCATGTTTATGATATGTTGTTACCTGAGGCACTGACACGAGCACTTGATATTACACTTATGTATACATGTTTACCCTTACCACCTTATCATGATTCAGACTTTATCATATTGAGGATATATATATTACTGATCGTATTGACCTAGGATTGAGTCATACATAAGATTCTGCTATGTGATGTTTTCTAATCACGAGTTAGAAACTCACCCCCGATGTGCCACAGTTCTTGCAGGTTTTGTCGTACAGGTTTCGTTGTGGCTTTGCTGGCACATCGCTTTCTTTTCGGATGATTGCCTTGGTAGGTGGGTTCACTTGCATCGTGACCACCATTGTACCTTATTTATATTTCAGTTGTATCTAGTAAACTCCATCAACTAGACTTGTATATTTATTAGACTTAGAAAACCAGCTGTATATTATTTCGACCGTAGAGTCATGCTTGTATTATTATGGGTTTTCTTGATATTTTGATTTTCCTTTTGAGTTTTGATCCTCGCCCTTTGGCGTTGTATATTATATTGCTTGCGTGGTTGTGACCGTAGATTGACGAAGAGCTAGCTCCCGCTTGGAGATGCCTTTATTCATATTATGCATACTGTACCCTTTTAGGGCCAGTATTTACAAAGGAATCTCTGCCGAAATTTTCAGAAAAGACTTGAGATTTAAAATGCATATTCGGCTTATGTTATTAAAACCACTTGCTTTAAAAATAAGTTTCTTCACGTCTTCTTTAAAAATGGTTTAGATTTCTGGGATTTTGGCTTACTTGAATTAGATGGGGTCCTATAGACTTCATATGATTCAAGTGCGTGTCACGTGCCATTTTCCGGGTCGTGACAGAAGCACGTGAAATGCTAGTATTTTTTCCTCTTTTAGAGATCAAATCTTTGTTAATTGTATTTTGGCCATTAATGATCACTAGGATCTTCGTTTTTTGAAGATCTGGGATCGGTTTTTTCTCTCTTTAAGAACTATGTTCTTTTTCTTTTTGGACCTAGTTCTTTTATGAATCTTTGATTCAAGAAAAAGGTCTTTCTAATGAGAATTAAATTCTCAACTTGTGGGAGACTTGTCTTGTGGATCTTAGATCCAGAGAAAGAACTAAGTTCTTTAAATGGGTTAAACCCTTAGATGTGATAGAGATATTTTGGTCTCTTTTCTTTACCTAGGGTTTCGGGAAGGAAGGTCTTCTTCTTTGAGAATTGAATTCTCTGTTCTCTCAAGAGCTCACTGTATTTTTGCAGGAGCTTGTAGGTTTTTTTTCTATATGAGACTTGAAGTCTCAGGTTCTTTATATAGTGAAGGAATGTTTGTTACTTAATTATGAGAAAATCTCTCATAGAGAGATTCCAATTGATTTAATTGGACTCAAAATTGAGTTGGGAAATTTTACACACCATTGAATCTTTTTGATCTAGGGACTTCTGTTTTACAGAATATATTTTCTTGTTTTTTTAACAAGATTGGGGAAATACTTTCCCATATACAGAATTTATTCTGTCAAGTGGTGATTTTTTAATCACCATTGGATTTTTAATCCAAGAGTTCTCTGTTTTAAAGAGAGCAATCTTTCTTATTTAGAAAGATTGAGAGAATATATTCCAAAATAGAATTTTATTCTATATTTGGATCTCTGATCCAACCGAAAGTATCTTTTTTACTTTAGAAAGATTTGGGAAATATTTTCTTCCAACAGAATTTAATTCTGTTTCTTGATGATTTATCATCTCCGTTGGATCTTTGATCCAACGGCTCTGTTTAACAGAGAGCATTATAGCATTTAATTTTACTTGGGCGCCGGCGCTCTCGTCTTGTGTACGCGGGCACCACTTAAGAATTTAATTTTCAAGATGGGTATTCTTGTGCTTTGCACACTGGCTCCCGCGTGAGGAGCACGTGCGGTGCCACCTAAGAGTTTAACTTTTATGTAATGAACTCTCTGTGTTTTGCATATTGGTGCCCGCGTGAGGAGCACGCACGGTGCCACCATAGGATTTAATCCTATAAGACTGGCGCTAGCGCCCTCGTGGAGAGCACGTGAGGCGCTGCCTCATTAAATTCAACAGAGATTTACTCTTTTATTAGATTAAATATATTGTGAAAACAAATGCCCCCACCGTTGCTCTCACGTGGCTTACACGTGGGTGCAACAGTGTCACCTTTTCTACCGTTCGATCTTCTGGCGAGTTGAACCGTCCGTTCATGTCTTATAAATAGGGTCTTTAGCCCTTGAGATGATTGTCGTTCTATTATCTTCTTGAGTCTTCTTCTTTCTTGAGAATTTAATTCTTTTTCAGAGCTTAGATCTCTGTTCCCAGAACATTCTCATTTTTAAACTCTGTCAAAATTGGTAAGAATCATGACCATGATTTAACTCTTAAAGAAACTCTTAAAAGGATCTCTTCTTGTTTTGGGTTTTTAACCCATTAATAAAGCTTTGCTCTTCTCTTGAAATGATCGCTTGGAGATCTAAAAAAAACTTTTACTTGGATAGACCATGGGTCTTAAAGATCTTTAGGGTTTTACCCTGTTAGTGACTTTGATCTTTGAAGGTTTTTTGGAATTTAATTCTATTTTCCGAGCGGATATCTGGGATTTTGTGCCATTATTAGAGGAATTTAATTCCGGGTTGTTCTATAGAGCTTAGCTTTGAGAAGATTTCTTTTTAAGAAATTCTTTTAGGAATTTTATTCCCCTTTTCCTATTTTCTTTTTAGGGTTCTTCTTGCAGATTTGAATCTGTTGTAGAATACGTTCTTTGAAAAAGTTTAAGTCCACAGTTCAATGAGATTTTTCATTAAATAATAATCCTTTTGGATTCTTACAATGAGTGCCTTCCTCATCATTGATGGGGGTATTAGAACCATTGTAATTTCTTTCTAGATCATAATAATCTCGATATTTTGATTGCTAACCTATTACTGGTGTTTCCTTTCAGATCTATGGCTTCTCGTCTTTATGTTATTGAAGAGATTATCTCTTATGAAGATATTCGCATCCAAGGCCACTGTCAAGGGCAGGAATTTACTTACGCCTAATGTGTTGAGGTGATGCGTCGCTTTAACGACTACAATGGTCGATTACCCCCTCGTCGTTCTGCTCTTTTGAAAATTACCGTTGGGTCGATTTGGGAAGCAATCCCTGAGCTTGATGAGGCTATACCACTCGAGGCATTTGATGACGCCGAAGACAAGATGCCCTCAGTGAATGTGATGAGCCTGATCTCAAAGAAGCAGCGAGATGATCTTGTCGACGTTTTGCATCGCGTCTTCTAAGAGAAGACGATAATATCCACATACTAGAGGACGGAAGACATTAGCGGGGATCCCGATGCTTGCATTCGTGAGAAAATGCATAAGAAAATGGCCAAATAAGCCAGAAGCAATTTGCTCAAATTTGCTTCTAAGTTCATGAATCCGTGTCCGGAATTCAGCGTCGTGCCGTTGTAAACACATTTTTTTTACTAATGCATAAATTTCTTCGAAGTATGAATGACAAAATTCTTCTTTCTCTTTATGCCAATGCTCATATGTGCCTCACATGAAGTGTCGTTATACATATATAAAAACTGTTGCCGGCGCCCACGTGTCATGCGCGTGAGACACCGCTGAGGATTTTAATCCTGAACTAGCGCCGACGCTCACTCGTTATGCACGTGAGGCGCCATTACAGGTTCTAAACCTGCAAAGCATCGATGTTGGCGCTCATGTTAGGCGCCGCTGAGGGGATCGTTTCACTTTCTTGCTCTCATTCCCATGAGTAAACCTTTTCTTTTCATATGCCCTTTTTGTCAGGACTTAGAAATAGCTCCACCATGCACAATATTTTCTGTGCCTATACTTGAATGCTCCCCTTTATAATCTGAAGCTCTGCTTTCCTTTTCTTTCACAAGCAGAGAACCATTTTTAACAAACCATGAGTATCAATTTTCAACAAACCAACAGTTATGTCTTGCAATCATCCGCATGCTCTTCACCAACCGTGAGAGGTATCTATCGAAGAAATTGTCCCTCATTTTGTTGCGCGTTTAGTGGATCCGGTCCTTACAGATGACCAATGTGACACAGTGATGTACGAGCTTCTAGCTTGTAGGGGCTCTCCTCTTCCTATCTGGTCCATTTGGTTTCGGATGATCTTCTCATTTGTACTTGCTGACATCCCACCTCATCCAGTGGAGATGACTTTGGCGATGCTCGACACGGTAGAGGACAAGATCGAGTCCTTCCATGAGGCTCATTTGATTACCCAGCCTCTGAGGGATTGTTCGGTTCAGCTGCTAAGCCAGATACAGACTCAGCGGGCCATCGTGTCTGCCTTCGTTGATGAGCACAGCGCTGACCGATGGGGAGCGACTCCTCGCGAAGATCGCCGATTCGATTTGGTGGAGAAGGCTGAGAGGGTTATAGAGAACTATATTCTTAGTTTTATAAACCCTTGTACTTTTGATCCCGTGTTTGGCGATTTGTTTCCTGTAGAATAAAGTAATTATTTAAATGGACCCCTTTATTGTTGGCTGTTGAAATATATATATATATATATATATATATATATATATATATATATATTCCTCTCCAGTGCACATCTATGTTGGCATCTTGCCTCTGCATTTACACTTTGCATCTTGATGCATGCATCTAGCTATAGGTGCACATTAGACTGATGTGAGCAAATGCTTCCCCCCACACGTTGCTTATGGTCGTGATTGAAGTAATGCATAGCATTTGGCCAGTTTCGAGCTGGCATACACAACTTTTATTAGAATTTTGATCTGAGAAAATATCGAGCAGACACAAGCGTCTTCTCAAATCTTGATCGTTAAGAAATGTAGTTCTGAACCCCGAGGCCTATGAGTTGCACCTTTTCTGCTTCTTAATGTCTTGATTTAGCACCCATTAGTTTATTCACTCATTTCGGAGTTTGTAGTTTATTCACTCATTTCATGGTTTCTAGTTTATTTACTCATTTCGGAGTTTGTAGTTTATTCACCCATCTCGGAGTTTCTAGTTTATGTACTCATTTCAGAGTTTGTAGTTTATTCACTCATCTTGGAGTCTCTAGTTTATTCACTCATTTCAGAGTTTCTAGTTTATTCACTCGTTTAAGAGTTTATTTGGTTTGCCTCCCTTGGGTTTACAGGAAAACTTGTCCTAACATTGTATGTAGATAACCCCTATTCTTTACGACAAAGGTCCGTTAGGTTTGTGGTACTAGGGTTTTAGCCCATGGTACCGTCGCGTTGGCTGATGTATTCCTCGATATGCAGTCCTTAAGCCGGTGTTCGAGTAACCCTGCGACTGTCGTGTATTTGATCCCTTCGGGGGCTGGACAAGACGTCTTCAAGTAATCTCTTTAGGCTATATTATCGTCGGAAGAGCAAGCGTTAGGAATTTGCCATGGCGCTTTTCACTTGAGGTTAGGCTCAATTTAGAGCCCCGATGAGTCATAACCACTCCACACTGGTGTGGGATGATCTCCGATAGTCTTTTGAGCTTTATATGAGTTGTCGTCAAGACCCGAAGCTGGGAATATGTTGTCGCTTCATTTTTGTTTTAACAATTCCATGTCGTTTCCTTTGCTGAAATAGGGTAGACATCTGTAGGACCTCTATATTGTATATATTGCAGTTGAAGCCCGGAGCTAAGAATATGCTATTGTTCTAATTTCATTTGATAGTTGCGTCCGTATCCTGTTGGAATGAAGGGGGAACGCTAAGATAGTCTTTAGGTTGTATATGAGCCGTCGAGACTTGGAGCTAGGATTTTGCCATGGCTCCATTTTTGTTTCGATCCCTGGGTCTTTTGTTGACGTTGCGTCTGCATCCGGTTGGAATGAGAAAGAATGCCAAGTTGGAGCTAGAATTTTGCCATTACTCTATTTTTGTTTTTCTTTTTGGAGCTTTGTTGACGCCGCGTCTACATGAGAAGGAACTTCGAGTTGGTTTCTAGGCAGTCGATGTTGCCGTCGAGATCTGGCTCTCCCTTTGACGGAGCTTGGTGGGAAAATATGGTTCCCTTTTCATTTGTGCCCATATATTTTATACAGGGGTCGGTGTGAACTCACCTGCAGGGCAGAGAAAATTTCATTCTTTATTTTATTTTTTATTTCGGCGATACTCTATCTTTTCAGCTTTAATGTCGCGAAAGTCGTGATTGCCCAATCATTTCGGCTATATTTATTTTTTTATTTACTTGCTGCTTTTTATTACGAGTTGCCCAAACATTTCGGCTATATTTATTTTTTATTTACTCTATTTATTGCGAGTTGGGGAATCGGGTCCTGATACTAATTTTGGCATCATCATCGCTGCAACTGGAATATTGCTAGGAGCGAATCATCATTTGTTGTGAGAGGACTTGAAGTTTGATACCTTTTTAGGCATCAACATCACTACAATCAGGATATTGCAATGAGTGACTCATCATTTACTTTTGTTGATTTGAACAAAGATGGCTTAGCAAACAGGGTTAGGATCTTGTCGACTAAGGCTTTTTGACTTTATGAGCCGTAAGGGTCTCACAAAGGTATTTCTCCCGAGTCGAGAGGATCTCGTAAGTGTATTTTCTCTTTAGGAATCTGTTTACTACCAAAAATAGACACGAACTGGGATGGATCGTCTTACCTGAATTTGGGGGTAGATACTATTTGGATTTATCCGTCCACCTCTCCGAAAATATCAAGTTGATTTATGGCACCGTATATCGGAGGTTTGGACAGACGTGGCCGTTGTAGCAGACTTCATCAGATTCCCCATCATTTGTGAGGGTTTTTTTTATTGTGGGGACGCTTTTCTCTGCAGGCGCAATCCCCTGCAGTTAATTATGTTACCGCATTGCGATAACCACTTTTTCCTGCTCCGGAAGTTCACTTCGTGTCGTGTGTAATTTTGTTTGTTTGGGTTTCCCGTGGATTGTATACGGAGACTAATTTATGTTGTCGCCCGTAGGGCGTGGATCAGTCCAAATCTGTATATTTTAGATTTGGATTTGATTTTTATCTGAGGATCATTAATTTAATTTGAGATTAAGATCGACTTAAATCTATGAGCATTTGGGCTCAATTATTTTAGTTTAAGAACATCAAGGTCCATTATCGCCATATTTGAGGCGAATATTAGTTTAAGGACATTTTGGTCCATTATCGCCATATTGAGACGAATATTTGTTTAAGGACATTTCGGTCCATTATCGCCATGTTTGAGCATACGTGTATTTGTTATGTGGCGGAGTTAACGTTGGTGATATGGGGAGCACCCAATTTGGGGCTCAATCCGATTTGAGGCATGCACGTCAGTTTGGAAGTGCACCAAAGAGTTTGTTAGTTGTCGGGACCCGCCACATCTCTGAATATGTTGAAGAATTACAACGACATACATCAGAGGTGTGAAGAGATGTACCCTTGAACCAATTCCCGTATTTGAGGAAAAAAGAGGGCTGTAGTGAACATAGGAATCGTTAGTCATATTTTGAGACTAAGATTACCTTAGGAGACATAGGATGAATATCATTTTGGATATCATCAGTGGGAGACCACAGGTCATTTTTGAGACTAAGATCAGTTTGGGAAATCATGAGCACTTAGGTTTTGTTGATTTAAATTCAAAGAGGTTTTACTTAAGGAAACTTAGCCAATTGTCGGCTGAGATTGGATTTCCATAATTACTCAACAGTGCTAAGCACTAAGACATATAGTGTTCATGTGTGTCTCTGATGGGCACTGGATTAGTGCTAAGCACTTGAGTCTTGTGGAGCTCATGTGTGAAACACGTGAGGCACCCAAATATGGGCGCTGCCCATTGGGTTTTACTTCCTTCTCTTTTACAGAAGTGCTAAGCACTTGATTAGAGCTCTCGTGCATGACACATGGTTGCTTTCTTTTGGGATGCCGGGGTGCTTTAGTTTTCTCTTTCTTTTCTTTGTTTTTCTTTTTAAGAACTCGCGCGGGAAACACGTGAGGCGGTTTTGGTTGTTCTTTTTGTTCATTTGAAGCACTCACATGGAAAACATGTAGGGCTTCATAATAGTGCTAAGCACTAACGAGTTACCAAGCTATTCTTGTGTTTTCTTAAAGATATTAATCTCCTGTTAATGACATTTTTAGTCATTGACGATCATTAAGATTTCGTTTTTGAAGATCTTGAATCATCATTATTTTTTTTAATGAAGAACTAAGTTCTTTATGTAGGATTAAACCCTAAATTTTTGGAGGAATTAAATTCCCATATGTTCCTGTTATTTCTTTTTCTTTTATAACCAAGTTTTTCCCCTTAGGTTTTTGAATCTGCAGAATAAAAATCTCCCCGATGAGAATTAAATTCTCAACTTGTGGGGGGATTTGATTTTGCAAATCTCAACCAGAGAAAGAACTAAGTTCTTATATGAAGGGTTAAACCCTTAGATAGATAAAGAAGAGACACTATGATCTCCGTGTTTTTTTACCTAGGGTTTCAATGAGACAAGTCTTCTTCTTCTTTGAGAATTAAATTCTCTTTCTTTTTCAAGAGCTCGCTGTATATTTTTGCAGAAGCTAGTGGGGGAGTTCTGTGTCTTTTCATTAATCTCCTTGCTCTTATTTATAGTAGAAGAGAAAAGATCAACTTGTTAAGAAAATCTCTGATTGAGAGATCATGATTGATTTCATAATCAATCCAAAATGAACTTTTAGATCAATTGGTGAATTTTATTCACCATTGGATTTTTAATCCAAAGGCTCTCTATTTAACAGAGAAGTTTTCTTGTTTGCTTTACAAAATTAGGAAATATTCTTTCTAAGATAGAATTTTATTCTATCTGATGGTCGATGGGTGATTTTATAATCACCGTTGGATCCCTGATGTGAGCGCTGCCAAAGAATACAGCAGGAGAGTCCACGTGTTTAACACGTGACCCCTGGCATGGATTTTAGCCTTGTTTATTTTCAGCGCTCATATGCTTTGCATATGAATGCTCACATGTTTAACACGTGTGGCCTGTTTGGCCTATCAATTGTTTGATTGCAGCGTTTATATGCTTTGCATATAGGCGCTCACGTGTTTAACACATGCGGCTCATTTAGCTCATTATTTGTTTTGATTGCAGCGCCAACATGCTTTGCATGTAGGCGCTCACGTGTTTAACACGTGGGGCTTTAGTAATGGGAAATTTTTCTCCCCTTTCTTTTTTTATTATTATTATTTTTTTATGAGGGAAGAAATACTCCCAGCGTTGCTTTCACATGGCTTACAACGCTGTCCACCTTCCCACCTTTACAACCGTTGGATTGCCTAGGGGAACGGGAAGCTGAACCGCTCCCCATCACGTCTTATAAAAGGGGCGTTTGGCCCTTTAGATGATCACCGTTTTCTCATCTTCTTCCTTAGCCTTTTCTTGAGAATTTAATTCTCCTCTCAGAGCTTAGTTCTATGCCCACAGAATTTTCTGAGTTTAACTCTGCAAAAAAAAAAATCTCTTTTGGATAAGGATCTTGAATGCCATTTATCTCTTAGGAAAACCCCCTTTCATATTATTTTTCTGGATTTTAAATCCATCAACAGAGCTTTGCTCTTTTTTGGAATTGATCTCTTCGAGATCCAAAAAGACACATTTTTTTATGTAGAATCTAAAGTATTGTTAGTTCTCCTCTTAGGGTTTACCCTACCTCCGATCTTTGAAATTTAATTCCATTTTCTTTGTTTCTCCATCATGGGGGTTTCTAGGATTTAATCCTATTAATAAAGGAATTTAATTCTATATTACAGAGCTTAGCTCTGAAACACTCGGAGAATCTTTTGAAAATTTTATTCCCTGGTGTTCTTGAGCATTTTCTTTTTTCTTAGGGTTTTAATATCCTTTTCACAGATTTGAATCTGTTGTATATTTTAACAGAATTCGTTTTCCGAAGATGTTAAGAGTTTTTTAAACTCCACTTTTTATTTAATGAGAATCCTTTTGGATTCTCACAATGATTATCTTGCTTAATCATTGGTGAGCCACCATTTTGATTTTATGGGGCCCACTGGTTTTGTAGTTAGTGGTCCCATGAAACAAACTCATATTTTTCATTAATGGGTTTTCTTTTTTTAGGTACAATGGCCTCACTTCCTTACTTCCCTTACACACGCTCGGAAGTCGCTTTTCCACAGTCACCATCAGACGAGGAGGTTATGGCAATGATTAGGGAACATGATAGGGACAATAAGAGCCTTCTCCTTTGGGGAGTTTGGTACGGTCATATTATCAGGGGCCGCCGTAGTTTTACATGCGAAGTTCCAACAGAACCCATTCGCTCAATGCCATTGACGGAGCGTCCGCGTACCGCTTATGCGGTGGAAAAGGCTAATTGGACCCCCACGGGCCGGCTTGAGCCATCGACGACCGGGATACCTAATCAACCTATGATGGCCATCGATATCTTAGGACGCCGAATATATTAGGATGAAGCTTGACCCTAGGGGCATGTTTATAAGGTAGGTGTTACCCTGCGCCATCCAGTGGGATACCTTCCTTGGGCCCGATACATTCTCTCCTCCTAACGCTCTTGGTTGCAGAAAGTTGGGTTGTATCAAGCGGTGTATGCTTCACTATTCTACTACCATGCTCCCCATGTCTTGTGGGTCAAGGCCTTCCTGAACCAGTGGAATCTTCCAATGAACACGTTTTTGCTAGGGGACAGCGAAGTTTCTATCTCGTTGGAGGAGTTCCGAGAAATTTCAGGGCTGCCGATTAGGGGAGAGCATTATGAAGAATTTTTGCCCCCTGACGAGTATATATTTGCTACAGTGCCAGCTATACTTGAGGGCTTGACGACCGAGAATGCTGTTCGGCATAAGCACCCGAGTCTGATCAATGCCTTGAGTATTTTTGAGAAACTATTCATGGCATCGGAAGGGCAAGGTGTCACTTTTGACGCTTTCATTGCTTTCTTTCTCCGTGAAGATGTATTATCCAAGAAACTTCAAAATTCACGAAGGTCGAGGATCCCTTCGGATTCGGCTTGAAGAAATTGCCGACCAAAGAAGAAGACTTGCCACAGTTTTACATTCCAAACTCATCGGTCATGACCTTTGATGCAATCGCTGTCCCTGGAATGGACGAAGAAACTTTCTTTGTCGGCTTCTTCAGTCTCTGGCTTAGTTGGTTCGTCATGCCGATACATCGTTGTTACATGAGAGCGTCCGTCTTCTATCCTGCCTATCGCATAGCTGGAGGAGCGCGATTGGCTGTTGGCGTTGCAGGATTATCACACCTATACCATGGTTTAAGTTCTGCAGCTAACACTTCATACCCAGGTGCGGATACATCATGAATTTCTCCTTCTACTACTTCATGTTGCAGATTGAGATGCATGTGTTAGGAGCGTTTGCTGTGCACCAGCGGCCTGATTTCTATGAATCATACACCTTCCTGTGGGTCATGAGGCTGGTTGATGCTTCCGCTCCCGATCTGACCTAGTTAGGGGCTCTCCGCGCATTGCTTAATCCGTATTCAAATGAAGGCGGGATGATTTTCAGTGATCGAGTCCTTTCTGCTCCAGTGGGGCCCGTTCAATAGTTGTTCGATTTGTTGAAGAATGGAGCTCCAACTTTAAAGCACAAAGAGATCATGCATTTATATTTAATCGGGCCGGGGTATTTAGTGTTCTGCTTGAATGACGCTGCTCTCTTCATGCGGTATAATCCACATCGCTTCGCCCAGCAGTTAGGGTATAACCAGGGTGTCCCTCTCGAAGTCTTTTTAGTTGAGCCTACTATCTCACTGGAGGTTTCCCGCAACGTCATCCATCACTTCATGTGGTTGAACACTGGTTCTCTTTTCATGATCCCGGAGTCCGACTATCTTCCAAGGCCTGTGGGACCCTTCAAGGGCTGGTATTACCATCGGGTTAGTCCTATCATAGCCGAGGAGAGACGGGTGCTATTCGAGTGTAAAGCTCCTGCTCCAGCTCAAGTTATCAGCGCTCCATTGCGGCCACGGTTAGTTGTTCGCCCTCCTCTGAAGGACGGCAGTTCAATGCTCATTCCTAAAGTCGCTGGAGTAGAATCAACCCCCCGTACTGTAGGTATGCCGGTCCGCATTGAAGCTGGGGCAAAGACTCCTGATAAGTACCGGTAGTGGCGTCACCTAAGGCGGAACCGAAGGCAAGGTTGGGCAGCGCCGCGCAAAAGCGCCGAAGGGGAGGAAGCGCCCCTCTATTAGTGTTAGCTCAAGATCTAAAAGGAGAAAGAAATCTGTCGCCTATCTACTCGATGCTTTGCTTGAGTCTGAACCTCTTATTCAGGATGAGCCGATATCTACGCATGAACTGGATGACGGTCTTCTCTTTCCTGGTTTATCTGCCAAAGAGGCCACCTAGTTAGCCGAGGCTTTGAAGAGATCACAAGATGAAGCTGAAAACGTGCGCCCCAAGAAGGGAGGGTTTGTTCCTGTTGAATTCCTTGATGTCGACCCGGCTCCAGCTACGTTACCAGTAATTCCTTTGACGCTGGAAGAAGAAAGGGCCCTCAAACAGCCGATATCGACCGCTTCTAAAGATGAAGTTGCTCTGAAGGCGGGCAAAGATTTACCTTCGATTGAAGCCCGACGAGCATGACTAAACAGAAAAGAGTAGCGGCTCGAAAAGAACATTCTTCAGACTCCCTGGCGTATCGGTGTGTATATTTTACGCCTTTCTCAGCAAATAATTTCTATTACTTTCATATCATATTATCTTTACAAAAAAAATTTTTAGGGCCTTCTGCAGCGGGCGTAGTTTCAAGCCCGGACCACATCTTGGAGCCTCCGGTGATGGCTTCTATTCCTCCAACAGAGATTGCCACATCGGACATAGATTCTATGAATATCTTAAGTGAAGAACTGGAGGGTGTAGAGGAGATTTCCGAAACTGCCATCTGCGCTATGGAGCCCCCGGTGATGGCTTCTGTTCCTCTAGCAGAGATTGCCACACCGGCCATAGATTCCATGAATATCTCCAGTGACGCACTGGAGGGTGTAGAGGAGATTACCGAAGCTGCCGTCCCTCTAGTTAAAAGTGGACGAAGTATCGAAAGTAATCTTATATACATATACATTTTTTGTTTAATGACCCTTCCATATATCTGAACATTTCTTTCTCTCAGAATTGTGGGAGTTGGCGTCTTCTATTATAGATCCTTCTCCGAAAAAAACTTCCAGCGTTTACTTGATATGGCGGCCCCGTAGGCAATACCTCCACAGAGCCTCGTCCTTTCCTCTGGCCAAGGTTGGTATTCTTTTGCCTTTCCGTTTTATATTTTCATAATGATCATGATGTGCCCTTTATTTTAATCCACAGTCCTAGAGGCTGATGACGAAGTTGAAGTTCTTGATGGGCCTGAGGATCTCTCAGCTCCGCCCTATGTAGCCATGGGTAAGTAACGCTTTAGCACTGGCATTCTTTTACTTATTCCATGTTCGGAAAGGCGACTAACTATATATATATTTTCACAGTTTTGCCAACCCTGACTCCATTAGAATCCCGGATTTCCATGCCGCCATCTCCTTATGCCAAATGCGTGTCTGAGAGGATGGAAAGACAGTGCATTCATTCATTGGCGACTCTTATTGAAGATCTTCGCGCTGGCACTTTCGTCACGGCTGAAGAATTTGCTGTTGAAGCCAATGCTTCTTTGTTTGTTCTTTCCACCCACCATGATGAAGCACTGGTGCGAACTTGGGTCGAGTATTGCCGCCAAATGGAGCCTTCCCTTCATGGATTCGAATGTGCATGCCTTCCTTCTGATATCATATCCGTAAAGACAAGCTTGCGTGGATGGATCGATCGATCTGCGGCCAATCTCCGGTCATATGAGAAAAGGTTCAAGCAAAAGTTTTCAACAAGGGAGTTAGCTTCGAAGGCTTTAGGGGAAATTCAAGCCCAGCTCACCACTAAGACTATTTGGGCCTATGAAGCTTGGCGGGTCTTTTAGGAGGCCATTACGGAGGTGGTGGCTCTCGATAAAGCCGCCATTTTTACGTGCGAGATAGTCGAGGCCCACAAGATTGCCGGGAAAGAGCTTGAGAATCGGTTTTCTTTATACCAAAATAACAAGCAAAAGCATGGACTCGGCTTGCGGTGTTGCTAGAGCTTGAAGCGGAAGTCCGGCGGAAAAATGACGATCTTGCTGGCCTATTGAACCGCCCGCCATCTTAGAATTTTTGTTGTTGTATATTTTCCTCTTTTTGTTTTTGTATCTTGTATTCATTTTGATTTATGAATAAAAGACATATTTTATTTCATGCTTGCACCTTTCTGCACATTGATGTTTTGGTCTGGCGTAAAGTAGTTTACATACTCATTTCGGAATTTGTAGTTTACTAACTCATCTCGGAGTTTCTAGTTTATGTACTCATTTCGGATTTTATAGTTTATTCACTCATCTCGGAGTTTCTAGTTTATGTACTCATTTCGGAGTTTGTAGTTTATTCATTCGTTTCGGAGTCTCTAATTTTTTTTACTTATTTCGGAGTTTATTTAGTTTACCTCCCTTGGGTTTACAGGCAAACTTATCTTAACGTTATATATAGATAACCTCTATTCTTTACGACAGAGGTCCGTTAGGTTTTGTGGTACTAGGGTTTTAGTCTTTGATATCGTCGTGTTGGTTGATGTATTTCTCGATATACAGTCTTTAAGCTGTTGTTGGAGTGACCCCGTGACTGTTGTATCTCCAATCCCTTCGAGGGCTGGACAAGACGTATTCAAGTAATCCCCTTAGGCTATATTACCGTAAGGAGAGCAAGAATTAGGAATTTGCCATGTCGCTTTTTACTTGAGGTTAGGCTTAATTTGGAGCCCCCATGAGTCATAACCACTCCACGCTTGTGTGGGATGATCTCCGATAGTCTTTTAGGCTTTATATGAGTTATCGTCGAGACCCGAAGCTGGGAACATGCCATTGCTTCATTTTTGTTTGACGATACCATGCCATTTCTTTGCTGAAGTAGGGTAGACATCTGTAGTACCTCTATGCTGTATGTATTGTAGTTGAAGTATGGAGCTAGGAATTGCCTTTGCTCCAATTTGATTTGGCTCATTAGAGCTTTGTTGACATCACGTCTGCACCATGATGGAATGAGAAGTTACGCTGGGTAGTCATTAGGTTGTATATGAACCGTCAAGACTTGGAGCAGGACTTTTCCATTACTCCTTTTTGATTTGGCTCGTTGGAGCTTTGTTGACGCCATGTCTTCACCCTGATGGAATGGGAAGGTATGCCGGGTAGTCTTTAGGTTGTATATGAACCGTCAAGGCTTGGAGCTAGAATTTTGCCATTACTCCTTTTTGATTTGGCTCGTTGGAGCTTTGTTGACGTCACGTCTGCACCCTGCTGGAATGAGAAGAACATCGAGCTGATCTTTAGACTGTAGATGTTGCCGTCAAGATTTGACTCTCCCTTTGACGGAGCCTGATGGGAAAATATGGTTCCCTTTTCAGTTGTGCCCATGGATTGTATACAGGGGTCGGTGTGGACTCACCTGCAGGGCAAAAAAAGTTTCATTTTCATTTTTTTATTTCTTTCCGCGATGCTCTATCTTTTCAGCTTTTTATACCATGAAAGTCACGATTGCCCAATCATTTAAGTTATGTATTTTTATTTTTGCTCGCTATTTTTTATTGCGAGTTCCCCAAACATTTTGGCTGTTTCATATGCATATATTTTTTGGCTTGTTGATTTTTATTACGATTTGCCCCATCATTTTGACTAATTCATATGCATTTTAATTGCGAGTTGGGGACTTGGTCCTGATACCCATTGTGGCATCAGCATTGCTGCAATTGGAATATTTCTAGGAGCGAATCATCATTTGCCCTTGTCGATTTGAACAAAGGTGGCTTAGCAAACAGGGTTAGGATCCTGTCGACTAAGGTTTTGACTTTATGAGCCATAGGGGTCTCATAAAGGGTTTTCTCCCTACGAGTCGTGAGGATCTCATAGGTGTATTTTCTCCTTAAGAATCGTGGGGATTCCTAAGTGATATTTTCTCTTGTAAGTCGTAAGGATCTTCCAAGAGTGTTTTCTCCTTGTAAGTCGAGAGGACTTACAAGTGTCGTTCACTATATGGTAACATTTTTCGCCATTGGTAGAACTAGGTGAGGGCTATATTTATTTATGCCCGTGGATTGTATACTGTTGGATATAGTGCCCTCAGAGTAAATTATTGGATCACAGGCACATGATTCTAATGATTGAGGGAGGACCTATACCGGTAGGACAGTCTTACTCGAGAGGTTTGTATACTATCTGGTTTGTCTTTATCATCGTGTACATGCTTTAGGTGACATTGTAGTTCACTATTACACGTTGATATAGAGAATAGTATGCTACTATGGTTTGTCTTTATCTATCGTGTACAGCTTTAGGTGACATGTTCACCATTACACGTTGATAGAGCCCTTAGGATCCTTCTTGACTACCAACAGTATGATGTCGATCATATACATGAGAGTTGGGTAGTCCATAAGCACATCCTTAAAAGTGGTCCCTAGTCGAGGGAGTTTCGAGACAGGGCATTGATACTCCGGAGTAGACTAGTGTATACAGTCAAGACCCCGACCAGGGGCGGTAGCCGGTCTCATAAGCCACTGGTGTCAGTTGGTTCACCTAAGATGCATACAGGTGCTCATTGCGTTATGAGTACACCGGACAGGACTCGCCGGGAATATGCTAGTTGGGATTATACCAGACGTCAGATGGAAGTTCCCTGGTGACATGTGTATAGGTTAGTTCATCGACCTGAGATCGTCATTTTTCTCGTGTGAGTTCCCACAGTACTTTGATTACTACCCTATCACGGCTCAAAGGAGTCGTGCAAACAGGTTTTAGTTGGGTACAGTCCCGAGCCACATGGAGGCAGTGAGCGGATCGGCAGGGGTTTCGTCTCTCCCGGTATTGGGGGTGAGATCACGCTGTGTCTAGGAGAGCCATTACACAAAGCCCTCGGTCGAGGCAGAAGATTTACTGGTAGGTATTCCAGTGGTATCTCAGGGTGTTCTGGGCTACACTCCGACACGACTTGTACCGCCTTTGGGGGTCTGACTTTTACCAACCCCCTAGGCCCGCCATGCGATGCTTATAGACGAACGGACCGGACTGTACGGATATTGTCACAAATAGGCTCAGTAGGGTGTCAGGATGAGTTCGCTCATCAACCTCCCTTTTGGTCAATACTTGGTTGCCCGTTACGTACGGCTAATACCTCTGACGTGCTAGTGGTTAAATCCACAGCCAAAGTATTGACGAGTCTTTAGAGTGCCCCATAGACAGTTTCTCAAGTTTCGGGCGAAACGTTGTAGAGGACGTATGATATATGTCAGGGTTCGATCATATACGTGCGGTATTGCACGGATCATGATCGGACGGATCATACTAGTGGGCTTTGGTTTAAGCCGGATCCTAGTATTAGATTTGTTGGATTACTTTAGTCTTATCGCATTCGCATTCAGTCGGAATGCGGATGCAGGTATGTATATACAGGTGAGGGGTATCCTTGTGATCCGTCACGAGATTACTTTAGATGTTGCCATATCTTTTTGTTGTGGCAAACATTTGGATTAATGTTTGCTTATGGAAATAATGAGCTAGAATTTCATCATGACATGTATTAAATGTGACATGGACTTCACTAGTGACTCATGGTCTCTTTTTTAGCAAAAATGTCACATTAGTGGATTGATTTGGGTTGATATGATGAGAGGAGGGAGAGAGGGGATGCCTTGAGTGAGCTTGGTTTCATATTATTTTATTTCACTCTCTCTCACTCTTATGCTATTACAACACAAGAAAAGAAAAGGAAAAAGAAAGCTCCTTCTTCATCTTCTTCCTCTAGCTCATTATCCCTATCAATGGCTTCATCTCTAACCTCCATCCAAATCTATGGATACAAGAGACAAAGTGATCACAAACATTTTCTACAACACCTTGGACACGTCGGCTAGCACACTTCGTGCCCGAGTTGCTTCGGATGAAGCGGGAGCCCGTAAAAAGACTCGTAGATGTTGCGCCCTTTCCGACGAGGAGATCAAGACCGGAGATGCCGCGAGGAGCTTGGGATGGTGGCCGAAGACCGAAGGACACGGATCGATCGGTATAGCCTCTCTATCACTTCTCTGGTTAACTAGTAGTAGGTTAATGGTTCGATCAGGGTTTTAAGCATACGATAGCGCCGGTTTTCAAGTTAAGAAAAATTTTCGTTTCCGTATTTTGGCCTTGGAAAGACGGCCGGGGCGCTACCGTAGTCTTACATGGTATCAGAGCTACGCCATTAACCTTTACTAGCTTGCTCTAGCGTGTTTAGAACTTCGATCAGACGAAAATTTCAAAAACTGCATTTCCAAATTGACAGTTTCTGTCGAAATTTTTTTGCTGTCAAAAAATTATTTGGTGTATTGCAGAAATATGTGCAGGCGTTTTTATGAAAACTGACAAAATTTGGTAAGTTGTCTACACTGTAGCGCGGCGGAACCGCGACCGTACCCTCATTTTGGCCGCGGTTCCGCGGTAGCACTGTAGCAACAGTGTACCATTTTTTCTACAGGGGTTCATAACTTGGAAATGGGGTTTCTGGTATTTTTTGTTTGGGCCCAGATTTGTTTGAGTACTGGGTATTGTGCTTGGGGCCCACTTCGGAAAACTTTGCCGATCGAAATTTTTAAAACATGTTAGTTCACAGTATTTACATTATATCTGCGACCGTCAATGTCATTTGATCGGTAAATCCTGTCTAAATGCTATAGCTCTTTTAGACGGATTTGTGAACGTGAAATTCACATTGATGTTCTGTGTTGTGCTGTGATATTGCGGATTTGTAGTGGTGGATAGCCTGGATGCAATATTAGTACAGTTTGGTTATTTTGTACATTTGATATTGCGGGGTGAGCGTCCGACATGTGGACTGTCGTCACTGCCTGTTTGTATATCATTCTTTTGGGGCAAGACCGGGCTGAGGTCGATGTACCCGTTGTATATTTTTATTTTCTGTACTAGGATTATCCTAAGGTGGGATGCACGGATAGCCGGGTTCTAGAGGGCAACGGGACCGCATCTCATGGCTTTGAGACGGAGGGGGCTTTACTCTAGAATTGGCGGGCTATTTGCCGCACTCGTAGGGGGGTACAGGTTGACCCAAGGAGGGGTGCTCAAGTTACCGGATTCCGTGATGTGCTGGGTGGTCCATTCATGTTGCTGAAGGGGGCTGCCCCGCTTCAGGTTTTGGCGGGTAACTTGCCGCGCCCGTAGGGGTCTAGGATTTCATTGCACAGGCTATCCAAACGACCAGGGGAACGTCGGGTTTCAGTAGCGGCTCTATGAAACCCGGGGATCCCAGATTATCTGTATTGTTCTGTGATGATTATTACATTTCTGTGATGTTGCATTTTTTCACGCCTTGAGCAAATATTATATATTGATATATATACTAGTTGATATTGTATATGTTTTGCAGCCGTGCTAGTCCAGTCCCTGCTCTGTCGTTATTTAAGTAACCTAACGGGTGATGACGGGACCCAGTGGCGAATGCGGATGGCAAATATGTACATCGTATTTTCGTTCTTTTGTGGTGTGATCAATTGATGGGACTGCATTGATTCGGATCAATGCAAGCTAAACAAACCTATTCTGATGTTGTTGGAACATTTTTCAAAAAAAGCTGTTATTGCAAGGACGTTCTCTTTTGTTTTGCACAGTGGTTTTGTTTATGAATATCCAGCACCTCAGTCGACGAAGCATGGGCCGAGATCCCTTCACCGGGAGTGACCCCTTGGACAGAAGTTTGCGTCAGGGCAATAACTTTACTATAGCCGATTTCCTTTTTGCTTTGCATCGTGGTATTCAGTTGGAATATCCTGCACCTCATTCTACGGGCTCCCTTCACCGGGAGTGACCTCTTTAGCAAAGGTTTTCGTCAGTATATTTTAATAAAAAGCTATGTAGTTCCTTCAACGATATCAAGTTCATTACGTTAAAATTTTTTCGCCAAAAACTAGACGTAGACCTGCGTCATTTCTTACAAGTATTACTTAGTATTCGTGCTGCGTTTGTTGACTGTGTCAAGGCGTAGTGTACGGTAGCTAAGTAGTGTTCGTTTGTGGCATATTAATGTAACGTTTCAAAATATTAAAATATTAATTTTGGGGAATTTTTATAATTTAATATTATTTTAATGAATATTTTAATATTCTGGTATAATTAAATACAAATAAATGGGGAAAATTATGGAAAATTCTAAAATAGAGTATTTTATGGAATTAGGACATTTTAAAGTTTTTATGATTTGTTTGACGCTAATTTAGTGTTAATTGCGATTAAAATTCGCTAATCGAATTTTTGGCATTTTTGTGCAAAACATGCACATATCTTTTTCTACACTTGTGTTAGATTTTTCTTGCCATGGTTGTTCATTTGGGTTCACTATTGGGGTGAGAAGGAATTAGGGTTAAAGAAAAGAAAAGAAAAAGGAAAAGGGAATATATTATGAAGCATGGTGAGAGAGAGAAAGAGTAGGTGAGGTGTGTGGACTTGAACCATTCCTCCATCATTCTTCAACTCATTTCTCCCTCCCTCTTCTTCAGTTGCTGCTGCTGCTGCCCCCTTGCTCTTCCTCCTCCCTAAAATCATCTCCATCACACTCAAATCAACTCCAAAACCCCATCTTCCCTTCACTAAAAAGGTGCACGAGCTCGAGAGGAACGCTTTGGACTAAGGAAGAGTGGATCTTGAGGACTTTGAGCAACTCAAGAATTTTCTTGAGTTGCCAAAGAAGGTAATTTCTGCACCCTCAAGTAGTATTTCAATTTTCTTGTGCATCAATTCTAGTTTCATATCGATATTGTGTCGTTTTGTGGACTTTGGAGAATTCAAGTTAGGGTTTAGGGTTAGACCTGAAATCAAAGTGAAATTGAGGCTTGTTGTGACCTTAGAACCCCTTGTGTGATGCTAATTTGGACCCAAACCTGAACATGAAACCAGAATACGGATTTACGGAATCGATATCGGGAAAAACTGTGAATCTGTGATCGTATTTAAGAATCTTCTATCACCCCGAGACCCCAAAAATAAAACTGAGTTGACAGTGAGATGTGCAAGCACCATGGAAGAACCACACAAAGCCCTTGCCCCTAATTCTTTTTTTGGGCCGCAGATTTAATCCCTCTGGCCGCAAATTGCGGCTAGAGCAGGTTGGAACCCCTTCGTTTTTGTTCTGTAGCCTTTTGCCCCATAAACTTGACCCTGGGTATGTCTAGTTTTGGCTGATTCTAGTTAGGGTACAATCTGGGTTAATTTTCTTGAGTTGGCGTATGATTTAAGACTTGTTTTAGCATGGATTTTGGTATTTGGTGATTCGTTTCTGTCGGGTGGCGTTTGGACGTCAACGACAAGTGGATATTGAACGTGTTTACATGCAAGATGATAGGTTTTTACCTATGCGAGTAGCGTGTGCTATTTTGGTTTCCGATGTGATTTTCATGTGCTTTAGCGTTGTGATATACTTGTAGGTACCCAACTTGATATTGAGGCGAAGAAGATGAAGATGGCGACATCGGCATCGACACATGAGAAGCAAGGTGAGTAGATTTATATCTACGGGGAGAAGTCGGGTGGATGGCGTATAGCACCCCCGCAGTCCGTGGTGATGTATACGAATACGTATACACACATATATTTATTATGTGTTGTTAGGACTATTGATGGTAATAATGGAATTATTGATGATAAGGATGTATTGGCTTAGTAGTGCGAAACCCTAGAGTAGTGGATGCACTCACACATGCACACATACTTGCATACATTCTTTCATTTATCTGTGCGCATATGATGGTGTGTATATCTACACATGGGTATGGGACTATGTGTTCATATACGAGATTTGAGGATGATACGTAGGATTGAGATGAGTCGATGAGATTCGATTGAGGCCGTGAGATTTGGCGACATGACAGAGTTCGTATTGAAGATTTGATATGATGGTAGCGATACCTGTTATGTGATGAGATAATGTGATATTGACTTAGATTTAGGTGGTTTTCATACCCCTCCCGATTGACTTGACTGTTGGGTCCGTAGATCGCACAGTAGGCGTTAGACTAGACCCGAGTCATACCTATTTCAAAACTAACGAATCGGGGTTATTTTAAAGATGGGCAAAAGGGATTCTGCGGATATTTTCAAACGACACATCTTTTCTTAAAACACCGTAGCCCTTATTTTACCAAAAAGCCTGATTCGTCTTATTTCAAAAGGCAAGGCTGCATGATATATTTATTGAGTTAGATTCTTTACTGTTGCGTTGATTATTTGATTCCGCATACTCATGCTATTTGCATTGCATTGCTTATGTTTATCGATATATATTATAGTCATGCTGCTAGTACACCCGCACCATTATCGATGATGCGTATGTTCCACGTACACTTGTTGCCGGCTCACACACTTCATCATCGATAATTGCCATGTCACTACACTGTAGTACTGTTGCATTCAGTATATGATTCTTTCATGACAGACTGATATGCTTACATTTCTTTTACATGTCATATACATCATGCTTTCTGATTATACGCATTGAAAGTTGCTATTTCCATGTTGTTTCTGGATTTAGGAACCGTGGGTATTTCAAAAAAGAATATGTCATTGCTTTAAAAACCCGGTTACCCTTGATATGATATTTCAGTGCGTCCACCATATGTTTTCTCGGTGCTGAGAGCGACATGTGAAACCCGATTCGAGGAGCAGACAAGCCGATTGCGGGTACATGGTGGACCCGGTATGGTTCCCCTCGGCAAGATGATCGAAGGATTTTGCCGATTGAGCCTGGAGGCGGGCGAGTACCTACCGGTGATTGGTTGGACCTGGTGGTTATCCGGAGGATACCAACCAGAGTCGATTGATGGATATGGGCGTACTGCTGGGGCCGAGGGCCGATTCAGCAGACGGAGCCCGTGGGCTGGTCCGGACTGACGGAGCCCGATATATATGAGGATTTACGTGCCGATGCTGGGCACAGTTTTCATGATATTTTCGAGTGTCGATGCTGGGCACTCCGGTTCCATGATTTTAACGTGTCGCGAGGGACACATGTGATTTATATCCTCATATTTCCATGCATATGCTGATGATATTTACATGCATGATGGTTGTTGTCATTGGGTGACGAGTGGACGGGATCCACGTACATGCAGATTTGATTACATTGATTATACCTCACATTTATGATATGCTATTACTTGAGGCACTGGCACGAGCACTTGGCACTACACTCATGTATAGAGATTACATTGCCAGTTTAGCATGCTTCAGACTTATTCATATTGAGGTTTATTTATATATGATCGTATTGACCAAGGATGGGTCATACATTCGATCTCTGCTTGTAGATATTTTTTTATTCACAAGTTGGCAACTCACCCCCGTTGTGCCACAGTTCTTGCAGGTTTTTGCCGTACAGATTCCATAGCGGCATTTCTGGCATACTGCTTCCATATGGGTGACTTGCGTTGGTAGGTAGGTTCTTTTGTATCAGAACCGCCATTGTTCCTGTATTATTCATTGTTTCTAGAAATTCCATCAACCAAAACTTGTATATTGTTTCAGACTTAGGAAACAGTGTTGTATTATTTCGACCTTAGAGTCGCGCTTGTAGTATTACGGTTTTCTGGCTGTTTTGAGTTCTTTTTGGGTTTTGATCCTCGCCCTTTGGCGTTGTATATTATTATTGCTTGCGTGGTTGTGACCGTTGATTGACGAAGAGATAACTCCCGCTTGGGGATGCCTTTTATCATTTCATATATGTTATTCTTGTTGTACCCCGTTCGGGGCCAGTTTTTACAAAGGAAACTCTGCCGAAATTTTCAGGAAAGGTTACACATTTTAAAAATGCATATTCGGCTGAGTTATTTAAAAACTTTGATTTTCGAAACATGATTTCTTTACTTCTTAAACCAGTTTTCCTTATTTACTCTTTAAATGGTTTTAGATTTCTGGGCTTTTGGCTTACTTGGATCAGATGGGGTCCTATAGACTTCATATGGTTCAAGGGCCAGTCATGTGCTCTTTCGGGTCATGACAAAGTTGGTATCAGAGCGCTAGGTTGACCTTGGTTCGAGTCTAAGTTTGACTATGTGGAGCCTAGGGCGTTATCTATATACGGAACTTAGGCTTGACCTTACGGAACTTAGACTTGGTCGAGGGGGTATTTTACCCGAACTTTCGTCGCATAGGATGACCCTTGGTTAATGGAGTAGGTAGCTTGAGTAGAGTGACGTACCGTACGTATGTTTCGCGGCATACTTACGACACGCCACTCCGCTTAAGAAACCTTAGGATGTACATTTCCTTGCACAGTATTATATTCATTCCTGTGATCTACCCTCATCGGTACTGGTTATGGTTTTGCTGCCGCGACTGTACGGGCAGAGTGAGCTACGGCTCGAGTTGCGTCAGCATGAGCTCGTCGTGGAAGAGGACTGACCAGGGCGTGATTCCAGAGACATACGATTGCATATTGAGGCGTCGTCTTATTGTGTTTTCGCTCCATGAGCGTTGGATTGATCGCTTTTACGAGATTTCCCGGATGTGCTAATCGGCACCAGAGGATTGAGTCACTGATAAAGGCCAGCCAGGATGTGATGACCGTTGATATATCGCTTATCCAGGACGATTGAGGCGCTGTTTAGCGTATAGACGAATGAGCCAGTTGTTGCTGCGAATGATGAGATATCGGCCAGATGATTGGAGCTACTGCAGCATGAGCGTATACTTAGAGATATGACGGTGAGTCGCTAGTCACCGAGGATGAATGACTAGGACATGTGGTTTGTTCGCTTATCCCGATGCGAGGTCACCAGATAGATTGAATCCAGCTAGAGGCGACTTCACACAAATTCATTGAGAGTCAATTGAGACGATCGAATGTCAGGAACCCATTTTCCAAGTTTAAAGTATTCGGAAAGACGTGCAAGCGATTCTATGGACCCTCTAGAAGAATGAAACCCTAACTCGACATAATGACCGTGTGAAAGCTTTTGAACCTTAGGGTTTACAGCAGTTCCGCGGCGCCATTAGTGAGGCTTGGGTTTGCCCTTCCACGGCTGGACCACCGATGCTGTGGTATGTACTCGATACTATTAAACTGTACCCGAGATGTTGAGCTCTTAGGGGATTATGAGGTTCTGACGAGTCGATCGGACGATTCGACATCATTCGGGTATCATGTGATGGGACACTTCTTGGGAGACTCCAGATACAAGCATAGCCGTTGGAGCGCAGTCTGTGTAGCCACGATGAGATGAGTCCGGATCAGTCGATATTGAAGCAGAGTGGAGTAAAGAGTTCGCATGAGATTTCGACGAGATGACGTTCTACTCCGCTGACATCAGAGATGCAATATGCACGCTGAGGACGTGTTCGGCTAGATATCTTCTTCTGAGTGATGAAGATACCGAGTTCGTGATTTCGAGTCCGTGTGAGGGACTTCGGATGGACCGTGGCCGAGGGCATTGCAGTGCGCAGAGAGAGACGCGACGTTGAAATGGACGATGATATAGACAAGCGGGACAAGAAGTTCATGCGAGATGCAGACGAGCTGTAATTACACCCCGTTAAGATTAAAGGTCGGATATGCATACAGAGGCGCAGGGATGCGACCAGCTTTCGAGTAGATGTTGTACTAAGGACGCAGATGTCCAGAGAGCGAGGAAAGATTACGCCAGAGTACCAGCCTCCGTACAGTTTGGCTTAGGCGAGATCAGAAGAGACCTTGAGCAGGATTCCTTCCAGTACACTGCTGCAATAAGATTTGCACCAGGAGCAGATGTGTGATGTGCATTCAGAGGACCCGAGGTCGGCGCCAGAGATGTGCTGCTTTACGAGCGGTCGTGAGGATTGACCGAGAGATGACCAGAAAAGTGCCAGAACGGAATCGTTCCTGTTAGCACACCTGACCGGGCCGATGAGCCAATGGATTGCGAGATTGGTAATCCACAGGGAAGATAAGGAACCAGAGGCAGAGGAAGCCAGCCGTGAGCAAGAGGCAAGTAGATATCTTGCGCCGCTAGCATTGGATGTACCGGCACCTTCACGACTTCGAAGGAGGATATATCGACAGCGGTATTTATGATTTGTGATTTTGTGATTTGACTATCACGTATCCGTCACTTTGGATTTCGGTATTTTGGGCGATCTATTCGCATGATTTAGTCTTGATGACTGAGTTCCATGGTATTTGTTTTCTTGCACCATGGTTGCACCTACTGGGTATTTATACCTTGCGCATAGTTATTACTCTTGAGGTATTGATTGTGATTTCATGCCTATTTTATGCCGGTGATTTGATTTACGCTTCCAGCATAGTTTTCATGTACTTTTAGTGTTTTGATTTGATTTGTGCACGTTGATGCACGCGGTTGTGAGATTTTCCATCGCGGTACACCTGATTTTGATTAAGCCGCATTGTATATTGTTTCGTGCCTCGGCTGCACCTGATTGTGACTTCATGGATTTCATACGGTTGATTTGAGGTTGTGCATATATTACGCACACGATTTGATTTTGCACTCGGTATAGCTTATATGTGTTTGTAGTGCATTGATATGTGTTTTGTGCACGCAGTTGCACACGTTTATGATTTCCTTTATACCTGGGTACACTTGGTTTTGCTGCTTACGCATTTGAGTTATTGCTTGGTATTTGTGCATGGGATGCACCAGTTCTATACTTCGTGCGTTTGTCGCACCAGTTTATGTTTCTTGCGTTTATCGCATCAGATTTATATTTCATGCCTTTGTTGCACTGGCTTTATATTTTGTGCACTACGGTTGCACCTGACTTCGATTTGATGTCATTCGATATGTCGATTTTGACCCTGATATTGATGATTGATTCCTACACTCCGTGCTTTGATTGGACTTACGCACGTTCGGCGTTGCTATTGGATTTTGTGATTCCGTGCATGTTGAGTGCGCAAGGTTTAGATTTTCATTCGTACATGATGGATGCACCGACTTGGATTTTCACGCATGTTGGGCGCATGTTTTGAGATACGATTTTGGTGCACACCAGATGCACTAAATCGAGATTCTTCGTGCATGTCAGATGCACCTGGTTTTGCTGTCAGGCACACCGGTTGCCTATGACAGATACTTCGTGCACACCCGTTGCACCTAGATGTTGTTTTGTGTACCTGTATGGCACATATATGGATTTTGATTTCCGTGCGCACCAGATGCACAGGGTGGTGTTATGTGCATTTTTGGGATTTATTCCTTTTGGAGCAGTACATTTTTGTGATATTGGATATTTGTTTTCATACTGAGCAGGACTAGTCAGAGGACAGTACCTGGATATATTTTGCATGCATTGATAGTTATTGAAGGGATTTCCAAAGAGCGAGCTATAGTCTCGGCATATATACCTACGTGTCCGATATGACACGAACCGTTTTAAAAACAAGAAAATCCTTCTAAATTGTTTTCAAAAAGGCGGAACGTACATAGTAAACAAAGGATATATACGTATATAGTTATTTTTCTTATGAAAAACGTCCGCCACTGTGTAGTATTATGTGCATCGCACGGCGATTTAAAAAGATTTGGCATGCATTTACATTAGCTATTCACATGTATAGACTGGATGTCTACATGTATAGTTCTGATCTATATCATATTGGTTTTGTATTGGATTTGAAATTTGTGTTTTTACCATGACTCCGATGATTGCGGGATGCTTGACGGAGTGTTGCTTTTGAGTTATCTTCTCAGTACTCATGCGCATGCATTGCGCTATGATGTTTTATGTATAGATGATTTCGGAGCCCCGATGACTTGGAATTTGTATTGAAATATTTTAGTATTTCGGGGTTTAAATTTAAATTCGGGGACCGAATTTCTTTAAGGGGGGTAGATTGTAACGTTTCAAAATATTAAAATATTAATTTTGGAGAATTTTTATAATTTAATATTATTTTAATGAATATTTTAATATTCCGGTATAATTAAATACAAATAAATGGGGAAAATTATGGAAAATTCTAAAATAGGGTATTTTATGGAATTAGGACATTTTAAAGTTTTTATGAATTGTTTGACACTAATTTAGTGTTAATCGCGATTAAAAATCGCTAATCGGATTTTTGGCATTTTCGTGCAAAACATGCACATATCTTTTTCTACACTTGTGTTACATTTTTCTTGCCATGGTTGTTCATTTGGGTTCACTATTGGGGTGAGAAGGAATTAGGGTTAAAGAAAAGAAAAGAAAAAGGAAAAGTGAATATATTATGAAGCATGGTGAGAGAGAGAAAGAGTAGGTGAGGTGTGTTGACTTGAACCAATCCTCCATCATTCTTCAACTCATTTCTCCCTCCCTCTTCTTCAGTTGCTGCTGCTGCTACCCCCTTGCTCTTCCTCTTCATTAAAATCATCTCCATCACACTCAAATCAACTCCAAAACCCCATCTTCCCTTCACTAAAAAGGTGCACGAGCTCGAGAGGAACGCTTTGGACTAAGGAAGAGTGGATCTTGAGGACTTTGAGCAACTCAAGAATTTTCTTGAGTTGCCAAAGGAGGTAATTTCTGCACCCTCAAGTAGTATTTCAATTTCCTTGTGCATCAATTCTAGTTTCATATCGATATTGTGTCGTTTTGTGGACTTTGGAAAATTCAAGTAAGGGTTTAGGGTTAGACCTGAAATCAAAGTGAAATTGAGGCTTGTTGTGACCTTAGAACCCCTTGTGTGATGTTAATTTGGACCCAAACCTGAACATGAAACCAGAATATGAATTTACGGAATCGATATCGGGTAAAACTGTGAATCTGTGATCGTATTTAAGAATCTGCTATCACCCCGAGACCCCAAAAATAAAACTGAGTTGACAGTGAGATGTGCAGGCACCATGGAACCACCACACAAAGCCCTACCCCCTAATTCTTTGTTTGGGCCGCAGATTTAATCCCTCTGGCCGCAAATTGCGGCAAGAACAGGTTGGAACCCCTTCGTTTTTGTTTTGTAGCCTTTTGCCCTATAAACTTGACCCTGGGTATGTCTAGTTTTGACTGATTCCAGTTAGGGTAAAATCTGGGTTAATTTTCTTGAGTTGGCGTATGATTTAAGACTTGTTTTAGCATGGATTTTGGTATTTGGTGATTCGTTTCTGTCGGGTGGCGTTTGGACGTCAACGACAAGTGGATATTGAACGTGTTTACATGCGAGACGATAGGTTTTTACCTATGCGAGTAGCGTGTGCTATTTTGGTTTCCGATGTGATTTTCATGTGCTTTAGCATTGTGATATACTTGTAGGTACCCAACATGATATTGAGGCGAAGAAGATGAAGATGGCGACATCGGCATCGGCACATGAGAAGCAAGGTGAGTAGATTTATATCTACGGGGAGAAGTCGTGTGGATGGCGTATAGCACCCCCACAGTCCGTGGTGATGTATATGAATACGTATACACACATATATTTATTATGTGTTGTTAGGACTATTGATGGTAATAATGGAATTATTGATGATAAGGATGTATTGGTTTAGTAGTGCGAAACCCTAGAGTAGTAGGTGCACTCACACATACACACATACTTGCATACATTCTTTCATTTATCTGTGCGCATATGATGGTGTGTATATCTACACATGGGTATGGGACTATGTGTTCATATACGAGATTTGAGGATGATACGTAGGAATGAGATGAGTCGATGAGATTCGATTGAGGCCGTGAGATTTGGCGACATGACAGAGTTCGTATTGGAGATGTGATATGATGGTAGCGATATCTGTTATGTGATGAGATAATGTGATATTGACTTAGATTTAGGTGGTTTTCATACCCCTCCCGATTGACTTGACTGTTGGGTCCGTAGTTCGCATAATAGGCGTTAGACTAGACCCGAGTCATACCTATTTCAAAACTAACGAATCGGGGATATTTTAAAGATAGGAAAAAGGGATTCTGCGGATATTTTCAAACGACACATCTTTTCTTAAAACACCGTAGCCCTTATTTTACCAAAAACCCTGATTCGTCTTATTTCAAAAAGCAAGGCTGCTTGATAAATTTATTGAGTTAGATTCTTTACTGTTGCGTTGATTATTCGATTCCGCATACTCATGCTATTTGCATTATATTGCTTGTGTTTATCGATATATATTACAGTCATGCAGCTAGGACACCAGCACCATTATCGATGATGCGTATGTTCCACGTACACTTGTTGCCGGCTCACACACTTCATCATCGATAATTGCCATGTCACTACACTGTAGTACTGTTGCATTCGGTATATGATTCTTTCATGACAGACTGATATGCTTACATTTCTTTTACATGTCATATACATCATGCTTTCTGATTATACGCATTGAAAGTTGCTATTTCCATGATGTTTCTGGATTTGGGAACCGTGGGTATTTCAAAAGAGAATATGCCATTGCTTTAAAAACCCGGTTACCCTTGATATGATATTTCAGTGCGTCCACCATGTGTTTTCTCGGTGCTGCGAGCGACATGTGAAACCCGATTCGAGGAGCGAACGAGCCGATTGCGGGTACATGGTGGACCCGGTATGGTTCCCCTCGGCAAGATGATCGAAGGATTTTGCCGATTGAGCCTGGAGGCGGGCGAGTACCTACCGGTGATTGGTTGGACCTGGCGGTTATCCGGAGGATACTGACCAGAGTCGATAGATGGATATGAGCGTACTGCTGGGGCCGAGGGCCGATTCCGCAGACGGAGCCCGTGGGCTGGTCCGGACTGACGGAGCCCGATATATATGAGGATTTACGTGCCGATGCTGGGCACAGTTTTCATGATATTTTCGAGTGTCGATGCTGGGCACTCCGGTTCCATGATTTTAACGTGTCGCGAGGGACACAGGTGGTTTATATCCTCATATTTCCATGCATATGCTGATGAAATTTACATGCATGATGGTTATTGTCATTGGGTGACGAGTGGACGGGATCCACGTACATGCAGATTTGATTACATTGATTATTCCTCACATTTATGGTATGCTATTACCTGAGGAACTGGCATGAGCACTTGGCACTACACTCATGTATAGAGATTACATTGCCAGTTTAGCATGCTTCAGACTTATTCATATTGATGTTTATTTATATATGATCGTATTGACCTGGGATGGGTCATACATTCGATCTCTGCTTGTAGATATTTTTCTATTCACGAGTTGGCAACTCACCCCCGTTGTGCCACAGTTCTTGCAAGTTTTTGCCGTACAGATTCCATAGCGGCATTTCTGGCACACTGCTTCCATATGGGTGACTTGCGTTGGTAGGTGTGTTCTTTTGTATCAGAACCGCCATTGTTCCTGTATTATTCATTGTATCTAGAAATTCCATCAACCAAAACTTGTATATTGTTTCAGACTTAGGAAACAGTGTTGTATTATTTCGACCTTAGAGTCGCGCTTGTAGTATTACGGTTTTCTGGTTGTTTTGAGTTCTTTTTGGGTTTTGATCCTCGCCCTTTGGCGTTGTATATTATTATTGCTTGCGTGGTTGTGACCGTTGATTGACGAAGAGCTAGCTCCCGCTTGGGGATGCCTTTTATCATTTCATATATGTTATTCTTGTTGTACCCCGTTCGGGGCCAGTTTTTACAAAGAAAACTCTGCCGAAATTTTCAGGAAAGGTTACACATTTTAAAAATGCATATTCGGCTTAGTTATTTAAACACTTTGATTTTTGAAACATGATTTCTTTACTTCTTAAACCAGTTTTCCTTATTTACTTTTTAAATGGTTTTAGATTTCTGGGCTTTTGGCTTACTTGGATCAGATGGGGTCCTATAGACTTCATATGGTTCAAGGGCCAGTCACGTGCTCTTTCGGGTCGTGACAATTAATGGGATTGGTTAGGACAGTCGTGCGGCCTTGTTTACTGTGTCAAGGGCTCGTACGGGTGGGTTTAATGCAATCCAGCATAATGACGGGTTGACCTTGACTAGGACTCTTTGATTTGTTGACTGTGTCATGGTCACTTAGGTCCTAGGGGTAAGAATCACATCGGGAGTTTCTAAAGAAACTGAAACTTGCCAGGCATGCGCATAACTTCTGGAATGTGATAACGTGAGTGGATTCCGTCACGTTATCATGCAATGATAGTTGGATCCCGATTCCCACTGATGAGTTGGTTTACTCTTCGAGTGATCCCGACTAATTCTTCTTTCAGGTTTGGAGGAGAATTTGAGGATACAGTGGGAGGTTTTCTGATTAGATAAGTTGATAACCATTCTGATCTAGGTTAGAGTGCACGTTGAGTGTTTCTTTTCTCTCTCTCTTTAGCAGCAACCATGACCCGACCCTTGACTATGACTCAGTGACCAAGTTGACCGAAGCTTCTTAAACACTGGCTTTTGGATTGTCAGAGTTGCATACCTCATTGCCACTCCTACTTTTACCCTTTTCTCCAGAATACCCCGTTTTACTACGAACGTCCACTTCCATTGGATAAAACCATCGTATGGTTATATACGAACTCGAAGGAACTTGTTCCAGATTCGAGGATGGTTTCCAGTTCTGGAGAAAACGAATTGGACTATTCAGTTGTCTTTTCCTTTTTACCTTCTCTCAGGTTGCAAGTGCTCTTTGGATTAGGACAATACACCTATTACGCTTATTGGATAGTCTTCTTCCAAAGCATAGGCAGGTGCCGAACGGTAGGGAATGAAGAAAACCAATTAGCCTAACGATGGTGTACAAAAGGTAATAAGTTAAGACAAATAAAGGGATTAGTAAGAGGGCAAAGTAAATTGCGATTGCTATCATTCACGACCAAACCAAGTATTTCATCGCCACTCCTACTTCACCTTTGTGTTTCTCCAGAACACCTCGTATCACTATGAAGATCCACAGTTTATTGGATACTCCATCGTATTGTTACATACAAACTCGAAGGAACTCGTTCCAGTTCCGGGATGGATTCTGGTTCAGGAGAAATAGGAATAAGGTTTTATTCAGTTGTCTTTTATCTTCACCTTCTCTCAGGTTACGAGTACTCCTAGGATTAGGAGGGTACACCCATTATGCTTATTGGATAGTTTTCTTCCAAACCATAGGCTGGTGTCGAACGTTAGGGAAGGAAGAAAACCATTTAGCCTAAAGGGGTATACAGAAGGTAATGACTAAAGGCATATAAAGGGATTTGGAGAGATGGCAAAAGAAATATACCGTTATAGTTGTGAATCTGATAATGGAAGAGGTATTGTTAAGAATACCAGGATACCCCTTCGAAACATTTACATGTTTCAGTTTCACTGTGTACTGTTAAAAGAAAAACTGATTTCCCAATTAGTCCTTGCTCCAGGGTATGTATTTACCAGGTTTGATTCTCACATCTGTATGGTTTTACAGATGATGAGTGGGAGTATGTTATTGGGAATTGGGTGATCATCCTCATTATATCGGGATTCATTGTAATTGGTGATATTTGAGGAAATCGCCTGGGTTGTTTATCGGATGGCAAATATTTGGTTTTGAATATCCGTTGTTATGCACCAATTTCAAATTGATATATCTGTACGTTTATTTTTATAAAGTGAGATATAACATTTTGAAATTATGTCTATGACATTTACCTTTATCAGTGGATGGTTAGGTAAGGAGCATTAAACAGTGGTGTAAATCTTCTTAACCATAAGTACAGTTTTCAACCTACGACACACAGAGAATGAGTTATTAGACTCAAGGGATTTATACAGAGTATTGTATGTTGTCCAATGTCCGTTAGGACAGAGGGGTTGGTCCTCGTACTATATTCGGTTTACTTATGACTTCTCTAGTTTTTAGACAAGTCTTTCGTAGAAACACAAGGTCCAAGTTTTGAGAAGTTATAGATATATGAATAAAGTAGAGAACCAGGTATTGCAAGTATCAGGATTCTTCAAGGTGATCGAAGATGTAGATACTTGTGTATGGTATTCAGTTGATAGTAATGATTAAGAGAACTTGCTTCTCTTTCAGGTTACTCATAGTTGGAAGCACTCCTAAGTAGAGTAACGTTGATCGTCCTCCTTCCATTTAGTTGACATGCACTGGAGACAGCTGCATGATTTGAATCTGGTTCCAATTAAATCAGTGCCTCTATTTCTATATTGGATATATAATAGTTCATATCTTAATATTGTTAAGGTACGGGGAGCTGTCCAGCTTATGCTTAAAACCAGACTCTGGATAACTCAAGGCACGTTTCTGTAATGACTGTTTGTGGGTTGACCCGGGCTATGATGAGGGTTGATTTTCTACCATCTGGAAGATCAATTGTGATATTGTTCTTGACTCGCCACAGTTTTAATAAAAATGTATTTTTTCAGAAAACAAAAGTGGGAGTATGGTAGAACTGGAAGTGATTCCAGAACCGTAAACGATTACTGAAAATTTGATAAGAACCTAAAGATTCAATCTGGTTTGAAATACCATTAGGCCACTTCGCAGATATGGTGGGTAACCTCAGGCACTCGAGAGGTACTTCGGTAGCCTCAAGGATGGTGGCAGGGAGGTTCTTGTTTACCCAGACTTGCCATTGCTGTTGTTCCAGACTGTGAGACCCGACAGGAGGATGAGTATAGCGTCGTTCTGAACTAGCTTTAGAAGTGTACGTGTATACGATTCTGCCAGAGGGTTGTCGTAGTCAGTGGGAGCAGCGGAGGCATTGGTGGACAAGTAGCTTATGTCTATCTATAGACTAAAGCAGATATAGCGGAGTTAGATCATCTATTTCTGATGTGACAGTCATAGGTTTGACTTCATCAGAATAGGGGATGGATCTGTTAAGAAGGTAGTAGGGTGTGATGTCCTTGTATTTGGGTGACGTACACAGAGTAAGAAGTGAAATTCTTATACTACGGTCGGTTATACTTTGGTTGTCACACAGTGGTTTCTCCACTAAGGACTTGGATATTCTATCAGATATTCTGGTTACTAGATCTATGGTTTTAGATCTAGATTTGGGTAGTTTCCCAATCTGGGTACTTCGACAGTATTCTAAAGGTGTATTTAGAATGGACGACTCCTGGCACGGTAGTGTACCTGCAGGTGATGGAGTCACCCTCTCTAAAGGTGTCTTACAGACTAAAGGGGAGAGGGATGTGCATGATCGGCAGATCACATGCTTAGGCAATTGAGTCAATCATGAGATGTCAAGTACCACACCAGATATTGTTTTTGCATTAGACGCAATAAGTTGATATTGATCCAATCCTGGAGAAACATTCGGAAGCAGTTTTAGAACATAAGTGGCTGTTTTAGGGATATAATAACAACAGCCTCTTTTAGGAGATAGTTATCATTCCCAGCTTCCAAGGTGACCTGGATGACAGAGTGACTGTCAGAGTTATAGTTTTCCCTCTGACGAGGGGCAGTGTTTTGGACAGGTGATCCAAGCGGACACCGAGGGAGGCATTACGCAGGATACTGATTAAGTTTAGTTGACGATACAGTCTAAGAAGTTTGGATTTGGAGTTCATTTATGAACTAGGTCCTATCAGATATCCATATATATTCTAACACAGGTATTGCTCATTTCGGGAGATAGGTTTCTCCACGAACTTGAGATAAAGAGAGACATAGAAAGAAAAATCAAGGCGGATCCACTAGCTGAGGCTATTCCTCCAACACAATAGTTTCGCAAACGGGTTTTGTGAGACTGATTGGCAGAGGAGTTGGGTGTTCGGTATCACATGAGCTGTGAGTATGCGACATCGCAATAATTAGCCTTGAGTGCAAGTGGGAGATTGTTGGATATAGTGCCCTCAGAGTCAATTATTGGATCACAGGCACGTGATTGCAATGATTGAGAGAGGACCTATACCGGTAGGACAGTCTTACTCGAGAGGTTTGTATACTATCTGGTTTGTCTTTATCATCGTGTACATGCTTTAGGTGACATTGTAGTTCACTATTACACGTTGATATAGAGAATAGTATGCTACTATGGTTTGTCTTTATCAGTCGTGTACAGCTTTAGGTGACATGTTCACTAGATCCTGCTTGACTACCAACAGTATGATGGCGATCATATACGTGAGAGTTAGGTAGTCCATAAGCACATCCTGAAAAGTGGTCCTTAGTCGAGGGAGTTTCGTGACAGGGCATCGATACTCCGGAGTAGACTAGTGTATACAGTCGAGACCCCGACCAGGGGCGGTGGCCGGTCTCATAAGCCACTGGTTTCAGTTGGTTCACCTAAGATGTATACAGGTGCTCATTGGGTTATGAGTACACCGGACAGGACTCGCCGGGAATATGCTAGTTGGGATTATACCAGACGTCAGATAGCAGTTCCCTGGTGACATGTGTACAGGTTAGTTCATCGACCTGAGATCGTCATTTGTCTCGTGTGAGTTCCTACTGTACATTGATTACTACCCTACCTTGGCTCAAAGGAGTCGTGCAAATAGGTTTTAGTTGGGTACAGTCCCGAGCCACATGGAGGCAGTGAGCGAATCAGCAGGGGTTTCGTCTCTCCCGGTATTGGGGATGAGATCACGCTGTGTCTAGGAGAGCCATTACATAAAGCCCTCGGCCGAGACAGGAGATTTACTGGTAGGTATTCCAGTGGTATCTCAGGGTGTTCTGGGCTACACTCCGACACGAATTGTACCGCCTTTGGGGGTCTGACTTTTACCAACCCCCTAGGCCCGCCATGCGATGCTCATAGACGAACGGACCAGACTGTATAGATATTGTCACAGACAGGCTCAGTAGGGTGTCAGGATGAGTTCGCTCATCAACTTCCCTTTTGGTCAATACTTGGTTGCCCGTTACGTACGGCTAATACCTCTAACGTGCTAGTGGTTAAATCCATAGCCAAAGTATTAACGAGTCTTTAGAGTCCCCCACAGACAGTTTCTCAAGTTTCGGGCGAAACGTTGTAGAGGTCGTATGATATATGGCAGGGTTCGATCATATACGTGCGGTATTGCATGGATCATGATCGGACGGATCATACTAGTGGGCTTTGGTTTAAGCCGGATCCTAGTATTAGATTTGTTGGATTACTTTAGTCTCATCGCATTCGCATTCAGTCGGAATGCGGATGCAGGTATGTATATACAGGTGAGGGGTATCCTTGTGATCCTTCACGAGTTTACTTTAGATGTTGCTGTATCTTTTTATTATGGCAAATATTTGGATTAATGTTTGCTTATGGAAATAATGAGCTAGAATTTCATCATGACATGCATTAAATGTGACATGGACTTCACTAGTGACTCATGGACTCTTTTTTAGCAAAAATGTCACATTAGTGGATTGATTTGGGTTGATATGACGAGAGAGGAGAGAGAGGGGGGCTGCCTTGAGTGAGCTTGGTCTCATATTATTTTTTTTCACTCTCTCTCACTCTTATGCTATCACAACACAAGAAAAGAAAAGGAAAAAGAAAGCTCCTTCTTCTTCTTCTTCCTCTAGCTCATTATCCCCATCAATGGCTTCATCTCTAACCTCCATCCAAATCCATGGATGCAAGATACAAAATTATCACAAACATTCTCTACAACACCTTGGACACGTCGGCTAGCACACTTCGTGCCCGAGTTGCTTCGGATGAAGCGGGAGCCTGTAAAAAGACTCGTAGATGTGGCGCCTTTTCCGACGAGGAGATCAAGACCGGAGATGCCGTGAGGAGCTTAGGATGGTGGCTGAAGACCGAAGGACATGGATCGATCGGTATAGCCTCTCTATCCCTTCTCTAGTTAGATGGTAGTAGGTTAATGGTTCGATCCAGGTTTTAAGCATACGATAGCGTCGGTTTTCAAGTTAAGAAAAATTTTCGTTTCCGCATTTTGGCCTCGGAAAGACGGCCGGGGCGCTACCGTAGTCTTACATATACAAGGGTTAATATTCGACATCCTGTAGGGCAACTTGGGGGATGGTGTGTTGGATATATATGCCCTAGAAGCCAGTATTGTATATGTATACATATGGATACTAGGGATATGTATATACATGACAATCTTGCTCAGTTTTATAGTATATTATTTGACTTGTCTTTGTCAGGATATGTGTATTTATTTGTATTGTTGTTATATCTAGCTTGCACATATTGATAAAGACTTGATACGGTAGTATACTATTATGGTTTGTCTTTATCTTAACATGGCATATGTCATACTCGTTATTTCATATTGCGGTTGCATGTTGATAAAGCCCCTTGGATCTTGCTTGACTACCTGCGTTGTGATAGCGATCATACTTATGGGAGCAGGGTAGTCCATAAGCCCATCCTTAAATGGTCCCTAGTCGCGTGAGTATCGAGACTGGGCATTGATACTCCAGAGTAGACTGGTGTATACGTTTCTAGCCCCGTCGGGGGATGGTTGGTCCCGCAGCCATTGGTTTGATGCACTTAAGGTCGTATACATGTGCTCACTGGGTGTGAGTACACTGGACGGACTCGCCGAGAACTTCCATGTGGTACTATACCTATCGTCAGATGGAAGTTCTCAGGTGACATGTGTACAGCTTAGTTTTTGGACCCGAGATCGCCATTTGTCTCGTGTGAGTTCCTACTAAACTTTGATCACTACCCTGCCATGGCTCTACTGAGTCATGCAAACAGGTTTTGGTTAGGTTCAGTCCCGAGCCACGTGGAGGCAGTGAGCGATTGTTGGGGATTCGTCTCTCCCGGTACAGGGAGTCGATATCGCACCGTGATTCGATTGGTCAGGACCATAAGACCTTGGCCGAGGCAGTTGGGACTTACTGATTGGTTGATCAGTAGTTTCCCGGATTGGTCCTGAGCCACATCGGCACGACTTATCAGGTTATTAGGGTCTGACGTTCGCCATCCCCTAGACCCGGTATGCGATACTCTTTGATGAAGAGACCGGACTGTACGGATATTGTCACGGATAGGCTCAGTAGGAGTTCGGTCGAGTTTGCTCGTCGGCCTTCCTTTTTGACAGGTACCTGGGTAGCCGTTACGTACAGCTAGTGCCGCTGACGTGCTTGTGGTTAAACCCACTGCCAGAGTACCGTCGAGTCTTTAGAGTCCCACACAGAGGGTTTCCCTGATTCAGGAAAAATGATGTAGTGGCCGTATTGGATACGTGCAGGGTTCGATCGATTGATGTACTTTGTACTCGGAATTTCGATCGGACAGTTGGTGATACTAGCTGGCTCGGGTTTGAGCCGGATTATTAAATCAGGTATTGATTTAACAATTTACATATATGTATTTCAATGCATATATTCTAATATTACGTTCTTCGTGTTATTCTATCTCTTTGCGCATTCGGATTTTTATCCTAATGCAGGTATGTATATAAAGTAGATTGAAATCCGTATTTATTCCAGATTTCCTTCTAGAAGGTGGCCACCTCATTTTTTATTTTCCATTTATTTTGTAAATGGAAATGATGTGTAAAGTGAGAGGTAAGGGAGGAATGGAGTTGACCATGATTCAATAGTTAACAAATGAATTTATAATTCATTTTGGAGTTACTATTGAAGCATGGTTGCTAATTGTTTAATGAAAGAATTCATACACAAAACCTATGTGTGTGTTTTCTCTTTCATGAATGGTTCATTATTTTCTTGAGCTCCCATTTACTCTTCATCTCCTCCTTCCTCTCTAGCTTCCTCCACCTTCATCTTCTTCTTCTTCTTCACTACCTTCTCATGTGTTGAGAATCAAGTGAAGAGGCAAGAAAGAGATAGCTTCACACTTAGAACTCCAAACTACATCCTAGATTACTTGGACTGGCATCCTAAGTTCTTTAGTTGCTCTTTTGACACTTAGCAAAGTGCTTGATCCATGGATCACATCCTTCGAGCGGATCATCTACGACAAAGGAGGGATGGAGAACAAGCACGATCCCGGAGGACCGATGGAGACGGAAATGGAGATCGACCAAGTTCAAGGTGGCCGCTTGGAGCACATGACGAGGAGAGAAGACCGAAGGACTTGAGGCTCTTGGTATAACTTCTTCATCATAGTAGATGACTCTCATAGTATAGCTAGCTAGGTTTATGGTAAAGATCCGGGTTAAGATTTATTCTAGTGCCAAGTTTCGTTTCGCTATAAAATTTTTGTTCTACATTTGGCCACGGAAATCGGCCGGGGCGCTAGGGTAACCCTTCATGGTATCAGAGCCAGCCCATAAACCCTAGTCTAGCAAGTTTAAACAATGTTAAAACAACGAAACCGAAATGACTCCGTAACAACAACACCAAACGGCACTTTCTGTTGTTTTTTAAAAGTCTTCAAAATTTTTTTAAAACATGTGCAGAATGCTCCTTACACTATGATATGAACACAGACCAAAAACGACACATTTCCAACACCAAGTGGCCGGCCAAAACCCCCAAAATTCCGGCCTCCTCGATTTTTTGGTGTCCCCCTATGTTGTGTTTTGGTCTGTGGTCTTGTCTCTTGAAGTTTGGGTTTCTGGTGTTGTTTTTTTTTTGCCCAAGTTTGATTCTCTGTGGTTTTCAGTTCAGGGAAACTTGGAGTGTTACGAAGTCATTAAATTTAATACTGTTTAACAGTTTACAGTACTTTCACTTTTATCTGCGACCGTGAATGTCACTCGATCGGTAAAACTCGTCTGATTGCTATATGTTCCTTTAGACGGGTTTTGCGAACGTGACATTCGTGTTGATGTTTTGTGGTTGTGCTGTGATTGTGGTTGGATAGTCTTGACGGATAGCATGTGATGCATTGTTAGAAATACAGTTTATATTCATTTGTACATTTGTTATTGCGGGGCGAGCATCCGACATATGGATTGCCGTCTTTGCCGAATTGTATATTATTTTGGGGCACGACCGGGCTGAGGTCGATGTCACCGTTTGTACATATTATTTTCTTATTCTGTACTAGGATTACCCCACGATGGAGTGCATGGATAGCCGGGTTCTATAAGGAAACAAGACCGCGTCTCATGGCGATGAGACGAAAGGGGGCTTCATTCTTATGGCGTTGAAACGGAGGGGGTTTCATTCTAGAATTGGCGGTCTATTCGCCGCACTCGTAGGGGGTACATGTTTTCATTGCACAGGCTATCCACACGACAGGAAACGTCGGGTTTTATTTGCGGCTCAAATAAAACCTGGGGCTCCAAGATTATCCACCATTCTGTATTGTTGACTGTGATTCTGTGATAATGTTTATTATCATGCCTGGGACGAATGTTATATATACTTATATATATACTAGTAGATGTTGTATATGTTTTGCACCCGCGCTAGTCCAGCCCCCCGCTCTGTCGTTAGTTAAGTAACCTAACGGATGATGACGGGGCCCAGTAGCCAATGCGGATGGCATATACGTACATCATATTTTCGTTCTTTTCTGGTGTGATAGGTTACAAAATTGATGGGGCCGCATTAATTGTGATTAATGCAAGATAATAAACCTAAAAGATGTTGTTGGAACCAAGCTTTAAATACTGACATTACAGACGTTCTCTTTTGCTTTGCATCGTGGTATCCAATTTGGAATATCCTGCACCTCATTCGACGAGGCAAGGGCCAAGATCCCTTCACCGGGAGTGACCCCTTGAGTAAAAGTTTGCGTCAACGTAATAACTTCACTATAGTCGATTATTTTTTCTTTGTATTGTGGTATTTATTTTGGAATATCCTGCACCTCATTCGACGAGGAAAGAGCCGAGATCCCTTCACAGGGAGTGACCTCTTTAGCAAAGGTTTTCGCCACTATATATTTACAAAACTACTCAGGTTCCTTCAACGATATCAAGTTCATTACGTTAACGGGTTTTTCGCCAAAAACCCAGCCGTAGCCCTCCGTCATTTCTTACAAGTATTACTTAGTATTCGAGCTGTGTATTTTGGCATTGTCAAGGCGTAGTGATCAGTAGCTGAGTATTGCTTGTTTGTTGCTTTATTTCAGATTATTTAGGACAGCCGCATAGCTACGTTGGCATTGTCAAGGGATATGCGGGTGGGTCTAAGTTAATTAAGATAATGACGGGCCGAACATGACTAGCGGCTTATGATATGTTGGCATTGTCAAGGTTATAAAGCCGTTAGGGGTAAAAACCACATCGGGAGTTTTGAACATACATAAAACTTGGAGATTCAGCATACCTTCTAGAGTCTGGTGACTAGTATGGATTCCATCTAGTACATCATACAATGATAGTTGGATCCCGATCCCACTGATGAGTAGGATTACTCTTGGAAGATTTTCTCACTTAACAATCAATGTTATAAACCAAGTACATGTCTAGAAAGGTGTTAGCGGGGCTACGCCTCCAGGGAAAAGAGGTTTTGTAATCAAGGAACTTCGCGAAAGCGTTGGAAAACCTCCCTCGAAGTACTAACACCCGCCTGGCTGAAAGGTTAAGCAAGTATTGTTACGTGCGATTAATCCTGACTAGTTCTTCTTTTAGGGTTTGAAGAAGAATTTGAGGAAATAGTGGGAGCCATCCTGGTTAGATAAATTAATAAGCAATCTAATCTTGCAAGAGCGCACGCTGAGTGTTTTCCTTCTCTCTCTCCAGGTAGCAACCATTTCACGCCCTAATCAAGATAATAAAATGTATCGCTTGACCGATCCAAATTCTTATTCGGGGATGGGGAATGTCGGTTCAGCTCTAACTTACGACAACAGTCATAAGTGTGAGCAAAGGAAAGAGGATTGTATGGATTCCAAGGAGACCCCATCGAAGAAGAAGCATACTAATGCATCTACTTCGGGTGTTCTTCTAATTGAGAACAGCTTTTTAGTCAGCCCTACCTCCTTGATACTAGATACCGGATCAGGATCTCATATCTGTAATTTATTGCAGGGACTGAGAAAATGTAGGATAGTTGGACCTGGTGATATGTCCCTCAGAGTAGGGAACGGAGCACAAGTTAATACTGCAGCTGTCGGTGAATATCACCTAGTGTTGCCAAATGGCAATGCTACGATTTTAAACAATTGCTACTATGTACCTTCCATGCTTTGCAACATCATATCAGTTTCTTTACTTGATAAAGATGGATATAACTTTGTTCTTGATAGAAATATCATGAACATTCACCTTGATTAGGTACTGGTTGCAGAAGGTACACTGTGTAATGTATCTATGTTCTAAATCAGAATACAGTTCTCAATGTACAAAACGCACGCAAGAGGAAGAGTTCAGATACGAACGAATCCTACTTGTGGCATTGTAGACTTGGTCATATCGGAGAGAAAAGACTAAGTAAGTTGCATAAAGATGGACTCTTGAATACGTTCGAATTTTCATCTTATGAAACTTGTCAGTCTTGTCTCAAAGGAAAAATGACCAAATCTCCGTTCACCGGACATGGAGAAAGAGCAGCAGAGCTCTTGTGACTCATATAAAGTGATGCATGTAGTCCGTTATCTATACATGCAAGGGGTGGGTTCTCGTACTTCATCACATTCACTGACGATCTCTTTAGATTCGGATATGTGTATCTTATGAAACACAAATTTGAAGCTTTTGAGAAATTCAAAGAATTCAGAAACAAAGTAGAGAACCAGATTGGCAAAAGTATTAAGATCCTCTGGTCTGATAGGGGAGGAGTACTTGAGCACGGAATTCCTAAATTACTTAAAAGAGAATGCAATTCTCTCTCAGCTTACTCCTCCTTATACACCACAGCGCAACGGTGTATCGGAGCGGAGGAATCATACCCTATTGGATATGGTTTGCTCCATGATGAGTGACACTGAGTTGCCTCTTTCATTTTGGGGACTTGCGCTTGAAACAGCAGCGTACTTGTTGAATCAGGTTCCATCTAAATCTGTGCCTAAAACTCCATATGAAATATGGAGTGGTAAAAGACCATATCTTGAACGTATTAAGATATGGGTTTGCTCGGCCTATGTAAAGGTACAAAATCCGGAAAAGCTTAAGGCACGATCAGTTTTGTGCAAATTTGTGGGATATCCTAGAAATTCTCTGGGATATCTGTTCCACCACACTGAGGAACAGAAGGTGTTCGCTTCGCGCCACCTTTTTAGAGTGGCAATTTCTTGCAAAAGAAATAAGTGGGAGCACGGTAGAATTGGATGAAACATTAGATCCACAAACTCAAACTGAGGATTTAGTAGAACCAGAAAATTAAATAGTCCCAGACGAATCTCAGCCACTCCGCAGATCTGTTAGGGTTTCTCATCCGCTCGAGAGATACTATGGTTTTCTCATAGACGGGGATCAAGAGGATTGCATCTTGGAAGAAGATGATCCTACCAGTTTCAGACAGGCCATTATCAGTAGGGACTCAGATAAGTGGCTGGATGCTATGCAATTTGAAATGGAGTCCATGTACACCAATAAAGTGTGGACCCTGGAAGTTGCTCCACCTGGGGTAAAACCCGTTGGATGCAAATGGATCTATAAGAAGAAGTTTGGTGTAGATGGGCAAGTGGAAACCTATAAGTCTAGACTTGTTGCAAAAGGTTTTCGTCAAAGACCAGAGTGGACTATAATGAAACCTTTTCTCCAATGGCTATGCTCAAATCCATTCGGACCCTGCTTGCCATTGCTTCCTTCCATGACTATGAGATCTGGCAGATGGACGTAAAAACGGCTTTTCTAAACGGAAGTTTAGAAGAGTGCGTTTACATGGATCAGCCAGAAGGTTTTATAGACAGTGGGAGCAACGGAAAGGTGTGCAAGATGCTTAAATCCATTTATGGATTAAAGCAGGCATCACGGAGCTGGAACATCTGTTTTGATGAAACAATCAAATACTTTGACTTCATCAAAAATGAAGATGAGCCATGTATTTATAAGAAGATTGTAGGCCGGACTGTCGTGTTCCTAGTCTTGTACGTGGACGACATTCTTTTGATAGGAAATGACATTCCTATGCTACAATCGGTCAAGCTATTCTTATCACAAAGGTTCTCCATGAAAGACCTAGGTGATGCCTCGTACATTCTGGGGATCAAGATCTACATAGATAGATCCAAGAGATTATTGGGACTTTCGCAGTCCAGGTACATAGAGACCTACTAAAGAGATTTAGTATGGAAGATTCCAAGTGCTGTAACATACCCGCATTGCATAGATGTCTCCCAAGACTGACGAGAAGAGGGTTCACATGAGCACTATACCCTACGCTTCGGCGGTAGGATCTATAATGTATGTGATGCTGTGTACAAGACCAGATGTAGCTTACGTGCTAAGCGTGGTGAGCCGGTATCAGTCAGACCCAGGTGAGAACCACTGGACGGCAGTAAAGAACATTCTCAAGTACCTGAGAAAGACTAAGGAGATGTTCTTAGTTTACGGTAATGGAGACCTCAGGGTCGAGTCCTTTACCGACTTAAGCTTCCAGAGTGATAAGGATGACAAGTCTGTGTCGGGTTTTGTGTTTACCCTCAACGGAGGGGCGGTATGTTGGAAGAGTTCCAAACAGAATACCGTCACAGATTCGACGATGGAGGCTGAATACATTGCTGCAAGCGATGCCGCAAAAGAGGCGGTCTGGATGAAGAAGTTCATAGTTGAACTTCAGGTAGTTTCCTCCATTGTTGACCCAATACCAGTGTATTATGATAACAATGGGGCTATAGCTTTAGAGAAGGAACCATGGTCCCATCAGAAATCCGGGCACATCTTAAGGCGGTATCACCTGATCAGGGAGATCGTAGATCGCCAGTAGATCGAGGTCCGGAGAGTGGATACGAAATATAACACGGCGGATCCATTTACAAAGGCCCTCCCTCAAGCATAGTTTGAGCGACTTTCTGAGATGTTGGGTATGCGGTACGCCCGCAGCTGGCCTTAGTGCCGACGTTGGGTATTCGGTACGCCAATTACTGGCCTTTAGTGCAAGTGGGAGATTGTTGGATATATATGCCCTAGAGGCCAGTATTGTATATGTATACATATGGATACTAGAGATATGTATGTACATGACAATCTTGCTCAGTTTTATAGTATATTATTTGACTTGTCTTTGTCAGGATATGTGTATTTATTTGTATTTTTGTTATATCTAGCTTGCAAATATTGATAAAGGCTCGATACGGTAGTATACTATTATGGTTGTCTTTATCTTAACATGGCATATATCATACTCGTTATTACATATTGCGGTTACATGTTGATAAAGCCCCTTGGATCTTGTTTGACTACCTGCGTTGTGATGGCGATGATACTTGTGGGAGCATGGTAGTCCATAAGCACATCCGTAAATGGTCCCTAGTAGCGTGAGTATCGAGACTGGGCATTGATACTCCAGAGTAGACTGGTGTATATGTTTCTAGCCCTGTCGGGGGATGGTTGGTCCCCCAGCCATTGGTCTGATACACTTAAGATCGTAAACAGGTGCTCACTGGGTGTGAGTACACTGGATGGACTCGCCGAGAACTTCCATTTGGTACTATACCTATCGTCAGATGGAAGTTCTCAAGTGACATATGTACAGGTTAGTCTTTGGACCCGAGATCGGCATTTGTCTCGTGTGAGTTCCCACTGAACTTTGATCACTACCATACCACGGCTCTACTGAGTGGTACAAACAGGTTTTGGTTGGGTTCAGTCCCGAGCCACGTGGAGGCAGGGAGCGATTGTCGGGGATTCGTCTCTCCCGGTATAGGGAGTCGATATCGCACTGTGATTCGATTGGTCAGGACCATAAGACCTTGGCCGAGGCAGTTGGGACTTATTGATAGGTTGATCAGTAGTTTCCCGGATTGGTCCTGAGCCACATCAACACGACTTATCAGGTTATTAGGGTCTGACGCTCACCATCCCATAGACCCAGTATGCGATACTCTTTGACGAAGAGACCGGATTGTACGGATATTGTCACGGATAGGCTCAGTAGGAGTTCGGACGAGTTTGCTCGTCGGCCTTCTTTTTCGACAGGTACCTAGGTAGCCGTTACGTACAGCTAGTGCCGCTGACGTGCTTGTAGTTAAACCCACTGCCAGAGTACTGTCGAGTCTTTAGAGTCCCACACAGAGGGTTTCCCTGATTTAGGAAAAATGATGTAGTGGCCACATTGGATACGTGCAGGGTTCGATCGATTGATGTACTTTGTACTCGGACTTTCGATCGGACAGTTGGTGATACTAGCCGGTTTGGGTTTAGGCCGGATTATTAAATCAGGTATTGATTTATTAATTTACATATATGTATTTCGATGCATATATACTAGCATTACGTTCTTCATGTTATTCTATCTCTTTGCACGTTCGGATTTTTATTCGAATGCAGGTATGTATATACAGTAGATTGAAATCCGTATTTATTACAGATTTCCTTCTGGATGGTGGCCACCCCATTTTGTATTTTCCATTTATTTTGTAAATGGAAATGAGGTGTAAAGTGAGAGGTATGGGAAGAATAGAGTTTACCATGCTTCAATAGTTAAAAAATGAATTTATAATTCATTTTAGAGTTACTATTGAAGCATGGTTGCTAATTGTTTAATGAAAGAATTCATACAAAAAACCTATGTGTGTATTTTCACTTTCATGAATGGTTCATTATTTTCTTGAGCTCCCATTTGGTTTTCATCTCCTCCTTCCTCTCTAGCTTCCTCTACCTTCATCTTCTTCCTCTTCACTAACTTCTCATGTGTTGAGAATCAAGTGAAGAAGCACGAAAGAGATAGTTTCACACTTAGAACTCCAAACTACGTCCTAGATTACTTGGACTAGCATCCCAAGTTCTCTAGTTGCTCTTTTGACACTTAGCAAAGAGCTAGATCCATGGATCACATCTCTCGGATGGATCATCTACGACAAAGGAGGGCCGGAGAACAAGCTCGATCCCGGAGGACCGATAGAGCCGGAAATGGAGATCGACCCAGTTCAAGGTGGCCGCTTGGAGCACATGACGAGGAGAGAAGACCGAAGGACTTGAGGCTCTAGGTATAACTTCTTCATCATTGTAGATAACTCTCATAGTATAGCAACTAGGTTTATGGTAAAGATCCGGGTTAAGATTTATTCTAGCGCCAAGTTTCGTTTTGCTATAAAAATTTTGTTCCACCTTTGGCCACGGTAGTTGGCCGGGACGCTAGGGTAACCCTTCATGTTGACGGCTTAAGAACAGGTTTAGGTCCATGTAGCTTAAGGCCTTTAAATCTCGTGAGTCGTAAGGGTCTCATGGGTGGAAATTCTCCTTGCGAATCTGAGGATCTCGCAAGAGTATTTATTTCAACAAGATTGCGCCCTTCCGGGTTTTCACAAGCTCGCCGGCAGTCCTGTTGTTTTTACTCACGACGCCTTTTTGGGTTTTAATCCATGTCCATTTTGCTTATGGACATACCGTTTTTTTAATGAGATTGCGTCCTTCCGGGTTTTCACAAGTTCGCCGAGAGTCTTGCTGTTTTTACTCACGACACCCTTTTGGGTTTTCATTCGTGCCTATTTTGCTTGTGGACATACCGTTTTTTTACGAACGATGAAACTCTCGAAAGTAGCTTCGTCGCAGATGACCCATCTGTTCGTCGGTGGGATTTGAGGGTGGCTTCATATTTGTAATAATCGTGTAGCCGGTGGGACTTGAGTTGCAATCTTTTCCATTAAGACTTTGATTGCAATATAGATCTCAAGGGAGAGTATCGCCGTATTTAGGGGCAATATGCTAGTTTTAGAGCCGTTTCGGTCCTATATCGCTATGTTTGGGGGAAAACTTTTAGTTTAGGGATTTTTCGGTCCATTCTCGCCATTTTTTGAGGCTAAGTCTTAGTTTAAGGACATCTCAGTCTGTAGTCGCCGTTTGAGGTGAAGTTTTAGTTTAAGGACATCTCGGTCCATTGTTGCCATGTTTGAGGCGAAGTTAGTTTAAGGTTTTCTCGGTCCGATGTTAGTTTAGGGACATCTCGGTCTGTTGTCGCCATGTTTGAGGCGAAGTTCTTTTGGATACTACTTTTAGAGTTTTGACTTAGGAAGAGAGCGAGTGGACACAAGCGTCTTCATCTATCATTGACCTAAGTCGTGTTCGTCAAGCATAGTATTTTGTGAGGACTCGGCCATTTATTGGCCGGAAGGGTCTTTCGCCATGCATATCTGTCACGACCCAAATGTGGCATGTGACCGGCACTTAAATCACGTGATATCTAAAGACGTCGACGCGGTTCAAGTAAGCCGAAACCCGGAATCTAAACCCTTTTTGAAATTATTGGAGGTGAGGTTTAAATAGTCATCCGATGAAATCAATCTTAAAAATAACATCTAATTTTAACTAAGTATGTTGAAAAACATTTATGACGTTTTGAAACTTGACATCACCTCCTTTGCATTTTTATAAAAACCTGATACAACATAATAATAAAATAGCATCCCAACGGAAGCTAGTCTCCACGTCCAAACGATGGAGCAACCAACAATCTAATTCAGAAATCGACTCTAAAGAGTGCGACATCACCACACATAAACTCTAAGTCTTGCTTCTAAGTCCATAATATACCATTTCTAAGTTGATGGAGTTTCCACTAGATACAAGAATATATGAATAATCAAGAGTGAGTATGATACAATAATAACCCACTTACCAATCAATCCCTAAAAAGAATGTATGCCCAAGCCGCTGATAATCCAAGCGGTAAAAACTGCAAGAAACTGTGGCACAACGGGGATGAGTTTCCAACTCAGTGAATAAAAGTACATCTAAAGGTAGAAATCGAAATGCATGACGATACTTAGGTCATAAGTATAGTCCTATCATAATCTGTACCAATATACTATATGATATGCATATGTGCAATACTAATTATCATGCAATCCCAAGTATAATATCTCAATATCATATGAGTCAAAATCATGAATCTATAGTTCGTGTTGGAATCCCTTTTTGTATATGAATGTCTGTACAAATATATGCAGGTACTGTCCCCCGGATCAGTCCTGGTTGAATCCACTAAATAATATCTAACTGTGTACCTCATGATAATGTCATATCAATAAATATAGATGTCCAACATCGACATCGAAATCCCAAATATCTCGTGTCCATCATCGACACGTAAATGTAGATACCGTCGACACCATCTCTACAGATGATTGCCACCTGATATCCTGGCTATGATCAGTATCCCCTGGATATCTGCCGTGCCCAATCGAACCCCGGTCAGTATCCCCTGAATATGTGTCGTACTTATCTCAATCTCCGATATCGAGTATCCTCGCTAGGCTCCCTGCCTACAACTGTGGCTATCCTGCCACTCGGTCTCGACCGGGTCCACCATGTATCCAACTGTATGCCTACCGACTCAGTCTGGATAACATACAAATCCACAACCGTATGACCCCCGACTCGGTTCGGATATCAAAATCAGAAAACCCAAAACTCATGGTGGACGTTTACTTATCATATCAAAAATATCAAGTGAGGAATAAGAAACTTGCATAGATTGTATTGATGATATTACACACACACACACACACACACACACACACAACAGTGTCCCATACCACCGATATATATCATCAGAAGTAAAATACCCAGAAAATCCAAAGAATCAAATACAATATTTATAGTAGTAATATTCGTAATTTACAATAGGAATAAAGAAGACTACGTAATTATATCACATAAACATAGATTTCAATTCTACCGTGTTATGGTACTACTAATGATGTGTAGTGTAGCGTAGCATGCGCGACTTTGCTCATGAAAAATGCCAATCATTAGTATTTGTGCAAGTGTTCTACGGTGTAACAACCTATTTATTTTAATACATATATAACAGAACGGTTCTACAGTGACATGGCAGTACCAATGAGGTGTAGTGTAACATATATTCACGTTCTTGTGCAGCATAGTACTCATTGGTACTTGTGCAGTGTTCTATCAGAGTGTGCGTAACACAGAAACGTATAATATTGATAATATAATGCAAACTTGTAAAGTAATCTAAATGTAACTATTGTAATTACTTGTTATGAGCTATACCATTATCTTTAGAAATGATTGAAACGTTAAGTTTGAGATAAGGAAGCTGCCCTAGATTTAAAATAGATATTCGTTTTAGAAACTGGCACGCATCCTAGTATTTTATTTAAAAGACAAACGAATCGTAGTTTTTAAAAGAATATAGCTCACACAAGTATTACATCCTAAACAGAATATAACCTAACTCTACGAGTGAAAGGATAAATTGGCCGTTAATCGGCATACAAATTTCATCATTTCCAATACGAATAAATCCTTGTATTATATCTCAGCATATCTCTATTTTTGTATCATCTCAAGTACGGCATGATCCCTCGTACAAACTCATCAAATCATATCCATGTCGTACGGATCTACATCACGTACATGTCTCACTTAAAACCATAAATGAACTCTATGCAAATGAAGGACATATAAGATGCGATATTATATCAATACCTTGAATAACTACTATACTAACTAGAAATCATAATAATATTTATAATGTTGCGGGGTGCTATACGCCATCCACCCGACTTCCCCTGTAGATGTAAATCTACTCACCAACTTAAAAGCTCGCTGAATCCACGCTGCTACATCGCCAACTCCGTCTTGGAATCCTCGAATCGTACCTATATTCGTATTTAAATCGCATTGATGTAAATATCATATCGAAAACCAAAACAACAAGCTAAAAGCCCGCAGGTTAGAACCTACATCACACTTAACCCAAAAACGACAACAAATTCTGTCGTTAACGTATAAACGTCAACGGTTCAGCTGCAACATCAAAATACGAAAACTCCGTATCGTAAATATCTGAAATTTGATAAAACCATTTCTAAAACGTTCCCAGATTTTACTGTATAAATATTTAGAAAACCCAAACAATACAGAGACTTATCAAATACCCAAAATAGACCACAGAAGAAAAACCAACACAAAAGGTTACAAGGGGGCCGGCGTCGCCGGAATTTTAGGGTGGGTCGCCGGATTTTCTAGGGAGTTTGGGGTTCATATTTGAAGTGGTGTATCCTAGTAGTATCAGTATACTTTTGGTCTTGCTGGATTTTCTATTGATTATACCTAGTGGTTCCAGATTCATTTACAGGGAGCAAGATATCACAAAACCCCAACTTAAGATACTGCACAACTAAACATGCTACGTGTCGTGTATAGAATTTTACTTCAAAACTGATACTAGCTTACAGATTTAACCTATTGATAAAATAACTTAAATAAACAATACCAAACATCCTAATATAGATATATGGAGCTACCCTAAAATTTACAATACCAAACTCCTCTAAATATCCGGCGAGATCGTATTTGTCCTTCCTGTCGCCGGCCAAAATCCGAGCAAAGGGGCTAGTCTTCCTATATGTTATTCAAGGTACAAATTACAAGGTTAAGACACTGTTTGGGTTTCCTAATTTACATCTAAACTATAGCATATTCATAAACAGAGTCTAATCTATCAAAATACGATATATATCGATATCATACAAAAACTGTATTGAATTAAAATGGCAGGGTTAAACTTATACCTATTGAATGATTCACAAGAGAACACCAGCTCCAGAATCCTATGATGGAATCCTCTAAGGTTTGTAGTGTATTGTGTTTGATGAAAGGTACACTTGATGAAGGAAGCCATTGCTCTCTCTCTCTATGGTATGAACACTTAGAGAATTATTGGTTTGGAGCTGAAAAGGGTATGGATTCAGTTGGAATAGCTACTGAAATTCCTATAATTAAAATGTGTAAATAGGGTGAGGAGCTTTGTAGAGAAAGCATGTGGTGTGTGATGAGAGAGGGAGGTGGCATGAGAGGAAGGAGGTGGTGTCACTTGATGAAGCATGAGTGATTCAAGCAAGAAGGAGGTGTTGGATTTGAAGAAGTAGGTGTAAAATGAAGAAGGAGGAGGTGGAGAGATGTGAGGAAAGGTGAGGGTGAGGTGTTATGAGGGTGTATCCTAGCATATCATAAACCAACCATAATTTTAAAAAGGAATGTAAAAATAAAGAAAACCCTCATAATACAATTCTACATTCATAAGAAATAAAAGATATGAAATAATTAATCTATCACTTAAATGTCATTAGCTTAGTGTAAAATTCAATATCATGTTAAAATAATTAAATATATCATTTTTAATTGATATCACACTTGTATTTACATTTATCAAAATAATTACATTTTTCGGACATGATTCCGATACTCAATTTCATAAGCGATATCATTTTCGTAAACTTATCAATTTTTATTATTTTTATAATAAAAAATATAATTAAATATTATTAATTTTCCAAAATGTTACAGTCTCCCCCTCTTAAAGAAATTCGGTCCCCGAATTTAAATTAAACCTCTTTCTTAAAACATTTTCTTAACCCAATTATTTATTTCAAAAAAAAAAATCCCCAGGGTCCAGCTTTAAAACATAATTTTTGCTCGATATAACAAGACTTCAAAGTCCCATATGAGCTAAAATACATCACAACGCAACCGTGTGCGTGAAAACTTAAAAGATATAATCTTTCATAACTGTAACTCTAGCGGTTGCTATGAGAATTACTCCATTTATGACAAAAATTTTGCCAAATACGAAAACCGTTGTGTATCCTAAGTACACAAAATCAATGCCATGATCGCAGTGCAATATCAGTGCACACGACCAAGAAAAAATATAAAAATCAAATCTATCATATATCCTATCAAGTGCAAAGCACGAAAACAAAATCAACCCTAATGGGTTTGCATGTAAGTCTCAAATCACACTTCACGGTGTGCACGAAAACAAAATAGCGCTAAGTGCAATAGGCGTGCACGAAACGATATCCACTGCATCCACTATGCATAGAATAAAAGTATACAAAATAATACCAAGTGCATCGAGGTGCACAAAAATCAAATCCATGTGCATCGGAGTGCACAAAACTAAAATCAAGTGCATCCGAGTGCCCAAAATCAAAACATGCAACTAGTATGCACAAAATCAAACCAAGTATACATAGCATATATATATATAAATTCCTAACCATGTGCATCTGATGTGCACGGAAAATCAGTGTAGTGCATCCGGTGTACACAACACTCCAATCGAGTGCAGTCACCTCGCACTAAAATCTCAACAAGTGCACCTGGTGTGCACAAAGCATAAGTCAAAGTGAAATTACTGTACATAGAAATCTCATCAAGTGCACCTGGTGTGCACAAAACATAAATCGATCATCAAATCCTTAAAATACATATATCAAAATCATGGACGTCGAGTTGTCCTTTCTCCAACGTTGAAAATGAAAGTTTTAGATTATAAAAACGTAAATCGAACTCAAAGGACATCGAAGCATATTCTCTTCAATGTCGAAAGGTATTTATACCACCGGAATTGGCATAGCAAGAATTACTACTTGCCATCTGCCACATTCTAACGTCTTCTGTCTCTGAATTCTTGTTCTTCTTGCAGATCTTTAATATCATGGCTTCTTGATGCGACCGTCTGATGAGGAGCAACGACACCATTCGTCTTATTGCGGATACATCCCTTCACACCTTTTTGACCAGTAGTCCAGTCTTTTATAACGTAACATGTTGATAACGGAATCTCTTTCCCCGGCTTGTGTGCTAACAACTAATCCCAGTCCAATCTTATTTAGTATGAGGATATAAATCAACGTGTGTCCCTTGCGACACATCAAAATCATGGAACCTGAGTGTCTAGCATCGACACTCGAAAACATCATGAAACCCGTGCCTAGGATCGGCACATAAATCCTCATATATATCGGGCTCCGTCAGTCCGGATCGGCCCATATCATCTCTCGACTCCGGTCGGTATCCTCTGGATATCCGCCGAGCCCAAAAACAATCACCGGTGGGTAGTAGTCCCTCTGCCAGGCTCACCGTCTATATACACAGCATCCCTTTCTTTCCCCGGGGTACCATACCGGGACCCACCATATACCCGCACACGGTCCACGATGCTCCTCGCATGGGGTATATATATATCAGAACCGATAAAACTCTTGGTGGCTGCTAAAATATCATATCAAGAGAAACCGGGTTTTTAAAATAGTACATACTTTCTTTTGAAATACCCACGGTTCTCAAATCCAGAAATATCATGGAAACAACATATCTCAATGCGTGTAATCATAAAGCATGATATATGAGACATATAACAGAAATGTAAGCATATCCGTATATCATGCAACATGGAACAGTAATATGCACATATCGAGGAAAAACTGCTCTTTTAAAATGAATCCAGTTCTAAAATATATCTTGCGGTTCCCAAATCTCCAAAATCAAGCCAGAAACATCTATGTATTTGAAAATACGTATGTATGCAAGTATTGGTGTACAATATGTGTGTACGCAAGTATGAGTGTACAAAATGTATGTACGCAAGTATGTCATGCAAGGAGTCATATCCTGATGTCAGCAATCCTACTGTGTAGTGACATGGAAATTATCGATGACGAAGTGTGTGAGCCGGCAAGCAGGTGTACGTGGAACATACGGATCATCGATAATGGTGCTGGTGTCCTGACAGCATGGGTTTAATATAACAATAAACACATTTGAACATGCAACGCGATACGAATAGCAAGAATATGCGGAAAATGAATAATAAAAACAACAGTGAAGAATCTACATCAATATATATATATATATCATACAGTTTTGCCATTTGAAATAAGACGAATCGTGGTGTTCAGAAAAATAAGGGCTACGGTGTTTTTAAGAAAATATGCGTCTTTTGAAAATATCCGTAGAATCCTTTGGCCTATTTTTAAAATACTCACGATTCGTTAGTTTTGAAATAGGTATGAATCGAGTCTAGTCTAACATCTATAAGTACTGCAGGACTAAACGAACAGTCTAACCGAAAGGGTAAGGGAAACCACCTAAATCTGAGTTGATATATATATAAATATAATAGTCGGTGATCCCGCCTCAGTAATATCACATACGATACAATATAAAATATGGCATCCTTGAGTCAAGAGTACGGATCTATCATCAATATATATCTCGTACGTAAATCCGTCGTACGGCATCCCAAATCTGGGTACGGGTCGAAATATCACATTCATCTCATCATTTATCTGGTATCCTTATCATCATATCTCATGAACTGGGGTACTGATCTAAGTCTAATACCAACTGATACCATATATATATATATATATATATATATATATATATATATGCGTGTATGAAAACGCATGCCTAAAGGCCCGCTAAAATCTCATGTCGTATCTTTGAATACGAATCAAAACATATCACCGATCTTATGGCATCATGCCCAATCTCATCGACTCATCTCCAAATATCATCTACTATCCTCATTATCCATGTATAGGTGTATATATATATATATATATATATATATATATATATATACCTAATCCCATACCTATGTGTGTGTGTGTGTGTGTGTATATGTATTCCCATATACACACAAGTAGTCATAATAATAATGCATGCAAGGGTGTATGTGTCCGTGTGTGCAAACCTATTATATGGTTCGCGAGTAAGAAATCAATCACGACACTATCTTCCAATTTCATAACACATATGTAAATATATATCATATCATCAACTACACTACGAACTGCGGGGGTGCTATACGCTATCCACCCGACTTCCCCCGTAGATGTGTATCTACTCACCTTGCTCTTCGCTTGCCGTTGCCGACGTCGCCACGCACTTGCTTGTCGTCTCGAAGTCCTCGTGGGGGTACCTACACATCCTAACGTATCGTGCCGCATTAAAACCCAATTCAAACCAAAACGACATGCTAAAAGCTTATAGGTTAGAACCTATGGGCTAAGCCATCAAAACCAGCAAACAACCCTCGATATCGTCGTACAAACGTCAAGTGATCGAGGTAAAACACAAATACAACAACCCAGAATCCAAAATACGAAAAATATAACCCCGAATCAAAACAGAAACTCATGAAATTAGTCGCAGATTTTACCCTAGGTCAAATCATCCAATTCTGCATATGTGTAGGATCTAGTTTACAGGTAATAGAGCCACAGAACCAACACGAGGAAAAATAGCCATAACCTGGCTGCAATTTGCGGCCGGGATGAATTAATTTGCGGCCATGTGATTGATTAAGTCTTTTGCGTACGTGCGTTTTAAAATCAAAATTAAGAATATACCGCAATCAATAACGGTGTCGCTTGGTAGCTAGCCGGTTGAGTACGGGTCGGTCCACAGGGAAAACGTGTTCTTTATTTATGTTCTTACGACTTAAGTCCTATTTTTGGTAGGTTTTGATTTTAAAATCTAAGATTGAAATTAATTTGATTTAAAGCCTTGCTAGGGTTAGGATTAGGTTAGTTTGGAAAGAGAATTATACTCTCTGCTTTTTTTTCCCTAGTTAAGAACATAGGTGTTAGGGTAATAGTCAACAAAGCGGATTAGCACGACTAGGAAGAAACATAGTTTCTTCCTTTTGGACCTTGTCCGTCCTTTCTTGGCTCTTAGCCCTAACCTCTATGTAAATCAAGAACAACCGGTCTAACTAGGGAATCGCCGCTATCTCGTAGAATAGGGTGCCGTAGTGAGCGGTGTGTGGTTAATTTAAATAGAGTCCTAATTAATTAATTTATACGAGCAATGAAAGTAATGAGAGAGATTTCCATCTCTCAAGCCTTCCCTATCCTAACCCTAACAAGTGTGGAATTACTCACTCATTAGGAAAGTTACGATGAAATTCATTTTTATAATTTTTTTCTTTTAATAAACTAATTAACTTGCAGATAAATAAAGACAGATAAAAAATTGCAGAAAAATAAATTTCAATTAAGAAGAATGCAAGATAAAATGAAAAACACTTACTTTTGTTGATGACCACTTCAACGATTACAAGGAAATAAAATTTAGATCTAGAAAAATAAAAAGAGGCATCCTCCAAAGAGGCACACCAAAAAGAGGCACTTGAGCCCTCCTATTTATAGATAGGAAAAACCCTAGGTTTACATTCTGATCCATACATGAAATTATAAAACAATCCCAAAGACCGAGTCAAAGTACTGATACCCCACCGACACGTGCATATTATGGCCGCGGAACCGCGGCAGAAAGGCCTGTTTGGCCGCGGTTCCGCGGCCATTTGGTGGGTTCTTAAGCCCATCTCTTCAAGGTTTCTCTGTGTTGCTTTTATCTTCTGTTTTCTTGGTTTCTCAGAGTATCTTCTATTTCTTCCAGATTTCCACAGTGCAGAATGTTGTGGACTTTTTGCCGTGAGCTTCGTGTTGAAGTCTTTAATCCTGTGCTGCCCTTGTACTTTGTGCATTGAACTGTTCTCATGATTTATATTTGTTCCTTTAACTGGTAGGAGACATCATCCGGATTCATCTATTGTTGGTCGTAGTCTCATATTTGTAGCGGCTTTTCATGAATTTCACTGTAATGATCTGAGAACCTGTAACCTGCAACTATTTAGCAGACATGGATCAGAAGCACCTATTTATTTGTAATATGATTAAAAATGGGCGATATAATAATGCAATATTCTGATATGATCAAATACCCCCAAACATATCTTTTGCTCGTCCCGAGAAAAGCCAATTTTATTCTCGAAAAATCCTAACCTTACTTTCACAGGGAACGTGATTGCTCTGAGCTCGTGCAACAAGCCGTTAAACCTCTAGGTGTCCCTAGTAGAAGGAGTGTTGTCTCCTGAGGGTTTTCAGCAGATAATACCCACAAAATCCGATCAATTTGGCCTGTTGACTTTCATTCTTCAATTCGGTTTTCTAGCAAGAAATTCTATTATATTCAACTTAGAAATTATCAGCCCATATTTTTTACACTCACTTATCATTTAATTTAAGATCGTATATGTTCTGCAAATTTATTAAGCTTTCAGCATGTTTTGAATTTTCCTTCTAAGGTTCCATCTTAAGTTAGGATATTTTATCATCTCTACTGAAGCTATAAGCCCTATCTTTCATTTCTATCTCTCATCCAAACCCCAATCATATACCCCTACGTATGTGTATGTATCACCCCTACACTTGGAAATTCAATTCAGGCTATCATACTCTTGTCCATCGTCCAAAGAACCTTTAGTTGGTGAATTTTGATGAAATTGCTCACCCATTCTTCATGCTACCGTTATTACTTCTTGAGATACTAACGACCGATTACAAAATGTGTTCGCGCATTTAGGCGTAATTCTTCGTCTTGTAATACCTAAGGCTTAGCACTGACTCCCAAACCAGTTGGTCTAAGGCACTAGGTGATAAAGCACCATCGCTATATTTTTTATTTATGCAGACTTAAGTAATTAGAAAACCAGTGTTCATTTTTTTTATTCACACTTATACTTTTGTTTTATTTTCCTTCATACTAAGGATTTTAGACAAGAGCATTTCAAGGTATTCTCTACTATCCCAAGATTCAAGGTGCGTGTTTATGCGAGTTGTAGGGTATATATTTTCAGAATTTAGATTTAAGGTTCAGAATTATATTTCAGACTTACACTTCACATAAAAATTTCAATACTCTTCCCTTATTTTGACTTAGCCCAAGAACTGAACTCAAAATTTTGCCTATTTCTAAATAAGCTAAAAGGATATATATTTTCTATAATTAAATTTTAAGAAATGTTATTTTTAGGGTTTTTAATTTACTAAGTTTAGGATCTAGTTTTTCCTAACTAGTCAACCGTCATGTTAAACTTAAGTCAAATATGGCCAAAATTGAACTTTTCAATTTTTATAATTTTTTAAATTTATTCAATTTTTATGCGTTTTAAAATAAGTATGCAAATGCAAAAAATATACACATGAATGCGAAGGAAGAAAACTTAACGAGCACACCCCCAAACTTAAACTTGACAGTGCCCTCACTGTCAGGCTACACCAAGAGGGTCAAAATTGTCGGCACTCCCCCTTTTTTTAATTTTTATTATTAACAGAAAAAGAAAACAAAATATATATACACAAATAGGTTCCCTCTAAACTTAAGTGAAATATTGTTTCTACTGTTGCCATTTTTTAAATCTCATAAACTTGTAAATTTGGGAGGAAAAATTTATTAACGGGGACATGAAATATGATCGTGAAAATCTCCCCCAAACTTATTTTTGGCTCACTACTTTGAGTTAGAAAATATTATTTTCGAGAGCCAAATTATATCCCCCCAAACATATTTTTGGCTCACTACTTTGAGTTAGAAAATATTATGCACATATCGAGGGAAAAACACTCTTTTAAAATGAATCCAGTTTTAAAATATATCTTGCGGTTCCAAATCTCCAAAATCAAGCCAGAAACATCTATGTATGTGCAAATACGTATGTATGCAAGTATGGGTATACAATATCTGTGTACGCAAGTATGAGTGTACAATATGTATGTATGCAAGTATGTCATGCAAGGAGTCATATCCTGATGTCAGCAATCCTACTGTGTAGTGACATGGGAATTATCGATAATGAAGTGTGTGAGCCGGCAAGCAGGTGTACGTGGAACATACGGATCATCGATAATGGTGCCGGTGTCCTGACAGCATGGGTTTAATAAATTAATAAACACCTTGAAACATGCAACGCGATACGAATAGCAAGAATATACGGAAAATGAATAATAAACACAACAGTGTAGAATCTACATCAAAATATATATATCATACAGTTTTGCCATTTGAAATAATACGAATCGTGGTGTTTAGAAAAATAAGGGCTACGGTGTTTTTAAGAAAAGATGCGTCTTTTGAAAATATCGATAGAATCCCTTGGCCTGACTTTAAAATACTCACGATTCGTTAGTTTTGAAATAGGTATGACTTGAGTCTAGTCTAACATCTATAAGTACTACAGGACTAAACGAACAGTCTAACCGAAAGGGTAAGGGAAACAACCTAAATCTGAGTCGATATATATATAAATATAATAGTCGATGATCCCGCTTCAATAGTATCACATACGATACAATATACAATATGACATCCTCGAGTCAAGAGTGCGGATCTATCATCAATATATATCTCGTACGTAAATCCGTCGTACGGCATCCCAAATCTGGGTACGGGTCGAAATATCACATTCATCTCATCATTTATCTGGTATCCTTATCATCATATCTCATGAACTGGGGTACTGATCTAAGTCTAATACCAACTGATACCATATATATATATATATATATATATATATATATATATATATATATATATATATATATATATATATGCGTGTATGAAAACACACGCCTAAAGGCCCGCTAAAATCTCATGTCGTATCTCCTAATACGAATCAAAACATATCACCGATCTCTTGGCATCAAGCCCAATCTCGTTGACTCATCTCCAAATATCATCTACTATCCTCATTATCTATGTATAGGTGTACATATATATATGCCTAATCCCATACCTATGTATGTGTGTATATATATATACGTATCCCCATATACGCACAAGTAGTCATAATAATAATGCATGCAAGGGTGTATGTGTGCTTGTGTGCAAACCTATTATATGTTTCGCGACTAAGAAATCAATCACGACACTATCTTCCAATTTCACAATACATATGTAAATATATATCATATCATCAACTACAGTACGAACTGCGGGGGTGCTATCCGCTATCCACTCGACTTCCCCGTAGATGTGTATCTACTCACCTTGCTCTTCGCTTGCCGTTGCCAACGTCGCCACACGCTTGCCTGTCATCTCGAAGTACTCGTGGGGGTAGCTACACATCATAACTTATCGTGCCGCATTAAAACCCAATTCAAACCAAAACGACACGCTAAAAGCCTATAGGTTAGAACCTATAGACTACGCCTTCAAAACCACCAAACAACCTTCGATATCGTCGTACAAACGTCAAGTGATCGAAGTAAAACACAAATACAAAAATCCAGAATCCAAAATACAAAAAATATAACCCCGAATCAAAACAGCAACTCATGAAATTAGTCCCAGATTTTACCCTAGGTCAAATCAGCCAATTCTGCATATGTGTAGGGTCTAGTTTACAGGTAATAGAGCCACAGAACCAACACGAGGCAAAACAGCCATAACCTGGTCGCAATTTGCGGCCAGGATGAATTAATTTGCGGCTATGTTGTTAGGGCAGGGGCTCGGGTCTTTAGGGTATGCTCTAAATCACCTGCATATCTCTCTGTGTTCGCTAAATAATTTTCCAGGTCCCCTAGTGTTAGCAGATTCAATTTTCTCATCACAATTTCCACAATTTCTGTATCTACAGAATTTCAAAGTTCATATTTGGGATTTTAGTCTCAGGTTTTATTCCAATATACAATCATTACAGGGGTTTAAGGTCACTACTAATCTTAATTACACATCACAACTCAAGTGTTCCTCAAACCTTAATTAGAAATTTCCAACCCTCACTAAACGACACTAAATCAGTTCTAATCAAACATGGATGTAAAAGCTATGGAAATACTATGCTAATGGTTCAGAAATTACCTTACTTGGCAACTCAAGAATTTTCTTGAGTTTCCCTATGTGTCCAAAATCCTTGCTTTCTTGGTCCAAAGTGAAGCTGGAGGGATTGTGCACAATTTTAATAATGCGATTGAGGTGTTTTGAGGTGGGAAATGGGGTGTTTTGAGGATGAAGAGGAAGGGGGAGAGGGAGAGGCAGCCAACTTCTGAAATGAGAGGGAAATGGTGAAGAGATGAAGGATGAAGCCAAGTCAAAGAAGACCCCTCTCTCTCTCTCATGCCCATACACATTTGTTTACTATTTTCCCCTTTTCTTTTGTTTTTCTTTTCTTTTCTTCTCATTCTAAAACCCAAACAAAGCATGAAGAGAAAATGAAAAGCCATGGTAGAAATTGTAACAAGTGTTTGTAAATGTGATATGGTGTATGTTTTGCACAAAACAAGCTTAATGCGCGATTAGAGATATTTAATCGCGATTAGCATTAAAATAGAATATAATAAATCATAAAATTTCACAATTTGCTTAAATCCAATAAAACACCATCTTTTAGTAATTTCTATAATTTTCCAAATTTTTCCCAAATTTAAATTATACCGCCTTATTAAAATATTCAATATAATATTATTTAATTATAAGAATTCCCAAAAATAATATTTTATTTTTCTGAAATGTTACAATTTACGTGTCCATACTGGACACGGGTTTCATGATGTTTTCGGGTGTCGATGTTGGACACCCAGGTTCCATCATTTTGATGTGTCACGAGGGACACCGTTGATTTATATCCTCATATTTTCATGCACACTCTTTTATGATATTGACGTGCATATAGACATTGATTTTATGGTTGGACGAGATCCACATGCATACATACATTGTTTATATCGTTGGACGATATCCACATACAGATAGACCTTGATTACATTGTTGGCACATATGATGACTTGGTCACCCTAGATATCTTAGTATTACCTTTATGATATAGTTGACCTAGAAGTCGTCGTTTATTCGATTTCTATCTGTTGATATTTTTCTATTCACGAGTTGGCAACTCACCCCGTTGTGCCACAGTTCTTGCAGGTTGACCGCTTGGATCATTAGCGGCTTCGCTGGCATACAGTTGCATTCGGGTGTTTTTCATTGGTAGGTGGGGCATTTTTATCGTACCCACTCTTGTATCTATATTTCATATTGTATCTAGTTAACTCCATCAATCAAAATTAGCAAATTGTATAAGTAATGACACTTAGTGAGATTGTGGTTGCGAGACTTAGAGTGAGGGGTTTTCCGCTACTTGTGCTTGATGTCTTGCTTATTTCTTTATCTTTTGTGGTGAACTTCGCCGTTGGGCGTCGTATACTTATATTTACAGTCTTGTGTCATTGTGATCCGCCGTTTAGCGAAGAGCTAGCTTCCGCTTGGGGATGCCTTTATCATTATCTTGTATATGTGGTTTTGGATCAAAATATACAAAGGAGGTGCTGCCCAAATTTTCAAAAGACGAAACATGTTTTCAAACTAGTAAATTTCACATTGCATTATTCAAGTTCCTTTTCTATGCATTTAAAAAAACTTGATTTCATTATACCTTTATTTTAAAACTTCACCTCCTTTGTTTTCTTAAAAGGCTTTAGATTTCTGGGTTTCAGGTTACTTGAATTACGTTACGCCTGTAGACGTTGCGTGATTTAAGTGCTGGTCACGAGCTAATATTTCGGGTCGTGACAAATCCTATTCCAATCTCTCCAGAACCAGAATCCATCTTCGAATCTGGAACAAGTTCCTTCGAGTTCATATGTAACTATACGATGGATTTTGTATCCAATAGGAGTGGATGTTCGTAGTGATAGGGGGTGTTCTGAAGAAATGCAAAGGTGATATAGAAAATGGCAAAGATATATGCGACACCATGACATTCCAAAAATCCAAATTTTTAAGAAGGTTCGGTTATCTTGGTTAATAAGCTTTTAATTAGGACGGGTCATGATCGCTACCAGAGAGAGAGAGAAAAGAAACACTCAGCGTGCACTCTAACCTAGATCAGAATGGTTAATCACTTTATCTAATCAGGATGTCTCCTATTGTTTTCTCGAATTCTCCTCCAAACCCAAAAAATTAGTCGGGATCACCTAAATCACCCGAGGAGTAATTGTCACGACCCAAGTTAGGCATATAACCGGAACTTAGACTACGTAACGTCAATAGGCGTAACGGAATTAAGTAAGCCGAAAACCCAGCAATCTAAACCATCACAAGAAGAAAAAGATAGAACATTTCATAATCCTCAAGCAAAAATTAAAGCTTAAGTTTGTTTTAATAAAATTTCGGCAGCAGCTCCTTTGTAAAAGCTAGCCCCAAAATGGGTACAAATAAAAGATATAAGTAAAGCATCCCCACACGGGTGCAAATCGCACCCAAAGGCGGAAACAACCACCACAACAGATATACGACGCCGTAGCGAAGAAATGAGACGAAATAAATGAAATCAACATAAGTAAAGCTGTAACATTTCAGAAAAATAAAATATTTTTTTTGGGAATTTTTAATTTAATAATATTATATTGAATATTTTAATAAGGCGGTATAATTAAATACCGATAAATTGGGAAAATTTGGAAAATTATAGAAATTACTGAAATGAGGGTGTTTTATATGATTTAGGCAAATTATGAATTTTTATGATTTTGTATATGCACTTTTAACGCTAATCGCGATTAGATATCGCTAATCGTGCATTAAGCGTGTTTTGTGTACATGACATGCACAAGTCACATATTTCACACTTGTTACATTTTTCTATCATGACTTTTTCCTTATGTTTATCATGCATGGCTTTTTAAATGAAAAGAAAAAAAAAGTCAAAAGGGGACACAATGATGACAAGAGGGATGGGCATGAGAGAGAGAGAGAGAGAGTGAGGGGTCAACCAAGCATGGCTCTCATTTTGTTTTCATTCATCATTCATCACCTTCATCTTTTCCTCTCCTCCTGCACTCCTATGGCAGCACCTCTTCCCCCCACTTCAAAACCCCAAAACTTCATCAAAAACTACTCCAAAGTCTCTCTCCACTTCACAAAATTTGTTCACAAGCTCTCAAGCTATACTTTGGACCAAGAAAGTTTGCTTTTTGCCGCTGTAGAGGATTCATGAGTGTCAAATGAGGTAATCCCTTCACAATTAGTGCAGTGTTTCATTTGCTTATGCATCTATTCAAGTTTAAAATCGATTTGGCGAAGTTTAGTGGACTTTGGATATCCCTAGAGAGGGTTAGGGTTAATTTGAGTTGTGTTAGTGTAATAAAGCCCTAGTAGTGACCTTGAACCCCCCAATTTGTCCAAATCCCAGACCTAACCAAACCTGAAAACGAAAATACGGAAAAACAGAACTTTTCATGTCGGTTTATGAGAACGTAGAGTGTGCAGGGAAATCTGGAATGACCTGGGACAGATACGAGATAAGAAAACAACCCCTGTAGACTTAAATTGACCCTAGGAAGCCCTTGTAGCAAGACGAACCCCATGGAGCATCTAGGGCCGGAGAGCTCGGATTTCATGGGAGAGGGCTCGGCCACTTGGTGGGGGTAGGTGCAAAGGTTGCCTCCATAGCTCATATACACCCTATATATCACCCCAGTGTTGTTTATGCACCTTGTTTACACCTTATACAAAATCTGGGGCCACTTTCTTGAGTTGCTGTTTTGATTCGAGTTATGGTTTTGCGTATTTTAAATACTGGATTTTAGTGTTTGTGTTTTATCTCGATCACTTGACGTTTGTATGTCTATATCGAGTGATATCGGGTTGTTTTGCGAGAGCAAACCATATGTTTTGACCTATGTGAGTTTCGTGCGTCGTTTTGGTTTTGAATTGGATTTTAATGCGGCACGATACGTTATGATGTGTAGGTACCCTCGTGAAGACTTTGAGATGACAAGCAAGCGCGTGGCGACGTCGGCATCGGCAAGCGAAGGTCAAGGTGAGTAAATTTATATCTACAGGGGAAGTCGGGTGGATGTCGTATAGCACCCCCGCAAAGTTGTAAGAAATGTTGTGATGTGATATAGATATACTTTTATATGTTGTTGAAGGATTTTAAAACCTAGCAAGAAAAGCTTTAGGAGATCATGGGTTAGTGTTAGCGAGAATTGAAGGAAGGATTTAGTTGGTTTCTTAGTCGTGAAACCTAGAGTATGGTTGTACACATACATATATACATACACGTATACACGGATGTTGAGGATAATATATGATATTGGAGGCGAGTCGATATGATCGGGCATGATGCCGTGAGTTGTGATATGTATTTGGGGTCATGATATGAGATGCGACAGGACATTATAGTGAATCGTTGGGTGATGTGATTTTATCCACACGAGGACATATGTAGGATGATATTGGTATCGGTTTGTACTAGACTTTAGATCAGTATCCCCCCAGTTCATGATACGTGATGATGATACCATAGGGATGTTGTGTTATATGTGCTAGTTCATGATATATGATGATGATACCATAGGGTTGTTGGGTTATATGTGATAGTTGATGATATGTGACGATGATATCATATGGATGTTTTGTTATATGTGATATTTGACCCGTACCCAGATTTGGGATGCCGTACGATAGATTTACCGTATGAGATATGATTATGATGTTAGATCCGTACTCTTGACTCGAGGATGTCATAATATACATATTTTATCCTACGTGATACTATGGAGGCGAGATCACCGACTACTAGAAATATATAGATCGACTCAGACTTAGGTGGATTTACTTACCCTTTTGACTGGGCTCGAGTCACACCAGTTTTCAAAAGTGGAGGATTATGAGTATTTTAAATACCAAATTGTATGACTCATACATTGGGTAGGTTTATTCTTCAGTGTTGCTGTTATCATATCTCTTTCTGTATATTCATGATGTTTCATCGCATTGCATGCCTATACATATGTTATCTACAATTATTATGAAACCCTGCTGTCAGGACACCAGCACCATTACCAATGATGCGTATGCTCCATATACACTTGCTTGCCAGCTCACACACATCTTCATCGGTAATTGCCATGTCACGTACACTTTAGAAAATACTATTTTATTGACATAGCTTGCTAGCTGGTAGTTGATACATGTTATAGCTCTCATATGCTAGTTTAATTATTGCATGATATCATATGCATCCATATATTCATTGGTTATGCAGTATTATGAAGATTTATGCCGGTTTTCATTGTTATTGACATGGTGAATTGATGATTTCAGATCCTTCTTGATATTTCCTGGATTGGAAACCGCATGTGAAAGTTTTGTAAACTGATGAATTATTTTAAAGAGAAAAAAATGCGGTTTTCTATGATATGTTGAGTATTGTCCATCATGATGTTTTCTCGGTTCTGAGCTGTTTTTGAAACCCGATTCGAGGAGTTGGATGAACTGTCTGCGGGTACATGGTGGACCCGTAATGGTACCCCGGGGCAAGAAGCTCGAGTATTAGACGATGAGCCCGACAAGGGAAGACTGCCTACCGGTGATTTTACCTGGCGCGGAGGATACCGTTCGTGGTCGTGTGATTAATGATATGGGCCGATCCGTATTGACGGAGCCCGAGATATTGAGATATTGAGATTTGAGACACTGAGATATTGAGATTTTGTGATACAGGCAAGTCCGGATAGCCGGAGCCTGAGATATTGAGATATTGAGATTTATGTTTTGTGTCGATGCTTGATACGGACTTTATGTTGATTTCATTGATGATATCTCGATTTATATACATACAGAAATCTCATTAAATAAAGAAAAACAGTTCTTTGATTCATGATGTACTTTGTTCTCATTATATGCATCTGCACATCATTTTAGTGATATATTGCTACCTGACATTTGTACATCATATTAATGACATGTTGTTACCTGAAGCACTGACATGAGTTCTTGGTATTACACTATATGGATAGATGTTTACCGTTACCGTTATTTTATGCTTCAGACCTTATTATTATTATTTAAGGATATTACTGATCGTATGACCTAGGATAGCGTCATACATGCGATTTCTACTCATAGATGTTTTCTACTCACGAGTTGGCAACTCACCTCCATTGTGCCACAGTTTCTTGCAGGTTTTTCCGTACAGGTTTCGTTGTTGTTTTGCTGGCACACTATTCCTTCTGGGTGATTGCTTTGGTAGGTGGGTTCTTTTGCATCAGGACCACCATTGTATATTTGTTATTTCAGTTGTATCTAGTAAAACTCCGTTAACCAGACTTGTATATTTGAGAGAGATAGATGACCAGCATATATTCTTTCGACCTTAGAGTCGCGCGCTATATTAATATGGTTTTTCTCTGGTTTTCTTGATGATGTTGGGTTTTTATCCTGAGTTTGATCCTCACCCTTCGGCGTGGTATATTATATTGCTTGCGTGGTTGTGACCGTCAATTAACGAAGAGATAGCTCCCGCTTGGGGATGCCTTTAATCATTATATATGCTTTATCAGGTTTGTACCCGCTGGGGTCAGTTTTTACAAAGGAAACTCTGTCGAAATTTTTAGAAAAGACTTGAGATTTTAAAAATGCATATTTCGTCTTATGTTGTTAAACTTCTTGCTTTAAAAATTGGTTTTTTCTTCACTCTACTGCTTTACATGGTTTGGATTTCTGGGTTTTTGCTTACTTAGATTACGTACGCATCGAGACGTTTCGTAGTTTAAGTGTCGGTCATGTTCCGTACTTTTCGGGTCGTGACAAAGTTAGTATCAGAGCGTTAGGTTTTACCTTCTGAGTGTAGGATGACCCTTAGTTGATGGAGTAGGTAGCTTGAGTAGAGTGACGTACCGTACGTATGTTCCGCTGCATACTTACGATACGCTACTCCACTTAAGAAGCCTTAGGATGTACATTTCTTTGCACAGTATACTATTCATTCCTATGATCCACCCTCATCAGTACCAGTTATGGTTTTGTTACCACGGTTGTACGGGCATGGAAAGCTATGGATAGAGTTGAGGTTAGCACGAGCTCGTCACGGACGAGGACTGACCAGGGTGTGATTCCAGGGACATACGATTGCATAGAGCGGCGTCGTTTTATTGTGTTTTCCCGTCATGAGCGTTTGATGGATCGCTGTTATGAGATTTCTCGGACGTGTAGATTAGCACCAGAAGATTGAGCCACTAATAGAGGCCAGCCATAATGTGATGACCATTGATATATTGCTTATTCATGATGATTGAGGCATTGTTCAGCGTGCGGACGAATGAGCCAGTTGTTGCTGCGCACGACGAGATATTGCCCCAGATGTTGGAGATATTACAGTACGAGTTGTACATAGAGATATGATAGAAGATTGCTAGTCACCCGAGGATGAATGACTAGGACATGTGGTTCGTTCGCTTACCCCGATGCGAGATCATCAGATAGATTGATTCCAGCTTAGGGAGACTTCACACAGATACGTTGGTAGTCGATATAGACGATCGAATGTCACGAACCCATTTTCCAAGTTTAAAGTATTCGGAAAACAATGCAAGTAATTCTACGGACCCTTTAGAAGAATGAACCCCTAACTCGACATAATGGCTATGGAACGCCGGTGAACCTTAGGGTTTGCAGCAGTTCAGCAGTGCCATTAGTGAGGCTTGGGTTTGCCCTTCTACGGTTGGTCTTTAGGTGCTGTGGCATATATTCGATACTATTAAATTGTACCCAAGATGTTGAGCTCTTGGGGGATTATGGAACCTATACGAATCGATCGAAAAGTTTGACATCATTCAGATATCATGTGATGGGATACATTGCTTGGGAGACTCCAGATACGAGTATAGCCGTTGGAGCGCAGTCCATGCAGCTACAAGGAGACGAGTCCGAAGCACTCGACATTAGAGAAGGTGGAGTAAGAGGTTTTTACGAGATCTTGACGAGACGACGTCCCACTCTACTGAAATCAGAGATGTGATACGCATGCAGAGGTGTTGTACAAGGATATATCTTCCAGAAGGAGTCGTGATGAGTATGCAGCCGTTCCGGAACCAGAAACAGATATAGTAAATGGTGATAACCTCTGGATAGTTCGGCAGAGACGAGATTCGGGAGAGACCTTGATAGGACCTTTCTGGAAATACTATACGAGAAGACTTGGACCCAGGATCAGTCATATTGCACACGCCCAGCAAGCCAGAGTTCAGCATCATCGACGGGATATGTTATGAGTGACCATAAGAGTTGGCCAAAGATCTTTAGAGGATGTGCTAGAGCGGACTACTTCCATTATCGTTTCCATATTGGACCGTTGAGCCGGGGAGCTATGTACTTAGCAATTCACAGTGAGAGACGAGAGCCTAAGGGCACCAGGCGATAGGGCATGATCAGGAGGCAAGTAGATATCTTGCTCCGCTAGCATTGGATGCACCGACGCCTTCTCGACCTTGAAGGAAGGACATATCGACGACAGTATTTACGATTCGTGATTTCGTGAGTTGACTATCACATATCAGTCACCTTGTATTCTAGTATTTTGGGTTATTTATTTCATGATTGAGTTTTGATGACTGAGTTTCATGATATTTGTTTTCGTGCACCATGGCTGCACCTACTGGGTATTTATGTTTTTGTGCATAGTTATTGCACTTGAGATATGTTTTCATACACCGTCGTGTTGATTTATGATTTGTGCAAGTCCATTGCATTTGATTCAGTTTTGTGCCTTGGCTGCACATGTTCATGATTTCATGGATTGCATACAGCTGATTTGATTTTTGTGCAGGTGGAATGCACTCGATTTGGTTTTTACACTCGGTATAGCATACATGTTCTTGCAGTGCGTGGATATGTTTTTTGTACACGCAGTTGCACGCGTTTATGATTTTATACACCTTGGCACACTCGGTGTTGCTTTTTATACGCATTTGACTTATTGATGCATTTCCGTGCATTTGTTACACCCGATTTGTATTTTTTGCAGTTGTTGCACTAGGTTTTTACGCTGTGCATTGTTGCACCATATTGTGTTTCGTGCACTAGATGCACTGTATTTGGTATTTCGAGCACTTGATGCACTATATTCAGCATTTCGTGCACTGGATGCACTATATTTGATACTTCGTGCACTGGATGCACTGGAGTTGGTATTTTGTGCACTTGATACACCATATTTGTATTTTTGTGTGATTGTTGCACTGTATGGTATTTCGTGCACTAGATGCACCGGATTCATATTTCGAGCATTTGTTGCACCAGCTAGGTATTCTGTGCATTAGTTGCACCGGAATTATACTCCGTACCTTGGTTGCAACCGATATATGTCTTTGAGCATTTTTGTTACCAGATTTGTGTTTTGTGCACGTCTGCCCTTGATGTTTGTTTTCATGCATGTTACTGCACTAGGTACTTTTCATGGACTGAAACGATTGGGTTGGATTTTGCGCGTACTAGGCGCTTGATACGGGATTTTGGGCGCATCGGACGCACTTGAGTGAGATTTTACCTGTGCAAATTGGATGCACTTGGATTAGATTTTTATTCGTACATGTGGGATGCTCTTGATTTCGATTTTTATTCGTGCATATTGGATGCACTTGAATTAGATTTTTATTCGTGCATGTTGGATGCACTCGATTTAGATTTTATTCGTGCGTGTTGGATGCACTTGATTTAGCCTTCTTTCATGCAGGACGAATGCACTTGATTTGGATTTTCGCGCATATTGAGCGCATGATATGATATATGGTTTTGTGCACACCAGATGCACTCGATTGGGATTTCCATTCGTGCATGTTAGTTGCACTGGATTGAGATTTTGTGCACCACAGTTGCACTCGACTTTGATTGATGACATTCGAGATGTTGATTTTGATTCCATGCCTGATATTTTGAGTGATTTATTTGCATGATTAAGTTTTGTGTACCACAGTAGTAGTTGACATTGATTAGATATCATTCGAGATGTTGATTTTGATTCCATACCTAATATTTTGATCGATTTATTTGCATGATTGAGATTTTGTATACCACAGTAGCAGTTGACTTTGATTAGATATCATTCGAGATGTTGATTTTGATTTCATGCCTATGGTATGCATGTGATTTGACTTATGCTTTCGGCATAGTTTTCATACACTTTTAGTATTTTGATTCGATTTTGTGTACGCTGATGCACATGGTTGTGAGATTATATACCACGGTATACCTGATTTGGATTTGGATTGAGATGTGTTGTATACCGTCGATTTCGATTGCGATATTCGATATTGTTTTCGTGCACCTTGTGCACTGGATTTGGATTCTTGCGCATATTTGGGCGCTTGATGCGATTTTGGTGCACACCAGATGCACTAAATCGGGATTCTTTGTGCATATCAGATGCACCTGATATTGCTGTCAGGCACACACCGTTGCCCTTGACAGGTATTTTCGTGCACACCTGTTGCACATAGATTTTGTTTCTGTGCACATGTATGGAACATTCATTGATTTCGATTTCCGTGCGCACCAGACGCACGTAGCAGTCTTATATACATTTTGGGATTGATTTCTTATGGAGTAGTACATTTTTATGATATTTGCTATTTGTTTTCGTACTGGGAAGGACTAGTCAAAGGACAGTACCTGAGTATGTTATTGCATGCATCGATAGTTATCAAAGGGATTTCCAAAAAGGGGAGCTACAACCTCAATATTTACCTACGAGTCAGATATGACACGAAACGTTTAAAAACAAGGAAACCCTTCTAAATTATTTTCAAAACGGCGGGACGCACACATTAAACAAAGGATAAGTATATATATAGTTTTTTCTTACAATAGACGTCCGCCACTGTGCCGCGATACGCACATCGTACAGCGATATGAAAGGTTTGGCATGCATTTCCTTCTGACGTTTACATGTATAGTTTTGATGATTACATGTATGGTTTTGATGTATATCATGATTGGTTTCGTTTTGGCTTTGACATTGATGTCTTCGCCGTGACTCCGATGATTGCGGGATGCTTGACGGATTTTTGATTTGGAGTTATCTGGTCATTGTTCATGCGCATGCATTGCGCTATGATGCGTTTTATGTATTGATGATTTCGGAGCCCCGACGACTTGGACTTTTACTGAAATGTTTTAGTATTTCAGGGGTTTAAATTTAAATTCGGGGACCGAATTTCTTTATGGGGGGAAGATTGTAACATTTCAGAAAAATAAAATATTATTTTTGGGAATTTTTTATTTAATAATATTATATTGAATATTTTAATAAGGCGGTATAATTAAATACCGATAAATTGGGAAAAACTTGGAAAATTATAGAAATTACTGAAATGAGGGTGTTTTCTGTGATTTAGGCGAATTATGAATTTTTATGATTTTTTATATGCACTTTTAACGCTAACCGCGATTAGATATCGCTAATCGCACATTAAGCGTGTTTTGTGTGCATGACATGCACATGTCACATTTTTCACACTTGTTACATTTTTCTATCTTGGCTTTTTCCTTATGTTTATCATGCATGGATTTTTAAATGAAAAGAAAACAGAAAAGAAAAAAAAAGTCAAAAGGGGACACGATGATGACAAGAGGGATGGGCATTAGAGAGAGATAGGGTGAGGGGTCAACCAAGCATGGCTCTCATTTTGTTTTCATTCATCATTCATCCCCTACATCTTTTCCTCTCCTCCCTCACTCCCATGGCAGCACCTCCTCCCTCCCCTTCTTCAAAACCCCAAAACTTCATCAAAAACTACTCCGAAGTCCCTCCCCACTTCACAAAATTTGTGCACAAGCCCTCAAGCTACACTTTGGACCAAGAAAGTTTGCTTTTTGGCACTGTAGAGGATTCAAGAGTGTCAAATGAGGTAATACCTTCACAATTAGTGTAGTATTTCATTTGCTTATGCATCTATTCATGTTTAAAATCAATTTGGCGAATTTTAGTGGACTTTGGATATCCCTAGAGAGGGGTTAGGGTTAATTTGAGTTGTGTTAGTGTAATAAAGCCTTAGTGGTGACCTTGAACGCCCCCAATTTGTCCAAATCCCTGTTCTAACCAAACCTGAAAACCAGAATATGGAAAAAACAGAACTTTTCATGTCGGTTTGTGAGAACTTAGTGTGTGCACGGAAATCTGGGATGACCTGGGACAGATACGAGATAATCAAACAACCCCTGTAGACTTGAATTGACCCTAAGAACCCCCTGTAGCAAGACGAACCCCATGGGAGCACCCAGGACCGGTGAGCTCGGATTTCATGGGAGAGGGCTCGGCCACTTGGTGGGGGTAGGTGTAACATTTAAAAAAATATATATTATTTTTAGGAATTTTTATAATTAAATAATAAAATATTGAATATTTTAATAAGGCGCTATAATTAAATACCGATAAATTGGAAAAAAGAATGGAAAATTATGGAAACTACTAAAAAGAGGTTTTTTTATGTGAATTTTGCAAATTATAAGTTTTTATGATTAATTATACGCTATTTAGTGCTAATCGCGATTAAATATCGCTAATCGCGCATTAAGTTTGTTTTGTGCAAAACATACACATGTCTTTTTAGCACTTGTAACATTTTTCTTTCATGCTTTCTTATTTTTATCATGCATGGTTATAAATTAAAGAGAAGAAAAGGAAAAGAAAAGAAAAGAAAAGGGATATGAATAAAGAAGTAAGGTATGGGCAAGTGAGAGAGTGAGAGGTGAGGGGTCTCCTATTGACCAAGACCCTTATTTTCTTTCTCATCTTCATCATTCTCTCTTCTCCTCTCACTTGGGCTACTGCCCTCTTCCTCCCCCATCTCAAAACCCCAACAACTCCATGAAAAATTCATCAAAATCTCATCTCCATTTCATAAAAAATGTGCATGAGCTCACTAGCTACATTTTGGACCAAGAAAGCTTGCATTTTGGACACTTGGGGCAACTCAAGAAAATTCTTGAGTTGCCAAATGAAGTATTCTCTTAACCATTAGCCTAGTATTTCCATTGCTTTTACATCCATGTTTGTTTAGAACCGATTTGGTGTCGTTCAGTGAGATTTGGAAATTTCTAGTTTGGGTTTATGAAATTCTTGAGTTGTGATGTGTAATTGAGCTTAGTAGAGGCCACACAAATCCCCTAGTGCTAGAATTCAGACCCAAACCAGAGACTAGAACCCCGGAATACGAACTTAGAAACCCGATATCGGAGGAATTGTGGATTCTGCGAATGTAAAATGAAATCTGCTATCACCCGGAGCCTCTGAAAATTATTTAGCAAGTACAGAGGAGTGTGCAGGCACCTAGGAAGCTAACCCCAAGACCCCAGCCCCTGACTCCAACTTTTGGCCGCAAATATAATCTTTCTAGCCACAGATTGTGGCCAGACCTGGTCCAAATGGGTTCGTGTTTGGTCTGTAGCTCCATCTCCTATAAACTAGACCCTTGGCATATGCAAAATTGACCAATTTGACCTAGGGTAAAATCTGGGACCATTTTCAAGAGTTGTTGTTTTGATTCGGGGTTTCGTTTTGCGTATTTTGAATTCTGGATTTTTGTGATTTGTGTGGTATTCGATCACTTGGCTTTTGTACGTCGAAATCGAGTGTTATTTGGTGGTTTTGAAAGCATAGTCCACAGGTTCTAACCAATAGGCTTTTAGCATGTCGTTTTGGTTTTGAATTGGGTTTTAATGCGACACGATACGTTATGATGTGTAGGTACCCCACGAAGACTTCGAGACGACAAGCAAGCGCGTGGCGACGTCGGCAACGGAAAGCGAAAAGCAAGGTGAGTCGATTATATCTACGGGGGAAGTCGGGTGGATTGCGTATAGCACCCCCGTAGTTCGTAGCATAGTGTATAGTATTATATTTATATGGATATATTTATATGGTATTGTGGGGTTATGATTATCTAGATAGAGTTTGGGAGTCATGGATAACTTTAATGTAATTGGATGATGGTGTCACTAGTTAGTTTAGTCGCGAGCCCTAGAATAAGGTTTACATTCAAACGCACACACATGCTTACTTGTTATACTTGGGCGTATATGGGACTATGTATATATATATATATATATATATATATATATATATACGTATACCTACACATGGATGATGAGGATTGTATATGATATTTGGAGATGAGTCGATGAGATTGGGCATGGTGCCATGAGATCGGTGATATGATGTGGTTCGTATTATGAGATACGACAAGAGATTTTAGCGGGCCTTTGGACGTGTGTTTTACACACGCATTTATATTTATATAGATGGTATCAGTTGTACTAGACATAGATCAGTACCCCAGTTCATGAGATATGATGATAAGGATACCAGATAATTGATGAGATAAATGTGAGATTCGACCCGTATCCAGATTTGGGATGCCGTACGACGGATTTACGTACGAGCTATATATTGATGATAGATCCGCACTCTTGACTCGAGAATGTCATAATATATATTGTGTCGTATGTGATACTATTGAGGCGGGATCACCGACTATTATATTTATATGTATCGACTCTGATTTAGGTGGCTTCCTTACATTTCGATTAGTCCTGTAGTTTACTTATAGATGTTAGACTAGACTTGAGTCATACCTATTTCAAAACTAACGAATCAAGGGTATTTTAATGAAAGGCAAGGGATTCTACAAATATTTCAAAGGACGTATTTTTTTCTTAAAAACACCATAACCCCTATTTTTCCAAAAGACCACGATTTGTGTGATTTTAAATGACAAACTGTATGACTCGTATAACTAATGTAGATTCCTTATTGTTGCATTTATTTTCCATTTCCATATATTCATGTGGTTATTAGCGCATTGCATGCTTATATACTTGTAAGTTATATTGTACTAAACACATGCTGTCAGGACACCAGCACCATTATCGATGATTCGTATACTCCACGTTCACCTGCTTGCCGGCTCACACACTTCATCATAGATAATTGCCATGTCACTACACAGTAGGATTGTTGTATCAGGATATGACCCCTTGCATGACATACTTGTGTACATACATATTGTACACTCATAATTGCGTACACACAAATTGTACACCCATACTTACATATATACGTATTTGCAAAATCATATGATTCTGGCTTGATTTTGGAGATTTGGGAACTTCAAGATATATTTTAAAACTGGATTCATTTTAAAAGAGAGGTTTTCCCTCGATATGTGCATATTACTGTTCCATGTTGCATGATATACGAATATGCTTACATTTCTGTTATATGTCGCATACATCATGCTTTACGCTTTTACGCATTAAGATATGTTGTTTTCCTAAGATTTCTGGATTTTAGAACCGTGGTCATTTTAAAAAGAAAGTATGTATTGATTTAAAAACCCGGTTTCTCTTGATATGATATTTCAGTACGTCCACCATGCGTTTTCTCGGTTCTGAGACGTGTGACAGTGATACCCGATTCGAGGAGCTGGATGAGGCCGATTGCGGGTACATGGTGGACCCGGTATGGTACCCCGGGGAGAGAACGGATTGCTGTGCTGCAGACGGTGAGCCTGGCAGTGGGACTACTACCTACCGGTGATAGTATTTAGGCCTGGAGGATACCGATCGGAGTCGAGAGATGATATGGGCCGATTCGGACTGACGGAGCCCGTGGGTCGATCCGGACTGACGGAGCCCGATATATGAGGATTTACGTGCCGATGCTGGGCACGTGTTTCATGATATTTTTGAGTGTCGATGCTGGATACCCAGGTTCCATGATTTTGATGTGTCGCGAGGGACACACGTTGATTTATATCCTCATACTTCCATGCATATGCTTTATGATATTTACATGCATGATTTTTTATGTCATTGGTTGACACGTGGACGGGATCCACATGATACAGACATTGATTACATAGTCGGATGATATCCACATACTTATAGACTTCATGATACAGTTGACATTGATTCATGTTGATTACATTAATCACACCTCATATTTATGATATGTTGCTACCTGAGGCACTGGCACGAGCATTTGGTACTACACTTATGTATAGATGTTTACCCTTGCCAACTTATCATACTTCAGACTTATTCATATTGAGGATATATATTATTACTGATCGTTTGACCCAGGATTGAGTCATACATACGATTTCTGCTCTGTGATGTTTTCTACTCATGAGTTGGCAACTCTCCCCCGTTGTGCCACAGTTCTTGCAGATTTTGCCGTACAGGTTTCATTGCGGTTTCTGTCACACTGCTTCCTTTCTGGGTGATTGCTTTGGTAGGTGGGTTCACTCGTATCGTGACCACCATTGTACTTATTTATTTTCAGTTGTATCTAGTAAAATTCCATCAACCAGACTTGTATTTTATTTCAGACTTAGAAAACCAGTGTATTATTTCGACCATAGAGTCGTGTGTTGTAGTATTATGGTTTTTTTGATGATTTCGAGTTTCTTTTGAGTTTTGATCCTTGCCTTTCGGCGTTGTATATTATATTGCTTGCGTGGTTGTGACCGTCGATTGATGAAGAGCTAGCTCCCGCTTGGGGATGTCTTTTATCATTATACATATATCATTCGTGTTTTACCTTGTTCGTGGCCAGTATTTACAAAGGAAATTCTGCCAAAATTTTCAGAAACGACTTGGGATTTTTAAAATGCTTATTCGGCTTATGTTATTTAAAAACACTTTTTTTAAAACTAGTTTTCTTTACTTCTTCGTTAAAATGGTTTTAGATTTCTGTGCGTTTGGCTTACTCGAATTAGATGAGGTCCTATAGACTTCATATGATTCAAGGGCCAGTCACGTGCTATTTCGGGTCGTGACAAAGTTGGTATCAGAGTGCTATGTTAACCTTGGTTCGAGTCTAAGTTTGACTATACGGAGCCTAGAGCGTTTGTATATATTCGGAACTTAGGCTTGACCTTATGGAACAAAGACTTAGTCGAGGGGGTATTAGACCCGAACTTTCGTCGCATAGGTTGACCTTGGTTGATGGAGTAGGAGACTTCAATAGAGTGACGTACCGTGTGTATGTTCCGCGGCATACTTACGATACGCTACTCCACTTAAGGAGCCTTAGGATGTACATTTCCTTGCACAGTATTATATTCATTCCTATGATCTATCCTCATCGATATTGGTTATGATTTTGCTGCCACGATTGCACGGGCAGAGAGAGCAACGGCTAGAGTTGCGTCAGCATGAGCTCGTCACAGACGAGGACTGACCAGGGCGTGATTCCAGGGACATACGATTGCATAGAGGCGTCATTTTATTGTGTTTTCATGCCATGAGCGTTGACGGATCGCTTTTACGAGATTTCTCGGACATGCAGATCAGCACCTGAGGATTGAGCCACCGATAGAGCACAGCCAGATTTTGATGACCATTGATGTATCACTTGTTCATGATGATTGAGGCACTGTTCAGCATGCAGACGAATGAGCTAGTTGTTGTTGCGAACGACGAGATATCGCCCCAGATGTTGGAGCTATTGCAGTATGAGTTGTACTTAGAGATATGATTTAAGGTCGCTAGTCACCCGAGGATGAATGACTAGGACATGCGGTTCGTTCGCTTACCCCGATGTGAGGTCATCAGAAAGATTGATTCCAGCTAGAAACGGCTTCACGCAGGTAACGTTGAGAGTCAATAGAGGCGATCTAATGTCAGAAACCCATATTCTAAGTTTAAAGTATTCGGAAAGACATGTAAGCAATTCTTTGGAACCTCTAGAAGAATGAAACCCTAACTCGACACAATGACCATGTGAAAGCCTTTAAACCTTACGGTTTGTGGCAGTTTGGCGGTGCCATTAGTGAGGCTTGGGTCTACGGCTGGTCCACCGGTGCTGTGGCATGTATTCGATATTATTAAACTGTACCCAAGATGTTAAGCTCTTGGGGGATTACGAGGTTTTAAAGAATCAATCGAATGGTTTGACTTCATTCGGATGCTATGTGATGGGATTCATTTCTTGGGAGACTCCAGATACGAGTATAGCCGTTTGTGCACGGTCTATGCAGCCATGATGAGACGAGTCCGAAGCAGTCGACATTAGAGAAAAGTAGAGTAAGAGGTTCGTACGAGATCTTGATGAGATGACGTTCCACTCCACCGACATCAGAGATATGATACGCATGCAGAGGTGCTGTATATGGATTTATCTTCCAGAAGGAGTCGCGATGAGTATGCAGCCGTTCCGGAACCAGAAATTGATACAGTAAAGGGTGATAACCTCCGGACAGTGCGGCAGAAACGAGATTTGGGAAAGACCTCGACAGGACCTTTCTGGAATACTACACGAGAAGACTTGGACCCAGGAGCGGTCATATTGCGCACACCCAGCAGGCCAGAGTTCGGCATCGTCGACGAGATAGTTGGCCAGAGATCTGTAGAGGATGTGCCAGAGTGGGACTGTTTCCTTCATCATTCTATATTGGGCCGTTGAGCCGAGGAGCTATATATCTAGAAATGCACAGTGAGAGACAAGAGCCTACAAGAACCAGGCGCCAGACCATGAGTAGGAGGCAAGTAGATATCTTGCTCTGCTAGCATTGGATGCACCGACACCTTCTCGACTTTGAAGGAGGAAATATCGACGACGATATTTATGATTTGTGATTTGGTGATTCGATTATCACGTATCCGTCACCTTAGATTTCGGTATGTTGGGCGATCTATTCGCATGATTTAGTCTTGATGACTGAGTTTCATGATATTTGTTTTCGTGCACCATGGTTGCACCTACTGGGTATTCATATTTTGTGCATAGTTATTACCCTTGAGATATGCTTTATACACCGTTGTGTTGATTTATGATTTGTGTACAGTGATTGCACTTAATATCGTTTTGTGCCTTGGTCGCACATGTTTATGATTTCATGGATTTCATACAGTTGGGTTGATTTTGTGCACATGGTATGCACACGATTTGGTTTATGCACTCGGTATAGCTTATATGTGCTTGTAGTGCGTTGATATGTGTTTTGTGCACGTAGTTGCACACATTTATGATTTTTACACCTTTGTACACTCAGCGTTGCTATTTATGCATTTGAGTTATTGTTTGGTATTTTGTGCACAGGATGCACTGTATTGGTATTTTGTGCACTATATGCACTGGATTGGTATTTTGTGCACAGAATGCACTGTATTGGCATTTTGTGCACTAGATGCACTGTATTTGTATTTTGTGCACATGATGCACTGTATTTGTATTTTTTGCACAGGATGCACCGGATTTGTGTTCCGTGTAGTTGTTCCACTGCATTTTGTGCACTAGGGTTGCACCTGACTTCGGTTTGATGTCATCGATATGTTGATTTTGATTTCATGCCTATGTTATGCATGTGATTTGACTTATGCTTTCGGCATAGTTTTCATGTACTTTTAGTGTTTATATTTGATTTGTGCACGCTGATGCATATGGTTGTGAGATTATATACCGCGGTATACCTGATTTGGATTGAGGTTTATTGTATACCGTCGATTTCGATTATGATATTGATGTTGATTTCGTGCACTCTGTGTATTTGATTTGGATTCTTGCGCATAATTGGCATGCTTGGATTGGATTTTGCGCATGTTCAGCGCTTGATATTGGATTTCGTGATTTCATGCATGTTGGATGCACATGATTTAGATTTTATTCGTGTATGATGGATGCACCTGATTTGGATTTTCGCGCATGTTGGGCGCATGTTATGAGATGCGATTTTGGTGCACACTAGATGTACTGAATCGGGATTCTTCGTGCATATCAGATGCACCTGATATTTGTTGTCAGCACACTCGTTGCCTTTGACAGGTGTTTCGTGCACACCTGTTGCACTTAGATGTTGTTTCTGTGCACATGTATGGCACATATATGGATTTTGATTTCCGTGCGCACCAGACGCACGTAGCATTCATATGCACATTTTGGGGTTGATTTCTTGGAGCAGTACGTTTTATGATATTTACTATTATTTTCGTACCGAGCAGGACTAGTCAGAGGACAGTACCTGGATATATTTTGCATGCATTGATAGTTATCGAAGGGATTTCCAAAAAGGGAGCTATAGTCCCAGTATTTACCTACGTGTCTGATATGACACGAAACATTAAAAACAAGAAAACCATTCTAAATTGTTTTCAAAACGGCGGAACGTACATATTAAACAAAAGATATATACATATATTGTTATTTTCTTACAATAGACGTCCGCCACTGTGCAGTGTTATGCGCATCGCACAACGACTTAAAATGGTTTGGCATGCATTTCCTTCAGATATTTACATGTATAAAAATTTGATGTTTACATGTATAGTTTTAATGTATATCACGTTGGCTTTCATATTGGATTTGGCATGGGTGTCTTCACCATGACTCCGATGATTGCGGGATGCTTGACGGAGTTTTGATTTTGAGTTATCTGCTCCTTGTTCATGCGCATGCATTGCGCTATGATGCGTTTTATGTATTGATTATTTCGGAGCCCCGACGACTTGGACTTTTTACTGAAATGTTTTAGTATTGCGGGGTTTAAATTTAAAATCGAGGACCGAATTTGTTTAAGGAGGGAAGATTGTAACATTTCAAAAAAATAAAATATTATTTTTGGGAATTTTTATAATTAAACAATAAAATATTGAATATTTTAATAAGGCGCTATAATTAAATACAGATAAATTGGAAAAAAAATTGGAAAATTATGGAAATTACTAAAAAGAGGGTGTTTTATGTGAATTATGCAAATTATAAGTTTTATGATTAATTATACGCTATTTAGTGCTAATCGCGATTAAATATCGTTAATCGCGCATTAAGCTTGTTTTGTGCAAAACATGCACATGTCTTTTTAGCACTTGTTACATTTTTCTTTCATGCTTTCTTCTTTTTATCATGCATGGTTATAAATTAAAGAGAAGAAAAGAAAAGGAAAAGAAAAGAAAAGAAAAGAGATATGAATAAGAAAGTAAGGTATGGGCAAGTGAGAGAGTGAGAGGTGAGGGGTCTCCTATTGACCAAGATCCTTGTTTTCTTTCTCATCTTCATCATTCACTCTTCTCCTCTCACTTGGGCTGCTGCCCTCTTCCTCCCCACATCTCAAAACCCTCACAACTCCATGAAAATTCATCAAAACCTCATCTCTATTTCATAAAAAAATGTGCATGACCTCACTAGCTACACTTTGGACCAAGAAAGCCTGCATTTTGGAAACTTGGGGCAACTCAAGAAAATTCTTGAGTTGCCAAATGAGATATTCTCTTAACCATTAGCCTAGTATTTCCATTGCTTTTACATCCATGTTTGTTTAGAACCGATTTGGTGTCGTTTAGTGCGATTTGGAAATTTCTAGTTAGGGTTTATGAAATTCTTGAGTTGTGATGTGTAATTGAGCTTAGTAGAGGCCACACAAACCCCTTAGTGCTAGAATTCAGACCCAAAATAGAGACTAGAACCACGGAATATGAACTTAGAAACTGATATCGGAGGACTTATGGATTCTGCGAGTGTAAAATGAAATCTGCTATCACCCGGAGCCTCTGAAAATTATTTAGCATGTACAGAGGAGTGTGCAGGCACCTAGGAAGCTAACCCCAAGACCCCTGCCCATGACTCCAACTTTGGCCGCAAATATAATCTTTCTGGCTAAAGATTGCGGCCAGACCTGGTCCAAATGGGTTCGTGTTTGGTCTGTAGCTCCATCTCTTGTAAACTAGACCCTTGGCATATGAAAAATTGACCAATTTGACCTAGGGGAAAATCTGGGACCATTTTCAAGAGTTGCTGTTTTGATTCGGGGCTTCGTTTAGCGTATTTTGAATTCTGGATTTTCGTGATTTGTGTGGTATTCGATCACTTGACGTTTGTACGTCAAAATCGAGTGTTATTTGGTGGTTTTGAAAGCGTAGTCCATAGGTTCTAACCTATAGGCTTTTAGTGTGTCGTTTTGGTTTTGAATTGGGTTTTAATGCGACACGATATGTTATGATGTGTAGGTACCCCATGAAGACTTCGAGATGACAAGCAAGCGCGTGGCGACGTCGGCAACGGAAAGCAAAAAGCAAGGTGAGTAGATTATATCTACGAAGGAAGTCGGGTGGATGACGTATAGCACCCCCGCAGTTCGTAGCATTGTGTATAGTATTATATTTATATGGTATTGTTGGGTTATGATTATCTAGATAGACTTTTGGAGTCATGGATAACTTTAGTGTAATTGGATGATAGTGTCACTAGTTAGTTTAGTCGCGAGCCCTAGAATAAGGTTTACACTCACACGCACACACATGCTTACTTGTTATACTTGTGCGTATATGGGACTATGTGTGTATATATATATATATATATATATATATATATATATATACGTATACCTACACATGGATGATGAGGATTGTATATGATATTTGGAGATGAGTCGATGAGATTGGGCATGGTGCCATGAGATCGGTGATATGATGTGGTTTGTATTATGAGATACGACAAGAGATTTTAGCGGGCCTTTGGACGTGTGTTTTACACACGCATTTATATTTATATAGATGGTATCAGTTGTACTAGACTTAGATTAGTACCCCAGTTCATGAGATATGATGATAAGGATACCAGATAATTGATGAGATAAATGTGTGATTCGACCCGTACCCAGATTTGGGATGCCGTACGAAGGATTTACGTACGAGCTATATATTGATGATAAATCCGCACTCTTGACTCAAGGATGTCATAATATATATTGTGTCGTATGTGATACTATTGAGGCAGTATCACCGACTATTATATTTATATGTATCGACTCTGATTTAGGTGGCTTCCTTACATTTCGATTAGTCATGTAGTTTACTTATAGATGTTAGACTAGACTCGAGTTATACCTATTTCAAAACTAACGAATCATGGGTAATTTAAAGAAAAGCCAAGGTATTCTACGGATATATCAAATGACGTACCTCTTTTCTTAAAAACACCGAAACCCCTATTTTTCCAAAACACCATGATTTGTGTGATTTTAAATGACAAACTGTATAACTCGGATAACTAATGTAGATTCCTTATTGTTGCATTTACTTTCCATTTCCATATATTCATGTGGTTATTAGCGCATTGCATGCTTATATATTTGTGAGTTATATTATACTAAACACATGCTGTCAGGACACTAGCACCATTATCGATGATGCGTATGCTCTACGTACACCTGGTTGCCGGCTCACATACTTCATCATCGATAATTGCCATGTCACTACATAATAGGATTGTTGCATCAGGATATGACCCCTTGCATGACATACTTGTGTACATACATATTGTACACTCATACTGGCGTACACACATATTGTACACCCATACTTACATACATACGTATTTGCACATACATAGATGATTCTGGATTGATTTTGGAGATTTGGGAACCGCAAGATATATTTTAAAACTGGATTCATTTTAAAAGAGCGGTTTTCTCTCGATATGTGCATATTACTATTCCATGTTGCATGATATACAGATATGCTTACATTTCTGTTATATGTCGCATACATCATACTTTACGCTTTTACGCATTGAGATATGTTGTTTTCCTGAGATTTCTGGATTTGAGAACCGTGGTCATTTTAAAAAGAAAGTATGTATTGATTTAAAAACCCGGTTTCTCTTGATATGATATTTCAGTGCGTCCACCATGCGTTTTCTCGGTTCTGAGACGTGTGACAGTGATACCCGATTCGAGGAGCTGGATAAGGCCGATTGCGGGTACATGGTGGACCCGGTATGGTACCCCGGGGCGAGAACGAATTGCTGTGCTGCAGACGGTGAACCTGGAAGTGGGACTACTACCTACCGGTGATAGTATTTAGGCCTGGAGGATACCGACCGGAGTTGAGAGATGATAAGGGCCGATTCGGACTGACGGAGCCCGATATATGAGGATTTATGTGCTGATGCTGGGCATGGGTTTCATGATGTTTTCGAGTGTCGATGGTGGATACTCAGGTTCCATGATTTTGATGTGTCGCGAGGGACACGCGTTGATTTATATCCTCATACTTCCATGCATATGCTTTATGATAATTACATGCATGATGTTTCGTGTCATTGGTTGACACGCGGACGGGATCCACATAATACAGACATTGATTACATAGTCGGATGATATCCACATACTTATAGACTTCATGATACAGTTGACATTGATTCATGTTGATGACATTGATCACACATCATATTTATTATATGTTGCTATCTGAGGCACTGGAACGAGCACTTGGTACTGCACTTATGTATAGATATTTACACTTGCCACCTTATCGTGCTTTAGACTTATTCATATTGAGGATATATATTATTGCTGATCGTTTGACCTAGGATTGAGTCATACATACGATTTCTGCTCTGTGATGTTTTCTACTCACGAGTTGGCAACTCACCCCCGTTGTGCCACAGTTCTTGCAGGTTTTTCCATACAGGTTTCATTGCGGTTTCTGGCACACTTCCTTTTGTTTGTTATGTATATGCCCTAGAGGCCATTGTTGTACATATGATGTATATTATGATGGATGCTTGGATATATACAGAGAGGACTTTCTTGCTCGTCATGATAGTATGCTATTTGGTTTCACTTTATCTTAACATGTTGACTTGTATTGGTTTACTGTCTTACTCTCACATGTTGATAAAGCCCTTAGGATTTGTACTCGACTACTGGGACTATGATGAGATCATACTAGTGGGGCCATAGTAGTCGATGAGTACATCCTATAACTGTTCCTAGTCGAGGGTATATCGAGACAGGGCATCGATACACCAGAGTAGACTAGCGTATGCGCATCTTGACCCATATGATGGGCGATGGATGATCCCATATCCATCGATGTTTGACATCAAGGATGGTGTACGGGTGCTCAGTGGAGACTGGGTACACTGGACGAACTCACCGAGAACTCCCAGATGGTGATATACCACACGTCAGATGGCAGTTCTCCGGTGACACTGGTACAGGGTAGTCTGTAGACCCGAGATCGTCATAGAGTCTTGTGTGATTCCCACTGTGCTTTGATTTCCACCTTACCACTTCCAAGAGGGCGTGCAAAATGGTGGTTTTTGGGTACAGTCCCGAATCACATGAAGGCAATGAGCGATAGGAGGGGATTCGTCTCTCCCGGTATAGGGAGCTGATGTTGTGCTGTGTTCGATTGGCTATAACTGGAAGTCCCTGGCCAGGGCTGATATAGAGATATACTGGTAAGTGTTACCAGTAGTTTCTCGACCTGTTATGAGCCTCACATCGACACGACTTATCGGTTACTGGGGTCTGACGTACACCACCCCTAGACTTGATATGCGACATTTCAGACGAACAGACTGGACTGTACGGGAGTGTTACTGATTGGATTCACAGGAGAACGGATAGGCTAGCTTGTTGATCTTCTGATCGCTTAATACCTGGGTGGCTATTACGTTTAGCTGACCGCTTGCAGCTTGTGGGTGTTTGATATGATCATCACCTGCTACCGGCGTATTGACGATTCTTTAGGGTCCTACATAAAGGTTTCTTGGCTCAGGCAAAATGGAGTAGAGGTACATATGTGATATGTGCAGGACCGAGGATAATGCGATATGAGATACCATATTATATTCTCGCGATATTTAGATATGAACCGGGACATCGAATCAAGTGTTGATTCGATGAATCGGTACATGATATATTAGTCGGTTATATTCGATATAGCCGAATCGTCGGATCAAGTGTTGATTCGATGATTTGATGTATAATGATATATATGATATATTGTATTACATTATCTAATATTGGCTCGCTTTATTATTTCATTTTCTCACCAGATTAATACATTGATATATATGCGATATATGTTAATTGTATAATTTTCTTTTGTTGCAAATATATAATATATATGTGATATATATTATTGTGACATGATATGATTTATTATGAAACTTGTTTAAGGATGATAAAAAGGGATTAGGGTTTGATTAGGGTTAGCTCCTTCTTGTTCATTCTAGAAGGGTTCTCTTTTGTCTTGGTTAAGATATTATGGTTGATCCTTATCCTTAACCTAACCAAACCCTAACTCTAGTTTATTCTCTACAAAGTTTTAGCCTCTCATCCTTGACCATGGTTCCATAATCAATCATATTCTCTTGACTACTATTCATCACAAAAGGATTATCATTTTCATTCATCATCTTCTTCTCTCTTAGCTTTGAGAAAGCTTACTAGTTAATTCTTTTGTGATGATTTGTTGTGAGAAAATGAATTAAAAAGAAAGCATAAATACTACTCCATCATCCTCATCTAATCTAGCCCATTAGATTAGGGTGTTCATCTCTTTAGAGTGAGAAAGCTTGGGTTATAGCAACTTCGACGTAGATCATCGGAGAAGCGGAACACTTCAAGCTAGCATGGATCGTTCGAGTCGTGGAGCCTCTCTTGAGTCCGGGAGATCGTGGATCGCGGCGAAGGGACTTCTACTCGGAGCTCGTGAAGCGAAGAAGCGGACTACAAAGGTTGTAATCCCTCACACTTAGCTTTAAAGATATCATCTTGCATGCTAAACCCTAATAATCTAGCAAAGATCCCGTCTTTGGGTTGTTCGGCATATCTAAAATTTTATTTGGGCATGTTTGATACTTTATGAACCTTCACAAGAGTGCCTAGGAACCCTACAGTGGTATCAGAGCCTAGCTAGAGCATTAGGCGATGTGTTAACGAAGTTAAAACCCCGATCGAACCCGAATACGACATTTCAAACCCCTCTCTGTACATTTTTTAAAATCTGGGTTTTTCCTGAATTAAAAATACCTAAAAAATTCAGCAGGCTAATATAAGAATTATGGTGAAAAACGTGCCCCCAGTTCCTCAACATGGCCGCGGAACCGCGACAATGAGCCACCTTTAGCGGCGGTCCCGCGGCAGGGTAAGGGTTGTTGGATATATATGCCCTAGAGGCCTACATTGTATAGGATGCTTGGGATATGTATATACATGACAGTCTTGCTTGATATGATAGTACGCTATTTGGTTTGACTTTGTCTTAACGTATGATATTTTTTACTTGGTATCTATATATATATATATTGATAAAGCCCATAGGGTGTTTTGTCTGACTACCGGCGTTGTGATGGCAGTCATACTAGTGGGAGCTGGATAGTCAATAGGCACACCCTTAGATGTCCCTGGTCGCAGGAGTATCGAGATTGGGCATCGATACTCCGGAGTAGACTAGTGTATACATATCTAGACCCTGATAAGGGACAATGGATTGGTCCCGCAACCATTGGTGGTGTTCACCTAAGATTGTATACAGATGCTCACTGGGTGTGAGTACACCGGACTACCTAACGTCAGATAGCAGTTCTCAGGTGACATGTGTGCAGATAGTCCGTTGACTTAAGGTCATCATTTGTCTCGTGTGAGTTCCCACTGTGCTTTGATTATTACCCTACCACGGCTCAAAGGAGTCGTGCAAACAGGTTTCAGTTGGGCACAGTCCTGAGCCACATGGAGGCAGTGAGCGAATGTTAGGGATTCGTCTCTCCCGGTATAGGGAGTTGATATCGCATTGTGGTCGTTTGGTCATTACCATAAGTCCCTGGCCAGGCCTGATTGAGAATTACTGATGGAATGATCAGTAGATTCTCGGGTGGTCTTGAACCATACCGACACGACTTGTACGGTTATTAGGGGTCTGACGTCCACCACCTCCCTAGACCATACATGCGATACTCTTAGACGAACAGACCGGACTGCGCGGATATTGTCACAGACAGGCTCAGTAGGATTTCAGATGGGTTACCTCATCAGCTTTCTTATCGACAACTACCTGGGGACCGTTACGTACAGCTAGTGCCGCTTGTGGTCTGTGGTTAAACCCACTGCCAGCGTAGTAGTCGAGTCTTTAGAGTCCCACACAGAGATTTCCCAAACCCAGGCAAAAAGATATAGAGGTCGTATGGTTTTACGACAAAGGTTCGGACGCATACGTGTTTGAACGCACGTACGACATTCGGACAGTTTTTTTTTACTAGCCGGCTTTGGTTTAAGCCAGATTCTAGTATCAGGTTATTGGATTTATACAGTCTAAAGTTTTCCGTGTTTTCACGGATGAGAGGGGCGTTCTCGTAATTTTCCGAGAAGCTTCTAGAAGGATGTGACATGAAGGGAGAGGTGGCATTTTCATTTAATGAATTAGTGACTCATTGTGAGTGATTCATCATGTCATTAATGCATTATTAAATGCTTAATGACTCACATAATGAATCACCCACTTGCATTAATGAAACATGATGAATAATCTCTTATTTTTCATTTCTTTTTAATTCATTATGTTTCATATATCTAGTGAGAAGCTTTTTCATTTCATATAATATTATCATTATCATCTTCTCACTCTCTCTCTTCAAGTTCTCTCTCCTTCACCAAGCCTAATCCTACCCCTCATGAGTTGAGAACAAGGATTAGGAAAGACTAATTACTCCATAACCTATCTCTACATCACCTTAGCTACTCTATTTAGCAACTAGAGAAACTAAGTAACCTCAAGTTTAGAGGTTATAGCTTGGATTAGGGTTCTCGGGAGGATCGTCTATCACGGAAGAAAGCCGAAGAGGACGTGGAGATCCAAAGAGGCCGTAGATAACATTAAGACGAAGGACTAGAACCGTTTGGTATAATCTCTTAACATAGTAGTTTAGAACTCTATAGCTTTTGTTAAAACTTGTTTAGCAAACGATTCATACGGTTAATCGATGTTTGATCATAGAACAAGATTGTTATTCATATTTCCGCCTCCCCATAAGTATTGGGGTGTTGAACATCGACTTACAGTGGTATCAGAGCCTAGCTAAACAGTATTTAACTCACTTGCAAATTTGTATGAATTTCGAATGGAAAAACAAACCGGAAAAACCCCGATATCATGTACTTTCTGTCGAATTTTAAATGAGGTCCAAAAATTTTTCAGGGACCTTCAGAATGACCTAAATGAATGTATTAGAACACCCAAGAAAATTGGGCTCATGAATCGGCCATAGCACCGCGGAACCGCGGGCGATCCCACCGATCCGCCGCGATTCCGCCGTGCTTTGGACGATTCATCATCCCAATTTTCTTGTGTTGTTTCTCTGTGATATTTGGTGTTTTCTGGTAATTTTTATTTTTGCTCAGGTTTCAGATTTACAGAGAAGTATTGGAGCAAGATTAAGTGTGTTTAATCGATCGAAATTATACAGTATTTGCTTGTTTGATTATATCTGTGAAATGTTATATGTGTTCGTAAACCCCCCCTAACTGCTAGTATGTCGGTTGGCAGGGGATTGCACATATCTGTGATGTTATATATAACTGTTTGTGTATATAAACTGTATTGGACTGTTGTGGTGTTTAGCCGGGTTTTGTAATGGGTTTTTGTATCAATTCATTTGATGTAAATGTAATAAGTTGTAATATTATTTTGCGGGGCACATCAAGGTTGCGGTTGTAGCCACCGTTGTATTATTTCTTTTTACTGTTTTTGCTCCTAGGATAGACCCAAGGTGGGGTGCACAAACTACCGGGTATTTTGAAGTGTTGGGGCAGACCGCTTCACTTCTGGTACTTGGCGGGTAGTTTGCCGTACCCGTAGGGGTCTGGGGTGGGAAAATGGCTATTCATCACAACTGTGTAATCCGTCTTTCATTGCAGGCTCAAAAGAAATGCGGATTGCTTGCAAATCCAATATTGTTTATCTGTGATCTGGAATGCCCATTATTGCGTCTGACGAATGTACAATATCTATATATGATAGCTATTTAGACGTCGCTTATGTTTTACACCCGCGCTATCCCAGCCCCCGCTCTGTCGTTAGTTAAGTAACCTAACGGGTGATGACGGGACCCCGTGGCGAATGCGGATGGCATAAGAGGACGTTGTATTTTCGTTGTTATCTGTAATGATAAGTTAAAGATGGGACGCATTATTATTAATGCAAAGAAAATAAAACCTAAACTGAAATCGTTGGAACAATTTCTAAAAACCACTCGGTTTTCTTGAAAAAGCAAATTTTAAATGCGGAGCTTAAACCACTCCTTTTAATAAAAGCTATCTTAGTTCCTTCGATTAAATCAAGTTCACTACGTTCACGGTTTTTTGCCAAAAACCAGCCGTAACCCTCCGTCGTTTCAGATAGACAGCATATCGTATTCATGCTATGCTTGTTGGCCTACGTCAAGGCATAGTGAATGGTAGCAGTGTGTGCGCCTATTTGTTGCATAGATAGATGCATTAGTTTAATACAGACGTACACCTTGTTAGCCTACGTCAAGGGCTTGTACGATGTATTTAAATTGATCAGGACAACGACGGGTAGAACTTGACTTGCGTCTTATGACTTGTTGGCCTACGTCAAGGTCTATAAGAGCTTGGGGTAAAAATCACATCGGGAGTTTCAAACATAAAAGAAACTTGCAGATTTAGATTACCTTCTGGAGTGTGGTGACTAGAGTGGCTTCCATCTAGGGCATCATGCAATGATAGTTGGATCCCGATCTCACTGATGAGTAGGATTACTCTCGGGAATTTTCTCTCACTTAACAATCAATGCTATAAACCAAGTAGGTGCCTAGAAAGGTGTTAGAGGGGCTACGCCTCCAGGGAAAAGAGGTTCTTTAATTAAGAAACTTCGCGAAAGCGTTGGAAAACCTCCCTCGAAGTACCAACACCAGCCTGGCTGAAAGGTTAAGCAAGAATTGTAACGTGAGATTAAATCCTGACTAGTTCTTCTTTTAGATTTTGAAGAAGGATTTGAGAAAACAGTGGGAGCCATCCTGTTTAGATAAATAATAACCAATCTAAACTTGCAAGTGCATATGCTGAGTGTTTTCTTTTCTCTCTCTCTGGCAGCTACCATGACTGGACTAAAACTATTACTTGAAAAGAATATACTGACCGGACAGAACTATAAAGATTGGCTAAGGAACGTCAATATTGCGCTGACTTATGACAAAGTTGCATATGTTACCACCGCTGTTCCTCCCCTTATCCCAGGACCAGATTCCTCAGTTGCGGACAAGGAAGTTCGTAAAACCTGGGATCCAGACTGTGAGCGAGCTAAGTGTATCGTGCTGGCGTCCATGAATAATGAACTCCAGAAACAGCACGAGAGTATGGATATTGCATCCATATTCCTCCATTGCAAGGAATTGTATGGTGAACACTCCCGTATCGCAAGGTACGAAACCTCAAGGAAACTCTTCCAGATGAGGTTGGCTCCAGGATCTCCTGTTGGAGAGCACGTCCTCAAAATGATCACCCTCATTGAGGAACTCGCAAACCTGGGATGCGTGCTAGAGAATGATTTGTATATCGACTTGATTTTGCAGTCCCTTCCCCACACCTTCTCTCAGTTCGTGCTAAACTTCAACATGCACGAAATGGAAGCAGATCTTCCAAAGCTCCTCAATATGTTGAGGGTAGCAGAGACCTCCTTGAAAAAGGAGAAGACCCCCGTTCTGTATGTTGGCCAATCATCTTCTTCTAAATCTAAAGCGAAAGCTAAAGGGAAGAAGAAGATGAAAGCCACCAAACCGAAGGGTGGGGTCAAGAATGCAGGGTTCCTAGGCACTCTAGTGAGGTCTCCCAAGCCATCAACCATGGCAATTTCAAAAATTATGGTGCCTACAAACCCTAAAGTACGGATCGTTTGCTAGATGTCTAGGCGAACAAGCTAACTAGTTAACACTTAACTAAAAGATACGGAAATACAACCTTTGTAGATCTGGTGCTCCACCTCCACGGCTCCGCAACGAGGTCCTCTCCGCTGTCCAAATCAAATCTGGGCTCTAGGATCGGCTTCGTCGGAGAATGGGCAAGCTAGGTCGTCGATGTCCATGCCGAAGATGATCTACGTCGAGGCATCGATGAATCAAGCTCCACCTTCACCAAACCGTGAAAAGTTGTGAAGGAAACACACTCTACTACTTGGCAAGAGGTAGAGGATGAAGAAATAGGAAGTGGGTAGACTTTAGAATTGGATTTCTCACTCTTTTCCAACAATCACCATTGATGGACCTTGCTTTTCTTCACTTGAAGAATGAAGAAGAAGAAGGAAAATGATATGATAAGTTAAATGAAAAATGAAAAGAAAATGAATTCTTATCATAATTCTAACTAGAGTTAAGTGTAGAGAATGAATCATGGTTAGTGGGAATGGTTAGGGTTAAGGATGAGATAAGGATGGTTGACTTGAACAAAGCTTCATGAAGCTTCAACTAAAGAACAAATTTAGCCACCATTCTTTTCTCATTTCTTTTATTCATTTATCAAAAATAAATGGATAACTAAATAAGATAAATGAATAACTAATAATAAACCCTAACCATTTCATTAACCAAGGTTTAATCTTTACACTTGAACCCTAGCATGACAAGTATCATCAAACATGATACAATCAAGTGCACAAAAGTATATCGCATATACAATGCGCACATCCGAGTGAGAAAATCCATCTAAAGTGAACCGATACTAGTTAACGCAAAGTAATATATCAAATATATAATTATACATTAAATCATTAAATCAACACTTGATTCAATGACCCGGTCATGTCGCACACAACCGACTAGTATATAATATATCGGCTTATCGAATCAACGCTTGAATCGATAACTAGGTTATATCGCATACAACCATTCGATATATTTATCGCGAGAATAGAATACGTTATCACATACACGCATTATTCTCGGTCCCGCACATATCTCATATGCGCTCCTATTTCGTTTCGCTTGAGCCAGGAAACCTCTGTGTAGGACTCTAAAGACTCGTCAATACGCCGGCAGCGGATGATGATCATATCAAACATCCACAAGCCGCAAGCGGTCTGCTAAACGTAACGGCCACCCGGGTATTGAGCGATCTGAAGATCGACGAGCAAGCCCGCTCACACTCCAGTGAATCCGACCAGTAACACTACCGTACAGTCCGGTCTGATCGTCTGATATGTCGCATATCTCGCCTAGGGGTGGTAAACGTCAGACCCCAATAGCTCAATAAGTCGTGTCGATATGAGGTCTATAACTGTTCGAGAAACTACTGGTAACACTTACCAGTAAATCTCAGCAACCCTGGCCAGGGATTTCCTGTTATAGCCAATCGAACACAGCGCAACATCAACCCCCTATACCGGGAGAGACGAATCCCCTCCTATCGCTCATTGCCTTCATGTGACTCGGGACTGTACCCAAAAACCACCGTTTTGCACGCCCTCTTGGACGTGGTAAGATGGAAATCAAAGCACAGTGGGAACCACACAAGACTCTATGACGATCTCGGGTCAACAGACTACTCTGTACCAGTGTCACCAGAGAACTGCCATCTGACGTGAGGTATAATACCATCTGGGAGTTCTCGGCGAGTCCGTCCAGTGTACCCAGTCTCTACTGAGCACCCGTATATCTCCTCTGATGTCAAACACCGATGGATATGGGATCATCCATCGCCCATCTGTATGGGTCGAGAAGGTACACGCTAGTCTACTCTGGTATATCGATGCCCCGTCTCGATACACCCACGACTAGGGACTTTGAAGGATGTACTTATGGACTACCATGTCCCCACTAGTATGATCCGCATCATAGTCCAGGTAGTCAAGTACAGATCCTAAGGGCTTTACCAACATGTAACAGAGAGACAATCAGTATACACGTTAAGGTAAAGTTCAACCAGATAGCATACTATCATGTCGAGCAAGAAAGTCCTCCCTATATATGTCCCAGCATCCACTACAATATACATCCTATGTACAGTAATGGCCTCTAGGGCATACATATAACTAACAATCTCCCACTTGCACTAGGGCCATCTGTAGCAGTGGTTTGAAGTATCTCATACTCAACCATCCCATAAAAGTCTCTCTCTGGGAACAGGCCTTTGTGAGTGGATCCGCTGTGTTGTCCTCTGAGTCTACTCTCCTTACCTCGATCTCCCTGGAGATCAACTATCTCCATGATCAAGTGATACTGCCTTAGAATATGTCTGGATCACTGATGGGACCGGCGTTCCTCGGCATAAGCCACAACTCCATTGTCTCACAATGGTAGGAACGTAGTTCATCTCATGAACCAATATACACCCAAACAGCTTCTAGGGTAGCATCTTAAGTAGCGATGTATCCAGCCTTTATCGTCTAGTATGTCACGGTATCTAGCTTGGAACTCTTCCAACATACCGTCCCTTTACTGAGGGTAAAGACAATGCCTGCGACTGACACTCAGTCGTCTTTATCACCCTGGAACCCTTCCAGTGATTCTCCCCAGAATCGGTTGATACCGTCTCACTACATCTAGTGAGAATTCTAACATCCATTTAGATCTATCTCATAGATCCAAAATCCAGGATTTAGTAGGTATCACTTTAATCCTATATGGAGAATCATAGTGATAAGCGGAGATTGATCGAGCGTGGCATAGGAAACTCCTTCCCTATCAAGAGTATGTCATCCACGTACTCTACGAGGATCGTCACCATACTCCCTACTACCTTTTTGTTTATACAAGGTTCATCTACCATTTTGATGATGTCAAACTGTTTGACTAACACATCAAAACAGATGTTCCAACTCCGCGACGCCTGCTTTATCCTATAAAGCATCTTGCACACGTTTCCGCTGCTCCCACCGTCTACGAAGCCCTCTGGCTGTGTACTTATAGACGCACTCTTCTAAAACATCATTTAGAAAAGCAGTCATGACACCCAACCACCAGATATCGTAGTCATGGTATGTAGCCGTGACAAGTAGGATCTGGATGGACTTAAGCATAGTTACTTGAAAAGATTTCATCATTATCCACGCCTGGTCGATGACGAAAACCTTTAACAAGTCTAGCTTTGAAAGTCTCAACTTTTCTATGTACACCAAGTAATCTTCTCAAGATATACTTGCTCCTGATGGGGATTTAACCCTTCAGATATAGCAACTAAAGTCCATACTTTGTCGGTGTATAAAGATTCCATCTCAGATCGCTAAGCATCCAGCCATTCTTTCAGAGTCTTACTCTCGATGGCCAGCTCGAAACTAGTTGGGTCATCATCTCATGATGCAATCCTCGCTCCCACTGTCATAGAGAAATCGAAGTATCTCTCAGGTGGGTGAGGAACCCGACTAGATTGGCGGAGAGGCTGAGGTTCGTTGGTATCTACTGAATCCTTTGGTTCTTTCAAATCATCAGCTGTAGTTTGTATAGCCGGAACCTTTCCAGTTCTACATAACAGACTTTGCCTCGAGCTTGTCCGGATTTTGCCTTTCAGACATAGGCCGGACAACCCCAAATCTTAACTAACTTAAGACATGGGCTCTTCCCTTTCCATATCTCATATGGAATGGTAGGCAACTGATTTGATTGGAACCCTATTCAATAGGTATGCAGCTTCGTAAGTGCATAACTCCCTAAAGGAAATAGGTAACTCAGTAGTACTCATCATAGAGCACACCATATCAAATAGGGTGTATCTGCTCCGCCCCGATATACCATCGTGCTATGGTGTATTCAGAGGAGTAATGCTGAGAGAGAATCTCATTCTCCTTTAGAATAGTCCTGGAATTCCGTGCTCAAGTATTCTCCTCCTTGATCGCATCAAAGGACATAATACTTATACCCTTATTTTGGTTCTCTACTTCTAACTTATATTCTGTGAATATCTCAAAAGGTTCGGACTTATGTTTCAACAGGAACATATGTCTGAATCTTGAGAGAATATCAGAGAACGTAATGAAGTACAAAGAACCTATCCTGGCATGTGTAGACAGGGGACCTACATACATCAACATGTATCATCCCAAGAGTTTACTAACTCTTTCTCTGTTTCCATTAAACAGAGCTATGGTCATCTTATCTTTGTGACATGACTGGCGAGTTTCACAAGATGCAAATTCAAACTGATTTAAATATATATCTTTATGTAACTCTAGCCAGTCGGGTCGCATTGATCAGACCTAGTCTACAATACCTCAAGAAGGATTCGTTCATTTCTGAACTCTTCCTCTTGTGTGTGTTCCGTATACAAAAAACTTTAGTTTGATTTAGAACATTAATGCTTTTAGATAACGTGCCTGAACCGATCAACTTTTGATATAGGAAATGTTCAAAACATTATCCAACAATACAAAATTATATCCTTTCTTTACTAATAAAGAGACTGATATGATTTTGTATATCAGGTTCGGTATCTAATAACATTCGTTCAGAATCAATGTATTGTAATACAGGGTGACAGTGACCGACAGACCTGGCTGCAACTCTTGCCCCGTTTTCTGCCTTATGAAACTTATCACCCGTTCTCAGTTCTCTACCTATCTGTAGCCCTATGTAACAGATTACATATCTGGGATCCTGATCTGGTATCACATACCCAGGACGTAAAGGACACTGAGAAACAGTTCTATGCAATGAACACACCCGAAGATGATGCATCAGCATGCACTCTCTTCGTTTGGGCGGCACGGGAAATCTGGTATTCCCCAAATTCCTGCTCTGTCTTATAACAATTATAAGTTGGAGCGGGACCAACGTTCCCCAGCTCAGTATAACAAGCGGGTTCGGTCAATATTCCGTATTATTATCTTGATTAAGGCGTGATATGGTCGCTACCTGGAGAGAGAGAGAAGAAAACACTCAGCGTGGGCTCTGTCAAGAATAGATTGGTTATTATTTTATCTAATCAGGATGGCTCCCACTGCTTTTTATCAAATCTTCCTTCAAACCCTAAAAGGAAAGACTAGCCGGGATTAATTACACACTACAAGTTCGCCAATCTTTCAGCCAGGCCAGTGTCGGTACTTTGAGGGAGGTCCCCCGTGCTTTCGCATGAACCTAATTACTGTAAACCTCGTTTTCCCAGAGGCGTAACCCCGTTGACACCTTTCTAGACACCTACTAGATCGGCTAATTGTAATGTATAAAACTCTCCCAGGAGTAACACTTACTCGCAGCGGGTATCGGGATCCAACTATCTCATAGAAGGTATGCAATCTCATTGCAAATTTCAACACTTGAAATTCCCGATAATATTTTTGCCCCTAGCAGCTTATGACCTTGGCTAAGGTCAACAAATCATAAGTGCTAGCCAAGTTCAACCCGTCATTTCCCGATTGAATTAAACCCACCCGCACGACCCTTGGCTAAGGTCAACAAAGTCGCATGACTACCCTAACTCAATCGCATCATATGCTTATACAGATAAGCACTAATCAGCTACCGCACACTACGCCTTGGCTAAGGTCAACAAACGTAGCACGAATACTAACCAGTACTTATCTGAAATGACGGAGGGCTACGACAGGTTTTTCTGAAAACCTATTGCGTAATGAACTTGATATCGTTGTAGGATCGAATGAATTTTAAAATGGAGTGTTTTTGAAGCTTTTCTAGTTTTGCTAAAGGAGTCACTCCCGGTGAAGGGATCGTCGGTCCTTTCCTCGTCGAATGAGGTGCGGGATATATCATATATATCACTGTGCAAAGCAAAAACACTTAAAAGCTATCAAAAGACATACCGAGTGTGTAGCATCTGCCAGTTATTGCTAAAGGAGTCACTCCCGGTGAAGGGATCTCGGTCCTTTCCTCATCGAATAAGGTGCAGGATATATCACATATACCGCTGTGCAAAGCAAGAACTGTAGCTACCTGTTTTATTTTGAAATTCGATTCTACAACATCTTAGGTTTCTTTTATTTCATTAATCACATTAATGAAGTCCCATCATTTAAGTACCTAAACATCACAGATAGATATGACGTACACTTATGCCATCCGCATTCGCCTCGATGTCCCCTCGTGCACCGTTAGGTTAGGTAACTAACGACAGAGCAGGGCAGGGCTAGCGCGGGTGTAAAACATAAGTAACGTCTATATAATATATCATATATACTATATACTATATCCATCATAGAACATCACATGATCACATCACAGATATCGCAGCAGAAGAATCATATGAAATATTGGATATACTAGGACGTCCGTGTTTTCAATACGAGCCAGTATAAAACACGGATTCCACGGTCGTGATGAATAGCCAAACCCACACCCCTAGACCCCTACGAGAGCGGCAAGCAACCCTACCAATTCTGGAGTTAGGAGACCCGGACTCGACTCCTCGAGTTGGTCTCCCACTGGACTCCAGAACCCGGTTACTTGTGCCCTCCTCCTTGGGTCTATCCTAGTGCGGAAAAGTAAATAATATACAACAGGTGACAACTCCCGCAACCTGGAAGCGCCCCAATAAAAGAATATTACATACAAGTTTTTACATGAATGAAAATGAAAAACACTCATCTCACATAAAAACCCCCGGCTATTCAAACACGACGATCCAATATAACATATCCAGCAACACATAACATCACATGTCATCAACGTAAGTAAATATGCGCATCCCAATTGTCGTTGACATATAGCAACGAAACCGGCGATATCACATATTACACTTACGGTCACAGAAAAGAAAGTGTAAAACTACAACAGTTGGAATCCGCAATCTGCATAGACATCGCATGCCTAATCAAATGAATACCTTAGACATCACATGCCTAACAATTATAAACCCCGCATTTTAGTCTCAAAATCGAAAACTCTTTTCAATATCAAGTCGGGCAATTCAACAAGATTCCCGACATCCTGATCGAATGCTCGTCGCAAAATTCAGTAGGCGGCCGCACCCCGATACCGTCGACGAAGTGCACCAAGGCGGAACACCGTTACCGGGAGCACCCGAACGGATGCTTTCGACGATGGGGTTCTCCTACAGTCACTTGGTCGGGGCTATGGAGCGAGGCTGTCTATTAAGTTTACCCGGCGAGTATCCACGTACGCTACGTGATTGCGACGGACTTTTGATCACATCAAAATTCCGTGGCAACCGATCAAGTGAGACTAAACTGCTACGTTTATAACATTCATTCAGTTATCACATAACTGTTTGTGAATTCCAATTATTGTATCCCATTCCAGATAAGCAGAAAATGTTAAACTTTCCGATCGAACAATCGAACACCCAAGTTTTCCCGATATAGATCAACACATGAAACACGTCTAACAACATTCCGTTCGTGCCTCAGTACCAACGATCCAGCCGTAGAAGGGTCAAGCCAACGCCTCACATGTGGCACGCCGTACTGCCCCAAACCCGAAGGTTCAAAGGGCAGTTCAAGACGGTCACATAATCGAGTTAAGGTTTGTGTCTTCTAGAGGGACCATCGCGTTACTTGCACTACTTAGAACATCGTTAAACTACGGAAAAATCCAACACTTGGAAATTTCCCAACAGGGGAAAAATTGGGTATTTATATCCGGTCGAACTTTTTAACATATTCTAAAAATTATCCGGAAAGCCACACAGACAAAATTTGATACCCCGATCGAAACACCGAATTCCCAAAACAACTGTAGAAAAATCAACTCTTGAAAATATATTAAAAATTCCCAGAAAGACCAGCACAGTACAATAAGAATTACTGTAGAAAACAAGTTGCGCAAAACGACAAAATGGCCGCTCTTCCGCCGCACAAGCATAGCTCGTGCCGCGGAAGCGCCGCGCTTTCAAGGAATTGGGTGTACGAATTTTACAGTATTTCTTAGAATTGCCTGCTGATTTTTCTGAATATTTTTAATGTTGAAAAATCCCTGTTTTTAAAAAATGTACAGAGAGCAATATTGGTTCGGGGTTTCGGGTTCGTTCGGACTTCAATTTCCGTCTGGACTTCGCCTAAGGCTCTAGCTAGGCTCTGATACCACTGCAGGGTTCCTAGGCACTCTAGTGAGGTCTCCCAAGCCATCAACCATGGCAATTTCAAAAATTATGGTGCCTACAAACCCTAAAGTACGGATCGTTTGCTAGATGTCTAGGCGAACAAGCTAACTAGTTAACACTTAACTAAAAGATACGGAAATACAACCTTTGTAGATTCGGTGCTCTACCTCCACGGCTCCGCAACGAGGTCCTCTCCGCTGTCCAAATCAAATCCGGGCTCTAGGATCGGCTTCGTCGGAGAATGGGCAAGCTAGGTCGTCGATGTCCATGCCGAAGATGATCTACGTCGAGGCATCGATGAATCAAGCTCCACCTTCACCAAACCGTGAAAAGTTGTGAAGGAAACACACTCTACTACTTGGCAAGAGGTAGAGGATGAAGAAATAGGAAGTGGGTAGACTTTAGAATTGGATTTCTCACTCTTTTCCAACAATCACCATTGATGGACCTTGCTTTTCTTCACTTGAAGAATGAAGAAGAAGAAGGAAAATGATATGATAAGTTAAATGAAAAATGAAAAGAAAATGAATTCTTATCATAATTCTAACTAGAGTTAAGTGTAGAGAATGAATCATGGTTAGTGGGAATGGTTAGGGTTAAGGATGAGATAAGGATGGTTGACTTGAACAAAGCTTCATGAAGCTTCAACTAAAGAACAAATTTAGCCACCATTCTTTTCTCATTTCTTTTATTCATTTATCAAAAATAAATGGATAACTAAATAAGATAAATGAATAACTAATAATAAACCCTAACCATTTCATTAACCAAGGTTTAATCTTTACACTTGAACCCTAGCATGACAAGTATCATCAAACATGATACAATCAAGTGCACAAAAGTATATCGCATATACAATGCGCACATCCGAGTGAGAAAATCCGTCTAAAGTGAACCGATACTAGTTAACGCAAAGTAATATATCAAATATATAATTATACATTAAATAATTAAATCAACACTTGATTCAATGACCCGGTCATGTCGCACACAACCGACTAGTATATAATATATCGGCTTATCGAATCAACGCTTGAATCGATAACTAGGTTATATCGCATACAACCATTCGATATATTTATCGCGAGAATAGAATACGGTATCACATACACGCATTATTCTCGGTCCCGCACATATCTCATATGCGCTCCTATTTCGTTTCGCTTGAGCCAGGAAACCTCTGTGTAGGACTCTAAAGACTCGTCAATACGCCGGCAGCGGATGATGATCATATCAAACATCCACAAGCCGCAAGCGGTCTGCTAAACGTAACGGCCACCCGGGTATTGAGCGATCTGAAGATCGACGAGCAAGCCCGCTCACACTCCAGTGAATCCGACCAGTAACACTACCGTACAGTCCGGTCTGATCGTCTGATATGTCGCATATCTCGCCTAGGGGTGGTAAACGTCAGACCCCAATAGCTCAATAAGTCGTGTCGATATGAGGTCTATAACTGTTCGAGAAACTACTGGTAACACTTACCAGTAAATCTCAGCAACCCTGGCCAGGGATTTCCTGTTATAGCCAATCGAACACAGCGCAACATCAACCCCCTATACCGGGAGAGACGAATCCCCTCCTATCGCTCATTGCCTTCATGTGACTCGGGACTGTACCCAAAAACCACCGTTTTGCACGCCCTCTTGGACGTGGTAAGATGGAAATCAAAGCACAGTGGGAACCACACAAGACTCTATGACGATCTCGGGTCAACAGACTACTCTGTACCAGTGTCACCAGAGAACTGCCATCTGACGTGAGGTATAATACCATCTGGGAGTTCTCGGCGAGTCCGTCCAGTGTACCCAGTCTCTACTGAGCACCCGTATATCTCCTCTGATGTCAAACACCGATGGATATGGGATCATCCATCGCCCATCTGTATGGGTCGAGAAGGTACACGCTAGTCTACTCTGGTATATCGATGCCCCGTCTCGATACACCCACGACTAGGGACTTTGAAGGATGTACTTATGGACTACCATGTCCCCACTAGTATGATCCGCATCATAGTCCAGGTAGTCAAGTACAGATCCTAAGGGCTTTACCAACATGTAACAGAGAGACAATCAGTATACACGTTAAGGTAAAGTTCAACCAGATAGCAAACTATCATGTCGAGCAAGAAAGTCCTCCCTATATATGTCCCAGCATCCACTACAATATACATCCTATGTACAGTAATGGCCTCTAGGGCATACATATAACTAACAAAGAAGGTGCAGGGAACGAACAAGGCAGGAAGGGTAAAGGCAGAAAAGAACGAATGCTTCTATTGTCACAAGCAAGGGCACTGGAAGAAGGACTGTTTGGCCTTTAAAGCCAAGGACATGAAGCAAGCTGTTGCTTCTGCTTCAGGTGTGTTCGTAATTGAAAATTGTCTTTCAGTAAACTCTACTTCATGGGTACTTGATACCGGTTCTGGTTCTCACATCTGTAATTCTTTGCAGGATCTGAGAAATAGTAGAGTACTGGGGGCAGGTGATATGACTCTCCGGATGGGCAATGGAATGCATGTAGATGAAGTTGCAATAGGGGAATATCACCTAGGGTTGAATAGTGGACACATTTTGGTATTGTATAGCTGTTTTTGTATTCCCAGTATGTTGTGTAATATTATATCAGTATCTTTGTTGTCTAATAAAGGATATAATTTTGTGCTTGAAAGAAATGTCATGAACATTCTCCTAAATCAAGAACTGATTGGGTTTGGCACACTGGAAAACGGCATATATATACTTAATCAACCTCAAATTTTCAATATTCAAAACACGCGTAAAAGAAAGGCTCCAGATTCGAATCAAGCCTTCCTATGGCATTGTAGACTTAGTCATATAAATGAAACAAGGTTGACTAAGTTACATAAAGATGGATATCTAGATCCGTTTGAATATTCATCATATGCAACTTGTCAATCATGTATCAAAGGAAAAATGACCAAATCTCCGTTCACCGGACACGGAGAAAGAGCCACTGAACTCTTAGGACTAGTACACAGTGATGTATGTGGTCCGATGTCTATACATGCACGAAGTGGTCACTCCTACTTCATCACTTTTACTGATGACTTCTCTAGGTATGGACATGTGTTCTTAATAAAGCATAAATCCAAGGCTTTTGAGAAGTTTAAGGAGTATAAAAATGAAGTAGAGAAACAAACTGGTAAAAGCATCAAGACACTTCGATCTGATCGAGGTGGAGAATACTTAAGTACCAGTTTCCTTGAATACTTAAAAACGAATGGAATTCTCTCTCAGCTTACTCCACCTTATACACCTCAGCATAATGGTGTATCAGAAAGAAGGAATCGCACGCTATTAGATATGGTGCGTTCAATGATGAGTAGTGCTGAGTTACCACTTTCCTTCTGGGGATTTGCTCTAGAATCAGCCGCATACCTATTGAATAGAGTTCCAACTAAGTCTGTACCTACCACTCAGTGAAGTGGCTGGATGCAATGAGATCCGAAATGGAATCCATGTAGACCAATAAAGTATGGACTTTAAAAGTTGCTCCTCCTGGGGTAAAACCAGTTGGGTGCAAATGGATCTTCAAAAAGAAGATTGGTACATTTGGACAAGTGGAAACCTACAAAGCTAGACTAGTTGCAAAAGGTTTTCGTCAAAGACCATGATTGGACTATGATGAAACTTTTTCACCAGTAGCTATGCTTAAATCCATTCGGATCATGCTTGCCATTGCTGCCTTCCATGACTATGAAATCTGGCAAATGGATGTAAAAACAGCTTTTCTAAATGGACATCTAGAAGAGAGTGTTTACATGGATCAACCAGAAGGTTTCTTAGACAGTGGGAGCAGCGGAAGAGTGTGCAAATTGCTTAAATCCATTTATGGGTTAAAGCAAGCATCGCGGAGTTGGAACATCTGCTTTGATGAAACAGTCAAGGAATTTGACTTTATCAAAAATGTAGATGAACCATGTATTTATAAGAAGATTGTAGAAGGAGCAGTAGTCTTCCTCGTTTTATACGTCAACGACATACTACTGATAGGGAATGATATCCCTATACTACAATCAGTAAAGCTCTTCTTGTCACAGAAATTCTCTATGAAAGACTTGGGAGATGCATCATTCATTCTGGGCATTAAGATCTATCGAGATAGATCTAATAGAATATTGGGACTTTCACAGTCCAGGTATATAGACACTATACTAAAGAGATTTAGTATGGAAGATTCCAAACGCGGCAATATGCCCGCTTGTCACGGAATCACCCTCTCCAAAGAGATGTCTCCAAAGACTGATAAAGAGAGGGCTCGCATGGGCATTATACCCTACGCTTCGGCGGTAGGATCAATAATGTATGCGATGTTATGTACCAGACCGGATGTAGCTTACGCACTTAGTGTGGTAAGCAGGTATCAGTCTGACCCAGGTGAGAAACATTGGAGAGCGGTGAAGAACATTCTCAAGTACCTGAGAAGGACTAAGGAGATGTTCTTGATTTACGATAATGAGGACCTCCAGGTAGAGGCTTTTACCGACTCCGGCTTCCAAAGTGACAAGGATGATTCTAAATCCATTTCGGGTTTTGTGTATACCCTCAATGGAGGAGCGGTATGTTGGAAGAGTTCCAAACAAGATACCGTCGCAGACTCAACTATGGAGGCTGAGTATATAGCTGCTAGTGAAGCCGCAAAAGAGGCTGTCTGGATGAGGAAGTTCATTTCTGAACTTCAGGTGGTTCCGTCCATTTCCAATCCAATACCTTTGTATTGCGATAACAATGGCGCTGTAGCTTTAGCGAAGGAACCAAGGTCCCATCAGAAATCCAGGCATATCTTAAGGCGGTTTCACCTGATCAGGGAGATCGTGGATCGTCGGGAGATCGAGATACGGAGAGTAGACACAAAAGACAACACGGCGGATCCATTCACCAAGGCCATTCCTCAAGTACAGTTCGAGAGGCTTTTTGAGATGTTGGGCATGCGGTACGCAAGCAACTGGATCTGGTAGAGACAGTGGGTACTCATTGCGCCAATTATAGTCCTTAGTGCAAATGGGAGATTGTTGGATATATATGCCCTAGAGGCCTACATTGTATAGGATGCTTGGGATATGTATGTACATGACAGTCTTGCTTGATATGATAGTACGCTATTTGGTTTGACTTTGTCTTAACGTATGATATTTTTTACTTGGTATCTATATATATATATGTTGATAAAGCCCATAGGGTGTTTTGTCTGACTACCGGCGTTGTGATGGCAGTCATACTAGTGGGAGCTGGATAGTCAATAGGCACACCCTTAGATGTCCCTGGTCGCAGGAGTATCGAGATTGGGCATCGATACTCCGGAGTAGACTAGTGTATACATATCTAGACCCTGATAAGGGGCAATGGATTGGTCCCGCAACCATTGGTGGTGTTCACCTAAGATTGTATACAGATGCTCACTGGGTGTGAGTACACCGGACAGGACTCGCCGAGAATTGACTGGATGGTATTATACCTAACGTCAGATAGCAGTTCTCAGGTGACATGTGTGCAGATAGTCCGTTGACTTAAGGTCATCATTTGTCTCGTGTGAGTTCCCACTGTGCTTTGATTATTACCCTACCACGGCTCAAAGGAGTCGTGCAAACAGGTTTCAGTTGGGCACAGTCCTGAGCCACATGGAGGCAGTGAGCGACTGTTAGGGATTCGTCTCTCCCGGTATAGGGAGTTGATATCGCACTGTGGTCGTTTGGTCATTACCATAAGTCCCTGGCTAGGGCTGATTGAGAATTACTGATGGAATGATCAGTAGATTCTCGGGTGGTCTTGAACCATACCGACACGACTTGTACGGTTATTAGGGGTCTGACGTCCACCACCTCCCTAGACAATACATGCGATACTCTTAGACGAACAGACCGGACTGCGCGGATATTGTCACAGACAGGCTCAGTAGGATTTCAGATGGGTTACCTCATCAGCTTTCTTATCGACAACTACCTGGGGACCGTTACGTACAGCTAGTGCCGCTTGCGGTCTGTGGTTAAACCCACTGCCAGCGTACTAGTCGAGTCTTTAGAGTCCCACACAGAGATTTCCCAAACCCAAGCGAAAAGATATAGAGGTCGTATGGTTTTACGACAAAGGTTCGGACGCATACGTGTTTGAACGCACGTACGACATTCGGACAGTTTTTTTTTACTAGCCGGCTTTGGTTTAAGCCAGATTCTAGTATCAGGTTATTGGATTTATACAGTCTAAAGTTTTCCGTGTTTTCACGGATGAGAGGGGCGTTCTCGTAATTTTCCGAGAAGCTTCTAGAAGGATGTGACATAAAGGGAGAGGTGGCATTTTCATTTAATGAATTAGTGACTCATTGTGAGTGATTCATCATGTCATTAATGCATTATTAAATGCTTAATGACTCACATAATGAATCACCCACTTGCATTAATGAAACATGATGAATAATCTCTTATTATTCATTTCTTTTTAATTCATTATGTTTCATATATCTAGTGAGAAGCTTTTTCATTTCATATAATATTATCATTATCATCTTCTCACTCTCTCTCTTCAAGTTCTCTCTCCTTCACCAAGCCTAATCCTACCCCTCATGAGTTGAGAACAAGGATTAGGAAAGACTAATTACTCCATAACCTATCTCTACATCACCTTAGCTACTCTATTTAGCAACTAGAGAAACTAAGTAACCTCAAGTTTAGAGGTTATAGCTTGGATTAGGGTTCTCGGGTGGATCGTCTATCACGGAAGAAAGCCGAAGAGGACGTGGAGATCCAAAGAGGCCGTAGATAACATTAAGACGAAGGACTAGAACCGTTTGGTATAATCTCTTAACATAGTAGTTTAGAACTCTATAGCTTTTGTTAAAACTTGTTTAGCAAACGATTCATACGGTTAATCGATGTTTGATCATAGAACAAGATTGTTATTCATATTTCCGCCTCCCCATAAGTATTGGGGTGTTGAACATCGACTTACAAGGGTATTAGGGACGGAATTTTGCACAGTAATTCTTGTCTCTGTGGTTACTTTTTTATGGGTATTTTTAATCTAACTCAAGTGTTGAGTATTCAGGGGTTTATTTTGTAATCGTCGATTCGATCAGGAATTTTAAATTTGTTATTGTTTTTCCGGATATTTAGAAACTGTTAAAAAGTTCGAACGGATATCATTAACTCACTTTTTCCCGACACGAAAAATTTTCAAGTGTTGAATCTTTTCTCGAGTTTAAATCTTTCGCAAATGCATCCAAGTTTTGTGGTGGACCCTCTAGAAGACAACAAACCTTAACTCGATTATGTGACCATCTTGAACTGCCTTTTGAACCTTCGGGTTTGAGGCAGTACGGCGTACCACATGTGAGGCGTTGGCTTGACCCTTCTACGGCTGGACCGCTACTACTGTGACACATTCCGGATTATTTGAACTCCGCTCAAGTGTTGAGTAATTTAGGAAATTTTGGGTATTTGATTATCTGTTTGGAAAGTTTAATACTGTCTATTTATCTGGAATGTGATACAATATGTGGAATTCATTATGTTAGGCATGAAATGCGAAGTATGTGATATTTCGGATTTACGATGTCTAAAGTGATTGTGGATTCCAAATATTGTAGTTTTATAATTCCTTTTCTGTGACCGTAAGTGTAGTATGTAGTTGTATTGCCGGTTTTCGTTGCTATACGACAACGATGATCGGTGTATGCATACTTACGTTGATGATATGTGATATTATGTGTTGCTGAGATATGATGTGCAGGATTGTCGCGATTGAATAGCCGGGGGTTTTATGTGAGATGAGAGTTTTATATTTTCATTCATGTAAATTCAAATGTGATGTAATATTCTTTTATTTGGGGCACTTCCGGGTTGAGGTTGATGCCACCAGTGTTGTATATTATTTACTTTTCCGCATTAGGATGGACACAAGGAGGGGAGCACAAGTGACCGGGTTCTGGGGTTCAGTGGGAGGCCATCTCGAGGAGTCGAGATCGGGTCTCCTAAACTCCAGAATTGGTAGGGTCGCTTGCCTCTCTCGTAGGGGTCCAGGGTGTGGGCTTGGCTATTCATCGCGACCGTGGAATCCGTATTTTCTATTGTTGGCTAAATACTAAATACGGACGTCCTAGTATATCCCACATTATATCTATGTTTCTGCTGCGATATCTGTGATGTGATCATTTGATATGTTGTGATGGATACAGTATATAGTATATATGATATATTATATAAACGTTACTTATGTTTTACACTCGCACTAGCCCTGCCCTGCTCTGTCGTTAGTTACCTAACCTAACGGTGCACGAGGGGACATCGAGGCGAATGCGGATGGCATAAGTGTACGTCATATTTATCTGTGATGCTTAGGAAGCATAAGCTGATGGGATTTTTTTTATTAATGAGATTAATAAAAAGAAAAGAAATCTAAAAGATGTTGTAGAATCAAAACTTTATAAAAAGGGTAGCTACAGTTTTGCTTTGCATAGTGGTATATATGATATACCCTGCACCTTATTCGATGAGGAAAGAGCCAAGATCCCTTCACCGGGAGTGACATCTTTAGCGAAACTGGTAGATGCTACAAAACTCGGTTTGTCTTTTGATTGCTTTTAGAGTTTTGCTTTGCACAGTGATATATATGATATGTCCTGCACCTTATTCGATGAGGAAAGAGCCGAGATCCCTTCACCGGGAGTGACCTCTTTAGCAAAACAAATGAAAGCCTAAAAAACACTCCATTTCAAAATTTCACATGATTCTACAACGATATCAAGTTCATTACGCTTATGGTTTTCTGAAAAACCTGCGTAGCCCTCCGTTATTTCAGATAAGTACTACTTAGTATTCGTGCTGCGGTAGTTTGGCCTCCGTCAAGGCGTAGTGTACGGTAGCTATCTAGTGCTTATCTGCTCGCATATGATGCGATTGGATTAGGGTATTCGTACGGCGTAGTTTGGCCTCTGTCAAGGGTCGTACGGGTGGGTTTAATTCAATCAAGAAATGACGGGTTGAACTTGACTAGCGCCCTATAAGTATTTTGGCCTCCGTCAAGGTCATGGGACGCTAGGGGTAAAATATTATTGGGAATTTCAAGTGTTGAAATTTGCAATGAGATTGCATACCTTCTATGAGATAGTTGGATCCCGATACCCGCTGCGCGTAAGAGTTACTCCTGGGAGAATTTTACACAGGACAATTAGTCGATCAAGTAGGTGTCTAGAAAAGTGTTAACGGGGTTACGCCTCTGGGAAAATGAGGTTTACTTTAATTATGTCCGTGCGAAAGCACGGGGAACCTCCCTCAAGTACCGACACTGATCTGGATGAAAGATCGACGAAATTGTAGGGTGTAATTAATCCCGGCTAATCTTACTTGTTAGGGTTTGAAGGTAGACTTGATAAAAACAGTGGGAGACATCCTGATTAGATAAGATAATAACCAATCTAATCTTGCAAGAGCATACGCTAAAGTGTTTTTCTTCTCTCTCTCTCCAGGTAGCGACCATGTCAGGCCATAATCAAGATAATAATATGGATGTATTGACTGAACCCGCTTATTATACTGAGCAGGGGAACGTTGGACCCGTTCTTTCTTATAAGAGTTATAAGACTGAACAGGAAACAGGAGAATATCTGGATTCTCACGCCGCCCAAAAGAACATGCATGTTGATGCATCTTCTTCAGGTGTGTTAGTTATTGAGAACTGTTTCTCAGTTCACCCTACGTCCTGGGTATTAGATACCGGATCAGGATCCCATATATGTAAACTGTTACATGGGCTACGTAAAGGTAGAGAACTGGGAAAAGGTGATCATTCTGTTCAAGTAGGGAACGGTGCAAATGTTGCAGCCAAAGCAGTTGGCGAATATTACCTAGTATTACCAAGTGGTGATACACTGATTCTGAATGAGTGCTATTATATACTGAACATGATGTGCAACATTATATCAGTTTCTTTATTGAGTAAAGAAGGATATAATTTTGTAGTACAGGATAATGTTATGAACATATTCCTAGATCAAAAGTTGATTGCATCAGGCTTGTTACATAATGGCATATTCATTCTAAATCAAAATACAGTCCTCAATATACAAAACACGCACAAGAGGAAGAGTTCAGAAATGAACGAATCCTTCTTGTGGCATTGTAGACTTGGTCATATCAATGCGACACGACTGGCTAAGTTACATAAGGATGGTTATTTGAATCTGTTCGAATTATCATCTTACGATACTCGCCATTCATGTCTCAAAGGAAAAATGACCAAAGCTCCGTTTAGTGGACACGGAGAAAGAGTTACTGAACTCTTAGGACTGGTACATAGTTATGTATGCGGTCCCATGTCTACGCATGCCAGGAACGGTTCTTCCTACTTCATTACATTCACTGACGATCTCTCAAGATTCGGATATGTATTCCTGATGAAACATAAGTCTGAAGCTTTTGAGAAATTCAGAGAATATAAGCACGAAGTAGAGAATCAAACGGGCAAAAGTATTAAGACTCTTCGATCTGATCGAGGAGGTGAATACTTAAGCAATGAGTTCCTAGATTATCTAAAAGAGAATTGGATTCTCTCTCAGCTTACTTCTCCTTATACACCACAGCACAACGGTGTATCGGAACGAAGAAATCGCACTCTATTAGATATGGTGCGATCTATGATGAGCACTGCTGAGTTACCTATTTCCTTCTGGGGATATGCACTGGAAACAGCTGCATACCTATTGAATAGAGTTCCAACCAAATCAGTGCCTACCACTCCATATGAGATATGGAATGGTAAGAGACCATGTCTTAATTTTATTCAGATATGGGGTTGTCCGGCCTATGTTAAAACACAAAATCCGGACAAGCTCAAGGCAAGGTCTGTTCTATGTAAGTTTATTGGATATCCCAAACATTCGCGAGGGTATATCTTCTACCACTCCGAGGAACAAAAGGTGTTTGTTTCTCGACATGCTACTTTCTTAGAAAAAGGTTTTCTTATGAAACAGATTAGTGTCATTGAGGTAGAACTGGAAAAAGTTCCAGCAGAACAAACTACAACAAATGATTCGGTAGAACCAGAGGATTCAGTAGTACCCGACGAACCCCAACCTCTCCGCCGATCTAGCAGGGTTTCTCATCCACCTGAGAGATACTACAGTTTTCTCATTGATGGTGGAAGCGAGGATTGCATCATGGAAGATGATGACCCAACTAGTTTCGAACAGGCTATCACGAGTGGTGACTCTGTGAAATGGCTGGATGCAATGCGATCTGAGATGGAATCCATGTACACCAATAAAGTATGGATTTTAGAAAATGCTCCTGAAGGGGTAAAACCCATTAGGAGCAAGTGGACTTTTAAAAAGAAAATTGGTGTAGATGGAAAAGTTGAGACTTTCAAAGCTAGACTTGTAGCAAAGGGTTTTCGTCAACGACCAGGTATGTATTATGAAGAAACCTTTTCTCCAGTGGCTATGCTTAAGTCCATCCGGATCTTACTTGCCATTGCTGCATACCATGACTACGAAATCTGGCAAATGGATGTTAAGACCGCCTTTCTAAACGGTGATTTAGAAGAGTGCGTGTACATGACTCAGCCAGAGGGCTTCGTAGATAGTCGGAGCAGCGGAAAGGTATGCAAAATGCTTAAATCCATTTATGGGTTAAAGCAAGAATCGCGGAGTTGGAACATCTGTTTTGATTTTGTAGTCAAAGAGTTGGACTTCATCAAAAACATAGATGAACCTTGTATCTATAAGAAGGTAGCAGAGAGTAAGGTTGTCTTCCTCGTATTGTACGTGGATGACATACTCTTGATAGGAAATGATATTCCTATGCTGCAATCAGTCAAGCTCTTCTTATCACAAAGATTCTCAATGAAAGATCTAGGTGATGCCTCCTGCATATTGGGGATTAGGATCTATAGAGATAGATCCAAAAGGATACTGGGATTGTCCCAATCCAGGTACATTGACACCATACTAAAGAGGTTTAGTATGGAAGAATCCAAGCGTGGGAACCAAGCCACGATCTCTGGACTCACTCTCTCCAAAGAGATGTCTCCCAAGACTGATTTGGAGAGAGCTCATATGCAAGGGATACCCTATGCTTCGGCAGTAGGCTATATCATGTATGCGATGCTATGTACCAGACCCGATGTTGCATACTCACTAAGTGTAATGAGTCGGTATCAAGCAGATCCTGGAGAGAGTCACCGGACAGCTGTGAAGAATATTCTCAAGTACTTACGAAGGACTAGAGACATGTTCTTGGTGTATGGTAACGGAGAACTCCGGGTGGAGTCCTTTACCGATTCCAGTTTCTAAAGTGATAAGGACGACTCTAAATCGCACTCGGGATTTGTCTTTACCCTCAATGGAGGGGCGGTATGTTGGAAGAGTTCCAAACAGGATACCGTTGCAGAATCGACGATGGAGGCTGAATACATCGCCGCCAACGATGCTGCCAAAGAGGCTGTCTGGATGAAGAAGTTCATCACTGAACTTGGTGTGGTTCCATCCATTGAACATCCACTACCTCTGTATTGCTATAACAATGGAGCTGTGGCTTTAGCCAAGGAACCCAGGTCCCATCAGAAGTCCAGACATATTCTGAGGCGGTATCACCTGATCAGGGAGATAGTTGATCGCCGGGAGATCGAGGTCAGGAGAGTAGATACGAAGGTCAACACTGAGGATCCACTCACGAAGGCCATTCCCCAGATACAGTTTGAGAGATTATTCGGGATGCTAGGTATGAGATACTACAGCAGCTGGCCTTAGTGCAAGTGGGAGATTGTTAGTTATGTATATGCCCTAGAGGCCATTGTTGTACATATGATGTATATTATGACGGATGCTTGGATATATACAGAGAGGACTTTCTTGCTCGTCATGATAGTATGCTATTTGGTTTCACTTTATCTTAACATGTTGACTTGTATTGGTTTACTGTCTTACTCTCACATGTTGATAAAGCCCTTAAGATTTGTACTCGACTACTGGGACTATGATGAGATCATACTAGTGGGGCCATAGTAGTCGATGAGTACATCATATAACTGTTCCTAGTCGAGGGTATATCGAGACAAGGCATCGATACACCAGAGTAGACTAGCGTATGCGCATCTTGACCCATATGATGGGCGATGGATGATCCCATATCCATCGGTGTTTGACATCAAGGATGGTGTACGGGTGCTCAATGGAGACTGGGTACACTGGATAGACTCGCCGGGAACTCCCAGATGGTGATATACCACACGTCAGATGGCAGTTCTCCGGTGACACTGGTACAGGGTAGTCTGTAGACCCGAGATCGTCATAAAGTCTTGTGTGATTCCCACTATGCTTTGATTTCCACCTTACCATGTCCAAGAGGGCGTGCAAAACGGTGGCTTTTGGGTACAGTCTCGAATCACATGGAGGCAATGAGCGATAGGAGGGGATTCGTCTCTCCCGGTATAGGGAGTTGATGTTGTGCTGTGTTCGATTGGCTATAACTGGAAGTCCCTGGCCAGGGCTGATATAGAGATATACTGGTAAGTGTTACCAGTAGTTTCTCGACCTGTTATGAGCCTCACATCGACACGACTTATCGGTTACTGGGGTCTGACGTACACCACCCCTAGACTTGATATGCGACATATCAGACGAATAGACCGGACTGTATGGGAGTGTTACTGATTGGATTCATAGGAGAACGGACAGGCTAGCTTGTTGATCTTCTGATCGCTCAATACCTGGGTGGCTGTTACGTTTAGCTGACCGCTTGCAGCTTGTGGGTGTTTGATTTGATCATCACCTGCTACCGGCGTACTGACGATTCTTTAGAGTCCTACACAGAGGTTTCTTGGCTCAGGCAAAATGGAGTAGAGGCACATATGTGATATGTGCAGGACCGAGGATAATGCGATATGAGATACCGTATTATATTCTCGCGATATTTAGATATGAACCGGGACATCGAATCAAGTGTTGATTCGATGAATCGGTACATGATATATTAGTCGGTTATATTCGATATAGCCGAATCGTCGGATCAAGTGTTGATTCGATGATTTGATGTATAATGATATATATGATATATTGTATTACATTATCTAATATTGGCTCGCTTTATTATTTTATTTTCTCACCGGATTAATACATTGATATATATGCGATATATGCTAATTGTATTATTTTCTTTTGTTGCAAATATATAATATATATGTGATATATATTATTGTGACATGATATGATTTATTATGAAACATGTTTAAGGATGATAAAAAGGGATTAGGGTTTGATTAGGGTTAGCTCCTTCTTGTTCATTCTAGAAGTATTCTCTTTTGTCTTGGTTAAGATATTATGGTTGATCCTTATCCTTAACCTAACCAAACCCTAACTCTAGTTTATTCTCTACAAAGTTTTAGCCTCTCATCCTTCACCATGGTTCCATAATCAATCATATACTCTTGACTAGTATTCATCATAAAAGGATTATCATTTTCATTCATCATCTTCTTCTCTCTTAGCTTTGAGAAAGCTTACTAGTTAATTCTTTTGTGATGATTTGTTGTGAGAAAATGAATTAAAAAGAAAGCATAAATATTACTCCATCATCCTCATCTAATATAGCCCATTAGATTAGGGTGTTCATCTCTTTAGAGTGAGAAAGCTTGGGTTATAGCAACTTCGACGTAGATCATCGGAGAAGCGGAACACTTCAAGCTAGCATGGATCGTTCGAGTCGTGGAGCCTCTCTTGAGTCCGGGAGATCGTGGATCGCGACGAAAGGACTTCTACTCGGAGCTTGTGAAGCGAAGGAGCGGACTACAAAGGTTGTAATCCCTCACAGTTAGCTTGAAAGATATCATCTTGCATGCTAAACCCTAATAATCTAGCAAAGATCCCGTCTTTGGGTTGTTCGGCACATCTAAAATTTTATTTGGGCATGTTTGATGCTTTAGGAACCTTCACAAGAGTGCCTAGGAACCCTACAGCTTTCTGGGTGATTGCTTTGGTAGGTGGGTTCACTCGCATCGTGACCACCATTGTACTTATTTATTTTCAGTTGTATCTAGTAAAATTCCATCAACTAGACTTGTATTTTATTTCAGACATAGAAAACCAGTGTATTATTTCGACCTTAGAGTCGCGCGTTGTAGTATTATGGTTTTCTTGATGATTTCGAGTTTCTTTTGAGTTTTGATCCTCGCCCTTCGGCGTTGTATATTATATTGCTTGTGTGGTTGTGACCGACGATTGACGAAGAGCTAGCTCCCGCTTGGGGATGTCTTTTATCATTGTACATATATCATTCATGTTGTACCCCGTTCAGGGCCAGTATTTACAAAGGAAACTCTGCCGAAATTTTCAGAAAAGACTTGGGATTTTTAAAATGCATATTCAGCTTATGTTATTTAAAAACACTTGTTTTAAAACTAGTTTTCATTACTTCTTTCTTAAAACGGTTTTAGATTTTTGGGCTTTTGGCTTACTCAAATTTGATGAGGTCTTATAGAATTCATATGATTCAAGGGCCAGTCACGTGCTATTTCGGGTTGTCACAGTAGGTGCCCAGGTTGCCTTCATAGCTCATATACACCCTATATATCACCCTAGTATTATTTGTGCACCTTGTTTACACCTTATACAAAATTTGGGACCACTTCCTTGAGTTGCTGTTTTGATTCGAGTTATGGTTTTGCGTATTTTAAATTCTGGATTTTAGTGTTTTTGTTATATCTCGATCACTTGACGTTTGTAGGTCTATATCGAGTGATATCGGGTTGTTTTGCGAGAGCAAACCATAGGTTTTGACCTATGTGAGTTTCGTGCGTCGTTTTGGTTTTGAATTGGATTTTAATGCGGCACGATACGTTATGATGTGTAGGTACCCTCGTAAAGACTTCGAGACTTCAAGAAAGAGCATGGCGACATCGGCATCGGCAAGCGAAGGTCAAGATGAGTAAATTTATATCTACGGGGGAAGTCGGGTGGATGGCGTTTAGCACCCCCGCAAAGTTGTAAGAAATGTTGTGATGTGATATAGATATACTTTTATATGTTGTTGAAGGATTTTAACACTTAGCAAGAAAAGCTTAAGGAGATCATGGGTTAGTGTTAGCGAGAATTAAAAGAAGGATTTAGTTGGTTTCTTAGTCATGAAACCTAGAGTAAGGTTGTACACATACATATATACATACACGTATACAAGGATGTTGAGGATAGTATATGGTATTGGAGGCGAGTCGATATCATCGGGCATGATGCCATGAGTTGTGATATGTATTTGGGGTTATGATATGAGATGCGGCAGGACATTATAGTGGATCGTTGGGTGATGTGATTTTATCCACATGAGGACATATGTAGGATGATATTGGTATCAGTTTGTACTAGACTTTAGATCAGTACCCCCAAGTTCATGATACGTGATGATGATACCATAGGGATGTTGTATTATATGTGATAGTTCATGATATGTGATGATGATACCATAGGGATGTTGGGTTATATGTGATAGTTCATGATATGTGATGATGATACCATATGGATGTTATGTTATATGTGATATTTGACCCGTACCCAGATTTGGGATGTCGTACGATAGATTTACCGTACGAGATATGATTATGATGTTAGATCCGCACTTTTGACTTAAGATTGTCATAATATATATATATATATTGTATTGTACGTGATACTATGGAGGCAAGATCACCGACTACTAGAAATATATAGATCGACTCAGACTTAGGTGGATTTCCTTACCCTTTTGACTGGGCTCGAGTCACACTAGTTTTCAAAAGTGGAGGATTGTGAGTATTTTAAATACCAAATTGTATGACTCATACATTAGGTAGGTTATTCTTCAGTGTTGCTGTTATCATATCGCTTTCTGTATATTCATGATGTTTCATCACATTGCATGCCTATACATATGTTATCTATAATTATCATGAAACCCTGCTGTCAGGACACCAGCACCATTACCGATGATGCATATGCTCCACATACACTTGCTTGCCGGCTCATATACATCTTCATTGGTAATTTTTATGGCACATACACTTTAGAAAATACTATTTCATTGAAACAGCTTATTAGCTGGTAGTTGCTACATGTTATAGCTCTCATATACTAGTTTAATTATTGCATGATATCAGATGCATCCATATATTCATTGGTTATGCAGTATTATGGAGATTTATGCCGGTTTTCATTGTTATTGACATGGTGACTTGATGATTTTGGATCCTTCTTGATATTTCCTGGATTGGAAACCGCATGTGAAAGTTTTTTAAACTGATGAATTATTTTAAAGAGAAAAAAATACGGTTTTCCTTGATATGTTGAGTATTGTCCACCATGATGTTTTCTCGGTTCTGAGATGTTTTCGAGACCCGATTCGAGGAGTTGGATGAACCGTCTGCGGGTACATGGTGGACCCGGTATGGTACCCCGAGGCAAGAAGCTCGAGTTGTAGATGATGAGCCCGACAAGGGAAGACTGCCTACCGGTGATTTTACCTGGCACGGCGGATATCTAGAGGATACCGTTCGTGGTCATGTGATTGATAATATGGGCCGATCCGGATTGACGGAGCCCGAGGTATTGAGATATTGAGATTTGAGACACTGAGATATTGAGATTTGGTGATACAGGCCAGTCCGGATAGCCGGACCCTGAGATATTGAGATTTATGTTTTGTGTCGATGCTTGACACGGACTGTATGCTGATTTCATTGATGATATCTCGATTTATATACAAACAAAAATCTCATTAAATAAAGAAAAACAGTTCTTTGATTCATGATGTACTTTGTTCTCATTATATGCATCTGCACATCATTTTAGTGATATATTGCTACCTGACATTTGTACATCATATTAGTGACATGTTGTTACCTGAGGCACTGACACGAGTTCTTGGTATTACACTATATGGATAGATGTTTACCCTTACAGTTATTTTATGCTTTAGGCCTTATTATTATTATTATTTGAGGATATTACTGATCATATGACCTATAATAGCGTCATACATGTGATTTCTACTCGTAGATATTTTCTACTCATGAGTTGGCAACTCACCCCCGTTGTGCCACAGTTTCTTGCAGATTTTGCCGTACAGGTTTCGTTGCGGTTTTGCTGGCACAATGTTCCTTTCTGGTGATTGCTTTGGTAGGTGGGTTCTTTTGCATCAGGACCATCATTGTATATTTGTTATTTCAGTTGTATCTAGTAAACTCCATCAACCAGACTTGTATATTTGAAAGAGATAGATGACCGGTATATATTCTTTCGACCTTAGAGTCGCGAGCTGTATTAATATGGTTTTCCTCTGGTTTTCCTGATGATATTGGGTTTTTATCCTGAGTTTGATCCTCGCCCTTCGGCGTTGTATATTATATTACTCGCGTGGTTGTGACCGTCAATTGACGAAGAGCTAGCTCCCGCTTTGGGATGCCTTTATTCATTATATATGCTTTATCAGGTTTGTACCTGTTTGGGGACAATTTTTACAAAGGAAACTCTGCCGAAATTTTTAGAAAAGACTTGAGATTTTAAAAATGCATATTTCGGCTTATGTTGTTAAATTTCTTGCTTTAAAAATTGGTTTTTCCTTCACTCTACTTCTTTACTTGGTTTAGATTTCTGGGTTTTGGCTTATTTAGATTACGTACGCCTCGAGACGTTTCGTAGTTTAAGTGCCGGTCATGTTCCGTACTTTTCGGGTCGTGACAAAAGGCCGGCTCACACAAGCACGACACCCAGAGTCACAAGAATATATAACATCGATCCTCACAACTCGTCTCTAGGCTAATATATGAAGATGGTTGATGGAGAGTACTAGATACAAAAGATATACAACAACATCATAGGATAACCGCAAACCCACCTATAGCAAAAGGCCTCACAGCCAAGCGTAGCGGTATCCGCAAAAGTAGTGATAAGAAGACGCCCTGCCGCAACTACTCTGAGGGTCCAACCTGTAAAACACTGTGGCACAACGGGCGTGAGTTGCCAACTCGTGAATAGAAAAATAACATCATACTGTAATCGCAAGTATGCACGAACAACGAAAATCTATCACATGTAATCTGATAGCATAAGTATGGCAATATGAATATGCAACAATCATGGTCAAGGTACACCACCAGAGTACTATATCTACATGAATCAAATGCATATCAAATAAATCCTGACTGTGGGATAAATAATGAACCTCATGCACAAATCTTTAGTATGGAAAAACCTGGTGTCTATCAACGAAACACCAAATCCCCAAAATCCTCAGGCACCGTCACCAGGACTGGCCTTCATATCCTGTAAATCTCATGGAACCTGAGTGTCCAACATCGACACCCGAAACATCATGAAAACCCGTGTCCAGCATCGACAAGTAAACACTCATCTCTCAGGCACCGTCACCAGGACTGGCCCTCATATCCATACATCTCACGGAACCTGAGTGTCCAACTCTGACACTCGCAATCCACATATCCATACGTATCACGGAACCTGAGTGTCCAACTCCAACACTCGCAATCCACGTATCCATCCGTCTCACATGAAATCTGTATCTCAATATGAAAATCCATAAAACACCATATATGCAACATAGAATAGTAATATGAGCTTATAAAGGGAAAACCGATATTTAAATGCATCAAGTTATTAATTATATCATGCAGTCCCCAATTTATCCAATCCATCGCAACATCATATGAAGCTGAACATGTAGCTATAGTAAGGTATATGTGTAAGCATGTAGGTATGCATGTATGCTATATTTCATATGCGCAATCGCACAAGAATCAATGCCTCAATGTCACTAATCAATACAATATCAAATATGTATATGTTGTAGGGTTCCTAGGCACTCTTGTGAAGGTTCAAAAGGCATCAAACATGCTCGGATTAAAATTTAGACGTGCCGAACAACCCAAAGCCGGGATCTTTGCTAGATTATTAGGGTTTAATATGCAAGATGATAACTTTTATCTAAGTGTAAGGGATTACAACCTTTGTAGTCCGCTCCTTCACTTCACAAGCTCCGAGTAGAAGTCCCTTTGCCGCGATCCACGATCTCCCGGACTCATGAGAGGCTCCACGACTCGAACGATCCATGCTAGCTCGAAGTATTTCAAATCTCCGATGATCTACCTTGAAGTTGCTACGACTCAAGCTTTCTCACTCTTATGAGATGAACACACTAATCTCAAGGGCTAGATGAGATGAGGATGAGAGAGTAGTAATTTTGCTTTCTTTTTATATCATTTTCTCATATTTTATCATCACTTTAGGATTTTCAAGAGAGCTTCTTCAAGAGAGAAGAAGAAGAAGATAATGGATAATGATAATCACAAATCCTTTTGTGATGAATAGAAATAAAAACATATGATTGATATATAACCATGGTCAAGGATGAATGGCTAAGAATGAGTAGAGAATAAACTAGGGTTAGGGTTTGGTTGAGTTAAGAATGTGTCATCAACAAATATCTTTGTAATGACAAAAGAAAAAATGCTTCTAGAAGGAACTTGAAGCATCTAACCCTAATCAAACCCTAACCTCAATTAATCTTCCTTAGACATGTTTAACAATTAATCATATCATGTCATAAAAATATATATCACATATATATTATATATTTGCAACAAAAGAAAATAATACAATTAACATATATCGCATATATATCAATGTATCATCCACTGAGAAAATGAAATAATAAAGCAGGACAATATTAGTTAATATAATAATATATCATATATATTATTATATATTCAATCATCGAATCAACACTTGATCCGATGATCCGGCTATATCAAATATAACCGACTAATATATCATGTACCGATTCATCGAATCAACGCTTGATCCGATGTCCCGGTTCATTTCTAAATATCGCGAGAACATAATACGGTATCCCATATCGCATTATTCTCGGTCCTGCGCATATCACATATATGCCACTACTCCGTTTCGCCTGAGCCAAGAAACCTCTGTGTAGGACTCTAAAGAATCGTCAATACGCCGGTAGCAGGTGATGATCATATCAAACACCCACAAGCTGCAAGCGGTCAGCTAAACGTAACAGCCACCCAGGTATTGAGCGATCAGAAGATCAACAAGCTAGCCTGTGCATTCTCCTGTGAATCCAACCAGTAACACTCCCGTACAGTCCGGTCTGTTCGTCTGATATGTCGCATATCAAGTCTAGGGGTGGTATACGTCAGACCCCAGTAACCGATAAGTCGTGTCGATGTATGGCTCTTAACGGGTCGAGAAACTACTAGTAACACTTACCAGTAAATCTCTATATCAGCCCTGGCCAGGGACTTCCAGTTATAGCCAATCGAACACAGCACAACATCAACTCTCTATACCGGGAGAGACGAATCCCCTCCTATCGCTCATTGCCTCCATGTGATTCGGGACTGTACCCAAAAGCCACCGTTTTGCATGCCCTCTTGGATGTGGTAAGGTGGAAATCAAAGCACAGTGGGAATCACACAAGACTCTATGACGATCTCGGGTCTTCAGACTACCCTGTACCTGTGTCACCGGAGAACTGCCATCTGACGTGTGGTATATCACCATCTGGGAGTTCTCGGCGAGTCCGTCCAGTGTACCCAGTCTCCACTGAGCATCCGTACACCATCTCTGATGTCTAACACCGATGGATATGGGATCATCCATCACCCATCATATGGGTCAAGATGCGTATACGCTAGTCTACTCTGGTGTATCGATGCCCTGTCTCGATATACCCTCGACTAGGAACAGTTATAGGATGTACTCATCGACTACTGCGGCCCCACTAGTATGATCTCATCATAGTCCCAGTAGTCGAGTACAAGTCTTAAGGGCTTTATCAACATGTGAGAGTAAAACAGTAAACCAGTACAAGTCAACATGTTAAGATAAAGTGAAGCCAAATAGCATACTATCATGACGAGCAAGAAAGTCATCTCTGTATATAACCAAGCATCCATTATAATATACATCATATGTACAACAATGGCCTCTAGGCCATATACATAAGTAACAATCTCCCACTTGCACTAAGGCCAGCTGCTGTAGTATCTCATACCTAGCATCCCGAATAATCTCTCAAACTGTATCTGGGGAATAGCCTTCGTGAATGGATCCGCAGTGTTGTCCTTCGTATCTACTCTCCTGACCTCGATCTCCCGGCGATCAACTATCTCCCTGATCAGGTGATACCGCCTCAGAATATGTCTGGACTTTTGATGGGATCTGGGTTCCTTGGCCAATGCCACAGCTCCATTGTTATCGCAATACAGAGGTATTGGATGTTCAATGGATGGAACCACACCAAGTTCACAAATGAACTTCTTTATCCAGACAGCCTCTTTGGCAGCATCGTTGGCAGCGATGTATTCAGCCTCCATCGTTGAGTCTGCAACGGTATCCTGTTTGGAACTCTTCCAACATACCGCCCCTCCATTGAGGATAAAGACGAAACCCGAATGCGACTTAGAGTCGTCCTTATCACTTTGGAAGATGGAATCGGTAAAGGACTCCACCTGGAGTTCTCCGTTACCATACACCAAGAACATCTCCTTAGTCCTTCGCAAGTACTTGAGAATGTTCTTCACAGCTGTCCAGTGACACTCTCCAGGATCTGCTTGATACCGACTCACTACACTTAGTGAGTATGCTACATCGGGTCTGGTACATAGCATCGCATACATGATAGAGCCTACTGCCGAAGCATAGGGTATCCCTTGCATGCGAGCTCTCTCCAAATCAGTCTTGGGAGACATCTCTTTGGAGAGAGTGAGTCCAGAGATCGTGGGTTGGTTCCCACGTTTGGATTCTTCCATACTAAACCTCTTTAGTATGGTGTCAATGTACCTGGATTGGGACAATCCCAGTATCCGTTTAGATCTATCTCTATAGATCATGATTCCCAATATGCAGGAGGCATCACCTAGATCTTTCATTGAGAATCTCTGTGATAAGAAGAGCTTGACTGATTGCAGCATAGGAATATCATTTCCTATCAAGAGTATGTCATCCACGTACAATATGAGGAAGACTACCTTACCCTCTGCTACCTTCTTATAGATACAAGGTTCATCTATATTTTTGATGAAGTCAAACTCTTTGACTACAACATCAAAACAGATGTTCCAACTCCGCGATGCTTGCTTTAACCCATAAATGGATTTAAGCAGCTTGCACACCTTTCCGCTGCTCCCACTATCTACGAAGCCCTCTGGCTGAGTCATGTACACGCTCTCTTCTAAATCACCGTTTAGAAAGGCGGTCTTAACATCCATTTGCCAGATTTCGTAGTCATGGTATGCAGCAATGGCAAGTAAGATCCGGATGGACTTAAGCATAGCCACTGGAGAAAAGGTTTCATCATAATCCACACCTGGTCGTTGACGAAAACCCTTTGCTACAAGTCTAGCTTTGAAAGTCTCAACTTTTCCATCTACACCAAATTTCTTTTTAAAAATCCACTTGCTCCCAATGGGTTTTACCCCTTCAGGAGCATTTTCCAAAATCCATACTTTATTGGTGTACATGGATTCCATCTCAGATCGCATTGCATCCAGCCATTTCACGGAGTCACCACTCGTGATGGCCTGCTCGAAACTAGTGGGGTCATCATCATCCATGATGCAATCCTCGCTTCCACCATCAATGAGAAAACCGTAGTATCTCTCAGGTGGACGAGAAACCCTATTAGATCGGCGGAGAGGCTGGGTTTCGTCGGGTACTACTGAATCCTCTGGTTCCACTAAATCTTCAGTTGCGGTTTGTGGTGTTGGAACCTCTTCCAGCTCTACCTCTCTGCCACTAATTTCTTTTGCAAGAAATTCCTTTTCCAAAAAGGTGGCATGTTGAGCAACAAATACTTTTTGTTCCTCAGCGTGGTAGAAGAAATATCCTTGTAAATTCTTAGGATATCCCACAAATTTGCAAAGAACTGATCGTGCCTCGAGTTTGTCTGGATTTTGTCTTTTGACATAGGCCGGACAACCCCATATCTTAACTCGTTTAAAATATGGTCTCTTCCCACTCCATCTCTCATATGGTGTGGTAGGTACAGATTTAGACGGAACTAGATTCAATATGTATATGGCTGTCTCAAGCGCATATCCCCAGAAGGAAATAGGTAACTCAGCTTCGCTCATCATAGATCGCACCATATCTAATAGGGTCCGATTCCTTCGTTCCGATACACCGTTGTGCTGTGGTGTATAAGGAGGAGTAAGCTGAGAGAGAATCCCATTCTCTTTTAGATAATCTAGGAACTCACCGCTTAAGTATTCACCTCCTCGATCAGATCGAAGAATCTTAATACTTTTGCCCGTTTGGTTCTCTACTTCGTGCTTATATTCTTTGAATTTCTCAAAAGCTTCAGACTTGTGTTTCAACAGGAACACATGTCCGTATCTAGAGAGATCGTCAGTGAATGTAATGAAGTAGGAAGAACCATTCCTGGCATGCGTAGACATGGGACCGCATACATCACTATGTATCAGCCCTAAGAGTTCAGTAACTCTTTCTCCGTGTCCACTAAACGGAGCTTTGGTCATTTTTCCTTTGAGACATGAATGGCAAGTATCATAAGATGATAATTCGAACGGATTCAAATAACCATCTTTATGTAACTTAGCCAGTCGTGTCGCATTGATATGACCAAGTCTACAATGCCACAAGTAGGATTCGTTCACATCTGAACTTTTCCTCTTGTGTGTGTTTTGTATATTCAGGACTGTATTCTGATTTAGAATGAATATGCCATTATGTAACGAGCCTAATGCAATCAACTTTTGATCTAGGAATATGTTCATAACATTATCCTGTACTACAAAATTATATCCCTCTTTACTCAATAAAGAAACTGATATAATGTTGCACATCATGTTCGGTATATAATAGCACTCATTTAGAATCAGTGTATTACGACTTGGTAATACAAGGTGATATTCGCCAACTGCTTTGGCTACAATACTTGCACCGTTCCCTACTTGAACGGAATGATCACCTTTTCCCAGTTCTCTACCTTTACGTAGCCCATGTAACTGTTTACATATGTGGGATCCTGATCCGGTATCTAATACCCAGGACGTAGGGTGAACTGAGAAACAGTTCTCAATAACTAACACACCCGAAGAAGATGCATCAACATGCATGTTCTTTTGGGCGGCGTGAGAATCCAGATATTCTCCTGTTTCCTGTTCAGTCTTATAACTCTTATAAGAAAGAATGGGTCTAATGTTCCCTTGCTCAGTACAATAATCGGGTTCAGTCAATACATCCATATTATTATCTTGATTATGGCATGACATGGTCGCTACCTGGAGAGAGAGAGAAGAAAACACTTTTAGCGTATGCTCTTGCAAGATTAGATTGGTTATTATCTTATCTAATCAGGATGTCTCCCACTGGTTTTATCAAATCTACCTTAAAACCCAAAAAGGTAAGATTAGCCGGGATTAATTACACCCTACAATTTCGTCAATCTTTCAGCCAGATCAGTGTCGGTACTTTGAGGGAGGTTCCCCGTGCTCTCGCACGGACCTAATTAATGTAAACCTCGTTTTCCCAGAGGCGTAACCTCGTTAACACTTTTCTAGACACCTACTTGAATGACTAATTGTCCTGTGTAAAACTCTCCCAGGAGTAACTCTTACTCGCAGTGGGTATCGGGATCCAACTATCTCATAGGAGGTATGCAATCTCATTGCAAATTTCAACACTTGAAATTCCTGATAATGTTTTTACCCCTAGCATCCTATGACCTTGACGCAGGCCAACAAACCATAGTGAGCTAGTCAAGTTCAACCCGTCATTTCTTGATTCAATTAAACCCACCCGCACGACCCTTGACGCAGGCCAACAAAGTCGCACGACTACCCTAATCGAATCTGCATCATATGCATAAACAGATATATACTAGTTAGCTACCGCACACTACGCCTTGATGCAGGCCAACAAGCGTAGCACGAATACTAAATGATATCTATCTGAAATGACGGAGGGCTACGCAGGTTTTTCAGAAAACCCTGAGCGTAATGAACTTGATATCGTCGTAGAATCGAGTGAAGTTTTGAAAAGGAGTGTTTTTGAGGCTTTTCTTAGTTTCGCTAAAGGGGTCACTCCCGGTGAAGGGATCGTCGGCCCTTTCCTCATCGAATAAGGTGCAGGATATATCATATATACCGCTGTGCAGAGCAAAACACTAAAAGCAATCAAAAGACAAACCGCGTTTTGTAGCATCTGCCAGTTTTGCTAAAGGAGTCACTCCCGGTGAAGGGATCTCGGTCCTTTCCTCATCGAATAAGGTGCAGGATATATCGTATATATCACTGTGCAAAGCAAAACTGTAGCTACCCCTTTTATAAAGTTTTGATTCTACAACATCTTTAGGTTTCTTTTCTTTTATTAATCACATTAATAAAAATCCCATCAGCTTATGCTTCCTAAGCATCACAGAAGAAACGAAAGCAGTAATATTTATATATCAGCATATATATATAGTATAAGCATTCATCTCAGGCAGTAATATGATCTCATCACAGAACATTGCAGCAGAAGAACATATATGAAATATTGGATATACTAGGACGTCCGTGTTTTCAATACGAGCCTGTATAAAACACGGATTCCACGGTCGCGACGAATAGCCAAACCCACATCCCAAGACCCCTACGAGAGCGGCAAGTAACACTGCCAATTCTAGGGTTAGGAGACCCGGTCTCGACTCCTCGAGATGGCCTCCCACTGGACCCTAGAACCCGGTTACTTGTGCTCCCCTCCTTGGGTCTACCTAATGCGGAAAAGTAAATAATATACACTGGTGACATCATCCGCAACCTGGAAGTGCCCCAAATAAATGAATATTACATTACAAATGAATTTTACATGAATGAAAATAAAAACCCTCATCTCACATAAAACCCCCGGCTATTCAGAACGCGACGATCCAATATAACATATCACAGCAACACATAATATCACATATCATCAAAGTAAGTAAATATGCGCATCCCAATTGTCGTTGAATCATATAGCAACGAAACCGGCGATATCACATATTACACTTACGGTCACAGAAAAGAAAGTGTAAAACTACAACATTTGGAATCCACAATCACTTTAGACATCGTAAATCCGAAATATCACATACTTCTTATTTCATGCCTAACATTATGAATTCCACATATTGTATCACATTCCAGATAAATAGACAGTATTAAACTTTCTAAACAGATAATCAAACACCCAAAATTTCCTAAACTGCTCAACACTTGAGCGGGGTTCAAATAATCCCAGAATATGTCACAGTACCGGTGATCCAGCCGTAGAAGGGTCAAGCCAACGCCTCACATGTGGCACGCCGTACTGCCCCAAACCCGAAGGTTCAAAAGGCAGTTCAAGACGGTCACATAATCGAGTTAAGGTTTGTTGTCTTCTAGAGGGTCCACCGCTTAACTTGTACAATTTTCCGAAAGATTTAAACCCGAATAAATTTCAACACTTGAAAATTTGTCGTACCGGGAAACAGTAAGTTAATGATATCCGTTCAAATAGTTTAACAGTTTCTAAATATCCGGAAAAAATACGAATTTAAAATTTCCGATCGAGTTTACTATTACAAAACAAACCCCAGAATTTTAAACACCTGGAACAGATTAAAAATACCCAGAATAGTCAGCAAGTACCTACGGTCAATACCATGAAGCCACGTGTCCCAATCCTACAGTCAGGCCGCGGAACCGCCGTGAGAACCATGTTCTTGCCGCGGTTCCGCGCTCCGTTGGTGGAATTGTGGGCACGTGTTTCATGGTAATTCTTAGAATTCCCTGCTGATTTTTTTACATATTTTTAATTCCGAAAAATCCCAAAATTTAAAAAATTTCCAGAGAGGGGTCAAGTTTCGTCGTTTCGGGTTCGATCGGAGTTTTAACTTCGTAAACACATAGCCTAATGCTCTAGCTAGGCTCTGATACCACTGTAGGGTTCCTAGGCACTCTTGTGAAGGTTCAAAAGGCATCAAACATGCCCGGATTAAAATTTAGACGTGCCGAACAACCCAAAGCCGGGATCTTTGCTAGATTATTAGGGTTTAATATGCAAGATGATAACTTTTATCTAAGTGTGAGGGATTACAACCTTTGTAGTCCGCTCCTTCACTTCACAAGCTCCGAGTAGAAGTCCCTTTGGCGCGATCCACGATCTCCCGGACTCATGAGAGGCTCCACGACTCGAACGATCCATGCTAGCTCGAAGTATTCCAAATCTCCGATGATCTACCTTGAAGTTGCTACGACTCAAGCTTTCTCACTCTTATGAGATGAACACACTAATCTCAAGGGCTAGATGAGATGAGGATGAGAGAGTAGTAATTTTGCTTTCTTTTTATATCATTTTCTCATATTTTATCATCACTTTAGGATTTTCAAGAGAGCTTCTTCAAGAGAGAAGAAGAAGAAGATAATGGATAATGATAATCACAAATCCTTTTGTGATGAATAGAAATAAAAACATATGATTGATATATAACCATGGTCAAGGATGAATGGCTAAGAATGAGTAGAGAATAAACTAGGGTTAGGGTTTGGTTGAGTTAAGAATGTGTCATCAACAAATATCTTTGCAATGACAAAAGAAAAAATGCTTCTAGAAAGAACTTGAAGCATCTAACCCTAATCAAACCCTAACCTCAATTAATCATCCTTAAACATGTTTAACAATTAATCATATCATGTCACAATAATATATATCACATATATATTATATATTTGCAACAAAAGAAAATAATACAATTAACATATATCGCATATATATCAATGTATCATCCACTGAGAAAATGAAATAATAAAGCAAGCCAATATTAGTTAATATAATAATATATCATATATATTATTATATATTAAATCATCGAATCAACACTTGATCCGACGATCCGGCTATATCAAATATAACCGACTAATATATCATGTACCGATTCATCGAATCAACGCTTGATCCGATGTCCCGGTTCATTTCTAAATATCGTGAGAATATAATACGGTATCCCATATCGCATTATTCTCGGTCCTGCGCATATCACATATGTGCCACTACTCCGTTTCGCCTGAGCCAAGAAACCTCTGTGTAGGACTCTAAAGAATCGTCAATACGCCGGTAGCAGGTGATGATCATATCAAACACCCACAAGCTGCAAGCGGTCAGCTAAACGTAACAGCCACCCAGGTATTGAGCGATCAGAAGATCAACAAGCTAGCCTGTGCGTTCTCCTGTGAATCCAACCAGTAACACTCCCGTACAGTCCGGTCTGTTCGTCTGATATGTCGCATATCAAGTCTAGGGGTGGTATACGTCAGACCCCAGTAACCGATAAGTCGTGTCGATGTATGGCTCATAACGGGTCGAGAAACTACTAGTAACACTTACCAGTAAATCTCTATATCAGCCCTGGCCAGGGACTTCCAGTTATAGCCAATCGAACACAGCACAACATCAACTCTCTATACCGGGAGAGACGAATCCCCTCCTATCGCTCATTGCCTCCATGTGATTCGGGACTGTACCCAAAAGCCACCGTTTTGCACGCCCTTTTGGACGTGGTAAGGTGGAAATCAAAGCACAGTGGGAATCACACAAGACTCTATGACGATCTCGGGTCTTCAGACTACCCTGTACCTGTGTCACCGGAGAACTGCCATCTGACGTGTGGTATATCACCATCTGGGAGTTCTCGGCGAGTCCGTCCAGTGTACCCAGTCTCCACTGAGCACCCGTACACCATCTCTGATGTCTAACACCGATGGATATGGGATCATCCATCGTCCATCATATGGGTCAAGATGCGTATACGCTAGTCTACTCTGGTGTATCGATGCCCTGTCTCGATATACCCTCGACTAGGAACAGTTATAGGATGTACTCATCGACTACTGCGGCCCCACTAGTATGATCTCATCATAGTCCCAGTAGTCGAGTACAAGTCCTAAGGGCTTTATCAACATGTGAGAGTAAAACAGTAAACCAGTACAAGTCAACATGTTAAGATAAAGTGAAGCCAAATAGCATACTATCATGACGAGCAAGAAAGTCATCTCTATATATAACCAAGCATCCATTATAATATACATCATATGTACAACAATGGCCTCTAGGCCATATACATAACTAACATATGTGTTGTGCGTATCATGGCAATTACCGACAGTGTGTGTATAGCATACAATGAGTGCTCGTGCAACATAGATTGTCAATAATGGTGTATTGTCCAATGGGTACAAGTTCAGGCACAACAAGTAATAAAATGTAATGAAGTTCATGCACCATATCTATATCTGCATATAAACATGCGGCTAATATCATATCATATCTAGCCGTGACGCTTAACGCCATACGGGCGATTTCCCCGTAGATGTTAAATCTACTCACTGACTATCTCGAGATAGGTAGATCCAATCACCTGCTTCCCTTTCTTCGCAGCATTCGAAGTCCCCGCCTGCGATCCTATTAACACAAAACATAGTAAGTGCAAGTCTCAAAAATTGACCAATATCACGTACAAACTACGTTTGACCGACGCACCAACACCAAACCAACTCACAAGTGTTCGCCTAGTGGCTAGCGTGTATGGCGACACTATGAAACGAACCCAAGTGCAGAAGCTACACAAGATCATGATCCGTGTTGGATAACGTAACACTCATAGTCGTAGCACTAGATTATAGCAAAGTGATCCCAGATTTTGATACATAGATAATTAGTGAAAGTTGCAAGTTCCACGAGACGACATACAACCCCAGAGACCCTACGACCATAACTCAAAACCCCAGTCCCCACTATGGCCGCAATTTGCGGCCAGAAGCAATAAATTTGCGGCCGAGTTGGAAGGACATGGTCTCAGGTTTTTATGGTGGGTTCTATACCTCAACACTAAGACACTGTGATTGCAACTTTTCCAACAAATTCCTGATTCTACAGCAGATTCACAGAGGCTCCAATATGACACTAAAATATGATATTTGCACAAAACTTAACCTTTAGTGTTCTAAACCATAACCACAAGGCAACACAACACTATAACACCTAAATAATAGTTAGAGAACACCTAAAAAACAGTTAGAGGTCATTACCTAGCCACTCTTGCTCAAAACTCCACTCTTTCCAAGCTCCAAGGCAACTTAGTGGCTAAATCAAGACTTGTGAAGGGTTTTTGTGGGATTTTATGAAGTTTTGCAAGGATTTGGTGATGGGGTAGTGAGGGTTTCAGTTTGAGAGTTGAGGAGATGAAGAATAATTGAGAAGAGATAAGAGTGAGAGAGTGAGGGGGATAATGATGAGAGGGTGAGTGTAGGGTGAACTTAAGTCTTACACTCACTCTCTCCCTCATCTCTATTAAAGCAAACATTAAATGCTCTCATGATTCAGCTATCCACCTCTACCTCAATCCAAAACATGAAAATATCTCTCACACAAATATCTAAGCTCACGGTTAATCAAGGCATGTATTGCTTAAGGTGTCATGGCTAATTAACAAGATTAACACTAACTAACCCTCACATTAACATGCACAAGTGTGTGCAAGCCATAACAAATAACAATAAAATATTAATTTATTGTTATAAAATGTGAGGAAACCGATTTGGTAAACTTTTCTTTAAAAACCCACATTAACGCTTAATTAACACTAATCGCATTCTATGGTGTTACAATCCCCCCCTTAAAGAAATTCGTCCCCGAATTTAAAATTCCTACTAAGCCTACCTTCAAAGAGATAAGGAAATTTCTTATGCATCTTGCTCTAGGCCTCCCAAGTGATCTCTTCACCAGTGGGCTACGCCAAAGAACATTCACAGATGGCAAGACCTTTGACCGAAGTTTCTTCACCTGCCGATCCAATATAACTACCGGCTACTCGGTGAACGAAAGATCGTGCTCAAGCTGAATGGTCTGGTGCTGAATCATGTGAGAAGGATCATGAAGGTATCTATGAAGCATCGACACATGGAATACGGGGTGAACATCCGGAAAACTGGACAGGAGCGCCAAACGATAGGCAACGGTACCAACTCGCTTAAGGATCTCGAAAGGACCTACAAATCTGGAACTAAGCTTACCCTTTTTCCTAAATCTCATAACGCCTTTCATCGGAGAAATCCGCAGGAATACATGATCCCTCACTGCGAACTCAAGTCTGCGACGAAGACGGTCGGCATAAGACTTCTGTCTGCACTGGGCTGCTCTCATCCTGTCCTGAATTAGCTGGATCTTCTCCGTAGTTTCCTGAACTAGCTGGGGTCCCAAAACCCTACTCTCGCTGAGTTCGGTCCAACAGACTGGCGATCGACACTTCCTATCATACAAAATCTTAAAAGGTGCCATCTGAATAGTCTCTTGAAAGCTGTTGTAATAGGAGAACTCAATCAACGGCAAGTGATGATCCCAACTGCCACCAAAATCAAGAACGCACGCCTGAAGCATATCCTCTAGAGTCTTTATAGTCCGCTCTGACTGACTATCGGTCTGCGGATAGAAAGCGGTGCTAAAACTCAACCGGGTACCTAAAGCTTCCTGAAGCTTATGCCAAAGACGGCTAGTAAACTGGGTGCCCCTGTCGGATACAATGCATGTGGGAACGCCGTGCAAACGCACAATCTCATCTATATACTACTGAGCACACTGAGCATAACCGAAAGTGGTCTTCACTGGAAGGAAGTGAGCCGCTTTCATCAACCGGTCAATAATAACCCAAATGGAGTCATACCCCGGACTGGTCCTGGGTAGACCCACAACAAAGTCCATGGAAATCTGCTCTCATTTCCACTCAGGAACGGGTAAAGGCTGCAACTCTCTAGCCGGTCTCTGATGCTCAGTCTTGACTTACTGACAAGTCAGGCACCTCGAAATGAAGTCCGAAACATCGCGCTTCATCCCTTCCCACTAGTAAATGTCTCTCAAGTCACGATACATCTTGGTGGAACCTGGATGAACGCTAAAGGCTGACTGATGTGCCTGCTCCAGGATCTCGCGTCTCAACCCATCGGTATCTGGTATAAACAAGTGAGTCCCGTAACGTAGCACACTCTAGTCATCAATCAAGAACTCCGAATCTGTACCCTGCCGAACAAGCTCAAGAATCTCAGACAAACGGGCATCACTGGGCTGCGTCTCACGAATAAGTAGAAGTGGACGGGCGCGGACATGAGCAAGCTGTCCCCCAGTGGAAGTGAACTCAAACTGTACTCTATCATCGCACAATGTCTGTAAATCTGCAGAAGACTGTCTCTGAACCGCGCTCAACTGGGACAAGCTACCCCCGGGCCTACGACTCAAAGCATCAGCTACAACATTCGCCTTGCCTGGGTGATAAAGGATCTCACAATCATAATCCTTCACAAGCTCCATCAACCGGCGTTGTCTTAGATTCAGGTCCCGCTGCTGGAAGATGTACTTCAAGCTCTTGTGGTCCGTGAAAATCTGACACGACTCCCCGTACAAGTAGTATCTCCAGATCTTCAGCGCAAAGACCACCGCGGCCATCTCAAGATCGTGAGTGGGAAAATTTTGCTCGTGCTTCTTCAGCTGTCTAGAAGCATAAACAATCACTCTATCATGCTGCATCAGTACACAACCGAGCGTTGGATATAGTGCCCTCTAAGTCAATTATTGGATCGCAGGTACGTGATTGCAATGATTGAGGGAAGACCTATACCGATAAACAGTCTTACTCGAGATGATAGTATGCTATCTGGTCTGTCTTTATCATCATATATAGATGTTGATAGAGCCCATAGGATTCTTGTTTGACTACCAGCAGTATGATGGCGATCATATAAGTGGGAGCTGGAGTCTATAAGAATATCCTTAAAGTGTCCCTAGTCGTAGGAGTTTCGAGACAGGGCATCGATACTCCAGAGTAGACTAGTGTATACAGTCGAGACCCCGACGAGGGGTGGTGGCCGGTCTCACAAGCCACTGGTGTCAGTTGGATCACCTAAGATGTATACAGGTGCTCATTAGGTTATGAGTACACCGGACAGGACTCGCCGGGAACATGCTAGTTGGTACTATACATATCGTCAGATAGCAGTTCCCTGGTGACATGTGTACAGGTTAGTTCATCGACCTGAGGTCGTCATTTGTCTCGTGTGAGTTCTCACTGTGCTTTGATTTATACCCCACCACGGGTCAAAGGAGTCGTACAAACAGGTATATTTTGGGTACAGTCCCGAGCCACATTGGAGGCAAGTGAGCGGATCTTCGTGGATTCGTCTCTCCCGGTATTGGGGGTGAGATCGCGCTGTGTTTAGGAGAGCCATTACATGAAATCCCTGGCTAGGGTAACCGAGATATACTGGTAGGTATACCAGCAGAATCTCAGGGTGTTCTGGGCTACTCTCTGATACGACTTATGCAGCTATTGGGGGTCTGACGTTTACCGACCCCTTAGGCCTAATATGCGATGCTCATAGACGAATGTTCCGGACTGTACAGATATTGTCACTGTCAGGCTCAGTATGGTTTATAGATGAGTTCGCTCGTCAGCTTCCCTTCCAATCAATACATAGGCAAAACGTTACGTACAGTTAGTACCTCTGACGTGCTAGTGGTTATACCCAGTGCCAGTGTACTGGTGAGTCATTAGAGTCCCCCACAGACACTTTCCCAAGTTCGGGCGAAACGTTGTAGATGCCGTATGGGTTTATGGCAAGGTTCGGAAAATGCACGTGCATTTTCGCACGTGTCAGTTTTCGGGCAGATAATACTGGTAGGCTTTGGTTTAAGCCGGAACCCAGTATTATACTGTGTAGATGTAATATCTTTGTCTCAGTTGCATTTGTATTCGGTCGTAATACAATGCGGGTATGTTTATACCGATACGGGGTTATCCTGAAATTCGTTTCGGGATGATTTTTGGAAGTTGCCAGTTTCCAGTTTTCTATCAGCCGTATTTTGACATTTGGTTAAATATGGATTTTTCTTTTCGTCTTCAGAGTGAGTCATGCTTCTAGAAGGTTCTAGAAGTGATGACAAGGTTTGTGACTCACTTGGGTCATTAATAGTTCATTAATGATAAAGGATGACTAGGTTAATTGTGATAGGTTTGCACTTAATGCATTTTGATGATTCATTCTTTCTTTAATGACTTGATAAGGTTGAAAGCTTATGGTCACCACTTGATGCTCCTACCCTCACCTCCCTCCTCTCATATATATGGCCGGCCACTCATTGTGTGGGGGTGTGATTTTTGATTCATTTCATTTGAGTGAGAAAAGATTATGATAGTTTAGTATATGGAAATTTCATTTACCCGATTTCCATTTACCCGATTCTAAATGGCAACTTCTATAACCGTTCGTCCGTGACCTTTGACGTAACGAGACAAAGTATTCTACTCATTCTCTACTTCATCTTGGTCGTCTCTTTTGGCAAACTTGACGATCGAGTTGCCTCGGTTCAGAGGCGGGAGCCCGTTTAAAGATCCGTCGACGTGGTGCTACCTGGACGACGAGACCGGAGATCGAGCAAGTTCGGATCAGTTGCAACATAGCGTGGGATGATGGTTGAAGACCGAAGGACTCGGATCATTCGGTATAACAATTCTACCCTCTTTACAATTTGTTAGTTTAGCTTTAATGGACGATCCGGGATAAAGTACGCGATAGCGCCAGTCGTAAAAGTTTTGTTCCGCATATTGGCGTCTGTTAGACGGCCGGGGCGCTGCCGCGGACTTACAGTGGTATCAGAGCCTCACCATTAAGCTATACTAACTTGTGCTAACGCGTTTAAAAGATCGATCGAACGGATTTCGCGAAATCACAATTTTCTGTACATGATGTTTCTGTCGATTTTTAAAATGTTCTGAAATTCATTTTGAGCATTTCAGAAAATCATGCAGGGTTTTTTAAGAATACTGGTGAAATTTGGACACGTGATCCCACAAAACGACCGCGGATCCGCGGCCCAAACCATGGTTTGGCCGCTGATCCGCCGCGCTTTTGTGGGAACAGTGCGCCAAATTTTTTCAGTGGGTTTCTCATGGGAAATGGTGGTTTTTGGTATATGTCTTTTGGGCCAAAATTTTGTTACTGTACACCAGATGTATGTGGGGCCCACTACGGGAAATTTAGTCGATCGAAATTTTAAACTTGTTAGTTTTTCAGTACTTTCATTATATCTCCGACCGGGAATGTCATTTGATCGGTAAACCGCGTCTGATTGCTATAGTTCTTTTATACGGGTTTGCGAACGTGACATTCGCGTTGATGTTCTGTGTTGTGCTGTAATGTTGCGGATTTGTCGTGGTGGATAGCAGGGTGCAATGATAGTGTTGTTTAAATTTATTTATACATTTGATATTGCAGGGCGAGCGTTCGACTTGTGGACTGCCGTCACTGCCTGTTTGTATAATATTCTTTTAGGGCACGACCAGGTTGCGGTCGATGTACCTGTTGTACTATTTTTATTTCTGTACTAAGTTTACCCGGCGGTGGGGTGCACGAATAACCGGGTTCTGGAGGGCAACAGGTTCGTATCTCATGGCATTGAGAGGCAAAGGGACCACACTCTAGAATTGGCAGACTATTCGCCGCACTCGTAGGGGGTACAGGTTGACCCAAGGAGGGATGCTCAATTTACCGGATTCCGTGAAGTGCCGGGTATTCCATTTACTATGTTGTGGGGACTACCTCGCTTCAGGTTTTGGTGGGTAACTTGCCGCACCCGTAGGGGTCCAGGTTTCATTGCACAGGCTATCCACATGACCAGGGGAACGTCGAGTTTCAGCAACGGCTCTATAAAACCCGGGGATCCCAGATTATCTGTATTGTTCTGTGATGCTTATTACTTTTCTGTAATGTTGCATTTAGCATGCCTGGAGCGATTATTGTATATTAGTATATATACTATTAGATGTTATATATGTTTTACACCCGCGCTAGTCCAGTCCCCGCTCTGTCGTTAGTTAAGTAACCTAACGGGTGATGACGGGACCCAGTGACGAATGCGGATGGCATACACGTACATTTTATTTTCGTTCTTTTCTGGTGTGATTGATTGATGGGAATACATTGGATCTTTTCAATGCAAGGATAAAACAAACCTATATTTGATGTTGTTGGAACAAATTTTAAATTATTACAAAGACGTTTCCTTTTGTTATGCATATTGGTATTCAGTTGGAATATCCTGCACCTCATTCCACGAGGAAAGAGCCGAGATCCTTTCACCGGGTGTGACTTCTTTAACAAAAGGTTTTCGCTACTATATATTTTTATAAAGCTATCAGGTTCCTTCAAACGAGATCAAGTTCATTACGTTAAAGGTTTTTCGCCAAAAACCAGCCGTAATCCTCCGTCGTTTCTTATGGATGGTCAGTAGTATTCAAGCTATGTTTGTTGGCCTACGTCAAGACATAGTGTTTGGTAGCTGCTGGGTATTCATTTGTTGCATAGATAGATGCATTAGTTTAATTCAGACTTACACCTTGTTGGCCTACGTCAAGGGCTTGTACGATGACTTAAGTTGATCAGGACAACGACGGGTAGAACTTGACATGCTGCTTATGATTTGTTGGCCTACGTCAAGGTCATAAGAGCATGGGATAAAAATTATATCGGGAGTTTCAAACATACAAGAAACTTGCCAGACTTGCGCATACCTTCTGGAGTGTGTTAACTTGAGTGGCTTCCATCAAGTTATCATGCGATGATAGTTGGATCCTGATTCTCACTGATGAGTTGGTTTACTCTTCGGGTGACCCCGACTAATTCTTCTTTCAGGTTTGGAGGAGAATTTGAGAAAACAGTGGGAGGTTTCCTAATTAGATAAAATGATAACCATTCTGATTTAGGCTAGAGTGCACGCAGAGTGTTTCTTCTCTCTCTCTCTCTCTTTGGCAGCGACTTTTGACCGACCCCAAACTATAACTCAGTGACCAAAGTTGACCGAACCTTCTTAACATACTGGCTTTTGGATTGTCTATAGTTGCATAAGTCATTGCTTCTCTTTCTTTTACCCTTTGTATTTCTCTGAACACCCCGTATGACTACGGACATCCACTTCCATTGGATAGATCCATCGTATGGTTATATACGAACTCAAAGTGACTTCTTTGAGGATGGATCCAGGTTCAGGAGAAATAGAAATGGTTTATTCAGTTGACTTTTATTATCACCTTCTCTCAGGTTGCGAGGGCTCCTTGGTTTATGAGAGTACACCTATTATGCTTACTGGATATTCTTATTCCAAACCATAGGCTGGTGCCGAACGGTAGGGAATGAAGAAAACCAAATAAGCCTAAATAGGGTGTGCAAAAGGTAATATGTAAAGACAAGATAAAGGAATTAGAAAGAGGGCAAAGTAAATTGCGACTATTTACATTCATGACTAAATCACGTATTTCATCGCCACTCCTACTTCACCTTTGATTTCTCCAGAACAACCCGTATCACTACGAACATCCAATTCCATTGGATAAATCCATCGTATGGTTATATACGAACTCGAAGGACATTTTTTCGAGGATGGATTCTGGTTCAGGAGAAATAAGAATAAGGTATTATTCAGTTGTTTTTATCATCACCTTCTCTCAAGTTGCGAGTACTCCTAGGATTAGGAGGGTACACCTATTATGCTTACTGGATATTCTTCTTCCAAACCATAGGCTGGTGCCGAACGGTAGGGAAGGAAGAAAACAACTTAGCCTAATGATGGTGTACAGAAGGTAACGACTAAAGACAAATAAAGGGAAATGGAAAGATGGCAGGGAAATATACGGTTAAAGTCATGATTTGGATTATGGAAGAGGCATTACTAGGAATACCAGGAAACCCCTACAAAATATATTTATGTTTCATATTCACTGTGCATTGTTAATAGAAAACTGATTTCCCGATTGGATACTTACTCCAGGGTCTGTATTTACCAGGAACGATTCTCACATCTGCATGGTTTTACAGATGTTGAGTGGGAACGAGTTATTGGGAATTAGGTGATCATCCTCATTATATCGGAATTCGTTGTAATTGGTGATATTTGAGGAAATCGCCTGGGAACAGTTTTCAACCTACGACGTACAGGTTATGAGTTATTCAACTCAGCGGACTTATACAGAGTATTGTATGTTGTCCAGTGTCCATCAGGACAAAGGGGTTGGTCCTCATACTATATTCTGTTTACGTGTAACTTCTCTAGTTTTTAGACAAGTGTTTCGTAGAAATACAATGTCTAAGTTCTGAGAAGTTGTGGGTATAGGAATAAAGTAGAGAACCACGTATCGCAAGTATCGGAATTCTTCAAAGAAATCGAAGATGTAGATTCTTGTGATTAGTATTCAGTTGATAGTAATGGTTTTGAGAAACTTGTTTCTTTTTCAGGTTACTCATAATTGGATAGATTCCTAAGTTGAGTAATACTGATCAGCCTCTCTCTATTAAGTTATTATGCACTAGAGACAGCTGCATAATTTGAATCCGGTTCCAATTAAATAAGTGCCAAAGTTTCTATATTGGATATAGAACGATTCATCCCTTAACGATGTTAAGGTAAAGGGAGTTGTTCAGCTTATGCTTAAAACCAGATACTGGATGACTCAAGGCACGTTTCTGTAATGGCAGTTTGTGGGTTGACCTTAGCTTCCACGAGGGTTGATTTTCTACCATCCAGAAGATCAATAGTGATATTGTTCTTGAATCGCCACAGTTTTATTAAAATGGATTTTTTCAGAAAACAGTAGTGGGAGCATGGTAGAACTGGAAGTGATTCCAGAACCGCAAACGATTACGAAAAGTTTAATAGGACCTTTATATTCAATCAGGTTTGACATTCCAATAGCCACTCCGCAGATGTGGTGGGTAACCTTAGACACCCTAGAGGTACTCCGGTAGCCTCAAGGACGGTGACAGGGAAGTTTTTGTTTACCCAGACTTGACACTACTGTTGTTCCAGACTATGAGACCCGGCAGGAGGAAATGTATAGCGTCGTTCTAAACTAGTTTTAGAAGTACACGTATATATTATTCTGCCAGAGGGTTGTTGCAGTCAGTGGGAGCAGCGGAAGCATAGTGGGCAAGTAGCTAGTGTCTATTTATAGACTTGAGCAGAAATAGCAGAGATAAGATCATCTAATTTTGATATAACAGTCATGGGTTTGACTTCATCAGAATAAGGGATGGATCTGTTAAGAAGGTAGTAGGGTGTGATGTCCTGGTATTTGGATGACATACACAGAGTAGGAAGTAAAATTCTTATACTGAACGGTTGTACTGAGGTCGTCACACAGTTGTTTCTCCACAAAGGACATGGATGTAATATCCGACATTCTGGATACAAGATCTATGGTTTTAGATCTATATTTGGGTAGTTTCCTAATGTGGGTTCTTTGACAGTATTCTAATAGTATTTTAGAATAAATGACTCCTGGCATGATGGTGTACCTACAGGTAATGGAGTCACCCTCTCTAAAGGTGTCTTACAGACTAAAGGGGAGAGGGATGTGCATGATTGGCAGATCACTTGCTTAGGCAATTGAGTCAATCGTGAGATGTCAAGTACCACACCAGATGTTATTATTGCACTAGATGCGATAAGTTTATATTAATCCAATCCTGGAGAAACATTAGGAAGCATTTTTTAGAACATAAGTGGATGTTCTACGGATTTGATAACGGCGGCCTCCTTCGGGAGACGGTTATCATTCCAGGCTTCAAAGGTGACATAGATGACAGAATGATTGTCAAGGTTATAGTTTTTCCTCAGACCAGGGACAGTATTATGGACAGGCGGTCCAAGAGGATATTGTGGGAGGCATGGTGCTGGACACTGATTAGTTTCAGTGATCGATACAGTCTAAGAAGTTTGGATTTGGAGTTCAATTATGAACTAGGTCCCATCAGATATCCAGACATATTCTAAGACACGTATTACTCAATTCGGAAGATGGTTTTTTCCACGAAATTGAGATATAGAGAGATACAGAAAGAAACACCGAAGCGGATCCACTCAATTAGGCTATTTCTCGAACACAATAGTTTTGCAAACGAGCTTTGTGAAACTGATTAGTAGAGGAGTTGGATGTTCGGTATCACATGAGCTGTGAGTACACGACATCGCAATAATTAGCCTTAGGTGCAAGTGGGAGATTGTTGGATATAGTGCCCTCTAAGTCAATTATTGGATCGCAGGTACGTGATTGCAATGATTGAGGGAGGACCTATACCGATAAACAGTCTTACTCGAGATGATAGTATGCTATCTGGTCTGTCTTTATCATCATATATAGATGTTGATAGAGCCCATAGGATTCTTGTTTGACTACCAGCAGTATGATGGCGATCATATAAGTGGGAGCTGGAGTCTATAAGAATATCCTTAAAGTGTCCCTAGTCGTAGGAGTTTCGAGACAGGGCATCGATACTCCAGAGTAGACTAGTGTATACAGTCGAGACCCCGACGAGGGGCGGTGGCCGGTCTCACAAGCCACTGGTGTCAGTTGGATCACCTAAGATGTATACAGGTGCTCATTAGGTTATGAGTACACCGGACAGGACTCGCCGGGAACATGCTAGTTGGTACTATACATATCGTCAGATAGCAGTTCCCTGGTGACATGTGTACAGGTTAGTTCATCGACCTGAGGTCGTCATTTGTCTCGTGTGAGTTCCCACTGTACTTTGATTTATACCCCACCATGGGTCAAACGAGTCGTGCAAACAGGTATATTTTGGATACAGTCCCGAGCCACATTGGAGGCAAGTGAGCGGATCTTCGGGGATTCGTCTCTCCCGGTATTGGGGGTGAGATCGCGCTGTGTTTAGGAGAGCCATTACACGAAATCCCTGGTCAGGGTAATCGAGATATACTGGTAGATATACCAGCAGAATCTCAGGGTGTTCTGGGCTACTCTCTGACACGACTTATGCAGCTATTGGGGGTCTGACGTTTACCGACCCCTTAGGCCTAATATGCGATGCTCATAGACGAATGTTTCGGACTGTACAGATATTGTCACTGTCAGGCTCAGTAGGGTTTATAGATGAGTTCGCTCGTCAGCTTCCCTTCCAATCAATACATAGGCAAAACATTATGTACAGTTAGTACCTCTGACGTGCTAGTGGTTATACCCAGTGCCAGTGTACTGATGAGTCATTAGAGTCCCCCACAGACACTTTCCCAAGTTCGGGTGAAACGTTGTAGATGCCGTATGGGTTTATGGCAAGGTTCGGAAAATGCACGTGCATTTTCGCACGTGTCAGTTTTCGGGCAGATAATACTGGTAGGCTTTGGTTTAAGCCGGAACCCAGTATTATACTGTGTAGATGTAATATCTTTGTCTCAGTTGCATTTGTATTCGGTCGTAATACAAATGCGGGTATATTTATACCGATACGGGGTTATCCTGAAATTCGTTTCGGGATGATTTTTGGATGTTGCCAGTTTCCAGTTTTCTATCAGCCGTATTTTGACATTTGGTTAAATACGGATTTTTCTTTTCGTCTTCAGAGTGAGTCATGCTTCTAGAAGGTTCTAGAAGTGATGACAAGGCTTGTGACTCACTTGGGTCATTAATGGTTCATTAATGATAAAGGATGACTAGGTTAATTGTGATAGGTTTGCACTTAATGCATTTTGATGATTCATTCTTTCTTTAATGACTTGATAAGGTTGAAAGCTTATGGTCACCACTTGATGCTCCTACCTTCACCTCCCTCCTCTCATATATATGGCCGGCCACTCATTGTGTGGGGGTGTGATTTTTGATTCATTTCATTTGAGTGAGAAAAGATTATGATAGTTTAGTATATGGAAATTTCATTTACCCGATTTCCATTTACCTGATTCCAAATGGCAACTTCTATAACCGTTCGTCCGTGACCTTGGACGTAACGAGACAAAGTATTCTACTCATTCTCTACTTCATCTTGGTCATCTCTTTTGGAAAACTTGACGATCGAGTTGCCTCGGTTCAGAGGCGGGAGCCCGTTTAAAGATCCGTCGACGTGGTGCCACCTGGACGACGAGACCGGAGATCGAGCAAGTTCGGATCAGTTGCAACATAGCGTGGGATGATGGTTGAAGACCGAAGGACTCGGATCATTCGGTATAACAATTCTACCCTCTTTACAATTTGTTAGTTTAGCTTTAATGGACGATCCGGGATAAAGTACGCGATAGCGCCAGTCGTAAAAGTTTTGTTCCGCATATTGGCGTCTGTTAGACGGCCGGGGCACTGCCGCGGACTTACACCGAGCCCCACTCGAGAAGCATCACAGTAAACAATAAAGCCACCGGATCCAGAAGGCAAAGATATTGTCGGTGCAGTCGTCAACTGAGTCTTCAACTGCTGAAAACTCAGCTCGCATTCCTCGGTCCAAAGAAAATGAACCCCCTTCTGGGTCAGTCCTGTCAGCGGTACAGCGATACTCGAAAAATCCTGCATGAAATGGCAGTAATAATCAGCTATGCCCAAAAAGCTGCGGACCTCAGTCACAGATACAGGTCTGGGCCAAAACTGTACAGCCTCGATCTTCCTCGGGTCTACAAGAATACCGTCTCCCGTCACCACATGACCCAGGAAGTCAACTCTATCAAGCCAAAATGTGCACTTTGAGAATTTAGCATACAGTTGGTGCTCTCTCAATGTCTGCAAAGCAATCCTCAAGTGCTGCCCATGCTCCTCACGACTCCTAGAGTAGACCAGAATGTCATCAATAAACACAATAATAAACTGGTTGAGGAACGGCCTGAAAATTCGGTTCATCAGATCCATGAACGTTGCTGGTATTTGTGAGTCCGAACGACATCACCAAAACCCATAATGCCCACAGCGTGTACGAAAAGAAGTCTTCGGAATGTCATCATTCTGAACCCGCAACTGATGATAACCCGAACGAAAATCAATCTTAGAAAAATGTTTCGCAACCTGTAGTTGATCAAACAAATCGTCAATGTGAGTTAAAGGATACCTATTCCACACCGTAACTCGGTTCAATTGATGATAATCAATACACAACCTCAAACTGCCGTCCTTCTTCTTGACGAACAGGACAGGAGCTCCCCAAGGAGAAACACTCAGATTCATAAGTCCCCTATCAAGCAACCCTTGCAATTGATTTCAAGCTCTCTAAGCTGCGCCGGAGCCATCCGATAAGGAGGTATAGAAATAGGCCCCGCGCTGGGAATCAGATCAATGCAAAACTCAATATCGCGCTCTGGCAGCAAACCAGGTAACTCATCAGGAAAAACGTCGAGAAACTCTCACACGATAGGAACCCGTCAAACGACTCCACTGTGGCTCCAGTACTCGAATGAAATCCAAGAATCCCCGACATTCTCTCCTAAAATGCCGACTAGCGCAAAGGGCTGAAATCAAACTGTGAGGGGCGGCACCACGGTCCACCTGCACAACTCGAACATACTCGCCCGGAAAACTAAAACTGACCGTCTTCTCATGGCAGTCCACAGACGCATAGCAAGCAGCTAACCAGTTCATTCCAAGGAGAACGTCGAAGTCCAACATATCTAGAAGGATCAAATCGACGGACGAATCTCTATCTCCAATCCGAATAGCACACGACCGAAACACATGTCGCGCAACAAAAGAATCGCCAACAGGAGTAATCACAACAATCGGCTGATCTGGTAAACACGACTGTCGGCCCAACTTCGGCACGAAGTGTGTAGAAACATACGAATGCGTAGATCCTGGATCAAACAAAACATGTGCAATAAAAGAACATACAGAAAGAGTACTTGAAACCAAAGCATTGGACGCCTGCGCATACTGATGAGTCAAGGAAAACACCCGAGCCTGCCATCTACCGACGACTGGCTGACATCCGTGTCTACCACCCCGCCCTCTCGGCACAAAACCACCGTGACCACGACCTTCCTGAATATGAGTCTGACGCGGAGCAACAACAGGCATAAGAGGCAACGCCCTCTGAGGTGGAAAAGGTGGTAGGGTAACATATGGTACAGCTGCCTCACCATTATGTGGCTCAGCGCAATCTCGAACGCGATGACACAAACTCCCGCACTGGAAACATCCAGATGAAAACTGCTGACTTTCCTGGGGATAAGAGCTAAATAGCCGGCCTCGTCTCGAGCCTCCACTACCCTAAGAACCAGAACGAAATCTGTCACGGCATCTAAACGTCTGCCTCCGTACTGATACACCAGTACCCACTTCGATTCCGGAACAACCGAAGTCTCAGAAAGACGCTCCTCAACTAATAGGGCTGCGTCCACCGCTGCTGCATACATGTCACAATACTGAACGCTGATAGCGAGGAACAACTGGGTAATCAAGCCTCGAACAAACCTCTGCATCTCCTCAGTAGCTACCAAATACGGAGCATACACAGACAACTCGGTAAACAGTACATCGTACTTAGCCACCGTCATCCCCGGAGTCTGGTGTAACGACTCGAAAATGTGCGCTCGAGCATCCCTGACGCTCTGCGGAAGAAAACGGGCAAGAAACACCGTCACAAACTCAGCCCAGGTCATAGGAGAAAGACCTGCGCCTCTTCCCTTCTCTAAAGACTCGCACCACTTCTGGGCCAGACCCTCCAGACGAAAACTCGTGAACTCTACTCACCTCGCGTCGAAGCATCTCAGCGAATGACATATCCTAGCTATCCGATCGATAAACGACTGGGGATCTTCAGCTGCATCAGTGCCAGTGAAAACCGGAGGCCTCAACCTCATAAACTCCTATAGCGATACGGTGATCACCTCTGTAGCTGCAGGTACAACTACCTGAACAGTAGGCACCAACACAGTCCCTGTAACAGGTAGGACAACCTCCTGTCGCTGCGCTCGACTGGCCTCAACCAACGTCCCTATCATCTGGAGCATATCCTGCATACCGGCCTCAAGCCTAGCAATACGGTCCATCGAAAGTGGATCAATTTTCTCCTGCACAATGGGTGTACCGCCCTGGTCAGTCCTCGTCTTAGACGAGTCAACTCTGACCTCGGCCCTCACGGCCGCTCTCTGCGCCCTTGTAGTCTTCGGTGGCATAAAGGCTGGAAATGGAAACATGATTCGATAAGAACACAGAAATCGAATCACATGGATGTATATAATCACAGAAAGAATTCCAAGCAATAAGTCCTAAGGTCACTTAGACGGAGTACCGTGTCATAAGTATGCCGCGGAACATACACACGCTACGTCACTCTGCTTAAGCTACCTACTCCATCATACCAAGGTCATCCTACACTCCGAAAGGTAAAACCTAGCGCTCTGATACCAACTTTGTCACGACCCAAGTTAGGCACATGACCGGCACTTAGACTACGTAAGGTCAACAAGCGTAACGCAATTAAGTAAGCCGAAAACCCAGCAATCTAAACCATCACAAGAAGGAAAAGATAGAATATTTTATAATCCTCAAGCAAAACATAAAGCTTTAGCTTTTTTTAATAAAATTTCGGCAGCACCTCCTTTGTAAAAGCTAGCCCCGAAACGGGTACAAACAAAAGATATAAGTAAATCATCCCCATACGGGAGAAAATCTCGCCCAAACGAGGAAATAACCACCACAACAGATATACGACGCCGTAGAGAAGAAATGAGACGAAATAAATGAAATCAGCATAAGTAAAGGCCAGCTCACACAAGCATGACACCCAGAGTCACAAGAATATACAAAATCGATCCTCACAACTCGTATCTAAGTCAATACATGAAGATGGTTGATGGAGAGTACTAGATACAAAAGATATACAACAACATCATCGGATAATCGCAAACCCACCTATAGCAAAAGGCCTCACAGCCAAGCGTAGCGGTATCCGCAAAAGTAGTGATAAAAAGACGCCCTGCCGCGAATACTCTGAGGGTCCAACCTGCAAAACACTGTGGCAAAACGGGGGTGAGTTGCCAACTCGTGAATAGAAAAATAACATCATACTGTAATCGCAAGTATGCACGAACAGCGAAAATGTATCACATGTAATCTGATAGCATAAGTATGGCAATATGAATATGCAACAATCATGATCAAGGTACACCACCAGAGTACTATATCTACATGAATCAAATGCATATCAAATAAATCCTGAGTGTGGGATAAATAATGAACCTCATGCACAAATCATCAGCATGGAAAAACCTGGTGTTTATCAACGACACCCCAAATCCACAAAATCCTCAGGCGCCGTCACCAGAAATGGCCGTCATATCCTGTAAATCTCATGGAACCTGGGTGTCCAACATCGACACCCGAAACATCATGAAAACCCGTGTCCAGCATCGACACGTAAATACTTATCTCTCAGGCACCGTCACCAGGACTGGCCTTCATATCCATACATTTCACGGAACCTGAGTGTCCAACTCCGACACTTGCAATCCACATATCCATACGTATCACGGAACATGAGTGTCCAACTCCGACACTCGCAATCTACGTATCCATCCATCTCACATGAAATCCGTATCTCAATGTGTAAATCCATAAATGTCACGACCCGAAGGTACGGAACGTGACCGACATTTAAATTACGAAGCATCTAAAGGCACAACATAATCTAAGTAAGCCGAAGCCCAGAAATCGAAACCAATTAAAAGAAGAAGTGTAGGAAAACAAGTTTAAAAGCAACAACAAATTTTCTCAAAAATTTCGGCAGAGTCTCCTTTGTAAAAACTGGCCCCAAACGGGTACAAACAAGAATAATAAATACAAGCAATAAAAAGGCATCCCCAAGCGGGAGCTACCTCTACGCCAAAAGGCGGAAACAACCACACAATGTACTAAAATATACAACGCCGAAGGGCGAGACTCAAAACTCAAAAGAAAACAAAATCCACCAAAAACCATAATAATACAATAGCGACTCTATGGTCGAATGAAAAAGCAACTAGTTTTCTAAATTTATCAAGTAATACAAGCCTGGTTGATGGAGCTTACTAGATACAAATAAAATAATAAAAGTACAACGGCGGTCCTGATACAAGCGAACCAACCTGTCAAGCAAATCACCCTGAATGAAATGATGTGCCAGCAAGCTGCCAAAGAAACCTGTACATCGAAACCTATAAGAAAATTTGGCAAAACGGGGGTGAGTTGCTAACTCGTGAGTAGAAGATATCTACGAGTAGAAATTGCATGCACGACACTCTCTTAGGTCATATAATACTTAACCTAACACTAGACAACTAGTAGTGATAGGGTAATAATCTATACATAAGTGCAATACTCAGTGCTCGTGTCAGTGCCTCAAGTAGTAATATGTCATATGTATGCTATGTATGATTGCATCATGAATGAAACAATCGACCATGAAATCTGGATAAATCTGTATAAGAAGTCTTTAACTTGTATCATATTAAGATTTGTATGGTAATATGAAACATCATCAATGAAATCCATAGAAATCCGTGTCAAGCATCGACACAAAATATGTAAATCTAAAAGTCTCAATATCTCATAGTCTCAATATCTCGGGCTCCGTCAGTCCGGATCGGCCCATATCATCAAATCTCACGACAACGGTTTGTATCCTCCCGATATCCGCCGCGCCCGACATCACCGATAGGTAGTCTTCCCCAGCCAGGCTCATCATCATCCCCATAAAAACACTCTCGTCCCGGGGTACCGTATCGGTCCCACCATGTACCCGAGACGGTTCCTCCACTCCTCGAATCGGGTCTCGAAATCCAATAGAAAACATGGAAACTCATGGTGGACGACCCATACATCACGAGAAAACCGCAACTTACATTTTAAAAATGATAATAATAAACTTTTATTAAATTCTTGCGGTTTTCCCCCAAAATCCAAAAATCTCATAGGAATCTAAAATCCCAAAATCATGAGTAAGTAAAATAATGAGTATTAACATAAGCCCCACAATATGGCATGATAATATGAATATGTGAATGCATGAAGTGTCTAAGTAATAAATGCAATGTCTAAACCAGCACTTGAGAGTAATCACACAATGTTATCTTAGACTAGCATTTAGCTGACTATATCAATAAAAGATAATATGTTATAAAGTATACGTGACATGGCAATTACCGATGATGATGTGTGTGAGACGGTAAATAAGTGTACGTGGAACATGCGCATCATCGGTAATGGTGCTGGTGTCATAACAGGCAGAGTTTCGTATTTGCTAAAGAAACATATGTGTGAACATGCAATACGATGAATACAACATGAATATAACAGTGAATGTGTAGTAAATGCATAACTAGAAAATACATACTGATTACGAGTCATACAGTTTTTTGTTTTGAAAAAAAGCACGAATCATGGTTTTTAGAAAATTAGGGGCTACGGGGTTTTTAAGAAAAGATATGTCCTTTGAAAAATCCGTAGTATCCCTCAGGCTATCTTTAAAAATGTGCACGATTCGTTAGTTTTGAAAATAGGTATGACTCGAGCCTAAACTAATATCTACCTAAGCAGCTAAGGGACTAACTAAAGAAACTAGTCGAAGGTAAGAAGAATCCTCCTAAAGTCTGAGTTGATATCTCTAGTAGTCGGCAATCCAGCCTCAATAGCGTCAGGTACATAGTACGTCTTCCTCGAGTCAAGAGTGCGGATCAATCATCACATCTATGTCTCGTACAGTAAAATCCATCGTACGGAATCCTAAAATCGATGTACAGGTCAACTATCACATATATACATCATCATTCGTATAGTATCCTCATCAAACAATATCATGATCAAGGGTACTGTACTATAATTGCATACATCCCAATATCATCAACATATATTATCGTCTGTGTAAATATCCATCGTCAAATGATCCACTAAAATATCATGTCATATATCATATCGTGATTAAGTCATATATTACAATCCGGGTTCTATTCTAGAGTCTCGTACATTTCAATGTCATCATCACCAATTAACGTTTATGTATAAATATACATTTTCTCATTTCCCAACGATCCTCTAATATCATAATACATCTCGTATCATAACTCGATCGTATAACCAATATCTCACGGCATCATGCCCAGTCATATCGACTCCTCCCCATGTATCATATAACCTCATCATATCACATGTATATGTTGTGTATAAATATGTATGTATGTATGTATACACACACACACATTGCTATATATTTACACACACACATATACACCAAGTCAAGTTTAGGTGTATGTGCGTGTGTGTGTCTACATGAAACCTACGAATTCCCTCCAAGGCTGTCATCCTCTGGTTAAATCTTTCTAAATCAGTCTAGTCCAACCTAAAGTTTTCAATAGGACCCTACCCGCCAAGAATTTAAGGTCACGTCCGACTTCCTAATAACAGTACGTAATATCCTTATTCTACGTTTGCAGGGGTGCTATACGCCATCCACCCGACTTCCCCCGTAGATAAACATCTACTCACCTGGTCATTGTCTGCCGAAATCGATGCCGCCATCCTCTTCTTCATCGTCCGAAGTCCACGTGAGGGTTACCTTTACGCAAACATATATAATATCGTAAAGCGAAATCGCGGACAAAACCAGAACGGCGCACGAAATGCGCATAGGTTAAAACCTATGACCCGCTCATGCAAAAAAAACAAATAACCCTCGATATCGGCGTACACACGCCGATTGATTGATATAAAATATCGTAGTTCCAAAATTCACTAATTATAATATAAAATAGGGTTTAAAACATCAAAACCTTAAAATAAATCAATAGATTTATTTCCGAAAACCTAGAAAGCACTAAATTTTTGTTTTAATTCGAAACTTGATGTTTCAACAAAACTAATGGCCATAACATTCACTAAATATCATAACTAAGTCATACAAACCATCACCATAATTTAATCTCATCAATTTGTATTAAATACAAAATTCTAGTTTGCAAAAATATCAAATTTTATCACTTTTTAAAGCAAAATTCACAATTCAACAACTAAGCTAGATTTTACATATTTTAAATTCTTAAACCACTCATGGAAACCTTAATGATGTGCTAAAACCCTAACTAGATTTTTAATCCCACATTTTAAATTAATTTCTAAAACCTAGTTTACAAAATAGCATATTTATCACAATTTTTAAACTAACAAATCGCAACTAGTAACCAAATTAGGTTTTGCATTCAATTAACATGTTAACCTCCTCATTAAAACCATAATCTAATGATAGAAACCCTCATCATAATTTTATCTCACCAATATACATGATTTATAAAAATCTAGTTTGCAAATAGCTTAATTTGAACAATTAAAATGTAACAATTAGTAAATTGACAACTAAATTTCATTTTGCATACCCTAAGATTTCACCCTACACTTTCAAACCATGATTACAAGATAAGAACCCTAACTGCATTCAAAAACCCTTTCTTGAATTTTTCAAGTTAGAAATTCAAACCATAATTAAACACACAAATTCATAAGCTGAAGTAATTAACCTAAAATTAAGCACCAAGGTTAGGATTTTACCTCAAAATCAAGATATCTAGCATGCAACTTGACCTCTAAAATGGCTTCTTGCTTCATGAATTCAAGCTAGAATGAGCAAAGAATAATGCGTAATGATTTAATTAGGAATTTGGTAGAATTTTTGTTGATTTTGATGGAATTTTTGAAGTTTTTTGAAGAGAAAAAGAGTGGAGAAAAGATGGGGGCTGCCTAAAGTAGTGAGGCCGGCCAAAATGAGGAGAGGGAGAGAGAGTGAGGTGTGTGGAAAGATGTAGAAACATCTCCAATTATTTACATCTATTTATGTCTTTTCAATAATTTATTAAATTTTATTTATTTTCTTTTCTAAATCAATCCTAGAAAAGTCTAGAACCATGGAAAGTTTTGGAAAAGAATTTTGCATGATACACACTTGATTCCAATATGTCATGGATCACTTTGTAAAATTAACCCATTTCTAATTTGTAATTTACACTAATTTAATATATATTTAAAGCTTATATTATTATTTGAGTTTAATTAATTTAGGAAAAATATTTAATTAAACTAACAATTTATAAGTGACCAAATAAATACCAAAAACTAGCAATTACTTGGTTAAAATAAGCGTATTTAAATCAATATTGAAAAATTATTATAGTTGAGTTTTACGGAAAATACGGTTTATTTTACCGATTATCCGAAAATTCTCCTAAAGGGTTTTATTTATTTATTTAATTATTTATTTATTTATTTTTAAAACGTTACAATAAAACATTATATATGCAACATAGAATAGTAATATGAGCATATAAAGGGAAAACAGATATTTAAATGCATCAAGTTATTAAATATATCACGTGGTTCCCAATTTATCCAAAATCCATCCTAACATCATATGAATCTGAACATGTAGCTATAGCAAGGTATATGTGTAAGCATGTAGGTATGCATGTATGCTATATTTCATATGCGCAATCGCACAAGAATCAAAGCCTCAATGTCACTAATCAATACAATATCACATAAGTATATGTGTTGTGCATATCATGGAAATTACCGACAGTGTGTATATAGCATACAATGAGTGCTCATGCAACGTGGACTGTCGATAATGGTGCAGTGTCTAATTGGTACAAGTTCAGGCACAACAAGTAATAATATGCAATTAAGTTCATGCACCATCTCTATATATGCATATAAACAAGCGGCTAATATCATATCATATCTAGTCCTGACGCTTAACGTCATACAGGCGATTTCCCCGTAGATCTTAAATCTACTCACCGACTATCTCGAGGTAGGTAGATCCAATCACCTGCTTCCCTTTCTTCGCAGCGTTCGAAGTCCCCTCCTGCGATCTTATTAACACAAAACATAGCAAGTGCAAGTCTTAGAAATCGACCAATATCACGTACAAGCTACGTTTGATCGACGCACCAACACCAAAATAACTCACAAGCGTCCGTCTAGTGGCTAACGTTTGTGGCGACATGTTCATATCAGATTTTTGCATTATTAAATTCCCCATTCTTAATCATATTGCAAATAAATAGGTGCTTTTGATCCATGTCTGCTAAATAGTTGCAGGTTACAGGTTCTCGGAACAATACAGTGAAAATGGTGAAAAAACGCTACAAAAATGAGACTACGACCAACAAATAGAAAAATCTTTATGATGCCGCCTACAGTTTAATGAACAAATGAAGATCAATGAACAGTTCGATTTCACAAAGCACGAACGCAGCAAAAGATTCAATATTTCAACACAAAGCGAACGGTAAAAGTCCACAACATTCTGCACTGTGGAAATCTGGAAGAAACTAGAAAATATTCTGAAGAACCAAGTGAAGAAAACAGAACCAAATAGCAACATGAAGCAACCCAGAGAAAAAGAGCCTAAGAGCCCATCAAACAGCCGCGGAACCGTGGCCAAACAAGGCTTCTGGCCCCGGATCCGCGGCCGTGCTATACACGTGTCGGCGCGTGTCGGTGCGTGTCGGTGGAGTCGGTGCATTGACCCGGTTTTCTTAGGGTAGTTTTGTAATTCTAGATCTGGATCAGATGTAAACTCTGGGGTTTCTATTATCTATAAATAGGAAGCCTACAGCTCTTTTTGGTGCATGCCTCTTTTAATTTCTAGAATTTAAATTTTCATTCCATTGTAATTGTCAAAGAGTGCATCAATAAAAAGTAAGTTTTTTTTATCTTGAATTTCTTATCTGCAATTTTATTTCTCTGCAATTTTTTTATCTGCCGTAGTTATTTTCCGCAAGTTAATTAGGCTATTAAAAGAAAATCAAAAAAATGAATTCCTTTGTTAATTCCCTAATGAGTGAGTAGTTCCTCACTTGTTAGGGTTAGGATTGGGCCGGTTTGAGAGATGAAATCTCTCACTCCTTTCTTGCCCGTTCAATATTTTAAATTAGAGTTTTATGCAAATCAAACACACACCGCTCACTACGGCACCCTATGCCACGAGATAGCGGTGATTATCTAGTTAGACCGGTTGTGTTTGATTTCCATAGAGGTTAGGGCTAAGAATTAAGAAAGGACGTACAAGGGCCAAAAGAAAGAAACGAAGTTTCTTCTTGATCGTGCTAATCCCCTTTATTAATTATTACCTTAACACCTAAGATCTTAATTAGGGCAAAGAAAGCGGTGAGTAGAATTAACTTTCCAAATTAACCTAATCCTAACTCTAGCAAGGTTTTAATCCAAATAAAATTCAACCTCAGTTTTTATAGAAAATCAAATCCTACCACAAATAGGAATTGACTCGTTAGAACAACTAGAAAAGAACACGTTTTCCCTATGGACCGACCCGTACTCAATCGGCCAACTACAAAGCGACACCGTCTTGATTGCGGTTAATTCTTTGATTTCAAAACGCACACGCACACAAAACATCGTAACAATCAAATGGCGCCATTGCCTGGGATCACGGTAGTTATTTTCTTTTTGTAATTTCGGGTTAATTAAAAATTAAAAAAACATAAAAACAAAAAAAATTATCATCTTGTTATTTTTTGAAGGGTTTTCGTGCGAACTGTGCAGGATTTGAAAGACGAACAGATTCAGATCTAGAAAAATCCAGCGAACAAAGCAGCAAACAGCAGATCTGAATATACAGAGGAGAACCACAGCAGATAACAGAAAGAATTTGGAGGCCTGATCCACCAGACTTGCCGCGGAACCGCCGCACTTGCCTTCTTTTTACCGCGGAACCGCCGCGTGTTGGTGACGTCAGCAAGTGGAAACTTCTCTGTAAGCATTCATTCCCTCTCTTCTGTCCTCTGAAATCCTCTGAAATTTTTTTCTGCAAGGTTCTTTGCACGAAACTTCTCCCCCTTCTCCAATAACTTGATTTTGTGCAGGATTCTTTGCGCCGCAAATAAAAGAAAAATTTTTTAGCAAGTGTTTTGGATTTTTGTTTGCTTACTGCTTTGCATTTTTAAAACGGACTTTTATAGGGCTATAACACCAATCCAGATTGATTGTCTCAGCTTGATTGTGCATATTGGGATTGCTTGAAAGTGTGTCTAAGCTTGATTGTGCATATTGGGATTGCTTGAAAGTGTGTCTAAGCTCCTTATAAAAAATCTTTTTGCAAAACTCCTTATAAAAAAAACCACAAAACAAAAAAATTTTACAAAAAAAAAAGGCCATTTTGTCGCTAGAAATCCATTGCACCCCACTTGCACCCACTTTCTCTCATTGACGTTTTCTTACCCCCACCTTCTATTTTTACCTTTTGACTACACTACACCTCGTTAATGTATGTCCAGTTGGACTAGGGACACTAGCGCCCGTTTAGTCCGTGTCTCGTTAGTGCCTACTGACGACGCGTTCGACTCCGAAGTCGAAATTCCCTCCACTTCTTTACCTTCATCTTCAAATTCATCATCTTCTAATGAGATGTCGGGATTCAATCCTAACAACCCCTTACCTGCAGGACTGATTCTACCTCAACTGGGTGCGAATAACCCACCACACCCTCCTGTCGAAGCGCCCCAACGAATCGCGCTCCAGGATCTTTTCTGTCTCATTCGCACCGCACTTCCCACTTGTCTTTCACTTCCACCGGCTAATGGGGATAACTTCGAAATTAAACCCCACTTCATCAATATGTTACTTAAATTTCACGGGCTGGATCCGAAGATGCCTACATATTCATTAACAAATTCCAGAATGTTTGCGCAATGATGAAGACCACACAACTTTCTGACGATGCTATAAGGTTACGTGTCATTCCATTCACTTTATGTGACCTAGCTGAAAAATGGTTATATAGCACATCATCACACTCCATAAAAAATTGGGAAGAGTTTGTTAAGACTTTTCTAAAAAAGTTTTACCCACACCACAAGACCGCGAGAATTCGCAATGAAATTATTCAATTTTCCCAGCTTCCTTCCGAACCTTTTTAGAAGTGTTTTGAAAGATTTAAGAACCTTCTTGTTCATTGCCCTCACCACGGTATCGAGAATTGGCAACTTTGCCAAACTTTATACGAAGGACTGAACCCAGCAACTAAGCAGTTGTTGGAAACCATTTGTCAAGGTCACTTTCTTACAAAATCAAGCGAGGAAGCTTGGAAATTTCTCGAAGATCTTGTTGAACAAACACTTCATTGGGAAAGCACTAAGACCACTTCATCTACTTCATCAGGTCAGTCTAGGGCAGGCATACATTAACTTAATATGTCGATTGCAATGAAGGCCGAAATGGCTGCACTCACGAAAAAACTAGAATCAATTGAGAGCAAATTCTCATCGCCTTCTCTTGCCCCAACTTTACCCCCACGCACTATTTGTGCTTGTTGTTCGGATCCGTCCCATCTAACCGAAGAGTGTCCTTATAACCCACCTGTTCAAGGACAAGATCAAGTCAATGCTGCCTTTCAGCAAAGACAAAGAAATGACCCATACTCTTCAATTTATAATCCTGGTTGGAGGAGCAACCCAAATTTTGCTTGGAATCAAAATCAACAACAGTTCCAAGGCAATAACAATTTTCAGAGGCCTCCTCCACAACAACAAGCTCCTCAAAAAACTCAATATCAGCAACCTTTCCAATCCAAACCTTACCAAAACCAAATGAACAATTTTGTACCAAACAACTCTTATCCTCAAAACAATTTTGTTCAGCCAAATAACGATAAGGTTTTCTCGCTAGAATGAAGTCTGGATGCGTTTTTAAAACAGTCTACGTAATCCTTAGCCAGCATCCAATCGTCCATTCAGTCTTTGGTGCAACACAGTGCTTCATATGATTAGAGCATCAAAACAATCGAAGCCCAAATTGCACAACTGAATACTGCGTTAAGCGAGCGAGAGAAGGGGAAACTTCCATCTCAACCACTGCCAAATCCTGGTCACACACAAAATACATATGTTGCTCATGAACAACAGAATCATAATGTGAGTGCCGCGACCACATTGAGATCTAGAAAGATATTGCACAACAATGTTGGCAATAATGATGACACCCCGGCCGCCGCCTCTTCATCTTCTTCATCTTCTTCTTCATCATCTTCTTCAGAGCCTGTTCTTCATTCTTCACAAGGCTCTACTTCTTCTAATTCGAACGGACCCACATCTCACTCCACGAAAACACCAACACCGGGATCCGTTCCAACTCTGCAATCTACTACACAAACATTGGACTCAACAAATTTTCAAAATATTCCATTTCCAAACAGGTTGAGATCCAATAAACAAACTCCACAGATGGAGAAAATTGTGGAGTTATTCAAACAGGTTAGCATTAACATACCTCTCTTGGATGCAATCCAACAAGTCCCTTCTTACGCTAAAATCTTAAAGGACTTATGCACCAAGAAGAGGAAATCGCAGGTACCAAAGAAAGTTTTCGTGGCTAGTGCTGAAAGTGATGCTCTTACCCAACCTTTACCCCAAAAACGTAATGACCCTGGCTGTCCTACAATTTCAATAACAATTGGGGATGAGAACATCAATCGCGCACTTTTAAATCTTGGTGCCAGTATTAATTTGCTTCCCTATTCAGTATATGAACAATTAGGCATTGGAGAGCTGAAACCCACACATTGTACTATCCAAATGGCCGACCGATCCATCACCCATCCTAGGGGTGAGTTAGAGGATGTGTTAATTAAAGTAGGGACTTCATTTTCCCCGTTGATTTCATTGTTATGGACACACATCCTGTAGCTAACCCCCAGAGTCAAATTCAGGTGATACTTGGTCGACCATTCCTTACGACTTCTAATGCGGTGATCAATTGTCGAAATGGTTCGATGAACCTATCTTTTGGAAACATGACAATTGAACTCAACATTTTTAAGTTGGGGAATCTGCCCTCCGAGCCTAATGCTAATATACTTGATGTTTGCTCGATCCAAGAGATCACGCAGGAGGACTGTGAGCTCGAAAAATTTCTGTTTGATCACAGTAGTTTTGACGCCACTAGTGCGTTCCTCCTTGAATCTGACACAGCTTTCACACCCGATAACGATTACGAGTGTTTCACTTTTTCGGACGATATTGAAGAATCACCACCCGAGTTTGAGTCCTTTGAATTTTCGGATGAGTTAGCTGAACCATCCGACTTGGTTACTTACACTCGCTTCGAACCATTGTTGGAATCCTTCGAGTTCGAGACAGTTTCACCAATTTTACCTTCAATTGTTTCGCCTCCAAAACTCGAACTCAAGCTATTGCCGTCTCACCTTAAATACGCTTACTTAGGTGAGAATGAGACCCTTCCTGTTATCATTTCGGCCTCTCTAGCCCCCGAGCAAGAGAAAGCCCTTTTAATGGTCTTACAAAATAATCGGCAAGCTTTCGGTTGGACTATGGCGAACATCAAGGGGATTAGTCCCCTCATAGTTGAACATCATATACATATGATGGATTATGCCAAGCCAGTAAGGGATCCACAGAGATGCCTCAACCCCATAATGAAGGAGGCTGTTAAAAAGGAGATTGTAAAATATCTAGATAGTGATATCATTTACCCTATCTCTGATAGCCAGTGGGTTAGCCCCATTCACGTTGTCCCAAAGAAATCGGGCATAACGGTCATAACTAATGAGGCGAATGAGTTAACAACTGCTCGCACCCAAACTGGGTGGCGAGTTTGCATGGATTATAGAAAACTCAACGCCGCGACACGGAAAGACCACTTTCCTTTACCTTTTATTGACCAAATACTAGAACGATTGGCTGGGCATGAATTTTACTGCTTTTTGGATGGCTACTACGGCTATAATCAAGTTCCCATCGCCGAAAAGGACCAAGACAAGCCCACATTTACTTGTCCTTTTGGTACATTCGCTTACCGTCGCATGCCCTTTGGGTTATGCAATGCACCCGCTACTTTCCAGCGGTGTATGCTGGGAATCTTTTCAGACATGGTGGAAAATTCTTGGAGATTTTTATTGATGATTTCTCTATTTTCAGGGACTCCTTTGATGAGTGTTTGCTACATTTAGACGCAGTTCTTACCCGTTGTAGGGATAAGAACCCCATTTTAAATTGGGAGAAGTGCCACTTTATGGTACGAAAGGGTATTGTCTTAGGACATATCATCTCGCAAAATGGCATTGAGGTTGATAAAGCTAAGATTGAAGTCATTTCCAATCTTCCTCCTCCCAAGTGTGTCAAAGACATCCGAGCCTTCCTTGGCCATGCCGGTTTCTATAGACGGTTCATCAAGGATTTTAGCAAGATAGCTAGACCCTTACTCTTTTGTTAGCCAAGCACACAACTTTTGACTTTGACTCAACCTGCATGAAGGCATTCGAGTCATTGAAACACTCACTTATTTCCGCTCCCATTCTTTCATCTCCTGACTGGACGCATCCATTTGAAATTATGTGTGATGCATCTGATTTCGCCATTGGTGCTTTCCTTGGACAGCACATTAATAAGATGCCGCACGTAATTTATTACGCTAGCCGAACATTAAACGAGGCACAATTAAATTACACAACAACTGAAAAAGAATAGTTAGCCGTTGTGTTTGCACTAGAAAAATTCAGGCCCTATTTAATCGGCTCTCCAGTCATTGTTTACACTGACCACTCAGCTCTTCGCCATCTTTTCGCGAAGAAGGATGCTAAATCTCAACTGATACGTTGGATCCTCTTTCTACAAGAGTTTGACTTTGTCATAAGAGACAAGAGAGGATGTGAAAACGTAGTTGCCGACCACCTTTCACGACTCCCTTCTTCGCCTACACTTCAAATTCCTGTTAGAGACGTTTTTCCAGATGAGCGGCTCTTAACCGTGTCATGCGAACCTTGGTTCGCGGATATCGTAAATTATTTGGCCACCGGACTGATTCCAAACGATTGGTCGAATCAGGACAGACTCCGATTCCTGTCCCAAGTAAAACATTTTTACTGGGATGAACCGTATCTCTTCAAATACTGTTCCGACCAAATCATTCGTCGGTGTGTCCCCAACAATGAGTTTAAGAGCGCGCTGTCATTCTGCCACGATCAAGCGTGTGGCAGGCATTTTGGCCCCAAAAAGACACCAGAAAAAATCTTGCAGTGTAGCTTTTACTGGCCACGACTTTTTAAAGACGCATACGAATACTGCAAGATATGCGCCCGGTGCCAACACTTAGGCCGGATATCCCGGAGATGAAATGCCGCTCTAAACAATTTTGGTTGTTGAAATTTTTGACGTTTGGGGGATAGACTTTATGGGACCATTTCCCAACTCTTTTGGGAACATGTATATCCTTCTTGTTGTTGACTATGTTTCAAAATGGGTCGAGGCTGTGCCCAGCCGAACTAATGACAACAAGGTGGTTGTTAGATTTCTCAAAGAAAACATTTTTTCGCGGTTTGGGCATCCTCGCGCGATTATCAGTGATAATGGATCTCATTTTTGTAATAGGACTTTCGAGTCCTTAATGCGAAAATACTTTATTACTCACAAGCTGTCAATGCCCTATCATCCCCAAACTTGAAGGCAAGCCGAGATTTCGAATCGGCAGATTAAACAGATATCAGAGAAAACGGTTTTAAAAAACCGTAAAGATTGGTCATCAAAACTGATTGATACCCTTTGGACATTTCGTACTGCCTATAAGACCGATCTTGGCATGTCTCTATACAGGGTTGTTTATGAAAAGGCTTACCACCTTCCAGTTGAAATAGAGCCTAAGGCATTTTGGGCAATTAAAGAGTTGAACCTATCTTTGGGAGATGCGGCAGCAATAGATAGCTGCAGTTGAACGAATTAGACGAGCTGCGGGATGAGGCCTATGATAACGCAGTAGTTGTTAAAAACCGAACGCAGGTGTTCCACGACAAACACCTTATGCGCAAGACTTTCAAATCTGGTCAACAGGTTTTACTTTACGATACTCGGTTACATTTCCATCCCGGCAAGCTTAAATCTCGATGGAAAGGGCCATTTTTGATATGCACCGTATATCCGCACGGTGCGGTAGATCTAGAAAACCCGGAGGACGGTTCACTATTTAAAGTGAACGGACATCGACTTAAACCGTTCATCACCGCGGACCCTTCGGAGGAGCTCCTGTTTTTGCAAGAGCCGATCCACATTGACTGATCTTCCTTCATCTACCCCTAAATTTTCGATTATCTAGCCAAAACACTGTTTCAAACAAGTTTGGGGGTATGTATCATTTGTAATTATATAAAAACAAAATATAAAAAAAATGAAAATTTGAAAATAAATTTTTTTGGGTATTTTGGTAATTTCCAGTTTTAATAAAATAAAAAATAAATAAATAAACAGGGGAGTGCCGACAATTTTGACCCTGTTGGTGTAGCCTGACAGTGAGGACACTGTCAAGTTTAAGTTTGGGGGTGTGCTCGGTAAACTTTCTTCCTTCGCATTCATAAGTATAATTTTGTATTTGCATACTTATTTTAAAACCCATAAAAAATTATAAAAATTGAAAAATTCAATTTTGGCCATAATTGACCTAAGTTTGACAAAACGGTTAACTAGCTACAAAAAACTAGATCCTAAACTTAGTAAATTAAAAACCCTAAAAATAACCTTTCTTAAAATTTAACGGTAGAAAATATATGTCCTTGTGGTTTACTTAGAAATAGGCAAATTTTGAGTTCACTTCTTGGGCTAAGTCAAAACAAAGGAGGAGTATTGAAATTTTTATTGAAGTGAAAGTCTGAAAAATAATTCCGAACCTTAAGTTTAAATTCTGAAAATATATACCCTACAGCTCGCACAAACACGCACCTTGAAACTTGGAATAGTAGAGGATACCTTGAAATGCTCTTGTCTAAAATCTTTATTATGAAGGAAAATAAAATTATAAGTGTGAATAAAGAGATATAAAAAAATGAACACTGATTTTGTAATTACTTAAGGCTGCGTAAAATAAAAAATATATAGCGATGGTGCCTTATCACCTAGTGCCTTAGACCAACTGGTTTGGGAGTCACTGCTAAAGCCTTAGGTATTACAAGACGAGGAATTACGCCTTAATGCGCAAACACATTTTGTAATCGGTCGTTAGTACCTCAAAAAGTATTAACGGTCGCATGAAGAATGTGTGAGCAATTTCATCTAAAATTTACCGACTAAAAGTACTTTGGACAATGGACAAGAGTATGATAGCTTGAATTGAATTTCCAAGTGTAGGGTGATACATACACACACGTAGGGGTATATGATTGGGGTTTGGATGAGAGATAAGAATAAAAAATAGGACTTATATCTTCATTAGAGATGATAAAAATTTCTAAGTTGAGATGGAACCTTAGAAGGAAAAATTCAAAAGATGCTGAAAGCTTAATAAATTTACAGAACATATACAATCTTAAGTTAAATGATAAGTGAGTGTGAAAAATATGGGTTGATAATTTCTAAGTTGAAGATAATAGAATTTCTTGCTAGAACACCGAATTAAAAAATGAAAGTCTATAGGCCAAATTGATCGGATTTTGTGGGTAGTATCCGCTGAAAACCCTCAGGAGACAACACTCCTCCTACTAGGGACTCCTAGAGGTTTAACGGCTTGTTGCACGAGCTCAGTGCAATCACGATTCCCTGCGAAAGTGAGGTTAGGTTTTTTCGAGAATAAATTAGTTTTGCTCGGGGCGTGTAAAAGATAAGTTTGGGGGTATTTGTTCATATCAGATTTTTGCATTATTATTTTCCCCATTCTTAATCATATTGCAAATAAATAGGTGTTTTTCTTCCATGTCTGCTAAATAGTTGCAGGTTACAGGTTCTCGGAAAAATACAGTGAAAATGGTGAAAAACGCTGAAAAAGTGAGACTACGACCAACAAATAGAAGAATCTTTATGATACCGCCTACAGTTTAAGGAACAAATGAAGATCAATGAACAGTTCGATTTCACAAAGCACGAAGGCAGCACAAGATTCAAGATTTCAACACAAATCGAAAGGTAAAAGTCCACAACATTCTGCATGGTGGAAATCTGGAAGAAATTAGAAAATATTCTGAAGAACCAAGTGAAGAAAACAGAACCAAATAGCAACATGAAGCAACCCAGAGAAAAAGAGCCCAAGAGCCCATCAAACGGCCGCGGAACCGCGGCCAAACAAGGCTTATGGCCGCGGATCCGCGGCCGTGATATACACGTGTCGGCGCGTGTCGGTGCGTGACGGTGGAGTCGGTGCATTTACCCGGTTTTCTTAGGATAGTTTTTTAATTCTAGATGTGGATTAGATGTAAACTCTAGGGTTTCTATTATTTATAAATAGGAAGCCTACAGCTCGTTTTGGAGCATGCCACTTTTAATTTCTAGAATTTAAATTTTCATTCCATTGTAATTGTCAAAGAGTGCATCAATAAAAAGTAAGTTTTTTTTATCTTGAATTTCTTATCTGCAATTTTATTTCTCTGCAATTTTTTTATCTGCCGTAGTTATTTTCCGCAAGTTAATTAGGCTATTAAAAGAAAATCACAATAATGAATTCCTTTGTTAATTCCCTAATGAGTGAGTAGTTCCTCACTTGTTAGGGTTAGGATTGGGTCGGTTTGAGAGATGAAATCTCTCACTCCTTTCTTGCCCGTTCAATATTTTAAATTAGGGCTTTATGAAAATCGAACACACACCGCTCACTACGGCACCCTATCCCACGAGATAGCGGTGATTCCCTAGTTAGACCGGTTGTGTTTGATTTCCATAGAAGTTAGGGCTATGAATTAAGAGAGGACAGACAAGGGCCAAAAGGAAGAAACGAAGTTTCTTCCTGATCGCGCTAGTCCCCTTTGTTAATTATTACCTTAACACCTAAGATCTTAATTAAGGCAAAGAAAGTGGTGAGTAGAATTAACTTTCCAAATTAACCTAATCCTAACCCTAGCAAGGTTTTAATCCAAATCAAATTCAACCTCAGTTTTTATAGAAAATCAAATCCTACCACAAATAGGAATTGACTCGTTAGAACAACTAGAAAAGAATACGTTTTCCCTGTGGACCGACCCGTACTCAACCGGCTAGCTACCAAGCGACACCGTCTGGATTGCGGTTAATTCTTTAATTTCAAAATGCACACGCACACAAAACATCGTAACAATCACGACACTACGAAACCAACCCAAGTGCAGCAGCTACATAAGATCACGAACCGTGTCGGATAACGTAATACGCGTAGTCGTAACATTAGATTATAGCAAAGTGATCCCAGATTTTGATACACAGATAATTAGTGAAAGTTGCAAGTTCCACGAGACTACATACAACCCTAGTGACCTACGACCATAACTCAAAACCTCAATCCCCACTCTGGCCGCAATTTGCGGTCAGAAGCAATAAATTTGCGGTCGAGTTGGAAGGGAATGGTCTCAGGTTTTTATGGTGGGTTCTATACCTCAACACTAGGTCACTGTGATGGCAACTTTTCCAACAATTACCTGGTTCTACAGCAGATTCACAGAGGCTCCAATATAATACTAAAATACGATATTTGTACAAAACTAAACCTTTAGTGTTCTAAACCAAGACTTGTGAAGGGTTTTTATGGGATTTTATGAAGTTTTGCAAGGATTTGGTGATGGGGTAGTGAGGGTTTCGGTTTGAGAGTTGAGGAGATGAAGAATAATTGAGAAGAGATAAGAGTGAGAGAGTGAGGGGGATAATGATGAGAGGGTGAGTGTAGGGTGAACTTAAGTCTTACACTCACTCTCTCCCTCGCTTCCATTAAAGCAAATATTAAATGCTCTCATGACTCACCTATCCACCTCTCTCTCAATCCAAAACATGAAAATATCTTTCACACAAATATCTAAGCTCAAAGTTAATCAGGGCATGGATTGCATAAGGTGTCATGGCTAATTAACAAGATTAACACTAACTAACCCTCACATTAACATGCACAAGTGTGTGCAAACCATAACAAATAACAATAAAATATTAATTAATTATTATAAAATGTGAGGAAGCCGATTTGGTAAATTTTTCCTTAAAAACCAGCATTAACGCTTAATTAACACTAATCGCATTCTAAGGTGTTACAGTAATCTTACTCATCGGTGGGAATCGGGATCCAACTATCATCGCATGATAACTTGATGGAAGCCACTCAAGTCACCACATTCCAGAAGATATGCACATGCCTGGCAAGTTTCCTGTATATTTGAAACTCTCGATGTGATTTTTACCCCTAGGACCCAAGTGACCTTGACGAATAATCAGCAAATCAAAAGGTCATAATCAAGTTCAAGCCGTCATTATCTTGATTGCGTTAAACCCACCAGCACGACCCTTGACGTATAATCAACAAATTCGTAGGACTGTCCTAACCAATCCATATGTTCATACGACCGAAAAGTATTACAGAGCTACCGTACACTACGTCTCGGCGAATAGCAACGACAAACGTAGTACGAATACTAAGCAATACTAATCTGAAATGACGGAGGGCTACGGCTGGTTTTTGGCGAAAAACCTTTAACGTAATGAACTTGATATCATTGAAGGAATCCAAGTGGTTTTACAAATATATAGTAGCGCAAACTTTTGCTAAAGATGTCACTCCTGGTGATGGGATCTCCGCTCTTTCCTCATCGAATGAGGTGCAGGATATTCCAAACTGAATACCACGATGCAAAGCAAAAGAATCGACTATAGTGAAGTTATTACGTTGACGCAAACTTCTGACCAATGGGTCACTCCCGATGAAGGGAACTCGACCCTTGCCTCGTCGAATGTGGTGTTGGATATTCATAACCGAATACCACTGTGCAAAGAAAAAGAGAACGTCTGTATTGTCAGTTTTTTAAAAGACTTTGTTCCAACAACATGATATAGGTTTTTTTTATCCTTGCATTGATAAGAATCAACGCAGGCCCATCAATTAATCACACCAGAAAAGAATGAAAATTGTTGGGTTACGGCAGCACCCCGGCCATCAAACCGTGACCAAATGCGGAATTTTTTTTCTCTAAACTGGCGCTACCACAACCCGATGCCCGGATCTACCCTAAACCTTATGCTAGCAAGCAATATAAAGGAAGTTTGAAATAGTTAAACCGAGTTGATCCGTGTCCTTCGATCTTCAATCTTCATGCCAAGCTCCTAGAGGCTGCGAATCGAGTTTGGCTGCCGGTCTTCCTTCATCTACGATGATCCACCTGAGGGAAACAATGCAAGCTTCAGCCTCGCCAAGCGAGGCAACCGACACTCTAAGGTTGCTAGCAATGGAGAGTGGAGGTGTAGGATTATCTCACTATTGTTTTTCTGTCACGACCCGAAATATTAGTTCATGACCAGCACTTAAATCACGCAACGTCTAAAGGTGTAACGTAATTCAAGTAAGTCGAAACCCAGAAATCTAAACCTTTTTAAGAAATAAAAGGGGTGAAGTTTTGAAATAAAGGTATAATGAAAACAAATGTTTTATTAAATGCATGGATAATAGAACATGAAAAATTGCAAGTGGATTTTATTAGTTGGAAAACATGTTTCGTCTTTTGAAAATTTGGCTAGCACCTCCTTTGTATATTTTGATCCAAAACCATAAATACATGATAATAGAAAAGGCATCTCCAAGCGGGAGCTAGCTCTTCGCCAATCGGCGGATTCATAACCATGCTAGTCATAAAAAAAGTATACGATACCCAACGGCGAAGACCAACACAAAAGATAATGAATAAAGCAAGACATCAACCCAATAAGCGAACATAAAACCTATCGCTCAAGTCTCGCAACTACAACTCTTTCTAAGTCTTACTACATATATAAATACTAGTTTCTGATTTGATGGAGTTAACTAGATACAACAGGAATAATAAATACAAGAGGGGTACGATCCAACATGTACCACCTACCAAAGCAAAACACCCGAATACAACCTGTGTGCCAGCGATGCCGCTACTGATCCATGCGGTCAACCTGCAAGAACTGTGGCACAACGGGGGTGAGTTGCCAACTCGTGAGTAGAAAACATCATCAGGTAGAAATCGAATAAACGATGATTCCTAGGTCAACTATATCATAAAGGTAATACTATGATATCTAGGGTGACCGTGCCTGTATGTGTGCCAACAGTATAATCAATGCCTATCTGCATGTGGATAATATCTACATGTCCATCAATAACATAACAATATCATGCATGTAAATATCATGAAAGCATATGCATGTGAATATGAGGATATCAATCAACGTGTGTCTATCAACGACACATCAAAATCATAGAACCTGAGTGTCCAACATCGACACTCAAAATATCATGAAACCCGTGTCCAATATCGACATGTAAATCCTCATATCTCGACTCCGTCTGCGGGATCGGCCCGCGGGCTCCAGCAAAACGGGCCAGCCAATATCCATCTCATAACTCTTGTCGGTATCCTCCGGATAACCGCCGAGTCTAAATACTATCACCGGTAGGTAGTAGTCCCTCTGCCAGGTGTTAGTTATATGTATGCCCTAGAGGCCATTACTTTACATGGGATGTATATTGTAGTAGATGCTTGGACATATATAGGGAGGACTTTCTTGCTCAACATGATAGTATGCTATCTGGTTGCACTTTATCTTAACATGTTGATTTGTATAAGTGATCTTGTTATGCTCTCACATGTTGATAAAGCCCTTAGGATGTGTACTTGACTACCAGGACTATGATGGTGATCATACTAGTTGGACCAAGGGTAGTCCACAAGTACACCCTATAACTGTTCCTAGTCATGGGAGTATCGAGACAGGGCATCGATATTCCAGAGTAGACTAGCATATACGCATCTTGACCCATATGATGGGAGATGGATGATCCCTCATCCATTGGTGTTTGACATCAAAGATGGTATACGGGTGCTCAGTGGAGACTAGGTACACTGAACAGACTCACTGAGAACTCCTAGTTGGTATTATACCTATCGTCAGTTCTCTGGTGACACTGGTACAGGTTTTTCTGTCGACCCAAGATCGTCAGAGAGTCTCGTGTGATTCCCACTGTGCTTTAATTTACTCCATACCATGGTCAAGAGATCGTACAAAAAGATGTCTTTTGGGTACAGTCCCGAGTCACATGGAGGCAATGAGCGATAGGAGGGGATTCATCTCTCCCGGTATTGGGAGTTGATGTTGCGCTGCCATTGTTAGTTGTATGTATGCCCTAGAGGCCAGTATTGTACAGATGATGTATATTATATTGGATGCTTGGACATATATAGAGAGGACTTTCTTGCTCGATATGATAGTATGCTATCTGGTTGCTCTTTATCTTAACATGTATACTTGTCTCTTTATACTGTCTTACAGTTACATGTTTGTAAAGCCCTTAGGATGTGTACTTGACTACCTGGACTATGATGCGGATCATACTAGTGGGGACATGGTAGTCCATAAGTACATCCTTCAAGGTCCCTAGTCGTGGGTGTATCGAGACGGGGCATCGATATACCAGTGTAGACTAGCGTATACGCTTCTCGACCCATGAGATGGGCGATGGATAATCCCATATCCATTGGTGTTTGACATCAGAGATGGTATACGGGTGCTCAGTGGAGACTGGGTACACTGGACGGACTCGCCGAGAACTCCCAGATGGTATTATACCTCACGTCAGAGGGCAGTTCTCTGGTGACACTTGTGCAGGTTAGTCTGTAGACCCGAGATCGTCATAGAGTCTTGTGTGATTCCCACCGTGCTTTGATTTCCACCTTACCACGTCTATGAGGGCGTGCAAAACGATGGTTTATGGGTACAGTCCCGAGTCATATGGAGGCAATGAGCGATAGGAGGGGTTTCTTCTCTCCCAGTATTGGGGGTTGATGTTGCGCTGTGCTCGATTGGCCGTAACAGGGAAGTCCCTGGCCAGGGCTAATTTAGAGATTTACTGGTAAGTGTTACCAGTATTTTCTCGACCTGTTATGAGCCTCACATCGGCACGACTTATCGGTTATTAGGGTCTGACGTTTACCACCCCTAGACTTGATATGCGACATATCAGACGAGTAGACCGGACTGTACGAGAAGTGTTCCCGGCAGGCTTTTACAGGAGTTGGAGCGGGCTTGCTTGCTGATCTTCTGATCGCTCAATATCCGGGTAGCCGTTACGTCCATCTAGTACCGCTGACGGCTTGTGGGTGCTTGATGTGATCATCACCTACTGCCGGCGTATTGACGAGTCTTTAGAGTCCTACACAGAGGTTTTACTGGCTCAGGCAAAACGAAATAGGAGTGCATATGTGATATGTGCGAGACCGAGAATGATGCGTGTATGTGATACCGTATTCTATTCTCGCGACTTTTTATATCGCGAGGTTATATGTGATATAGCCTTGTTATCGAATAAAGTGTTGATTCGATAAGTCGGTACAATGGATGTTAGTCGGTTATATGAAATATTACCGGATTATTAAGTCAAGTGTTGATTTAATAATTTATTGTATAATTGTATATTTGATATACTAGTTTACATTAACTAACACTTGTTCACTTTAGGGTTTTTCTCTCATGAGCACAACTTTAATGTATATATGATATATATTAAAAATGTGTTTTCTTATTGTATCATGGTTGATGATACACATGACTTGGGTGTATGAGACTTACACCATGCTATATATTTATGTTGGATTTTAATATTCAATGTAATTACAAAATTAGTGGAGGATTAGCTAAATGCATGAAGCTTGTGGAAGCTTGTGGATGCATTGACTAATTCCACTAAATTTGTTTTTACTATGGATATTTCTTAACCCAACCATAACTATTAGCCATGGTTATGTCTCTACATGAGTTAGTATATGATACTCACTCACCCTGGTTAGCTTTCTCACTTGATCATTATCCTCATCTCTTTCTTTTGTTCATCTTCTTCATCATTGTTAAAAGGAAAAAGCTTGCTAGGGTTTGATCCAAAGTGAGAAAGATTGTGAGAAATAAAATTCTAAAGAGAACCCACTTCCTATTTCTCTATTCTCTACTAGACTAGCACTTTAGTTTAGGGCGTTTGCTTCACTAATTCTCAAGTTAGTGAAGTAGAAGCTTGAGTTGGCATCCTCTTGACGTAGATCATCTTCGGCCTCGAAGACTTCAAACAAGGACGCGTCTTTCGCCTCGTGAAGCCATGCAAGGGTCCGGGAGAACCACGATCGCAGCGAAGGGACTTCAAAAAGGAGCTAAAGAAGTGAAGGACCGATCTACAAAGGTTGTATTTCGTATTCACTTAGTCGTAAACGTAGTTTACTTGCATATGAAACCCTAATTTTCTAGCAACGATCTTGTTTAGGGTTATTCGGCACGGCTAAAATTTTAAAAGGGCATGGTTGATGCAGTGTAGAACCTTATTAGAGTGCCTAGTAACCCTACAGTGGTATCAGAGCCTAGCTAGAGCATTAGGCGATGTGTTAATGAAGTTAAAACTCTGAACGAACCCGGATACATCGATTTAATCCCCTCTCTGGACATTTTTTCAAATCTGTGATTTTTCTAAATTAAAAATACCAAAAAAATTCAGCAGGGTTTTCTAAGAATTGTGGTGAAAACGACAGCATAATACGTACAAGCCGTCGCGGAACCGCGGCCGTACCCTGCTTGGGCCGTGGATCCGCGGCAGTACAGAGGACATATGCCATCGTTTTTGTACTGTAATTTCTATTTCTAAAATTGCTATTTTCTCGGTATTTTTAAAACTGACTCAAGTGTTGAGTATTTTGGGGTTTATTTTGTAATCGTTGATTCGATCGGAGAATTTAATTTTTTTTTGTTATTCCGGATAATTTAGAAAGTATTAAAATGTTCGAACGGATATCATTAACTCAATTTTTCCCGGCACGAAAAACATTCAAGTGTTGAATTTTTCTCGGGTTTAAATCTTTCGAAAAAGCGTGCAAGTAATGCGATGGACCCTCTAGAAGACAACAAACCTTAACTCGATTATGTGACTGTCTTGAACTGCCTTTTGAACCTTAGGTTTTGGGGCAGTACGGCGTGCCACATGTGAGACGTTGGCTTGGCCCTTCTACGGCTGGACCGTTGCTACTGTGACGTATTCTGGAATTTTTGAACTCCGCTCAAGTGGTGAGCTATTTAGGAAATCTTGGGTATTTGATTATTCGATCAGAAAGTTTAATCCTGTCTATTTATCTGGAATGTGATACAATATATGGAATTCATAAAGTTAGGCATGAAATGCGAAGTATGTGATATTTCGGATTTACGATGGCTAAAGAGATTGTGGAGTCCAAATGTTGTAGTTTTACACTTTCTTTTCTCTGACCGTAAGTGTAATATGTGATATCGCCGGTTTCGTTGCTATATGTGAACGACAATTCGGATGCGCATATTTACTTACGTTGATGAAATGTGATGTTATGTGTTGCTGGATATGTTATATTGGATCGTCGCGTTCTGAATAGCCGGGGGTTTTATGTGAGATGAGGGTTTATATTTTCATTCATGTAAAATTAAATGTATGTAATATTCTTTTATTGGGGCACTTCCGGGATGAGGTCGATGTCACCATTTGTATATTATTTACTTTTCCGCACTAGGATAGACCCAAGGAGGAGAGCACAAGTAACCGGGTTCTGGAGTCCAGTGGGAGACCAACTCGAGAAGTCGAGTCCGGGTCTCCTAACTCTAGAATTGGTAGGGTTGCTTGCCGCTCTCGTAGGGGTCTAGGGGTGTGGGTTTGTCTATTCATCGTGACCGTGGAATCCGTGTTTTATAGAGGCTCAAAATAAAACACGGACGTCCTAGTATATCCAATGTTTCATAAGTTTCTTCTGCTGTGATATCTGTGATGTGATCATGTGATGTGATGTGATAAATACTGTATATAGTATATATGATATATTATATAGGCGTTGCTTATGTTTTACACCCGCGCTAGCCCTGCCGCGCTCTGCCGTTAGTTACCTAACCTAATGGTGCACGAGGGGACATCGAGGCAAATGCGGATGGCATAAGTGTACGTCGTATTTATCTGTGATGTTTAGGTGACTTAAATGATGGGACTTCATTAATGTGATTAATGAAAGAAAAGAAACCTAAAAGATGTTGTAGAATCAAATTCTTTAAAAAGGGTAGCTACAGTTTTGCTTTGCATAGCGATATATATGATATATCCCGCACCTTATTCGATGAGGAAAGAGCCGAGATCCAATCACCGGGAGTGACCTCTTTAGCAAAACTGGCAGATGCTACAACACTCGGTTTGTTTTTTATTGCTTTTAGAGTTTTGCTTTGCATAGAGATATATATGACATGTCCTGCACCTTATTCAATGAGGAAAGAGCCGAGATCCCTTCACCGGGAGTGACCTCTTTAGCAAAGCTAATGAAAGCCTAAAAAACACTCCATTTCAAAATTCACTTAATTCTACAACGATATCAAGTTCATTATGCAATAGGTTTTCAGAAAAACCTGTCGTAGCCCTCCGTCATTTCAGATAAGTTATATATAGTATTCGTGCTGCATTTGTTGGCTTTCGTCAAGGTGTAGTGTGCGGTAGCTATATACTGCTTATCTGCTGCATATGATGCGACTGGATTAGGGTAATCGTACGGCTTTGTTGGCTTTCGTCAAGGGTCGTGCAGGTGGGTTTAATTCAGTCAAGAAATGTACGGGTTGAACTTGACTAGCGGGATATGGTTTGTTGGCTTTCGTCAAGGTCATAGCACGTTAGGGGCAAAATATTATCGGGAATTTCAAGTGTTGAAATTTGCAATGAGATTGCATACCTTCTATGAGATAGTTGGATCCCGATACCCACTGCGAGTAATTGTTACTCCCGGGAAAGTTTTACACAGGACAATTAGCCGATCAAGTAGGTGTCTAGAAAGGTGTCAACGGGGTTACGTGTTCATACCAGAATATTGCATTTTATACCGTCCATTCTTACGCTCGTTTCTTTATAGGCAGGTGCTTTTGATCAGTGTTTGCTACATATTTGCAGAATACTGATTCTCAGCTCTAAACAGTGAAATTCATGGAAAAGTAAGACAAATTCCGGATTACTGCCAACCACTGATAAAACACGGGTCTCCGCTCTCTATCCGTATGTGCCACACACCAGTTTAAGGGACAAAATGGCAAATCGATGTCATTTTCGTGCACAAACCACAATGGCAACACCAAATCCAAGAAATCTACGCGGAGCTCGAGGAAATCATGGCAAAAGATCCACATCACATCACCTTTTGATCTACTGAAATTCTGGAAGAATTGTTAAGAGATTCTGAGAAAAGTACTATACCACACTGAAGAGGACCACAATACAGGGATAACCACAAATTTTGATGGCCTAACTCCTCTAAATGGCCGCAGTTCCGCGGCATAAGCGCGCTTAGGCCATGGAACCGCGGCCGTATAGTCTCCTCAGATGATTATTTTTCAGGGGTAGGTTTGTCTTTTCCTGTAGGGTCAGAATGTTGCCCTAAATTTCCAGCTCTCTACCTATAAATACCCCAGAACTTGCCAAGCCAAGGGAGTTCATTCTTATGCCCACTTTTTGTTAGTTTTCAGTCTTCTTCTTCTTCTTCATCTTTTCTCCATTAAAATTGTAGTGAGAGCTTTTTGAGTGGAAGATCAATGAAGATGAGGTTTTTTGTATCATTCTTTTGCTTAGCTTCCCCCTTGAGCTCTCTACCTTAACTTGATATTGCAACCTCTTAAGTGAGCTTGTAAGTTTAAGTTTTGGTCATTGATCTCAAGGGGTTGTATCATTTTGTTCTCTCTTTTGTGCTTCATTCCACATGAGTTCTTTACCCTTCTCTTGATCATGCAACCTCTTGATTGAGCTTGCAAGTTTAAGGGTTGGCTATTGATCCCATGGCTTGTCTTGATTTTTATAGTTCTTAGTGTTACTTTCTTGCTTATCTCTTTCTTGCATTTTTCATTCTTGTCTTTTATTACTTGCAATTTATTACCATGCACTTTAATTACTTGCTTGTAATCTTTTCTTTTCTTTGTTTATCTTTTTGTTCTATCTTTTTGGTTCGTTTTGTGAATGGTTGTAATTATTGTTGTTAAAAATAAATACGATATTGTAAGTTAATGTTTCTTTGCTCATTTCCTTTTCCCGTTATTTTCCATTGAACTCCGCCCAAACGATACGCAAGCGCTCCGTTAGGCACCCTACCCTACCAAGGTAACGGTGATTCCTAACCGCGACCGGTTGCGTTCGGTTTGGCCGGAGGCGAAAGCAAGAGACAAGAACGGACGAACAAGGGTCAATAAGCCGGATTCCACGAATACCGTGCTTATGTACCCTAATCCACATTGTTGCCGATTGCTCTAGCTTCAATTGGTCAAGACTCGGCTCAAAGGTTTTGAGTGAGGATTTCTTTAGCTTACACTTTCGTATCTTTTTCTTAACAACTCTATACTTGCATATAAAACACATAGGATAGAATTGAACAAACATATACATATTCTTTATTGACTCGTCTAAAACTCGAATGGACATACAACCATCTCCCTGTGGATCGACCCGTGCTCAACCGGTTAGCTGCAAAGCGACACCGTCCTGATCGCGATTATAACTTTAGAACTTTGAACATCCGACACGCCAAAAGCGTGTGATCAAATGGCGCCGTTGCCGTGGAGACGGTTGCGTATTTTCTTTCTTGTTATTCGGGTTAATACTCTTTTTGTATATATTTATAAATAAAAAAAAAGCTTTTTGTTTTTTTTTGATAATTTTTGTGAGCAAGTGTGCAGATTTTTGCGGATTTGCAAACTACGATTGTGGGGAGCAAAGTATACGTTCAAGGTTAAGGTAATTACGAAGTACAGTGCCAAAGATCCGGGTAGTTTGACCCGTGCAAGCGAACTTTTTCAAGCTTACCGGAATTGATTCAACGGGGGTTTCCTAACCCAAAAACTTAACGGTACGTATTTCTTAAACACCTTCTTCTCAAATCCGACGCATCCAATATACTATTCTTTGCAGGATTCTTTGCAAGTTCGCTAGCAAACGCTAAAAATTGACTAACCCGTATTTGTTGCAGTGCCGCGCTTAAACTAAAAAAACGATTGTTTGATTCTTTATAGAATTTTTTTTGAATTGCGCATTGCATACATTAATACGGACTTAAGGGCAAGCGAACCCCATAATATACGGTAAAGGATTTCATCACCTTTTCCGTGGCCCACAAATCACGAACTTGAGCATAACGTTTACCCGCACAAAGTTTAAAAGAAACTAGACTTTAAGCCTTAAGGACTTCGCGCTCACTAGGAGAAGTTAACTGTGTTTACAATCTCTCTTAACAGTACATTGTTTACGGGGTGTCTAGGAAAGTATTAACGGTGAAACCGCCAAAAGAGAAAGGGTTATTTAATTAAGGACCTTCGCGAAAGCGTCGGAAAACCTCCCCTTATCTCTGCACTTACCTGGCCTCGTGATCAGTGTGTCTTAAGCCCGTTTCTCGACACGGTTTTACTTCGACAATCAAGTTCTGGAGCAGGTCTAGTTGACCTAGGTGAACCCTAGAACGATTAGGTATGTGGAATTTTTGTGTCGTGATTGTTTTTTCTTTCTTTTTTTGTGTATATTTCATTCTTTTGTTAATATCTAACTAAAAATAAATAAAAAAATCACATTCTTTTTCCCCTCCTTTTCTCTGCCTTTCTTTCTCTCTCTCTTCATATCATGGGTACCCCACCTCGCAAAACTCTTGCCGAACTTTGGTACCCACAACCAGACATTACTTCTTACGGTTCTTGCTTTGGCCGAACATCGAACGATCCCTCCATGCCCAAAATTTCATTAAAAGATCGGATAGACGCGTCTAGGACAAACACTTTCCCTTCGCAATCCACTTTGTATCAACCTTTTCAACCTCCCCCACCCTCTTATGTTGATACCCCTTTTGCAAGTTGTCATTTATCCATCGCTGAACATATTGAACAATCCTATAGCCGATCTTTCACTCCTTTCACCACTACAGATTCTTGGGATCAACAATTTCTTTCACCTTCTTATCCAAATGTTGATCCTGCTCCTGTCCAGCCATTCAATTCCTACCAGTCCTACCCGACTTTTGCACCTTCCCTAGACATTGCTTTTGAACCGCCATTTGGGAGTTTTCAGTATCCACATAACTTTTAATCTTTTACTGAAACCCCTTCAAAACCCATGTCCAGTCTGGAACAGTCTTTGGAAGACTTTAGGGTAGCGTCGTACCAACAGATGATGGATTTGAATGCGTCTATGGCCACCCTCATACAACCTAGTGACCCGGTAGCTAGTTTTCAACTAGCTCCAAATTTTCCAATGTATGAAGAGGCGGTAGGACAGGTTGAGAATTTGAGTGGAGAGAGTGAGATGTACCCCCTTCCGAATCAAGCATACCCATTTCAACTTGAATCCCACAACTTCGGTTTTGAATGTCTATCTAGTGTTCTAAACGAATCATTGATTAAAGATAGAGCAGATAATGAGCTGTGTGACCTTGTAGTGTTTGATTTGCCCGATTGTGAAGGGTCATTTTCAAGTGAAACCACACACAATCCTTTTGACCTCTACACCTCCACTCTAGAACCTGAATTGATTAATATCCATACTTTTGTTGAGGTGTCTGAGAATATTGATTTTCACTTGATTGAGGATATTGACGCCGGGAATATTTTGGATGATGAACCTGTGGATTTGGCAGAGTTTTTCTCTCCAATTTATCATCCCGAGTCATTAAATGTTTTTCCCGAACTTCATATCCGTCTTGATTTTGATGATAAATGCATGGATGAGCTAATTTTTTAGGAGAACATTAAGGAAATTTTTGAGGATGAACCAGTTTTAATTGATGAGTCAGATTTTCCAATTCATCCTGTCCCTTCCATTGACTGTGTACACCCTCCCGAACCTTTTACTGAGACCCCTCCTCGTTCACTTTCCTCTACCCCTTCCATTGTTCCGACCTTGCAAGAAACCGTCTCACTTTCATTTCATATGTCTGGTTTACCAAGTTCGGCGTACCAATGGTTTCTCACGAATCTTGAGGGATTTGACCCAATTTCTCGCCATATTGATAGATTAGTACAATCCATCTTTTCACATCGATCATTACAGATTGTACTAATTTATTCAATCCATTTCCACCCTCAAGTTCGTATTCCACTTCTCTCTCCCTTCCGCCATTCTTCTTCATATACCGAGACCGTATCCCGCTTCTATCTCCATACGGTCTCGCGTATTCTCCATTTCTTACCTCTCCGCGTTCTTTCACCAACCAGCACATTATAGAGATAAAATCTTTGAATGGTTGGTGCTCTCTTTTGGCCTATGTAAGGCCTTGTATAGTTTGAAACTGTTCTCTTTCCCCCCTAATCCTGAACTTCAACGCTTAACAGTGGAAACACTGTTTTACTTAAGTTTGTGGGGACTCCTTTTTTTATATATTTTTTTGTTTTCCTTTTTTTTTTGTATATAATTTCTTTCTAGGGAGCGCCGACAATTTTGACCCTCTTGGTGTAGCCTGACAGTGAGGGCACTGTCAAGTTTAAGTTTGGGGGTGTGCTCGGTAAGCTTTCTTCCTTCGCATTCATTTGTATATTTTGCATTTGCATACCTTATTAAAAACCCACAAAAATTGAAAATTTTCCAAAAAATATAAAAACTTTGTCGTTAAGTTAGCTAATAGGGTAACTTAGATTTTTATTCTGAAAGTTTAGTTGATATGTTAGAAATAACTAAATTATAGACTTAGGAATTGAAAATCCTTAAAATAACCCTCATTCTGTCTAACTTTGGTAAGTATACGTCCTTACAGTTTTTTTAGTTCAGTTCTTGAGTTAAGTCAAGATGAAGGGAAAGTATTGAAGCTTTACTGGAGGATAAGTCTGAAAAATAATTTCTTTTCTTGAGTTCAAATTTAGAAAGTATATACCCTACAAACTTCACTTACACGCACCTTGAAACTTGGTGTAGTAGAGGATACCTAGAAATACTCTTGCCTGAAAGCCTAGTATGAAAGAAAAAACGGTATTTAAAGCTAAACACCAAAAGAGCATATTGAAAAATATATCCGGTCTTGAAAAATAAAAAGAAAAAGAAAAATAAAAAGAAAAAAATAGAATAAAGTCAAGACCTGAAAACTGCTATTTACGCTTTAAAGTTCACACATTCAGTAATCGGTCGTTAGTGCCTCAAGAAGCATTAATAGTCGCATGAAAGGTGTGTGAGCAAATCCGTCCATCCTTAATGAAAAGAAGTAGTATTAGGTATTAGGCAAGGGTATTATATCTTGAATTGAATTCTTGGGTGTAGGGGTGCAAATATACACACACGTAGGGGTATACAATCGATGTTTGGATAAAAGATAGAAATAAAGAATAAGATTTGTGTTTTCTGTAAAGTTGATAAAAATCCCTGATTTGAGGCCGCACTTTAGAAGGAAAACTCAAGTGAACAAAGGATAAATGGATAGGATGTGTGAAAAATAAGGGTTGGATATTTCTAACTTAGGATGATAGAGTTTCTAACGTAAATACTAAACTGTAGGAGTAGAATCGATGTTAACTTATGACACTAACTTGACGGGATTTTGTGGGTAGTATCCGCTGAAAACCCTCAGGAGACAACACTCCTACTACTAGGGACACCTAGAGGTTTAACGGCTTGTTGCACGTGCTCAGTGCAATCGCGTTCCCTGTGAAAGTTCGGTTAGGACTTTTTTTGTGAATAATTGATTTTGCTCGGGACGAGCAAAAGTTAAGTTTGGGGGTATTTGTTCATACCAGAATATTGCATTTTATACCGTCCATTATTACGCTCGTTTGTTTATAGGCAGGTGCTTTTGATCAGTGTTTGCTACATATTTGCAGAATACTGATTCTCAGTTCTAAACAGTGAAATTCATGGAAAAGTACGACAAATTCCGGATTACTGCCAACCACTGATAAAACACGGGTCTCCGCTCTCTATCCGTATGTTGCCACACACCAGTTTAAGGGACAAAATGGCAAATCGATGTCATTTTCGTGCACAAAGCACAATGGCAACACCAAATCCAAGAAATCTACGCGGAGCTCAAGAAAATCAAGGCAAAAGATCCACATCACATCACCTTTTGATCTACTGAAATTCTGGAAGAATTGTTAAGAGATTCTGAGAAAAGTACTATACCACACTGAAGAGGACCACAATATAGGGATAACCACAAATTTTGATGGCCTAAGTCCTCTAAATGGCCGCGGTTCCGCGGCATAAGCGCGCTTAGGCCGCAGAACCGCGGCCGTATAGTCTCCTCAGATGATTATTTTTCAGGGGTAGGTTTGTCTTTTCCTGTAGGGTCAGAATGTTGCCCTAAATTTCCAGCTCTCTGCCTATAAATACCCCAGAACTTGCCAAGCCAAGGAAGTTCATTCTTATGCCCACTTTTTGTTAGTTTTTAGTCTTCTTCTTCTTCTTCATCTTTTCTCCATTAAAATTGTAGTGAGAGCTTTTTGAGTGGAAGATCAATGAAGAAGAGATTTTTTGTATTATTCTTTTGCATAGCTTCCCCCTTGAGCTCTCTACCTTAACTTGATCTTGCAATCTCTTAAGTGAGCTTGTAAGTTTAAGTTTTGGTCATTGATCTCAAGGGGTTGTATCATTTTATTCTCTCTTTTGTGCTTCATTCCACATGAGTTCTTTACCCTTCTCTTGATCTTGCAACCTCTTGATTGAGCTTGCAAATTTAAGGGTTGGCTATTGATCCCATGGCTTGTCTTGAGTTTTATGGTTCTTAGTGTTACTTTCTTGCTTATCTCTTTCTTGCATTTTTCTTTCAGGTCTTTTATTACTTGCAATTTATTACCATGCACTTTAATTACTTGCTTGTAATCTTTTCTTTTCTTTGTTTATCTTTTTGTTCTCTCTTTTTGGTTCGTTTTGTGAATGGTTGTAATTATTGTTGTTAAGAATAAATACGATATTGTAAGTTAATGTTTCTTTGCTCATTTCCTTTTCCCGTTATTTTCCATTGAACTCCGCCCAAACGATACGCAAGCGCTCCGTTAGGCACCCTACCCTACCAAGGTAACGGTGATTCCTGACCACGACCGGTTGCGTTCAGTTTGGCCGGAGGCGAAAGCAAGAGACAAGAACGGACGGACAAGGGTCAATAAGCCGGATTCCACGAATACCGTGCTTATGTACCTTAATCCACGTTATTGCCTATTGCTCTAGCTTCAATTGGTCAAGACTCGGCTCAAACGTTTTGAGTGCGGATTTCTTTAGCTTACACTTTCGTATCTTTTTCTTAACAACTCTATACTTGCATATAAAACACATAGGATAGAATTGAACAAACATATACACATTCTTTATTGACTCGTCTAAAACTCGAACGGACAGACAACCATCTCCCTGTGGATCGACCCGTGCTCAACCGGCTAGCTGCAAAGCGACACCGTCCTGATCGCGGTTATAACTTTAGAATTTTGAACATCCGACACGCCAAAAGCATGCGATCATTACGCCTCTGGGAAAACGAGGTTTACTTTAACTAGGTCTGTGCGAAAGCACGGGGAACCTCCCTCAAAGTACCGACATTGGCCTGGCTGAAAGATTGGCGAAGTTGTAGGGTGTAATTAATCCCGGCTAATCTTTTCTTTTAGGGTTTGAAGGAAGATTTGATAAAAACAGTGGGAGACATCCTGATTAGATAAAATAATAACCAATCTGATCTTGCAAGAGCATACGCTAAAGTGTTTTCTTCTCTCTCTCTCCAGGTAGCGACCATATCATGCCTTAATCAAGATAATAATATGGATGTATTGAACGAACCCGCATGTTATACTGTGCTGGGGAACGTTTGTTCCGTTCTTTCTTATAAGAGTTATAGGACGGAACAGGATATAGGGGAATACCAGGATTCCCATGCCACCCGAATGAAGAAAGTACATGATGATGCATTTTCTTCGGGTGTGTTCGTTACAGAGAACTGTTTCTCCATTTGCTTTACGTCCTGGGTATTAGATACCGGGTCAGGATCCCATATATGTAATCAGTTACATGGGCTTAGGAAAGGTAGAGAAATTGGAGAAGGTGATAAAGACATAAGGGTTGGAAATGGTGCAATTGTTGCAGCTAAAACCGTCGGGGAATATCACCTTGTATTGCCAACTGGTAATACATTGATTCTGAACGGATGCTATTTCATGCCGAACCTGATATGCAACATTATATCGGTTTCTTTGTGGGAGCGAGGATTGCATCATGGTTAGCTGTAAGAGGTTTCGGCTACAAAAGCTGCAACAGAAGATTTGGTAGAACCAGAGGATTCGGTAGTTCCCAACGAACCTCAGCCTCTCCGCAGATCTAGTAGGGTTCCTCACCCACCTGAGAGATACTACGGTTTTCTCATGGATGGTAGGAGCGAGGATTGCATCATGGTTGATGATGACCCAACTAGCTTCGAGCAGGCCATCATGAGTGGGGACTCAGTGAAATGGCTGGATGCAATGCGGTCCGAGATGGAATCGATGTACACCAACAAAGTATGGACTTTGGAAGTTGCTCCTGAAGGGGTAAAACCCATTGGGAGCAAGTGGATCTTCAAGAAAAAACTTGGTGTAGATGGGAAAGTGGACACTTTCAAAGCTAGACTTGTTGCAAAGGGTTTTCTTCAAAGACTAGGTGTGGACTATGACGAAACCTTTTCTCCAGTGGCTATGCTTAAATCCATCCGGATCATGCTTGCCATCGCTGCATATCATGACTACGAAATATGGCAAATGGATGTTAAGACCACCTTTCTAAATGGTGATTTAGAAGAGTGCGTGTACATGACTCAGCCAGAGGGTTTCGTAGATAGTGGGAGCAGTGGGAAGGTGTGCAAGCTGCTTAAATCCATTTATGGATTAAAGCAAGCATCGCGGAGTTGGAACATCTGCTTTGACGTCGTTATCAAAGAGTTTTATTTCGTCAAAAATGTAGATGAACCTTGTATCTACAAGAAGGTGGTAGTGAGTAAGGTTGTCTTCCTCGTATTGTACGTGGATGACATACTCTTGATAGGAAATGACATTCTTATGCTGCAATCAGTCAAGCTCTTCTTATCACAAAGATTCTCAATGAAAGATCTAGGTGATGCCTCCTGCATACTGGGAATTATGATCTATAGAGATAGATCTAAAAGGATATTGGGATTGTACCAATCCAGGTACATTGACACCATACTAAAGAGGTTTAGTATGGAAGAGTCCAAACGTGGGTTTTTACCCACGATCTCAGGGCTCACTCTTTCCAAAGAGATGTCTCCCAAGACTGATTTGGAGAGAGCTCGCATGCAAGGGATACCCTATGCTTCGGCTGTAGGCTCTATCATGTACACCATGCTATGTACCAGACACGATATAGCATACTCACTAAGTGTAGTGAGTAGGTATCAAGCTGATCCTGGAGAGAGTCACTGGACAGCCGTGAAGAACATTCTCAAGTACTTACGAAGGACTAAAGAGATGCTCTTGGTGTATGGTAACGGTGAACTCCAAGTGGAGTCCTTTACCAATTCGAGCTTCCAGAGTGATAAGGACGACTCTAAGTCGCAGTCGGGATTTGTCTTTACCCTTTACGGAGGGACGGTTAGCTGGAAGAGTTCCAAGCAGGAAACCGTGGTAGACTCGACGATGGAGGCTGAATACATCGCTGCCAACGATGCTGCCAAAGAGGCTATCTGGATCAAGAAGTTCATTACTGAAGTTGGAGTGGTTCCATCCATTGAGCATCCAATACCTTTGTATTGCGATAACAATGGAGCGGTGGCTTTGGCCAAGGAACCCAGGTCCCATCAGCGATCCAGCCATATTCTGAGGCAGTATCACCTGATCCGGGAGATAGTTGATCGCCGGGAGATCGAGGTCAGGAGGGTTGACACGAAGAACATCACAGCGGATCCACTCACGAAGGCCATTCCGCAGATACAGTTTGAGAGACTCTTCGGGATGCTTGGTATGCGATACTACAGCAGCTGGCCCTAGTGCAAGTGGGAGATTGTTAGTTGTATGTATGCCCTAGAGGCCAGTATTGTACAGATGATGTATATTATATTGGATGCTTGGACATATATAAAGAGGAATTTCTTGCTCGATGTGATAGTATGCTATCTGGTTGCTCTTTATTTTAACATGTATACTTGTCTCTTTATACTGTCTTATAGTTACATGTTGGTAAAGCCCTTAGGATGTGTACTTGACTACCTGGACTATGATGCGGATCATACTAGTGGGGACATGGTAGTCCATAAGTACATCCTTCAAGGTCCCTAGTCATGGGTGTATCGAGACAGGGCATCGATATGCCAGTGTAGACTAACGTATACGCTTCTCGACCCATGAGATGGGAGATGGATGATCCCATATCCATTGGTGTTTGACATCAGAGATGGTATACGGGTGCTCAGTGGAGACTGGGTACACTGGACGAACTCGTCGAGAACTCCCAGATGGTATTATACCTCACGTCAAATTGCAGTTCTCTGGTGACACTTATGCAGGTTAGTCTATAGACCCGAGATCGTCATAGAGACTTGTGTGATTCCCACTGTGCTTTGATTTACACCTTACAACGTCCATGAGGGCGTGCAAAACGGTGGTTTTTGAGTACAGTCCCGAGTCACATGGAGGCAATGAGCGATGGGAGGGGTTTCGTCTCTCCCGGTATTGAGGGTTGATGTTGTGCTGTGCTCGATTGGCCGTAACAGGGATGTCCCTGGCCAGGGCTGACTTAGAGATTTACCGGTAAGTGTTACTAGTAGTTTCTCGACCCGTTATGAGCCTCACATCGGCACGACTTATCAGTTATTGGGGGCTAACGTTTACCACCCCTAGACTTGATATGCGACATATCAGACGAGGAGACCGGACTGTACGGGAAGTGTTACCGGCAGGCTTTTACAGGAATTGGAGCGGGCTTGCTTGCTGATCTTCTGATCGCTCAATACCCGGGTAGCCATTATGTCCAGCTAGTACCGCTGACGGCTTGTGGGTGCTTGATGTGATCATCACCTACTGCCGGCGTATTGATGAGTCTTTAGAGTCCTACACATGTAGGGTTCCTAGGCACTCTTGTAAAGGTTCATAAGGCATCAAACATGCCCGGATAAAAATTTAGACGTGCCGAACAACCCAAAGCCGGGATCTTTGCTAGATTATTAGGGTTTAACATGCAAGATGATAACTTTTATCTAAGTGTGAGGGATTACAACCTTTGTAGTCCGCTCCTTCACTTCACAAGCTCCGAGTAGAAGTCCCTTTGCCGCGATCCACGATCTCCCGGACTCATGAGAGGCTCCACGACTCGAACGATCCATGCTAGCTCGAAGTATTCCAAATCTCCGATGATCTACCTTGAAGTTGCTACGACTCAAGCTTTCTCACTCAAAAGAGAAGAACACACTAATCCCATGGGCTAGATGAGATGAGGATGAGAGAGTAGTAATTTTGCTTTCTTTTTAAATCATTTTCTCATTTTATTTCATCACTTAAAGAAAAACTAGCAAGCTTTTTTGAAGAAGGAAGAAGATGATCATGAAATGATAATGTTATCTTTTTCTTTTGTGATGAATAGAATATAAACCATATGATTGAATTGTAAACTATGGTCAAGGATGAGTGGTCAAGATTTTGTAGAGAAATAACTAGAGTTAGGGTTTGGTTGAGTTAAAGAATGTGTCATCCATAAAGATCTTAAGAATGACAAAAGAAAAAGCTTCTAGAAGGTGCATGAAGCTACTAACCCTAATCAAACCCTAATCTGAATTAATCATCCTTAAACATGTTTAACAATTAATCATATCATGTCACAATAATATATATCACATATATATTATATATTTGCAACAAAAGAAAATAATACAATTAACATATATCGTATATATATCAATGTATCATCCACTGAGAAAATGAAATAATAAAGCGAGCCATTATTAGATAATGTAATACAATATATCATATATATTATTATACATTAAATCATCGAATCAACACTTGATTCGACGATCCGGCTATATCAAATATTACCGACTAATATATCATGTACCGATTCATCGAATCAACACTTGATCCGATGACCTGGTTCATTTCTAAATATCGCGAGAATATAATACGGTATCCCATATCGCATTATTCTCGCTCCTGCGCATATCACATATGCGCCACTACTCCGTTTCGCCTGAGCCAAGAAACCTCTGTGTAGGACTCTAAAGAATCGTCAATACGCCGGTAGCAGGTGATGATCATATCAAACACCCACAAGCTGCAAGCGGTCAGCTAAACGTAACAGCCACCCAGGTATTGAACGATCAGAAGATCAACAAGCTAGCCTGTGCGTTCTCCTGTGAATCCAACCAGTAACACTCCCGTACAGTCCGGTCTGTTCGTCTGATATGTCGCATATCAAGTCTAGGGGTGGTATACGTCAGACCCCAGTAACCGATAAGTCGTGTCGATGTGTGGCTCATAACGGGTCGAGAAACTACTAGTAACACTTACCAGTAAATCTCTATATCAGCCCTGGCCAGGGACTTCCAGTTATAGCCAATCGAACACAGCACAACATCAACTCCCTATACCGGGAGAGACGAATCCCCTCCTATCGCTCATTGCCTCCATGTGATTCGGGACTGTACACAAAAGCCACCGTTTTACACGCCCTCTTGGACGTGGTAAGGTGGAAATCAAAGCACAGTGGGAATCACACAAGACTCTATGACGATCTCGGGTCTACAGACTACCCTGTACCAGTGTCACCGGAGAACTTCCATCTGACGTGTGGTATATCACCATCTGGGAGTTCTCGGTGAGTCCGTCCAGTGTACCCAGTCTCCACTGAGCACCCGTAAACCATCTCTGATGTCTAACACCGATGGATATGGGATCATCCATCGCCCATCATATGGGTCAAGATGCGTATACGCTAGTCTACTCTGGTGTATCGATGCCCTGTCTCGATATACCCTCGACTAGGAACAGTTATAGGATGTACTCATCGACTGCCGCGGCCCCACTAGTATGATCTCATCATAGTCCCAGTAGTCGAGTACAGATCCTAAGGGCTTTATCAACATGTGAGAGTAAAACAGTAAACCAATACAAGTCAACATGTTAAGATAAAGTGAAACCAAATAGCATACTATCATGTCGAGCAAGAAAGTCTTCTCTATATATAACCAAGCATCCATTATAATATACATCATATGTACAACAATGGCCTCTAGGGCATATACATAACTAACAACACAGAGGTTTTACTGGCTCAGGCAAAACGAAATAGAAGCGCATATATGATATGTGCAAGACCGAGAATGATGCGTGTATGTGATACTGTATTCTATTCTCACGACTTTTTGTATCGCGAGGTTATATGTGATATAGCCGGGTTATCGAATCAAGTGTTGATTCGATAAGTCGATACAATGGATGTTAGTCGGTTATATGAGATATGACCGGATTATTAAGTCAAGTGTTGATTTAATTATTTATTGTATAATTGTATATTTGATATACTAGTTTACATTAACTAACACTTGTTCACTTTAGGGTTTTTCTCACATGAGCACAACTTTAATATATATATGATATATATTAAAAATGTGTTTTCTTATTTTATCATGGTTGATGATAAACATGACTTGGGTGTATGAGACTTACACCATGCTATATATTTATGTTGGATTTTAATATTCAAAGTAATTACAAAATTAGTGGAGGATTAGCTAAATGCATGAAGCTTGTGGAAGCTTGTGGATGCATTGACTAATTCCACTAAATTTTTTTTTACTATGGATATTTCTTAACCCAACCATAACTATTAGCTATGGTTACGTCTCTACATGAGTTAGTATATGATACTCACTCACCATGGTTAGCTTTCTCGCTTGATCATTATCCTCATCTCTTTCTTTTGTTCATCTTCTTCTTCATTGTTAAAAGGAAAAAGCTTGCTAGGGTTTGATCCAAAGTGAGAAAGATTGTGAGAAATAAAATTCTAAAGAGAACCCACTTCTTATTTCTCCATCCTCTACTAGACTAGCACTTAGTTTAGGGTGTTTGCTTCACTAATTCTCAATTTAGTGAAGTAGAAGCTTGAGTTGGCATCCCCTCGACGTAGATCATTTTCGGCCTCGAAGACTTTAAGCAAGGACGCGTCTTTCGCCTCGTGAAGCCATGCAAGGGTCCGGGAGAACCACGATCGCAGCGAAGGGACTTCAACAAAGAGCTAAAGAAGTGAAGGACCGATCTACAAAGGTTGTATTTCGTATTCACTTGGTCGTAAACATAGTTTACTTGCATATGAAACCCTAATTTTCTAGCAACGATCATGTTTAGGGTTATTCGGCATGGCTAAAATTTTAAACGGGCATGGTTGATGCATTGTAAAACCTTATTAGAGTGCCTAGTAACCCTACAGCCATAACATGAAATCCCTGGTTGGGGTTGCTGAGATTTACTGGTAAGTATTATCAGTAGTTTCTCGAACCGTTATAGACCTTGCATCGGCATGACTTATCAGGATATTGGAGTCTGACGTTATACCACCCCGAGGCTGTTGATATGCGAAATATCAGACGAAGAGAACGGACTGTACGGTAGTGTTACTGATTGGATTCGCAGGAGTACGAGCAGACTTGCTTGTTGATCTTCTGATAGCTCAATACCCGGGTGGCCATTACGTTTAGTAGACCGCTTGCGGCTTTTGGGTGTTTGATATGATCATCACCTACTGCCGGCGTATTGACGAGTTTTTAGAGTCATACATAGAAGTTTCCTGGTTAATGCGAAACGAAGTAGGAGCACATATGTGATATGTGCGAGACCGAAATTAATGCACATATGTGATACCGCATTCTATTCTCCCGATATGTGATATCGGTCGGTTATATGTTATATAGCCGGGTTATCGGCTCAAGTGTTGATTCGATAGATTGTTACATTTGATATTAGCCGGTTGTATGTGATATAGCCGGATTATTAAATCAAACGTTGATTTAATAATTTAATTTATAATTATATATGTGATATATTAACTTACATTAACTAATATTTGCTCACTTAAACATTTCTTTTTCTCACTTGTGTGCATATATATATGTGATATGTATTAATGTACAACTACTGTGGCATGCTTGATGCCATATGAAACATGGGTGTATGAGACTTACACCATGCTTATAATAATGGAATGGTTTTATTTATTTAAAGTTAATCAAAATTAGTAGGAATTAGTCACATGATTGGAACCTTGGAGAAGCTTGTAGCATCTTTGACTTAGTCCACTAGTTTTGTTTTACTTGTAGATATTTATTAACCTAACAATTATTGTAACCCATGTTTTATTCTCTACATGAGTTAGTGTATAACACTAACTCACCCATGGTTTCTATTCTCACCTCATAAGTTCATTCTCTCATTCTTCACTTGAGCTTCTTCTTCCTCATGAGAAAGCTCACTAGCTTTTCTCAAGGTGAGAAAATATTGTGAGAAAAATAAAACTAAAGTGAGCCCATTTCCTACTTCATCATCCTCTACAACTTGCCATTTAGTATAGGGTGTTTGCTTCACTAATTTCACAATTAGTGAAAAGGTAGCATGAGCTTGAGTCTCCTCGACGTAGATCATCTTTGGCCTCGAAGACTTCGAGCAAGCTTGTTCATTTCACCGGGAGAACCCTTTCTAGAGTTCGGGTGTTCATGACTTGCAGTGAAGGGACTACTACACGGAGCTTTAGAAGTGAAGGACCGGTATACAAAGGTTGTATTGCTCATTCACTTAAATGTTAAGATGTTAACATTGCTTATTGTTTAAAACTCTAGTTAAAGATGCAGGGTTACCTAGCACAACAGCAAGATTTCGGGAGGCATCGTACATGACATATTCAAAAATTTGCCATTCTAGCTAACTCTAACTTTGAATCGTTAACTAGAAATCGACGGAATAACATTTGTAAACACTTTACATCCTAAGTGAGCATGGAATACAACCTTTGTAGACCGGTCCTTCACTTCATTAGCTTCGTGTAGTAGTCCCTTCACTGCGATCAAGAAGTCCCGGACTCTAGAGAGGCTCCGATGAAGAAACAAACATGCTTGCTTCGAAGTCTTCGAGGCCGAAGATGATTTACGTCGAGGAGACACTAACCCATGCTATCTCTTCACTAATCATGGAATTGGTGAAGCAAACACCCTATGCTAAATGGTAAGTAGTAGAGGATGATGAAGTAGGAATTTTGCTCACATTATATTTCATATTCTCACTCAAAATCATCACCATTGAAAAAGCTAGAAAGCTTTTGTCAAGAAGAAGAAGAAGTTGTGATGAAAATGAAAAAAAAATCTTATGTTAGATAATATTAGTTAATTTAATGTAATATATCAAATATATAATTATACATTAAATTATTAATTCAACACTTGATTTAATAATCCGGCTATGTCACATATAACCAACTAATATAATGTTTAACAATTTATCGAATCAACACTAGATCCGATAACCCGGCTATATCGCATATAACCATACAATGTCACAAATCGCGAGAATAGAATATAGTATCTCATATCGTATCAATCTCGGTCCCGTACATATCATATATGTGCTCCTACTCCGTTTCACTTGAGCCAGGAAACCCCTGTGTTGGACTCTAAAGACTCGTCAATACGCCGGCAGTAGGTGATGATTATATCGAACACCCACAAGCTGCAAGCAGTCTGCTAAATGTAACGGCCACCCGGGTATTGAGCGATCAGAAGATCAACAAGCAAGCCTGCTCACACTCCTGCGAATCAAATCAGTAACAATACCGTACAGTCCGGTCTCATCATCTGATATGTCGCATATCTCGTCTAGGGGTAGTAAACGTCAGACCCCAATAACTCGATAAGTCGTGTCGATATGAAGCTCATAATAGGTCGAGAAACTACTGATAACACTTACCAGTAGATCTCTGAAGCAGCCTTGGCCAAGGAATTCCTGTTATAGCCAATCGAGCACAGCGCAACATCAACTCCCAATACCGAGAGAGACGAAACCCCTCCTATCGCTCATTGCCTCCATGTGACTCAGGACTGTACCCAAAAGCCACCATTTTGCATGTTCTCTTGAACGTGGTAAGGTGAAAATCAAAGCACAGTGGGAATCACACAAGACTCTATGACGATCTCGGGTCTACAGACTAACCTGTAACAGTGTCACCAGAGAACTGCTATCTGGCGTTAGGTATAATACCATCTGGGAGTTATCGGCGAGTCCGTCCAGTGTACCCAGTCTCCACTAAGCACCCGTATACTTTCTCTGATGTCAAACACCAATGGATATGGGATTATCCTATTGGATATAGTGCCCTCTAAGTCAATTATTGGATCGCAGGTACGTGATTGCAATGATTGAGGGAGGACCTATACCGATAAAATAGTCTTACTCGAGATGATAGTATGCTATCTGGTTTGTCTTTATCATCATGATAGAGCCCATAGGATTCTTGTTTGACTACCAGCAGTATGATGGCGATCATATATGTAGGAGCTGGGGTCTATAAGCACATCCTTAAAATGTCCCTAGTCGTGGGAGTTTCGAGACAGGGCATCGATACTCCGGAGTAGACTAGTGTATACAGTCAAGACCCCGACGAGGGGCGGTGGCCGGTCTCACAAGCCACTGGTGTCAGTTGGATCACCTAAGATGTATACAGGTGCTCATTAGGTTATGAGTACACCGGACAGGACTCGCCGGGAACATGCTAGTTGGAATTATACATATCGTCAGATAGCAGTTCCCTGGTGACATGTGTACAGGTTAGTTCATTGACCTGAGGACGTCATTTGTCTCGTGTGAGTTCACACTGTGCTTAGATTACTACCCTACCACGCTCAAAGGAGTTGTGCAAACAGGTTTTAGTTGGGTACAGTCCCGAGCCACATTGGAGGCAAGTGAGCGGATCGTCGGGGATTCGTCTCTCCCGGTATTGGGGGTGAGATTGCGCAGTGTTTAGGAGAGCCATTACAGGAAATCCTTGGCCAGGGTAATCGAGATATACTGGTAGGTATACCAGTAGTATCTCAGGATGTTCTGGGCTGCTCTCTGACACGACTTATGCAGCTATTGGGGGTCTGACGTTTACCGGCCCCCTAGGCCATATATGCGATACTCATAGACGAATGTTCCGGACTGTACGGTTATTGTCACTGTCAGGCTCAGTAGGGTTTATAGATGAGTTCGCTCGTCAGCTTCCCTTCCAATCAATATATAGGCAAAACGTTACGTACAGCTTGTACCTCTGACGTGCTAGGGTTATACCCAGTGCCAGTGTGTTAATGAGTCATTAGAGTCCCCCACCGACACTTTCCCAAGTTCGGGCGAAATATTGTAGAGGCCGTATGGGTTTATGGCAAGGTTCGGAAAATGCACGTGCGTTTTCGCACGTGTCAGTTTTCGGGCAGATAATACTGGTAGGCTTTGGTTTAAGCCGGAACCCAGTATTATACTGTATAGATATAATATCTTTATCTCAGTTGCATTTATATTCGGTCGTAATATAAATGCGGGTATGTTTATACCGATACGGGGTTATCCTGAAATTCGTTTCGGGATGATTTTTGGAAGTTGCCAGTTTCCAGTTTTCTATCAGCCGTATTTAACATTCGGTTAAATACGGATTTATCTTTTCTCCTTGTGGTGAGTCAGTGTTCTAGAAGATTCTAGAGAGGATGACAAGGCTAGTGACTCACTTGAGTCATTAATGGTTCATTTATGATGAAGGTGACTAGGTTTAATTTGATTGGTTTGCTTTTAATGCTTAATGTGAGTCATTCTTTCATTATTGTTATGATAACTATCATTTGTTATGGTCACCCTCTTAGAAGCTCCTACACTCACCTCCCTCTTCTACTAATAGTGGCCGGCCCCCTCTTTGTGTGGGAGAGAGATTTTTGATTCATTTCATTTGAGTGAGAAAAGATTATGATAGTTTAGTATATGGAAATTTCATTTACCCGATTTCCATTTACCCGATTCCAAATGGAAACTTCTATAACCGTTCGTCCGTGACCTTGGACGTAACGAGACAAAGTATTCTACTCATTCTCTACTTCATCTTGGTCGTCTCTTTTGGCAAACTTGACGATCGAGTTGTCTCGGTTTAGAGGCGGGAGCCCGTTTAAAGATCCGTCGACGTGGTGCCACCTGGACGATGAGAACGGAGATCAAGCAAGTTCGGATCAATTGCAACATAGCGTGGGATGATGGTTGAAGACCGAAGGACTCGGATCATTCGGTATAACAATTCTACCTTCTTTACAATTTGTTAGTTTAGCTTTAATGGACGATCCGGGAGAAAGTACGCGATAGCGCCAGTCGTAAAAGTTTTGTTCCGCATATCGGCGTCTGTTAGACGGCCGGGGTGCCGCCGCGTACTTACAGTGGTATCAGAGCCTAACCATTTTTGCTATACTAACTTGTGCTAACGCGTTTAAAACATCGATCGGACCGGAAATCAAAAACTGCAAAATCCAAGCTTGACAGTTTCTGTTGATTTTAAATGGTGTCCTAAAATATTTCACACATCTCAGAAAACTGTGCAGGGTTTTATAAGAACACCGACAAAATTTGGGCACATGATTCTACCAAGCCGCCACGGAAACGCGGCCAAACCCATGGTTTCGCCGCGCATCCGCGGCCACTTGGTGAGATCATGCTCCCAAATTTGTACAGTGTGTTCCCCTCTGGAAATTGGGGTTTTTGGTATATATCTTTTGGGCCCAGGTTTTGTTACTGTTCACCAGTTGTTCGTGGGGCCCACTTTGTGATATTTAGTCGATCGAAAATTTAAACTTGTTAGTTTTTCAGTACTTTCATTATATCTCCGACCGGGAATGTCATTTGATCGGTAAACCGCGTCTGATTGCTATAGTTCTTTTAGACGGGTTTGCGAACGTGACATTCGCGTTGATGTTCTGTGTTGTGCTGTAATGTTGCGGATTTGTGGTGGTGGATAGCAGGGTGCAATGATAGTGTTGTTTTGAATTCATTTGTACATTTGATATTGCGGGGCGAGCGTCCAACATGTGGACTGCCGTCACTGTCTGTTTGTATAATATTCTTTTGGGGCACGACCAGGTTGCGGTCGATGTACCTATTGTACTATTTTTATTTCTGTACTAGGTTTATCCCGCGGTGGGGTGCATGAATAGTCGGGTTCTGGAGGGCAACGGGTTCGTATCTCATGGCATTGAGAGGCAAAGGGACCACACTCTAGAATTGGCAGTCTATTCGCCGCACTCGTAGGGGGTACAGGTTGACCCAAGGAGGGGTGCTCAATTTACCGGATTCCGTGAAGTGCCGGGTGTTCCATTCACTATGTTGTGGGGACCACCTCGCTTCAGGTATTGGCGGGTAACTTGCCGCACCCAAAGGGGTCTAGGTTTCATTGCACAGGCTATCCACACGACCAGGGGAACGTCGGGTTTTAGCAGTGGCTCTGTGAAACTCGGGGATCCCAGTTTATCTGTATTGTTCTGTGATGCTTATTACTTTTCTGTAATGTTGCATTTTATCACGCCTGGAGCGATTACTGTATATTAGTATATATACTATTAGATGTTGTATATGTTTTACACCCGCGCTAGTCCAGTCCCCGCTCTGTCGTTAGTTAAGTAACCTAACGGGTGATGACGGGACCCAGTGACGAAACCCCTCCTATCGCTCATTGCCTCCATGTGACTCAGGACTGTACCCAAAAGCCACCATTTTGCATGTTCTCTTGAACGTGGTAAGGTGAAAATCAAAGCACAGTGGGAATCACACAAGACTCTATGACGATCTCGGGTCTACAGACTAACCTGTAACAGTGTCACCAGAGAACTGCTATCTGGCGTTAAGTATAATACCATCTGGGAATTATCGGCGAGTCCGTCCAGTGTACCCAGTCTCCACTAAGCACCCGTATACTTTCTCTGATGTCAAACACCAATGGATATGGGATTATCCTATTGGATATAGTGCCCTCTAAGTCAATTATTGGATCGCAGGTACGTGATTGCAATGATTGAGGGATGACCTATACCGATAAAACAGTCTTACTCGAGATGATAGTATGCTATCTGGTTTGTCTTTATCATCATGATAGAGCCCATAGGATTCTTGTTTGACTACCAACAGTATAATGGTGATCATATATGTGGGAGCTGGGGTCTATAAGCACATCCTTAAAATGTCCCTAGTCGTGGGAGTTTTGAGACAGGGCATCGATACTCCGGAGTAGACTAGTGTATACAGTCAAGACCCCGACGAGGGGCGGTGGCCGGTCTCACAAGCCACTGGTGTCAGTTGGATCACCTAAGATATATACAGGTGCTCATTAGGTTATGAGTACACCGGACAGGACTCGCCGGGAACATGCTAGTTGGTATTATACATATCGTCAGATAGCAGTTCCCTGGTGACATGTGTACAGGTTAGTTCATTGACCTGAGGTCGTCATTTGTCTCGTGTGAGTTCCCACTGTGCTTAGATTACTACCCTACCACGCTCAAAGGAGTTGTGCAAACAGGTTTTAGTTGGGTACAGTCCCGAGCCACATTGGAGGCAAGTGAGCGGATCGTCGGGGATTCGTCTCTCCCGGTATTGGGGGTGAGATCGCGCAGTGTTTAGGAGAGCCATTACACGAAATCCCTGGCCAGGGTAATCGAGATATACTGGTAGGTATACCAGTAGTATCTCAGGGTGTTCTGGGCTGCTCTCTGACACGACTTATGCAGCTATTGGGGGTCTGACGTTTACCGGCCCCCTAGGCCATATATGCGATACTCATAGACGAATGTTCAGGACTGTACGGTTATTGTCACTGTCAGGCTCAGTAGGGTTTATAGATGAGTTCGCTCGTCAGCTTCCCTTCCAATCAATATATAGGCAAAACGTTACGTACAGCTTGTACCTCTGACGTGCTAGGGTTATACCCAGTGCCAGTGTGTTGATGAGTCATTAGAGTCCCCCACCGACACTTTCCTAAGTTCGGGCGAAATGTTGTAGAGGCCGTATGGGTTTATGGCAAGGTTCGGAAAATGCACGTGTGTTTTCGCACGTGTCAGTTTTCGGGCAGATAATACTGGTAGGCTTTGGTTTATAAGCCGGAATCCAGTATTATACTGTATAGATATAATATCTTTGTCTCAGTTGCATTTATATTCGGTCGTAATATAAATGCGGGTATGTTTATACCGATACGGGGTTATCCTGAAATTCGTTTCGGGATGATTTTTGGAAGTTGCCAGTTTCCAGTTTTCTATCAGCCGTATTTGACATTCGGTTAAATACGGATTTATCTTTTCTCCTTGTGGTGAGTCAGTGTTCTAGAAGATTCTAGAGAGGATGACAAGGCTAGTGACTCACTTGAGTCATTAATGGTTCATTTATGATGAAGGTGACTAGGTTTAATTTGATTGGTTTGCTTTTAATGCTTAATGTGAGTCATTCTTTCATTATTGTTATGATAACTATCATTTGTTATGGTCACCCTCTTAGAAGCTCCTACACTCACCTCCCTCTTCTACTAATAGTGGCCGGCCCCCTCTTTGTGTGGGAGAGAGATTTTTGATTCATTTCATTTGAGTGAGAAAAGATTATGATAGTTTAGTATATGGAAATTTCATTTACCCGATTTCCATTTACCCGATTCCAAATGGCAACTTCTATAACCGTTCGTCCGTGACCTTGGACGTAACGAGACAAAGTATTCTACTCATTCTCTACTTCATCTTGGTCGTCTCTTTTGGCAAACTTGACGATCGAGTTGCCTCGGTTCAGAGGCGGGAGCCCGTTTAAAGATCCGTCGACGTGGTGCCACCTGGACGATGAGAACGGAGATCAAGCAAGTTCGGATCAATTGCAACATAGCGTAGGATGATGGTTGAAGACCGAAGGACTCGGATCATTCGGTATAACAATTCTACCCTCTTTACAATTTGTTAGTTTAGCTTTAATGGACGATCCGGGAGAAAGTACGCGATAGCGCCAGTCGTAAAAGTTTTGTTCCGCATATCGGCGTCTGTTAGACGGCCGGGGCGCCGCCGCGTACTTACATATCCATCGCCATCTGCATGGGTCGAGAAGCTATACGCTAGTCTACTTAGTATATCGATGCCCTGTCTCGATACACTCTCGACTAGGAAAATTTGAAGGATGTACTTAGCGACTACTCTATCCTCACTAGTATGATCTGCATCATAGTCCTGGTAGTCAAGTACTCATCCTAAGGGCTTTATCAACATATAACATAGAGACAATCTGTGTACATGTTAAGATAAAGAGCATCCAAATAGCATACTATCATGTCGAGCAAGAAAGTCCTCCATATATATGTCCATGCATCCACTACAATATACATCGTATGTATAGTAATGGTCTCTAGGGCATTCATATAACTAACAATCTCCCACTTGCACCAGGGCCATCTGTCGTAATATCTCATACCCAACAATCAGCAGTGGTTGAAGTATCTCATACTTAACTATCCCATTAAAGTCTCTCCTGGGAATAGGCCTTTGTGAATGGATCCGCCGTGTTGTCCTCTGTAGTCTACTCTCCTAACCTCTATCTCCCTGGAAATCATCCATCTCCATGATCGGGTGATACCGTCTTAGAATATGTCTGGATAACTAATGGGACGGGGGTTCTTAGGCCAAAGCTACAACTCCATTGTCACATAATGGCAGGACTAAGTTCATCTCATGAAGTAATATTCATCCAGACTACATCTTTGGTAGTATCCTTGGTAACAATGTATCCAGCCTTTATCGTCTAGTTTGCCACGGTATCTAGCTTGAAACTCTTCCAACATACCGTCCCTCCAACGAGGGTAAAGACAATGCCTGTGACTGACATTCAGTCGACCTTACCACCCTGGAAGCTATCCAGTGATTCTCCCCAGGATCGATTGATACCATCTCACTACACCTAGTGAGAATCCTAACATCAATTTAGATCTATCTCATAGATCCAAAAACCCAGGATTTAGGAGGTATCACCTTGATCCTATATGGAGAATCCTTGTGATAAGAGGAGATTAACCGAGCGTAACATAGGAAACTCCTTTCCTATAAAGAATATGTCATCCATGTACAATACGAGGATCACCACCATACTCCCTACTATCTTTTTGTATATACAAGGTTCATCTACCATTTTGATGAAGTCAAACTCTTTGACTACCACATCAAAAAAGATGTTTCAACTTCGCGATGCCTGTTTTATCCCATAAAGCAACTTGAACACGTTTCCGCTGCTCCCACTTTCTACGAAGCCCTCTGGCTGTGTACTTATAGACGCTCTCATCTAAATCATTATTTAGAAAAGTAGTCATGGCACACAACCGCCAGATATCGTAGTCATGGTATGTAGCAATGGAAAGTATGATCCGGATGGACTTATGCATAGGGACTAGAAAAGGTTTCATCATAATCCACACCTGGTGGATGACGAGAACCTTTTTGCAACAAGTCATAGCTTTGAAAGTCATAACTTTTTCATGTACACCAAGTAATCTTCTCAAGATATACTTTCTCCTGATGGGGATTTAACCCTTCAGATAAAGCAACTAAAGTCCATACTTTGTTGGTGTACATAGATTCCATCTCAGATCACTTAGCATCCAGCCATTTTCACAGAGTCCCCACTCCTGATGGCCTGCTCGAAACTAGTTAGGTCATCATCTCATGATGCAATCCTTGCTCCCACTAGTATAGAGAAAACCGAAGTATCTCCCAGGTGGATGAGGAACCCTACCAGATCGGCGGAGAGGCTGAGGTTCGTCGGGAACTATTGAATCCTTCGGTTCTACCAAATCATCAGCTGCAGTTTGTATAGCTGGAACTCCTTCCAGTTCTACCTCATGACCACTAATTTCTTCATAAGAAATTCTCATTCCAAAAGGTGGCATGCTGAGAAACAAAACACCTTTTGCTCCTCAGTGTGGTAGAAGATATTCCCTTGCGAATGCTTGGGATATCCAACAAACTTTCACAGAACTGACCTTGCCTCGAGCTTGTCCGGATATTGCTTTTGACATAGGCCGGAAAACCCCAAATCATAACATATTTAAGAGGTGGGCTCTTCCCATTTCATATCACAAATGGAGTGGTAGGCACCTGATTTGATTGGAACCCTATTCAATAGGTATGCAGCTACTCAAGTTCATAACCCCCAAAAGGAAATAGGCAACTCAGTAGTACTCATCATAGAGCACACCATATCATATAGGGTGTGATTGCTCCGCCCAAATATATTAACGTGTTATTGTGTATACGGAGGAGTAATGCTGAGAGAGAATATCATTCTCCTTTTGAATAGTCTAGGAATTCCATGCTCAAGTATTCTCCTCCCTGATCACATCAAAGAACATAATACTTATACCCATTTTGGTTCTCTACTTTTAACTTATATTCTTTGAATATCTCAAAAGGTTCAGACTTGTGTTTCAACAGGAACATATGTCCGAATCTTGAGAGATCATCAGTGAATGTAATGAAGTACAAAGAACCAGTCCTGGCATGTGTAGACAGGGGACCTACATACATCATCATGTATCAATCCCAAGAGTTCATCTAACTCTTTCTCTGTTTCCAATAAACGGAGCTATGGTCATCTTATCTTTGTGACATGACTGGCAAGTTTCACAAGATGTAAATTCAAACTGATTTAAATATGCATCTTTATGTAACTTCAGCTAGTCGGGTCGCATTGATATGACCTAGTCTACAATGCCTCAAGAAGGATTCGTTCATTTCTGAACTCTTCCCCTTGTGTGTGTTCTATACGTTAAGAATTGTAGTTTGATTTAGAACGTATATGCTTTTAGATAACGTGCCTGACCGATCAACTCTTGATATAGGAATTGTTCAAAACATTATCCAACAATACAAAATTATATCCTTCTTTACTAAATAAAGAAACTGATATGATATTGTATATCAGGTTCGGTATCTAATAACATTCGTTCAGAATCAATGTATTTGGTAATACAGGGTGATAACTGCCAACAAACTTTGCTGCAACACTTGCACCATTTCCAACTCTTGAAACTTATCACCCATTCTCAGTTATCTACCTATCTATAGCCCATGTAATATATTACATATGTGGGATCCTGATCCGGTATCTCATACCCAGGACATAAAGAAAACTGAGAAACGGTTCTCTGTAATAAACACACCCGAAGATGATGCATCATCATGCACTTCTTTCGTTTGGGCGGCACGGGAATTCTGGTAATCCCCTATTTCCTGCTCGGTCTTATAAAAATTATAAGTTGGAGCGGGACCAACGTTCCTTAGCTCAATATAACAAGCGTTTTTGGTCAATACATCTATATTATTATCTTGATTAAACCGTGACATAGTCGCTACCTGGAGAGAGAGAGAAGAAAACACTCAGCGTATGCTCTTGCAAGATTACATTGGTTATTAATTTATCTAATCAGGATGGCTCCCAATGTTTTAGTCAAATCTTCCTTCAAACCCTAAAAGGAAAGACTAGCCGGGATTAATTACACCCTATAAGTTTGCCAATCATTCGGTCAGGCCAGTGTCGGTACTTTGAGGGAGGTTCCCCGTTCTTTCGCACGGACCTAATTAAAATAAACCTCGTTTTCCCAGAGGCATAACCCCGTTAACACCTTTCTAGACACCTATTTGATTGGCTAATTGTGATGAGTAAAATTCTCCCAGGAGTAACTCTTACTCGCAGTGGGTATCGGGATCCAACTATCTCATAGAAGGTATGCAATCTCATTGCAAATTTCAACACCTGAAATTCCCAATAGTATTTTACCCCTAGCATCCTATTACCTTGACGAAAGCCAACAAACTATAGGTTGCTAGTCAAGTTCAACCCGTACATTTCCTGATTGAATTAAACCTACCCGCACGACCCTTGACGAAAGCCAACAAAGTCGCATGACTACCCTAACTCAATCGCATCATATGCTTATGCAGATAAGCATAAATAGCTACCGCACACCACGCCTTGACGAAAGCCAACAATCATAGCATGAATACTATGAAGTACTTATCTGAAATGACGGAGGGCTATGCAGGTTTTTAAGAAAACCATGTGCGTAATGAACTTGATATCGTTGTAGAATCGAGTGATTTTGAAAAGGAGTGTTTATGAGGCTTTTACTAGTTTTGCTAAAGAGGTCACTCCCTGTGAAGGGGTCTCGGCTCTTTCCTTATCGAGTAAGGTGCAGGATATTTCATAAATACCACTATGCAAAGCAAAAATAATAAAAGCAATCAAAAGACAAACCGAGTTTGTAGCATCTGCTAGTTTCGCTAAAGAGGTCACTCCCGGTGAAGGGATCTCGGCTCTTTCCTTATCGAATAAGGTGCTGGATATTCTACAAGGAATACCGCTATGCAAAGAAAGAACTAGAGCTACCAGTTTTCGAAAATTCGATTCCACAACATTTTTAGGTTTCTTTTATTTCATTAATCCCATTATTGAAGTCCCATTTATTATGCTTCCCAAGCATCACATATGAAACGAAAGCAGCAATATTAATTATATCTCATATATATAATATAGGCATTCGTCTCAGAATATAATCAATGATCACATCACAGAATATCGCAGCAGAATGAAAACATTTGAAATATTGGATATACTAGGATTTCCGGGTTTTATTTTAAGCCTGTATAAAACACGGATTCCACGGTCGTGATGAATAGCCAATCCCACATCCCGAGACCCCTATGAGAGCAGCAAGCAACCCTACCAATTCTAGAGTTAGGAGACCCGGTCTCGACTCCTCAAGATGGTCTCCCACTGGACCCTAGAACCCGGTTACTTGTGTTCCCCTCCTTGGGTCTATCCTAATGCGGAAAAGTAAATAATATACATTGATGACATCATCCTTAACCCGGAAGTGCCCCAATAAAAGAATATTATATACAATGAATTTTACATGAATGAAAATTAAAAACTCTCACCTCACATAAAACCCCCGTCTATTCAAACACGGCGATCCAATATAACATATCACAGCAACACATAACATCACATGTCATCAATGTAAGTAAATATGCGTATCCCAGTTGTCGTTGACTTATAGTACCGAAACCGGCGATACACCACATATTACACTTACGGTCGCAGAAAAGAAAGTGAAAAACTACAACAGTTGGAATTCGCAACCACCTTAGACATCATAAACCCAATATATCACATACATTGGATTTCATGCCTAACCAAATGAATTCCTTAGAATCCATGCCTAACAATTATAAACCCTGCATTTTAGTCTCGATACCGAAAACACTTTTCAATAACAAGTCGGGAAATTCAACAAGATTCTCGACATCCTGATCGAATGCTCGTCGGAAACTTTAGTAGACGGCCGCACCCCCCGATGCCGTCGACAAAGTGCACTAAGGCGGAACTGTTAGTGTATATACCCTAGAGGCCATTACTGTATCATACTAGTTTGTATATTACTTAATGGAAGCTTGGGATATTCACCTTGTATAGACAATCTTGCTCAAAATAGTAGTATGCTACTTGGTTTGTTTCTACTTTAATGTGTACATGTGTTTCTTTTAGTATATCACCTATACACATTAGTGGAGCCCTTAGGATCTTTACTTGATTACCAGCGTTGTGATGACAGTCACACTCTTGGGGGATGGGTAATTCACAAGCACATCCTTATACAGGTCCCTAGTCGTAGGACTATCGAGATAGGGTATCGATACTCCGGAGTAGACTAGCGTATGCGCTTCTCATCCCAGCATGGGAGACGGTCTGTCCCACAGCCGTCAGTACGTCGTACTTGAGATAGTATGCAGGTGCTCGTTAGGTTACGAGTACACTGGACAGGACTCGTCGGGAACTGTTGGTTGGTACTATACCTATCGTCAGTTATCAGTTCCCAGGTGACATGAGTACAGCTTAGTCCGCTGACTTTATACTGTCACTTCGCCTCGAGTGTGTTCCCACTGTACTTTGATTACTACCCTACCACAGCTCAAAGGAGTCGTGCAAACAGGTAGTAATTGGGTGCAGTCCCGAAGCACTTGGAGGCAGAGACGGTTAGACAGGATTCGTCTCTCCCGGTATTGGGGGTTGATATTGTGCTGTGTCTAGAAGAGCCATTACACAAAGTCCCTGGCCAGGGCAAGCGAGATATACTGGTAGGTTTCCAGTGTTATCTCAGGGTGTTCTTGTAGGGTTCCTAGGCACACTCATGAGGTTCTACAACTGATCAACCATGTCCACTTCAAATTTTTATGTGCCGAGAAACCCTAAACTAGATCGTTAACTAGAGGATAGGCGAAAGTAAATGCAAGCAAACAACTTTGCTATGAGTGAAAGGGACTACAACCTTTGTAGATCCGGTCCTCCATTTCTTTAGCTCCATGATGACGTCCCTCCGCTGCGATCAACCGGATCCCGGACTCTAGCGTTGGTTTCATCGAAGAAATGATCGGGGTAGGTCGTTGACTTTGATGCCGAAGATGATTTACGTCGATGCGACTCAAACTCAAGCTCCATCTTCACTAGGTCATGAAACTTGTGAAGAAAACACCCCATACAATATGTCAAGAGGTAGAGGATGAAGAAATAGGAAGTGGGTTCACTTTGGATTTGGATTTCTCACTTGATTTCAACACTTGAAATTTTCTAGCAAGCTTTCTTCTTTTCATGAAGAAGATGAAGAAGAAAAGAATGGAAAAGAATTATGAATAATAGAAAATAAAGTGAAGCCTTATCATATTGCAACCATGGGTGAGTGTTTCTTTTGTAGAGAATAAACTAGGGTTTAGGTAAATGGTTAGGTTAAGGGAAAAAACAAAATGGTTAAGACTTTCAAAGATGCTAAGAAGTTTCATGAAGCTTGAAGCAAAAAACAAAGAAAGCCACCATTTAGTTTTTTACCAAAATAAATAAAAAGAATAAATAAAACCTAACCATTAACCTAAACAAGGGTAAAGTGATACACACACCCAAGTTTGCATGTATCATCAAACATGATACAAACTAGTGCACAAAAATATATCACATATACAACTTGTGCACATCAAGTGAGAAAATCAATCTTAAGTGAACAAATACTAGTTAATGTAAAGTAATATATCAAATATATAATTATACATTAAATCATTAAATCAACACTTGATTTAATGATCGGGTCATACTGCATATAACCGACTAGTATCAAGTGTATCAATATATCGAATCAACATTTGATTCGGTAACCCGGCTATATCTTATATAACCATCCGATGATACAAATCGCGAGAATAGAATTCAGTATCACATACTGGTATTATTCTCGGTCCCGCACATATCTCATATGCGCTCCTATTTCGTTTCGCTTGAGCCAGGAAACCTCTGTGTATGACTCTAAAGACTCGTCAATACGCCGGCAGTAGGTGATGATCATATCAAACACCCACAAGCCGCAAGCGGTCTGCTAAACGTAACGGCCACCCGGGTATTGAGCGATCAGAAGATCAACGAGCAAGCCCGATCACACTCCTGTGAATCCAACCAGCAACACTTGCCGTACAGTCCGGTCTGTTCGTCTGATATGTCGCATATCTCGCCTAAGGGTGGTAAACGTCAGACCCCAGTAGCTTGATAATTCATGCCGATGTAAGGTCCATAACATAGCATGAAACTACTGATAACACTTACCAGTAGATCACTGCAACCCTGGCCAGGGATTTCCAGTTATGGCCAGTCGAGCATAGCGTAACATCAACCCCCAATACCGGGAGAGACGAATCCCCTCCTATCGCTCATTGCCTCCATGTGAATCGGGACTGTACCCAAAAACCACTTGTTTGCACGACTCAGTAAAGCCGTGGTAAGGTGGAAATCAAAGCACAGTGGAAGACACACAAGACTCTATGACGATCTCGGGTCAACAGACTAAGCTGTACCAGTGTCACCAGAGAACTGCCATCTGACGTGAGGTATAATACCATCTGGGAGTTCTCGGCGAGTCCGTTCAGTGTACCCAGTCTCCACTGAGCACCCGCATACCATCTCTGATGTCAAACATCAATGGATATGGGATCATCCATCGCCCATCACATAGGTCGAGAAGATATGCGCTTGTCTACTCTGGAATATCGATGCCCCGTCTTGATATTCCCACGACTAGGAACATTGAAGGATGTACTCTTAGACTACCCAGGCCCCACTAGTATGATCTACATCATAGTCCTGCAAGTCGAGTACACATCCTAAGGGCTTTATCAACATGTAACAGAGAGACAGAAAGTATACATGTTAAGATAAAGAGCAACCAGATAGCGTACTATCATGTCGAGTAAGAAAGTCTTACCTATATATGTCCCAGCATCCACTACAATATACATCCTATGTACAGTAATGGCCTCTAGGGCATACATATAACTAACAATCTCCCACTTGCACTAGGGCCATCTGTAGCAGTGGTTGCAGTATCACATACTCAACCATCCTATATAAGTCTCTCTATGGGAAAAAGCCTTTGTGAGTGGATCCGCTGTGTTGTCCTCTGAGTCTACTCTCCTAAACTCGATCACCCTGGAGATCAAATATCTCCATGATCAGGTGATACTGCCTCAGAATATGTCTGGTTCACTGATGGGACCAGGGTTCCTGGGACAAAGCCACACTTCCATTGTCATACAATGGTAGGAACCTAGTTCATCTCATGAACCAATATACACCCAAACTGCCTCTTTGGCAGTATCTTTAATAGCGATGTTACTAGCCTTTATCGTGTAGTTTGCCACGATATCTAGCTTGGAACTCTTCCAACATACCGTCCCTCTACTGAGGGTAAAGACAATACCTGCGACTAATATTCAGTCGTTCTTATCACCCTGGAACCTTTCCAGTGATTCTCCCCAGGATCGATTGATACCATCTCACTAAACCTAGTGAGAACCCTAAAATCCATTTAGATCTATCTCATAGATCCAAATCCCAGGATTTAGGAGGTATCATTTTGATCCTATATGGAGAATTCATGTGATAAGTGGAGATTGACCGTGCGTAGCATAGGAAACTCTTTTCCTATTAAGAGTATGTTGTCCACGTACAATACGAGGACGACCACCTTACTCTCTACTACCCTTTTGTATGTACAAGGTTCATCTACAATTTTGATGAGGTCAAACTCTTTGACTACCACATCAAAACAGATGTTCCAACTCCACGATGTCTGCTTTAATCTGTAAAGCAACTTGCACACGTTTCCGCTGTTCCCACGGTTTACGAAGCCCTCTGGCTGTATTCTTATAGACGTTCTCTTCTAAATCAATATTTAGAAAAGCAGTCATGGCACCCAACCACCAGATATCGTAGTCATGGTTTGTAGCAATGGCATGTAGGATCTGGATGGACTTAAGCATAGCCACTGGAAAAGGTTTCATCATTATCCACGCCTGGTCGATGACGAAAACCTTCAACAAGTCTAGCTTTGAAAGTCTCAACTTTTCCATCTACACCAAGTAATCTTCTCGAGATATACTTGCTCCTGATGGGGATTTAACCCTTCAGATATAGCAACCAAAGTCCATACTTTGTTGGTGTACATGGATTCCATCTCAGATCACTAAGCATCCAGCCATTCTTACAGAGTCCCTACTCTCGATGGCCTGATCGAAACTAGTTGGGTCATCATCTCATGATGCATTCCTCGCTCCCACTGTCATCGAGAAACCGAAGTATCTCTCAGGAGGATGAGGAACCCTACCAGATCGGCGGAGAGGCTAAGGTTCGTCGGGGACTATAGAATCCTTTGGTCCTGTCAAATCAGCTGCAGTTTTATATAGCTGGAACCTTTCCAGTTCTACAGAACTGACCTTGCCTCGATCTTGTCCGGATTTTGCTTTTCACATAGGCCGGACAATCCCAAATCTTAACTTACTCAAGAGATAGGTTCTTCCCATACCATATCTTATATGGAGTGGTAGGCACTGATTTGATTCGAACCCAATTCAATAGGTATGCAGCTTCTCAAGGGCATAACCCCCTAAAAGAAACAGGTAACTCAGTAGTACTCATCATAGAGTACACCATATCTAATATGGTGCGATTGCTCCGCCCCGATACACCGTTGTGCTGTGGTATATTCAGAGGAGTAATGCCGAGAGAGAATCTCATTCCTCTTTTAGAATAGTCCAGGAATTCTATGTACAAGTAATCTCCTCCCTGATCTTATCATAGGACATTATACTTATACCCGTATTTTGGTTCTCTACTTCTAACTTATATTCTGTGAATATCTCAAAAGCTTCGGACTTATGTTTCAATAGGAACATATGACTGAATCTTGAGAGATTATCAGAGAATGTAATGAAGTACAAAGAACCAGTCCTGGCATGTGTAGACAGGGGACCTTATATACATCACTATGTATCAGTCCCAAGAGTTCACTAACTCTTTCTCTGTTTCTAATAAACAGAGCTATGGTCATCTAATCTTTGTGACATGACTGGCAAGTTTCACCAGATGTAAATTCAAACTGATTTAAATATGCATCTAAAATGTAACTTAAGCTAGCCGGGTCACATTTATATGACCTAGTCTACAATACCTCAAGAACGAATCGTTCATCTCTGAACTCTTCCTCTTGTGTGTGTTCTGTATACTAGGAACTGTAGTTTGATTTAGAATGTCAATGCTTTTAGATAACGTGCCTGAACGGATAAACTTTCGAAATGTTCAAAACAATGTTCAACAATACAAAATTATATCCTTCTTTAATAAATAAAGATATTGATATGATTTTGTATATCAGGTTCGGTATCTAATAGCATTTGTTCAGAATCAATGTATTTATAATACAGGGTGACAGTGACCAACAGATTTGGCTGCAACACTTGCACCGTTTTCTGTCTCATGAAACTTATCACCCGTTCTCGGTTCTCTACCTTTCTGTGGCCCATGTAACGGATTACATTTGCGGGATCCTGATCCGGTATCAAATACCCAGGACGTAGAGGATACTGAGAAACAGTTCTTTGTAATGAACACACCCGAAGGAGATGCATCTCATGCACTTTCTTCGTTTGGACGACATAGGAATCCTGGTATTCCCTTATTTCCTGCTCGGTCTTATAACAATTATAAGTTGGAGTGGGACCAACGTTCCCCAGCTCAGTATAACAAGCGGGTTCGGTCAATACATCCATATTATTATCTTGATTAAGGCGTGATATGGTCGCTACCTGGAGAGAGAGAGAAGAAAACACTCTGCGTGCGCTCTTGCAAGATTAGATTGGTTATTTATTTTATCTAATCAGGATGGCTCCCACTGTTTTTATCAAATCTTCCTTCAAACCTTAAAAGGAAAGACTAGACGGGATTAATTATACTCTATAAGTTCGCTAATCTTTCAGCCAGGCCAGTGTCGGTACTTTGAAGGAGGTTCCCCGTGCTTTCGCACGGACCTAATTAAAATAAACCTCGTTTTCCCAGGGGCGTAACCCTGTTGACACCTTTCTAGACACCTACTTGATCGGCTAATTGTAAGGTGCAAAACTCTCCCAGGAGTAACAATTACTCGCAGTGGGTATCGGGATCCAACTATCATATAGAAGGTATGCAATCTCATTGCAAATTTCAACACTTGAAACTCCCGATAATAGTTTTTACCCCTAGCACCTATGACCTTGGCTAAGGTCAACAAATCATAAGCACTAGTCAAGTTCTACCCGTCATTTCGTGATTAATTAGACCCACCCACATTACCCTTGGCTAAGGTCAACAAAGCCACATGACTGTCCTAACTAATCGCATCATATGCGGTGTAAGAAGACATCACTTAGCTACCGTACACTGTGCATTGACTATGGTCAACAAACACAGCACGAATACTAAGTACTCTACTTCCTAAAATGACGGAGGGTTGCGGATGGTATTTAAGAAAACCTTTAACGCTTTGAACTTGATCTCGTTGCGGAATCAAATGGTTTTTAAATGGAGTGATTTTTAGGCTTTTCTAGTTTTGCTAAAGGGGTCACTCCCGGTGAAGGGATCGTCGGCCCTTTCCTCATCGAATAAGGTGCAGGATATATCATATATACCGCTGTGCAAAGCAAAAACTATAGAAGCAATCAAAAGACAAACCGAGGGTTGTAGCATCTGCCAGTTATTGCTAAAGGGGTCACTCCCGGTGAAGGGATCTCGGCCCTTTCCTCATCGAATAAGGTGCAGGATGTTCTACAAGGAACACCTCGATGCAAAGAAAGAACTGTAGCTACCTGTTTTTATTTTTGAAATTCGATTCCACAACATCTTTTAGGTTTATTTTCTTTCATTAATCACATTAATGAATGTCCCATCATCTAAGTCCACCTAAACATTACAGATAAATATAACGTACGCTTATGCCATCCGTATTCGCCTCGATGTCCCATCTGCACCGTTAGGTTAGGTAACTAACGCCAGAGCGAGGCAGGGCTAGCGCGGGTGTAAAACATAAGCAACATCTATATAATATATACTATATACAATATCTATCTGAACATATCACATGATGACATCACAGATAACGCAGCAGAAAATATCATATGAAATATTGGATATACTAGGACGTCCGTGTTTTATTTTGAGCCTGAATAAAACACGGATTCCACGGTCGTGATGAACAGCCAATCCCACACCCCTAGACCCCTACGAGAGCAGCAAGCAACCCTACCAATTCTAGGGTTAGGAGACCCGGACTCGACTCTTCGAGATGGTCTCCCACTGGACCCTAGAACCCGGTTACTTGTGCTCCCCTCCTTGGGTCTATCCTAATGCGGAAAAGTAAATAATATACATCAACGGTGACATCTTCCGCAACCTGGAAGTGCCCCAATAAAAGAATATTACATACAAGTTTTTACATGAATGAAAATGAAAAACACTCATCTCACATAAAAAACCCCGGCTATTCAAACACGACGATCCAATATAACATATCCAGCAACACATTGTAAGTCCATGTCACGCACCCCACGAACTTGCGGGGTGGCAGAATATATGAAAAACAATTATCAAAGCTTCGTAACACGGACTTGAGCGCATGAATCGTTTCTAAACCATTGCTAACAAAGTACTAGAGGTTTAACTACTCGGATACGAAGATATACATCACGTTACTAGTCCTTCGGGTCTTCATCGCGGTCCTCCACTCCTCGTAGGCTCCTTGGAACATCAGTATCTTAACGGCCTCCTCAAATCAAAGACGATCCACCTGAAAACTCCCACGCTAAGCTTAATCTCAAACTTGAGATAACTAGGTTGCTAAAAGTGCTAATCTAAGCTACCTAGGGGATATAGAGTGAGGTTATGGATGTATTAGTCTAGCTAACCCTTGATCTCAACACATGAGAGGTTAGGGTTAGGGTTTGAAGAGAGAGTGAATTTGAGGAGAGAGAAGGTGAAGATGATAATGAAAAGAATAATGAACTCATATGAATATATCAACCATAACCATAAATCAAATAAATAATATAAATGATTTATCATCATGGTTAGATTCATTCATCTAGTGTGATTCATCATATGACTCACTAACTCATTAATGAATCATATAATACAAAGCATGAATCACACAAATGAGTCATTAAGCAATTAATGCTCATGCCATCTTAACCCCTTAGTCACCACTCTTCTAGAACCTTCCCGACAAATTACGAGAACGCCCCTCCAATCCGTGAAAACACGGAAAAACTTTAGACTGTATAAATCCAATAACCCGATAATAGAATTTGGGCTTAAACCAAAGCCAGCTAGTAAAAACTCTCCGAAAAGTCGTACGTGCGTAAACACACGTACGCATCCGAACCCTTGTCGTAAAACCATACGACCTCTATATCATTTCACCTGGAGCACGGAAACTCTCTGTATGGGACTCTAAAGACTCGACACTATGCTGGCAGTGGGTTTAACCACAGACCGCAAGCGGCACTAGCTGTACGTAACGGTCTACAGGTAGATGTCGATAAGAAGGCCGATGAGGAAAACCATCCGAACCCCTACTGAGCCTGATGTGACAATCTCCGTACAGTCCGGTCTGTTCGTCTAAGACTATCGCATATCAAGCCTAGGGGGAGGCAAGTGTCAGTCCCCTAATAGCTGTATAAGTCGTGTCGGAGCGAAGCCCATTACACCCTGAGAAGCTACTGGAACCTACCAGTATATCTCGCTTGCCCTGGCCAGGGACTTTGCGTAATAGCTCTCTGACACAGCGCGATATCAACTCCCAATACCGGGAGAGACGAATCCTATCTAACCGCCACTGCCTCCAAGTGCTCGGGACTGCACCCAACTGCTACCTGTTTGCACGACTCCATTGAGCCGTGGTAGGGTAGCAATCTAAGAACAGTGGGACACACTCGAGGCGAAGCAGCAGTGTCAAGTCTGCGGACTATGCTGTACTCATGTCACCTGGGAACTGATAACCGACGATGGGTATAATTCCAACCAATCAGTTCCTCGGCGAGTCCTATCCGGTGTACCCGTAACCTAACGAGCACCTGTATACTATCTCCAGTACGACGTACTGATGGCTGTAGGACGAACCATCTCCCCAACTGGGATGAGAAGCATATACACTTAGTCTACTCCGGAATATCGATGCCCTATCTCGATAATCCAACGACCAAGGACCTGTATAGGATGTTGCTTATAGACTACCTAGCCCCCACTAGTGTGACTGCCATCACAACGCCGGTAATCAAGCAAAGATCCTATGGGCTCTACTAATATGTATAAGTGATACGTTACAAGAAACATATGCACATATTAAAGAAGCCACAAACCAAGTAGCATACTACCATTTTTAGCAAGACTGTTATATACAACTGTGAATATCCCAAGCTTCCATTAAGTAATATACAACTTAGTATGATAAAATAATGGCCCCTAAGGCATATACACTAACAATCTCCCACTTGCACTTGGGCCATGAGCTGGCATATCGTAGACCAATCATCTTGAATAGCCTCTCGAACTGCGTTTGAGGAAGGGCCTTTGTGAATGGATCAGCAATGTTATTCTCCGTCTCTACTCTCTTCACCTCGATCTCCCGGCGATCTACGATCTTCCTGATGAGGTGATACCGTCTTAAGATGTGTCTGGACTTCTGATGAGACCTGGGTTCCTTCGCTAAAGCTATAGCACCGTTGTTGTCACAATACAGAGGTATTGGACCAACACTGGTAGGAACCACCTGAAGTTCCGTGAGGAACTTCTTCATCTAGACTGCTTCTTTTGCGGCATCATAAGCAGCTATGTACTCCGCTTCCATTGTTGAGTCAGCAACGATCTCCTGCTTGGTACTCTTCCAACCGACCGCCGCTCCATTGAGGGTAAGGACATAACCCGACATGGATTTGGAGTCATCTTTGTCACTCTGGAAGCCGGAGTCGGCAAAGGCCTCCATTTGGAGGTCTTTTCCACCATATACCAAGAACATCTCCTTAGTCCTCCTCAGGTACTCGAGAATGTTCTTTACTGCTCTCCAGTGATTCTCCCCTGGGTTTTCCTGATACCTGCTTACAACGCTTAATGCGTATGCTATATCTGGTCTGGTACATAACATCGCATACATTGTAGAGCCTACCGCAGAAGCGTAGGGTATAATCGACATGCGATCCCTTTCCAAATCAGTCTTGGGAGACATCTCTTTGGAGAGGGTGATTCCGTGACAAGCCGGTAGGTTACCGCGTTTAGAATCATCCATACTGAATCTTTTCACTATGGTGTCTATGTACCTGGACTGTGAAAGTCCCAACATCCTCTTTGATCTATCACTATAGATCCGGATTCCCAGATTGTAGGTGGCATCACCCAGGTCTTTCATGGAGAATTTATGTGACAAGAATCTTTTGACTGACTGTAATATAGGAATATCATTTCCTATTAGGAGAATGTCATCCACGTACAAGACGAGGAATACAACAGCTCTCCTTACAATCTTACTGGATATGCATGGTTCATCTGCATTTTTGTAAAGTCGAATTCTTTGACAGAATCATCAAAACAGATGTTCCAACTCCGCGATGCCTGCTTTAGTCCATAAATGGACTTAAGCAGCTTGCATACTTTACCGCTGCTCCCACTCTGAATGAATCCCTCTGGCTGATCCATATAGACGCTCTCTTCCAAATTACCATTTAGAAAGGCCGTCTTTACGTCCATCTGCCAGATTTCATAATCGTGGAAGGCAGCAATAGCAAGAAGGACCCGAATAGATTTAAGCATAGCCATTAGAGAAAAGGTTTCGTCAAAGTCCAAACCAGGCCTTTGACGGAAACCCTTTGCAACAAGTCTAGCCTTATAAGTTTCAACCTGTCTATCTACACCAATCTTCTTTTTGAAGATCCATTTGCATCCTACGGGTTTTACCCCATCTGGAGCAACGTCCAAAGCCCATACTTTGTTAATGTACATAGACTCCATTTCGGTCCGCATTGCATCCAGCCATTTTACTGAGTCACCGCTCTGAATGGCTTGCTGGAAGCTAGTAGGGTCATCTTCATCAATGACACAATCCTCTCTATCCCCATCTACGAGAAAACCGTAGTATCTCTCAGGCGGATGAGACGGCCTACTACTCCTGCGGAGTGGCGTTGGGATGTCCTGTCCTTCTTGAACTTCTGGTTCCTCCAAACTTTCAGTAGTAGTTTGTGTTTCTGGAATTTCTTCCAGTTCTATTTCGCTCCCACTAATTTCCTTTTCTAAAAACTGATATTCTAGAAAATGGGTATTACGAGAAACAAAAACCTTTTGTTCCTCTGCGTAATAGAATAGATATCCCCTGGAGTTCTTTGGATATCCCACAAACTTACATAGTACTGATCGTGCCTCGAGTTTGTCCGCATGCTGCATTTTAACATAAGCCGGACATCCCCAAATCTTTAGATACTGAAGATAGGGTTTCTTCCCACTCCACATCTGATACGGTGTGGTAGGCACAGTCTTGGTGGGAACCTGGTTCAAAAGATATGCAGCAGATTCTAGTGCATATCCCAAGAATGATCACGGCAACTCAGCGTTACTCATCATAGAACGAACCATATCCAATAGGGTTCGATTCCTTCTTTCTGATACACCGTTATGTTGTGGTGTGTATGGAGGAGTGAGCTGAGAGAGAATTCCATTCTCTTTTAAGTAACACAGGAACTCGGCACTTAAGTATTCACCACCTCGATCAGATCTCAGTGTCTTTATACTTTTGCCTGTTTGTTTTTCCATTTCATTCTTGTATTCTTGGAATTTCTCAAAGGCCTCGGATTTATGCTTCATTAAGAAGACATATCCATACCTAGAGAAATCATCCGTAAAAGTAATGAAGTAGGAATAACCACCTCGCGCATATGTAGACATTGGACCGCACACGTCACTGTGTACGAGTCCTAAGAGCTCGCTTGCTCTTACTCCGTATCCAGTGAACGGAGTCTTTGTCATCTTTCCTTTGAGACAAGATTCACAAGTAGCATAAGATTGATATTCGAACGGATTTAAATATCCTTCTTTATGTAACTTAGTCAACCTTCTCTGATTGATGTGACCTAGTCTACAATGCCATAAGAAAGCCTGATTTATTTCTGGATACTTTCTTTTAAGAGTGTTCTGGACATTGAAAACCTGAGCTTGACTTAATACGTATATACCGTTATCTAATGTACCGGACCCAATCAGAACTTGATTTAGGTGGATATTAACTACATCGCTTACGAATGTAAAATCATATCCCTCTCTCGAAAGTGAGGACACTGATATGATATTACAAGTCATACTAGGTACATATAAACAGTTATGTAAAATCAATATATGCCCACTTGTCAAACCTAGGCGATATTCTCCCACGGATTCAGCGTTCAGTGTCATTCCGTTTGCAACTCTGAGAGACCAATCACCTACCTTTATAACTCTACTGTTTCTTAAAGCATGTAATGAATTACAGATATGAGATCCTGCTCCGGTATCTAGTACCCAGGAAGTAGAGTTTATTGGCATACAGTCTTCAATTACAAATACACTTGAGGCTGAAGCCACAACATGCTTCGTATTCTGGCTACTGGCTTCAAAAGCCCTGCAATCTTTCTGCCTATGCCCAATCCCATAACAATAGGAACGTCCTTCTTTTACTATATCCAGTCCCGAAACTTTTGCCCTTCTCTTTCCTTCTACTTCCCTGGTTTCCTTCAGGATAGAAGGTAGAGACTGTAAAATCAAGTCAGTATCTGACCCGTTTCCCAACATGGTCTGCAGGTCCTGGAGCTCATCAATATAGCTAGTCATTGTAAGGACGTTGTCCCCTACAAATGACCCGTCAGCCAACCTTGCTTGAATTAATTCGTTCGAGGTCTCATATCTTGCGATATGAGACTGCTCTCCATATAAATCTTTATTATGGAGAAAGATGGAAACTAAGTCCATCTTCTCGTGCTGCTTCTGGTATACACCATCAACTGAAGCTAACATGAGGCACTTGGCTTTCGCTTTAACTTTTTCCCTTGTCTGACGGATATCCATATCCGCGACAGTGGAAACTGGACCTGGGACGGCGGGATCTTGAGTAGTAATAGGGTGGTCCAGCTTGTCATAGGCAATGGACATCTGGATAGACTTCTGCCAGTCATATAAGTAAGATTCAGTCAATTTGTTATCTAGATGTAACCTATGTGTCGTCAATATTGGAAGTGCCCCAATAAAAGAATATTACATACAAGTTTTTACATGAATGAAAATGAAAAACACTCATCTCACATAAAAACCCCCAGCTATTCAAACACGACGATCCAATATAACATATCCAGCAACACATTGTAAGTCCATGTCACGCACCCCACGAACTTGCGGGGTGGCGGAATATATGAAAAACGATTATCAAAGTTTCGTAACACGGACTTGAGCGCATGAATCGTTTCTAAACCATTGCTAACAAAGTACTAGAGGTTTAACTATTCGGATACGAAGTTATACCTCACGTTACTGGTCCTTCGGGTCTTCATCGCGGTCCTCCACTCCTCATAGGCTCCTTGGAACATCGGTATCTCAACGGCCTCCTCGAATCAAAGACGATCCACCTGAAAGCTCCTACGCCAAGCTTAATCTCAAACTTGAGATAACTAGGTTGCTAAAAGTGCTAATCTAAGCTACCTAGGGGATATAGAGTGAGGTTATGGATGTATTAGTCTAGCTAACCCTTGATCTCAACACATGAGAGGTTAGGATTAGGGTTTGAAGAGAGAGTGATCTTGAGGAGAGAGAAGGTGAAGATGATAATGAAAAGAATAATGAACTCATATGAATATATCAACCATAACCATAAATCAAATAAATAATATAAATGATTTATCATCATGGTTAGATTCATTCATCTAGTGTGATTCATCATATGACTCAATAACTCATTAATGAATCATTTAATACAAAGCATGAATCACACAAATGAGTCATTAAGCAATTAATGCTCATGCCACCTTAACCCCTTAGTCACCACTCTTCTAGAACCTTCCCGACAAATTACGAGAATGCCACTCCAATCCGTGAAAACACGGAAAAACTTTAGACTGTATAAATCTAATAACCCGATACTAGAATCTGGCTTAAACCAAAGCCAGCTAGAAAAAACTGTCTGAAAAGTCGTACGTGCGTAAACACACGTAAGCATCCGAACCCTTTTCGTAAAACCATACGACCTCTATATAGTTTTGCCTGGGTTAGGGAAACTCTCTGTGTGGGACTCTAAAAACTCAACACTATGCTGGCAGTGGGTTTAACCACAGACCGCAAGCGGCACTAGCTGTACGTAACGGTCCCCAGGTAGATGTCGATAACAAGGCCGATGAGGAAAACCATCCGAACCCCTACTGAGCCTGATGTGATAATTGTAAGTCGATGTGCAACACTCCACGACTTGCGGGGAGGCGGAAATATGAAAAACCATCTTGTTCTTTGCTTAAAGATCGACTAACCGCATGAATCGAAGCTAAACGATAACTAACATCAAACATAGAAGTTCTAAACTACTATGTGAAGTGATTATACCTAAAGATCCGAGTACTTCGTCTTGTCGTTCTCCACATCCTCTCCGGCCTTCTCTAAGTAGTAGAAGATCCACCCGAGAGCTTTACTACAAGCTTTGCCTCTAAACTTGAGGCAACTAGGTTTCTTTAAGTACTAATCAAAGTACCTAGATGATATAGAGAGAGGGTTATGGTTTAATTAGTCTAACTAATCCTTGTACTCAACACATGAGAGGGGAGGATTAGGGTTTGAAGAGAGAGAGCTTGAGGAGAGAGAAGATGAACATAATAATGAAATGAGAAAATGAGCTATCATAATATATATCAAGCATTATTGTTTTTCAAGAAAAGAAAAGAAAATGATTTACAACCATGCTTGATAAATATCTTATGGTGATTCATCTCCATGAGTCATTAAGCAATTATGAAGCATTAATGACATAGATGAATCATCCATATGACTCACTAATCTCATTCAATGTATATGCTACCTAAACCTCCTTAGTCACCATCTTCTAGAAACTTCTCGCGTAATTACGAGAACGCCCCTCCTATCCGTGAAAACACGGAAAAACTTTAGACTGTATAAATCCAATAACCGGATACTAGTAACTGGTTTAAACCAAAGCCGACTAGTAAAAACTGTCCGGATGTCGTACGTGTGTAAACACACGTATGCGTCCGAACCCTTGTCGTAAAACCATACGACCTCTATATCGTTTCGCCTGGAGTAGGGAAACTCTCTGTGTGGGATTCTAGAGACTCGACTACTACGCTGGCAGTGGGTTTAACCACAGACCGCAAGCGGAACTAGCTGTACGTAACGGTCCCCAGGTAGATGTCGATAAGAAGGCCGATGAGGAAACCCATCCGAACTCCTACTGAGTCTGATGTGACAATCTCCGTACAGTCCAGTCTGTTCGTCTAAGACTATCGCATATCGGGCCTAGGGGGCGGCAAGCGTCAGTCCCCTAATAGCGGTATAAGTCGTGTCGGAGCGAAGCCCATTACACCCTGAGAAACTACTGGAACCTACCAGCAAATCTCGCTTGCCCTGGCCAGGGACTTTGTGTAATGGCTCTCTGACACAGCGCGATATCAACCCCCAATACCGGGAGAGACGAATCCTGTCTAACCACCACTGCCTCCAAGTGCTCGGGACTGCACCCAACTTCTACCTGTTTGCACGACTCCTTTGAGCCGTGGTAGGGTAGCAATCTAAGAACAGTGGGACACACTCGAGGCGAAGTAGCAGTGTCAAGTCTGCGGACTATGCTGTACTCATGTCACCTGGGAACTGTTCACAGACGACTGGTATAAAACCAACCAACAGTTCCCTGTGAGTCCTGTCCGGTGTACTCGTAACCTAACGAGCACCTGCATACTATCTCCAGTACGACATACTGACGGCTGTGGGACAGACCATCTCCCCAACTGGGATGAGAAGCGTACACACTAGTCTACTCCGGAGTATCGATGCCCTGTCTCGATAATCCAACGACTAGGGACCTGAATAAGGATGTGCTTGTAGACTACCCAGCCCCCACTAGTGTGACTGCCATCACAACGCTGGTAGTCAAGCAAGATCCTAAGAGCTCTATCAATACGTATACTCATATATTAAGATAGAAAAACCAAGTAGCATACTACCATGTTTAGCAAGACTGTTAAATACATGTGAATATCCCAAGCTTCCATTAAGTAATATACAAACCAGTATGATACAATAATGGCCCCTAGGGCATATACACTAACAATCTCCCACTTGCACTAGGGCCATGTACTGGCATATCGAAGACCGATGATCTCGAGTAGCCTCTCGAACTGAATCTGAGGTAGGGCCTTCGTCAATAGATCAACAATGTTCTCTTCAGAAGCAACTCTCCGAACCTCGATCTCCCGACGATCAATGATCTCCCTGATCAGGTGATACCTCCTTAAGATGTGTCTGGATTTCTGATAGGACCTTGGTTCCTTCGCTAAAGCTATAGTTCCGTTGTTGTCGCAATACAGAGGCATTGGATCAACAATGGTAGGAACCACCTGAAGTTCTGTTAGGAACTTCTTCATCCAGACTGCTTCTTTTGCGGCATCGCAAGCAGCTATATACTCCGCTTCCATCGTCGAGTCAGCAACGGTGTCCTGCTTGGAACTCTTCCAGCACACCGCCCCTCCATTGAGGGTAAAGACATAACCCGACATGGACTTAGAATCGTCCTTATCACTCTGGAAGCCGGAATCAGCAAAGGCCTCCAACCTGAGGTCTTTTCCGCCGTAAACCAAGAACATCTCCTTAGTCCTCCTCAGGTACTTGAGAATGTTCTTTACTGCTATCCAGTGTTTATCCCGTGGGTCTGACTGATTACCATGCTCAGTGCGTAAGATAAATCTGGTCTGGTGCACAACATCGCATACATTATAGAGCCTACCACAGAAGCGTAGGTATAATAGACATGCGTTCCCTTTCCAAATCAGTCTTAGGAGACATCTCTTTGGATAGGGTGATTCCGTGACAAGCCGGTAGATTACCGCGCTTAGAATCTTCCATACTGAATCTTTTCAGTACAGTATCGATATACCTGGACTGTGAAAGTCCCAACATCCTCTTGGATCTATCACGATAGATCCGGATCCCCAGAATGTAAGAGGCATCTCCCAGGTCTTTCATGGAGAACCTGTCTGACAAGAATCCTTTGATAGATTGTAGCATAGAAATGTCATTTCCTATCAATAGAATGTCATCCACGTACAAGACGAGGAATACGACACTTCTAGCTACAACTTTACTATATATGCACGGTTCATCTGGATTTTTGATGAAGTCATATTCTTTGACTGTTTCATCAAAACAAATGTTCCAACTCCGCGATGCCTGCTTCAGTCCATAAATGGACTTAAGCAACTTGCATACTTTCTCGCTGCTCCCACTCTGATTGAAACCCTCTGGCTGATCCATATAGACGCACTCTTCTAAATTTCCATTCAGAAAAGCTGTCTTTACGTCCATCTGCCAGATTTCATAATCATGGAAGGCGGCAATAGCAAGAAGGACCTGAATGGATTTGAGCATAGCCACTGGAGAAAAAGTTTCGTCATAGTCCAAACCAGGTCTTTGACGAAAACCTTTTGCAACAAGTCTAGCCTTATAGGTTTCCACCTGTCCATCTACACCAATCTTTTTCTTGAAGATCCATTTGCATCCTATGGGTTTTACCCCATCTGGAGCAAAGTCCAAAGTCCATACTTTGTTGGTGTACATGGACTCCATTTCGGTCCGCATTGCATCTAGCCATCGTACCGAGTCGCTGCTCTGGATGGCCTGCTGGAAGCCAGGAGGCTCATCATCATCTATGATGCAATCCTCTCTATCCCCATCTATGAGAAAACCGTAGTATCTCTCAGGCGGATGAGACGGCCAACTACTCCTGCGGAGGGGTGCGGGAATGTCCTGTTCTTCTTGAACTACTTGTTCTACCAAACTTTCAGTATTAGTTTGGGGTTCTGGAATTTCTTCCAGTTCTATTTCGCTCCCACTTATTTCCGTTTCTAAAAACTGCTGTTCCAGAAAATGGGCATTACGAGAAACAAAAACCTTTTGTTCCTCTGCGTAGTAGAGATAATATCCTTTGGAGTTCTTTGGATATCCCACAAACTTACATTTTACTGATCGTGCCTCGAGCTTGTCTACATGCTGCTTTTTAACAAAAGTTGGACATCCCCAAATCCTCATATGCTGAAGATGGGGTTTCTTCCCACTCCACATCTGATATGGGGTGGTAGACACAGTCTTCGTAGGAGCCCTGTTCAGAAGATATGCCGCTGAATCTAGCGCATAACCCCAAAAAGATCATGGTAACTCAGCATTACTCATCATGGATCGTACCATATCCAATAGGGTTCGATTCCGTCTCTCCGATACACCGTTATGCTGTGGAGTGTATGGAGGAGTAAGCTGAGAGAGAATTCCTTTCTCTTTTAGGTAACCTAAGAACTCGGCACTCAAGTATTCACCACCTCGATCAGATCTTAGTGTCTTGATATTTTTGCCGGTTTGGTTTTCTACTTCATTCTCATACTCTTGGAATTTCTCAAAAGCCTCGGATTTATGTTTCATCAGATAAATGAATCCGTACCTTGAGTAATCATCCGTGAAAGTAATGAAATAGGAAAAACCACCTCTTGCATGTGTAGACATTGGACCACATATATCGCTGTGTATGAGTCCTAAGAGCTCGCTCGCTCTTACTCCATGTCCAGTAAATGGAGTCTTTGTCATCTTTTCTTTGAGACAAGATTGACAAGTGTCATAAGTTTGATATTCGAACGAGTCCAAATATCCTTCTCTATGCAACTTAGTCAACTTTCTCTCATTGATGTGACCCAGTCTACAATGCCATAAGAAAGCTTTATTTAAATCTGGAGACTTTCTTTTTAATGTGTTCTGGACATTGAAAATTTGGAGTTGGTTTAACACATATATACCGTTTTCCAGTGTACCGGATCCAATCAAACTATGATTAAGGTGGATGTTAACAACACCACTTCCAAACGTGAAATCATAACCTTTATTTGATAACAAGGAAACAGATATGATATTACACGTTAAGCTGGGTACACAAAAACAGTTATGTAAAACCAAAATGTGTCCACTCGTCAATCCCAGGTGATAATCCCCTACGGACACAGCTCCCACGCTAGCTCCGTTAGCAACCATCAGGGTCATATCACCTTCCTTCAGCACTCTACGGTTTCTCAGTGCCTGCAACGAATTGCAAATATGAGATCCTGATCCGGTATCCAATACCCAGGAAGTAGAGTTGATTGACAGACAATTCTCAATTACAAACACACCTGAAGTCGAAGCCACAGCTTGCTTCGGTTCCTGGTTCTTGGCGTTCCACGCCTTGCAACCCTTTTTCCAGTGTCCTTTCTTATGATAATGGAAGCACTCATCCTGGCCCACTACCGGTACCGCAAACTTTTTCTTTCCCTTCCCTCCCACCTTACTAGCACCTCCTCTAGGTTTGGTGGCGGCCTTCTTCTTCCTTCCTTTGGCCCTAGCCTTAGACCCGGAAGAAGATGAACCGCTAACAAACATAGTGGGTGTTTCCCTTGCTTTCTGCAAGGTGCCCTCTGCACTCCTCAACATGTTCAGGAGTTCCGGAAGTTCAACTTCTTTTCTTTGAATGTTGAAGTTCAGGATAAACTGGGCGTAGGTGGAAGGAAGGGACTGGAGAATAAGGTCTGTATATAGCTCATTATCCAAAGTCTTCCCAAGGTCTGCGAGCTCTTCTATATAGCCGATCATCTTTAGGACATGTTCTCCTACCGATGACCCGACAGCCAACCTCGCTCGAAACAAGTTCTTAGAGGTCTCGTATCTTGCTATACGAGATTGCTCTCCATAAAGTTCCTTGTATGGAGAAATATGGCATCTAGTTCCATATCCTCGTGCCTCCTCTGATGTTCATTGTTCATCGAGGCAAGCACGATGCACTTGGCTTTCGCGGAATCAAAATCCCAGGTTTTGCGGATTTCCTTATCCGCATTACTGGATTTGGGACCAGGGACAGCAGGTGCCGTAGCGGTGAGGACGTACCCCAATTTGTCATAGGTCAAAGTCATTTCGACATTCCGCAGCCAATCTTTATAGTTTGGCCCTGTCAGTATATTTTTCTCTAAAAGTAACTTAAGTCCAGTCATTTTCAGGGTCGCTGCAATTAGGAGAGAGAGAAGAAAACTCTTTAGCATGATGCTCTTGCAAGTTTAGAGTGGTTTTAGTTTATCTAAACTGGATGGCTCCCACTGTTTCTCGAATCCTTCCTCAAACCATAAAAGAAGAATTAGCCAGGACTATTCTCACTGTACAATTCTTGCTTAACCGTTCAGCCAGGCTAGTGTCGATACTTCGAGGGAGGTTTTCCAACGCTTTCACGAAGTTCCTTAATTAAAGAACCTCTTTTCTCTGGGGGCGTAACCCTGCTGACACCTTTCTTGACTCCTACTTGGTTTATAGCATTGATCGTTAAGTGACGAATATCCTGATAAGTAGCATATACTCACAGTAGGATCGGGATCCAAATATCATCGTATGATAATGTTGAAGGAATGCTACCAACATTCATCAAACTCCAAATGGTATGCATCTCTTTGCAAATTTCAGTTTCTTTAGAAATTCCCGATATATGTTTTTGCCCCATGCTCTTATGACCTTGGCTTTGGTCAAAATGTCATAAGTCACATGTCAAGTTCTACCCGTCATTATCTTGTCAATTTGAACCCATCCGTATATACCCCTGACTTTGGTCAAATGAAAATACGACTGTCCCAAACAAACTCATCTATCTTATGCAACAAATGAAAACCCAGCAGCTACCAAACACCATGCCTTGACTTTGGCCAAAATGCATAGCTTGAATACTACTGAATACCCAAATGAAATGACGGAGGGCTACGAATGATTTTGGCGAAACCGTGAACGTAGTGAACTTGATATAACCGAAGGAACCTGATAGCTTTTAAAAGGAGTGGTTAAAGCTCCGCATTTAAAAATATCTGTTTTTAAAATTAATCGAGTGGTTTCTTTTAAATTATTCCAACGATTAAACTTTTGGTTTATTTTCTTTGCATTATAAATAATGCGTCCCATCATTAACCTATCATTGCAGAAAACAACGAAAATACAACGTCCTCTTATGCCATCCGCATTCGCCACTGGGTCCCGTCATCACCCATTAGGTTACATAACTAACGACAGAGCGGGGGCTGGGCTAGCGCGGGTGTAAAACATAAGTGACGTCTAAATAACTATCATATATATAGATATTTTACATTCGTCGGACGCAATAATATTCATTCCAGATCACAGATGAACTTTATTGGATTTGCAAGCAATCCGTGTTTGTTTTGAGCCTGCAACAAAAGACGGATTACACAGTTGTGATGAATAGCCATTACCCCACCCAAGACCCCTATGGGTACGGCAAACTACCCGCCCGGCAGTTTGTGCACCCCACCTTGGGTCTTTCCTAGGAGCAAAAACAGTAAAATGAAATAATACAACGGTGGCTACAACCGCAACCTGGATATGCCCCACAAAATAATATTACAACAAATTACATTTACATCAAATGAATTAAATAATAACCCATCACATAACCCCGGCTATACATCACAACAGTTCAACACAGTTCATATACACAAACAGATAAAATCCATTACAGAAATATGCAACCCCCAGCCAACCGACATACTAGCAGTTAGGGGAGGTTTACGAACACATTATACAAACACAGATATAATCCAACAAGCAAATACCGTATAATTTCGATCGATTAAATACATTTAATTTTGCTCCAATACTTCTCTGTAAATCTGAAATCTGAGCAAAAATTAAAATATTCCAGAAAATACCAAATATCACAGGGAACCAACACAGGAAAATTGGGCAGATGAATCGGCAACTCGGCGGCGGAATCGCGGCGGATCGGTAGGATACGCCGCGGTTCCACGGCGCTTTAGCCGATTCATGAGCCCAGTTTTCTTGGGTGTTCTAATACTATCATTTAGGGCTTTCTGAACCTCCCTGAAAAATTTTTGGACTTCATTTAAAAATCAACAGAAACTCATGATATCGGGGTTTTCCGGTTTTGTTTTTTCCGTTCGAATTTCATACAATTTTGCAAGTGAGTTATTTATTGTTTAGCGAGGCTCTGATACCACTGTAAGTCGATGTGCAACACCCCACGACTTGCGGGGAGGCGGAAATATAAAAAACGATCTTGTTCTTTGCTTAAATATCGACTAACCGCATGAATCGAAGCTAAACGACAACTAACATCAAACATAGAAGTTCTAAACTACTATATGAAGTGGTTATACCTAAAGATCTGAGTCCTTCGTCTTGTCGTTCTCCACGTCCTCTCCGGCCTTCTCTAAGTAGTAGAAGATCCACCCTAGAGCTTTACTACAAGCTTTGCCTCTAAACTTGAGGCAACTAGGTTTCTTTAAGTGCTAATCAAAGTACCTAGATGATATAGAGAGAGGGTTATGGTTTAATTAGTCTAACTAATTCTTGTACTCAACACATGAGAGGGAAGGATTAGGGTTTGAAGAGAGAGAGCTTGAGGAGAGAGAAGATGAACATAATAATGAAATGAGAAAATGAGCTATCATAATATATATCAAGCATTATTGTTTTTCAAGAAAAGAAAAGAAAATGATTTACAACCATGCTTGATAAATATCTTATGGTGATTCATCTCCATGAGTCATTAAGCAATTATGAAGCATTAATGACATGGATGAATCATCCATATGACTCACAAATCTCATTCAATGTATATGCCACCTAAACCTCCTTAGTCACCATCTTCTAGAAGCTTCTCGCGTAATTACGAGAACGCCCCTCCTATCCGTGAAAACACGGAAAAACTTTAGACTGTATAAATCCAATAACCGGATACAAGTAACTGGCTTAAACCAAAGCCGACTAGTAAAAACTGTCCGGATGTCGTACGTGCGTAAACACACGTATGCGTCCGAACCCTTGTCGTAAAACCATACGACCTCTATATCGTTTCACCTGGAGTAGGGAAACTCTCTGTGTGGGACTCTAGAGACTCGACTACTATGCTGGCAGTGGGTTTAACCACAGACCGGAAGCGGCACTAGCTGTACGTAACGGTCCCCAGGTAGATGTCGATAAGAAGGCCGATGAGGAAACCCATCCGAACTCCTACTGAGTCTGATGTGACAATCTCCGTACAGTCCGGTCTGTTCGTCTAAGACTATCGCATATCGGGCCTAAGAGGGCGGCAAGCATCAGTCCCCTAATAGCGGTATAAGTCGTGTCGGAGTGAAGCCCATTATACCCTGAGAAACTACTGGAACCTACCAGCAAATCTCGCTTGCCCTAGCCAGGGACTTTGCGTAATGGCTCTCTGACACAGCGCGATATCAAACCCCAATACCGGGAGAGACGAATCCTGTCTAACCGCCACTACCTCCAAGTGCTCGGGACTGCACCCAACTGCTACCTGTTTGCACGACTCCTTTGAGCCGTGGTAGGGTAGCAATCTAAGAACAGTGGGACACACTCGAGGCGAAGTAGCAGTGTCAAGTCTGCGGACTATGCTGTACTCATGTCACCTGGGAACTGTTCACTGACGACTGGTATAAAACCAACCAACAGTTCCCTGTGAGTCCTGTCTGGTGTACTCGTAACCTAACGAGCACCTGCATACTATCTCCAGTACGACGTATTGACGGCTGTGGGACAGACCATCTCCCCAACTGGGATGAGAAGCGTACACACTAGTCTACTCCGGAGTATCGATGCTTTGTCTCGATAATCCAACGAATAGGGACCTGAATAAGGATGTGCTTTGTAACGTTTTGAAAATCGTTTCGGTGAAATTTCGAAAAAATCGGTAAAATAAGGGGGTTTTCTGTAAAAAGTCAAAATACAAATATCTTATTATAAAAATTAAATATACATATTCTAGCTATGTAATTGCTATTATTTGGTGTTTATTGAGCCGCTGGTGAAATTTCAAATTTTCTGAAAAAATATTATTTTATTATTATTTTAAGCCGTCACTAATACATTTAATTAGGGAAAATTACAAATTGGAATGAGTTGAAACAAATTTTGTGCATCATAAAACATTAAATAAAATTTTATCATATGGTTTTTGGAACGAAATTATTTGCCAAAACGGTTTAGAAATTATTGAAGAAAAAAGGCTTTTTTTTAGCGTAAATGGATGTTTGGGGTATTATATTTATCATTTTTCATCACCCCACACCCATACCCACACTCACACACCCCCATTTTTCCTTCCCTATGGCTGATTTCAGCAGTCCCCCCCTCAATTGTCCCCACTTGTGTTGCAAAAGAAAAGAAAGAAAAGAAAAGAGAATGATAGAAGTAAAATGTTGACTTTTTGACCACATTCTCTCTCCAATCACCTCACACTCTCTTCTCTCCCCTCATTAGCCGAGCCCTTGCTGATTTCCTGCAGCCCTCCTCTCTCTTTACCTCATCTCATCTCTTCTCCAAAAATCCCACCCTTTTTACCTTCAAAAATTCATCAAATTCCACCCAAAATCAAAACAAAATCAAAATCCAACTCCTACCCATTTTTCATTTGCCTATCTAGCATGGATCTAGGGAATAAGATTTCAATTTGGGAGGCTATGGGTGCTTGTGGATCTTCAAATGTTTTTGGGTATAATGTCTAAACATTTTGCTTAATTTGTTACTAATTTCTTATGCTAATTTAATTAAGTGTTAATTTGGATATGTGAGTTTAATTGCAAGTTTTGGAATTCAAGTTATGAATTTGAATGCAAGTTAGGGTTTGTAAAATTGGTGTATGGTTGTGTGTTATATTTAGGCTTTTTGTCATGTTAATACAAGATTAGTAGCTAGTGCTAATGGTTAGTAAAAAAAAAATTGTGTTAATGTGCTAATTTGCCTACTAGATTTTTGAATTGGTTAAATACTTGGGATTAAAAATGTGTTTAGGTTTTTCATGACTTCATTAACTTTATTAAGTGTGGTTTAATGCTTTAGATCATGCAAATCTATGCTGGATTGTAGTTTATGCATTTTTGCTTTGAAATTGTTAAAAAGGGTATTTTTGTAAACTAGAATATTAGGGTTTTTGGAATTTAATGAGATTAAATTCCGGAAATTGTTTATATGACTTATTTAAGATATTTAATAAATATATTGGCAGCTACATTCATTTAAACATCATGTTTTGTACAAAAACGGCGAAATGTGCTTGCTAGATTTTCGGAAAAATGACCTTTTAAGTGAAATTGAGATTTTTGTGAGTTTTAACCTAGTTTATATTAAAATTAGTGTTCGTGAATGTGCAAATGAGTGTGATTGGATTTTTCTCGATGGTTTGACGTTTGTACATCGACATCGAGGGTTGGTTTGACTATTCTTGCATGCGTAGGCGATAGGTTTGGACCTATGCGTGATACGCGTGCCGATTTGATTTTCGTATGCCGTTTCGATCTCGAATTTAGTTTTAATGAGATATGGTGCGTTATGATATGTAGGTACCCCCATGTGGACTTCGAGACGACAATCAAGCGCGTGGCGACGTCGGCACCGGCTAGCGAGGACCAGGTGAGTAGATTTATATCTACGGGGAGAAGTCGGGTGGATGGCGTATAGCACCCCCGCAGTCCGTGGTGGTGTATACGGATGCGTATACACACCAACAATTATTATATGTTATTTGGGATTAATAACGATGCTTAGGATGGATATTGGTGTGTTGGATTACTTTAGTGTTGCGAACCCTAGGGTAGTGTTGCACTACACATACACAAATACATACTTGCATACATTCCTATTGATATGTGCTCATGGGATTCTTTATGGTTATGTGTTCACATGGGTATGGGACTATGTGTTCACATACGGATTGAGGATGATACTTGGGGTTGAGCTGAGTCGATGAGATTTGATTGAGCCGTGAGATCGGTGATATAGCAGGACTCGTATTTGAGATACGACATGACGTTGTAGCGGGTCCTTGACGTAGTGTTTCACACACGTCCATGCATACTTAGGCGGTATCAGTATGGTACTAGACGTAGATCAGTACCCCGATCATGATAATTTATAAAGAGGATACCAGGTGAATAGTATGATGAATGTGATATTGACCCGTACCCAGATTTGGGATGCCGTATGACGGATTTACGTACGAGCTATATTTTGATGTTTGATCCGCACTCTTGACTTGGGATGTCTGATTATAGATATGGTATAGGATATGATATTATTGAGGCGGGATCACCGACTATACATATACATGTAGGTATATGTATCGACTCAGATAATAGGCGGTTTCCTTACCTGTAGTTCAGCTTGTTAGTTCAGCCGTATAGTTTAGTGTAGTTGTTAGATTAGATTTGACTCCTGCCTATTTCAAAAACTAACGAATCGTGGGTATTTTAATAGACAGCCCAAGGGATCCTACGGATATTTCAAAAGACTTATCTTTTCATAAAAACACCGTAGCCCCTATTTTCAAAACCCCATGATTCGTGTTATTTCAAAAGGCACCATTTGTAGGACTTATATTAGTTTAATACGGATTAGTTATCGTTGTGTCTAGTATTCTGCTTCCGCACATTATTGATGTTCGCTCTGTCCCGCATACTTATTTTGCTGCATACTCCATTATTGATATCATGCTGTTAGGACACCAGCACCATTACCGATGATGCGTATGTACCACATACACTTACTTGCCGGCTCACACACATCTTCATCGGTAATTGCCATGTCACGTACACTTAGAAAATATTATTGCTTGGCTTAGCTTGTTAGTTAGTAGTTGATACGATATTAGTGTACCTGGGTTATATGCCAGTTTAGACATTGTAGTTATTACTTGTCACTTCATGCATACTGTTATTCCATTGTTCATGCCTAGTTATTAATCATACATTACAACTTGGTTATTGACACCATATACATTCATTAGCATTGACATATGCACTTGTGATGACTTCTTGAGATTTATGATATTTCTAGATTTCGGGGGAAAGCCGCAAAATTTCTAAACTTATTAACCTTTTAAAATATGTAAATTGCGGTTTTCTAGTGATGTAAGTGTCGTCCACCATGAGTTTGCTGTGGTTTTCGAGATCCGTGTCGAGGAGTGGAGGAACCGTCACGGGTACATGGTGGGCCCGGTATGGTATCCCGGAGCAAGATGAATGTGGTGTTGACATTGAGCCTGGCAGGGGACAGATTACCTACCGGTGATATTACCCGACGCGTCGGATATCCGGAGGATACCGTCGTGGTCTTGAGATGGATGGTAGGGGCCGGTCTGGACTGACGGCGCCCTAGATATTGAGATTGAGACATTGATATTTCGAGACAGTGAGATTTATGTTTTGTGTCGATGCTAGACACTGTTGATACTGATTTCATTATGATACCTCAGTTTAAAAATACGAAGGAAATCTCACTAATTTATGAAAACAGTTTCTTCATTTACATGTATTCTGTTTTCATGCATTCATACCTCATTCATATGATATATTGCTACCTGAGGCACTGACACGGGCACATGAGATTACACTCGGGTTAGATATTTACCCTAGCCTTGTTATAGGCTGCTGGTTATATATTTGAGGATATATTATGATCATTGACCTAGGTTGCGTTATTTATGCGATTTCTGTGCGTAGATGTTTTTTCTATTCACGAGTTGGCAACTCACCCCCGTTGTGCCCCAGTTTCTTGCAGGTTTGCCGTACAGGTTTCATTACGGCTTTGCGGGCTCAGTTTCATTCGGGTGACTTGCTAGTAGGTGGGTTTTTCTTGTATCATACCCATCATATTACCTTGTATAATATTATTCCGTTGTATCTAGTAAATTCCATCAACCAAACATGTTTTTTTTTTGAGATAGAGACCAGTGTTGTTTATTCTTTCGACCTTAGAGTCGCTCGTTATATTACTGGTGGTTTTGAGTTTCCTTTTGAGTTTTGATCCTCGCCGTTGGCGTTGTATATTATATTGTTTGTGTGGTTGTGACCGTCGATTGACGAAGAGCTAGCTCCCGCTTGGGGATGCCCTTTTCTTGATTTCGTATACTATTCATGTTATATCCCGTTTGGGGGCCAGTATTTACAAAGGAGACTCTGCCGAAATTTTCAGTAAATTTTTGATGTTTTAAAAACTGCATAATTCGTCTTATGCTATTAAAAACTACTTGTTTTAAATTGGTTTTCCTTCACTCTACTACTTTTCTTGGTTTGGATTTCTGGGTTTTCGGTTTACTTAGATTACGTACGCCTCGAGACGTTCGTAGTTTAAGTGCCGGTCATGTTCCATACTTCGGGTCGTGACATGCTTGTAGACTACCCAGCCCCCACTAGTGTGACTGCCATCACAACGCTGGTAGTCAAGCAAGATCCTAAGAGCTCTATCAATACGTATACTCACATATTAAGATAGAAAAACCAAGTAGCATACTACCATGTTTAGCAAGACTGTTATATACATGTCAATATCCCAAGCTTCCATTAAGTAATATACAAACCAGTATGATACAATAATGGCCCCTAAGGAATATACACTAACAACAATCTCCGTACAGTCCGGTCCGTTCGTCTAAGACTATCGCATATCAAGCCTAGGGGCGGCAAGCGTCAGTCCCCTAATAGCTGTATAAGTCGTGTCGGAGCGAAACACATTACAACCTGAGAAGCTACTGGAACCTACCAGTATATCTCGCTTGCCCTGGACAGGGACTTTGCAAAATGGCTCTCTGACACAACGCGATATCAACTCCCAATACCGGGAGAGACGAATCCTATCTAACCGCCACTGCCTCCAAGTGCTCGGGACTGTACCCAACTGCTACCTGTTTGCACGACTCCTTTGAGCCGTGGTAGGGTAGTAATCTAAGAACAGTGGGACACACTCGAGGTGAAGCAGCAGTGTCAAGTCTGCGGATTATGCTGTACTCATGTCACCTGGGAACTGATAACTGACGATGGGTATAATACCAACCAATCAGTTCCTCGGCGAGTCATGTTCGGTGTACCCGTAACCTAACGAGCACCTGTATACTATCTCCAGTACGACGTACTGATGGCTGTGGGACAGACCATCTCCCCAACTGGGATAAGAAGCGTATACACTTAGTCTACTCCGGAATATCGATGCCCTATCTCGATAATCCAACGACCAGGGACCTGTATAGGATGTTGCTTATAGACTACCCAGCCCCCACTAGTGTGACTGCCATCACAATGCTGGTAATCAAGAAAAGATCCTATGGGCTCTACTAATATGTATAAGTGATACGTTACAAGAAACATATGCACATATTAAAGTAGACACAAACCAAGTAGTATACTATCATTTTTAGCAAGACTATTATATACAACTGTGAATATCCCAAGCTTGCATTAAGTAATATACAACTTAGTATAATACAATAATGGCCCCTAGGGCATATACACTAACACACATAACATCACATGTGTCACGACCCGCAGGGTACGGAACGTGACTGGCACTTAAGTTTACGAAACGTCTCAAGACGTCCGTAAAATAAGTAAGCCAAAGCCCAGAAACCAAAACCAAATAAGCAAAAGAGTGAAGAAAAACCAATCAATTGAAAGCGAGTTTATCAAATGAGTCATATCAAGACTTTTTAAAAACAATATCAATTTTTCCGAAAATTTCAGCAAAGTCTCCTTTGTAAATACTGGCCCCCAAAATGGGTACAACAAGAATATATATAAATCCAACAAATAAGGCATCCCCAAGCAGGAGCTAGCTCTTCGCCACAAGGCGGTCACAAATCCCACGCAATATAAAACAACAACATGCAAAATAATCATAAAGAAGCATGAGAAAAACAGCATGTCGACTCAAGTGAGCTCGACCCCAAAATACAGCATAAAAAGTCCACAAATCTCACAGTCTCATTTCTAGGTCAATATACAACAATACTGGTAGATACAGTAGATGGAGTACACTAGATACAAAGAATATACAAGGTGGTGCAAAAATAATAATATAACCCACCTAAGAGCAAAACCTCGAGTCCAGGCAAAAGAGGCAAAAGAAGCAAGTGCGCCCGCCGCTACTGTACTGACGAAGCGGACCTGCAAAAGGCTGTGGCACAACGGGGGTGAGTTGCCAACTCGTGAGTAATAAATAACATCTACACAGGCTATCGAATGCATGCACACAAGCATCCTAGCATCTAAAATATAGGTAAGGCAGGACATAATAGCAGGTATGTATGCAATATGAATATACTAGCAAGTATGAATACAATGCGAATCAACTCATGATCTGAATGTGTAAGTATAAGAATCATGTTATTCCTTTAGGAATCTCTTTTGAAATACCAGCACAATACCAATAGAATCAACAAGAACCGGTGTCCAGCAACGACACCTCAAAACTATCACAAATCTCATATATCCATCTCATAGTATCTCTGGCCTCAGCCATCCGGCTGACCCATCTCAATATCACTATCTCATCATCTCGCGGCCACGGTCGGTATCCTCTGGATATCCGCCGTCCCAAACAGTCACCGGTAGGTAATCCGTCCTCTGCCAGGCTCATCGTCAGCACCACGAGCTTCTTGCCCCGGGGTACCTTACCGGGCCCACCATGTACCCGAGACGGTTCATCCAACTCCTCGAAACGGGTCTCGAAAACCACAGCAAACTCATGGTGGACGACACTTACATCACTAGAAAACCGCAATTTACATATTTAAAAATATAGTAAGTTTAGAAATTTTGCGGCTTTCCCCCGAAATCCAGAAATATCACAAAATCTCAAGAAATCATCATAAATGCATATGCCAATGATAATGAATGCATATGGTGTCAATAATCAAGTTGCGATGTATGATTGATAGACTAGGCATGAACAAATAACATGATGAAGTACATGCACATGATGTTGGAGATAGTGCCCTCAGAGTCAATTATTGGATCACAGGCACGTGATTGCAATGATTGAGGGAGGACCTATCCCGGTACGACAGTCTTACTCGAGATGATAGTATGCTATCTAGTTTACCTTTATCATCGTGTACTGCTTTAGGTGACCTGACAGGTCGCTATTGCACGTTGATAGAGCTCCTAGGATTCTTGCTTGACGACCAGCAGTATGAGGGCGATCATATACATGAGAGCTGGGGTCTACAAGCATATCCTTAAAAGGTCCCTAGTCGTGGGAGTTTCGAGACAGGGCATCGATTCTCCAGAGTAGACTAGTGTATATAGTCGAGACCCCGACGAGGGGCGGTGGCCGGTCTCACAAGCCACTGGTGTCAGTTGGTTCACCTAAGATGTATACAGGTGCTCATTGGGTTATGAGTACACCGGACAGGACTCGCCGGGAACCTGCTAGTTGGTCTTATACCTGACGTCAGATAGCAGTTCCCAGGTGACATGTGTACAGGTTAGTTCATCGACCTGGGGATCGTCATTTGTCTCGTGTGAGTTCCCACTGTGCTTTGATTACTACCCTACCACGGCTTAAAGGAGTCGTGGAAACAGGTTTTAGTTGGGTACAGTCCCGAGCCACATGGAGGCAGTGAGCGGATCTTCGGGGGTTCGTCTCTCCCGGTATTGGGGGTGAGGTCGCGCTGTGTCTAGGAGAGCCATTACACGAAGTCCTTGGCCAAGGCAGGAGATTTACTGGTAGGTATTCCAGTAGTATCTCGGGGTGTTCTGGGCTACACTCCGACACGACTTGTACCGCTTTTGGGGGTCTGACTTTTACCCACCCCCTAGGCCCGACATGCGATGCTCATAGACGAACGGACCGGACTGTACGGATATTGTCACTGACAGACTCAGTAGGGTGTCAGGATGAGTTCGCTCATCGACGTCCCTTTTGGTCAATAGCTGGTAGCCTGTTACGTATTGGCTTATACCTCTGACGAGCTAGTGGTTGAATCCACAGCCATAGTATTGACGAGTCTTTAGAGTCCACCACACACTTACAGTTACTCAAGCTTTCGGGCGAAACGCTGTAGAGGCCGTATGGAGATATGGCAGGGTCCGATCAGATACGTGCGGTATTGCACGGATCAGGATCGGACAGTTTGTACTAGAGGCCGTATGGAGATATGGCAGGGTTCGATCTGATACGTGCGGTATTGCACGGATCCGGATCGGACGAACATTACTAGCCGGCTTTGGTTTAAGCCGGTCCTAGTTAAGTACAGTGTAGATTTTGTCTCTTTGCATTTGTATCCGGACGGAATACAGATGCGGGTATGTATGCACAGTATCGGGGTTTTCCTGTAATTTATTACGGGACCAGTTTTCTGGAGTTGCCAGTTTGCATTCCGTTCCGGCCGGTTTTCGTTTGTTCTTTCCCGGCCGGACTTTCCCGATGGAGGGGGTTATTTGCAATTGTGCAAATAACATTTGTGGAGGGGGTTTCTTGCTATTGTGTTGATTATGATATCTTTCATCCATCACTTGCATTAATGAGATGGTATGGGTTTAAAGTGAGAAGTATGGTTGATGTTGTGGTCACCTCTTGCTTTATCCTACACTCACTCTCCTTCTTGGTTTTAATCATGGTTGATTTCATTTTTCCCTCCACCATTCTCATTTTGATAATGGCCGGCCACAAATTTGAGAGGAGAGAAAATGAGAGCTTTTGATTTTGGTGGTGTGGCTAATTTCATTCATCTCATTTTGATACAAGGAAAAATGAAAGCACCATTTTTCATACCTTCATTCCTCCATCTTCAAAAGGCAACCAATACCCCAAAGAGACAAAGCACTACATTCTACAGCACTTCTTGGGCATGTCGACTTGCCAGCTTCATGCCCGAGTTGCCTCGGTATAGAGGCGGGAGCCCGTAAAAGATGCAGGCGTTGTGGTGCCCTTCCAGCGAGGAGGCGACGACCGGAGTTTCCGCGAGAGATCGGGACAACGACGAGAAGACCGGAGGACTCGGATCACTCGGTATATCTCTAACCCGTCTTGTTGTTAGCTAGATCTAGTTTAATGGCCCGATCCGGGGTTTAGTGCACGGTGGTGCCGGTTTGCTATGTTCGCAAAATTAAAGTTTATCACCGTTTCCGCATTTGGCCGTCGGATTGACGGCCGGGGCGCCGCCGTGCACTTACAGTGGTATCAGAGCCTCGCCATTAACTTCGTCTAGCTTCGTTTGATGTGTTTTTCATTTCCGATCGACCAAAATTCCAAAACTTGCATTTTTGTTCACATCAGTTTTCTGTTGAAATTTTTTGGGCTCTAAAAATTTTTCAGGTTGTCTCAGAATGATGTGCAGGGAGTTCTAAGAACACTGTAAAAATTCGACGTAGTGACTCGATCACTGAAGCGCGGAACCGCGGCCAAACCCCCCTTGGGCCGCGGTTCCGCCGCACATTGGTGTCGTCACTGCATAAATTTTTTCCAGTGGGCTTCTGGGCTTATTTTAGGGGTTTTGGAATATTAATATTGGGCCCAGATTTTCTGTGAGTGCTACAGTATTGCTTGGGGGCCCACTTGTTAATTTTTGATCGATCGGATATTTTAAACACATTATTTCACAGCATTTACATTATATCTGCGACCGTGAATGTCACTTGATCGGTAAATCCAGTCTAACTGCTATAGCCCGGTTAGACGGATTTGCGAACGTGACTTTCACGTTGATGTTCTGTGTTTTGCTGTGATGTTGCGGATCGGTCGTGGGGGATAGCCTGGATGCAATGCTAGTACAGTGTTGTTGTATTATGTACATTTGATATTGCGGGGCGAGCGTCCGACATGTGGACTGCCGTCGCTGCCTGTTTGTATTATTATTTTGGGGCACGACCAGGTTGCGGTCGATGTACCCGTTGTATGTATATTTTACTTTCTGTACTAGGGTTACCCCGCGGAGGGGTGCACGGATAGCCGGGTTCTAAAGGGCAACGGGCCCGCATCTCAGGGCATTGAGATGGAGGGGGCTTCAGTCTGGAATTGGCGGGCTATTCGCCGCACTCGTAGGGGGTACAGGTTGACCCAGGAGGGGTGCCCAAGTTACCGGATTCCGTGAAGTGCTGGGTGGTCCATTCACGGCGCTGAAGGGGGCTGCCTCGCTTCAGGTTTTGACGGGTGACTTGCTGCGCCCGTAGGGGTCTAGGATTTCATTGCGCAGGCTATCCACACGACCAGGGGAACGTCGGTTTTCAGCAGTGGCTCTGTGAAACCCGGGGATCCCAGATATCTGTATTGTTCTGTGATGCTGTACTTTTCTGTGATGTTGCATTTTATTCACGCCTTGAGCGAAATACTATATATTGGTATATATATTAGTAGATGTTGTATATGTTTTTCATCCGCGCTAGTCCAGTCCCCGCTCTGCCGTTAGTTAGCTAACCTAACGGGTGATGACGGGACCCAGTGGCGAATGCGGATGGCATATACGTACGTCTGTATATTTTCGTTCTTTGTGGTGTGATCAATTGATGGGACTGCATTGATTCGGATCAATGCAAGATAAACAAACCTAATCTGATGTTGTTGGAACACTTTTCAAAAAGCTGTTATTGCAAGGACGTTCACTTTTGTTTTGCATCGTGGTATTCATTTGGAATATCCTGCTCCTCAGTCGATGAGGCAAGGGCCGAGATCCCTTCACCGGGAGTGACCCCTTGGACAGAAGTTTGCGTCAGGGAATTAACTTCACTATAGCCGATTACTTTTGCTTTGCACCGTGGTATTCAGTTGGAATATCCTGCACCTCATTCTACGGGGAAAGAGCTGAGATCCCTTCACCGGGAGTGACCTCTTTAGTAAAGGTTTTCGTCACTATATTTTCTAAAAAGCTATCCGTTCCTTCAACGATATCAAGTTCATTACGTTAAAGGTTTTCGCCAGAAACCATTCGTAGCCCTCCGTCGTTTCATATGGGTAGTCAATAGTATTCAATCTGTGTATGTTGGCCAAAGTCAAGGCACAGTGATTGGTAGCTATTGGGTATTCATATGTAGCATAGATAGATGTGTTGGTTTGGGGCAGTCGTACTACCATTTTGGCCTAAGTCAAGGGTATGTACGGGTGGGCTCAAATTAACCTGGAGAATGACGGGTTGAACTTGACATGTGACTTATGATATGTTGGCCAAAGTCAAGGTCATAAGAGCATGGGGTAGAAATCCACATCGGGAGTTTCAAAAGAACTGAAACTTGCCAGATATGCGCATACCTTCTGGAGTGTGACACCGTGAGCGGATTCCGTCACGTTATCATGCAATGATAGTTGGATCCCGATTCCCACTGATGAGTTGGTTTACTCCTCGGGTGACCCCGACTAATTCTTCTTTCAGGTTTGGAGGAGAATTTGAGGTACAGTGGGAGGTTTCCAGATTAGATAAATTGGTAACCATTCTGATCTAGGATAGAGTGCACGCTGAGTGTTTCTTTTCTCTCTCTCTCTGGCAGCAACCATTGACCCGGCCCTAAGACTATGACTCAGAGACCAAGTTGACCGAACCTTCTTTACACGGGCTTTTGGATGGTCAGAGTTGCAGACCTCATTGCCACTCCTACTTTTACCCTTTTCTCCAGGACACCCCGTATTACTGCGAACGTCCACTTCCATTGGACAAATCCATCGTATGGTTAGATACGAACTCGAAGGAATTCGAGGATGGTTTTCGGTTCTGGAGAAAAACGGATAGGATTATTCAGTTGTCTTTTCCTTTTTGCCTCCTCTCAAGTTACGAGTACTCCTTAGTTTAGGAGATAGTACACCTATTACGCAAATTGGATAGTCTTCTTCCCAACTTTAGGCTGGTGCCGAACAGTGGGGAATGAAGAAAACCAATTAGCATAACGATGGTGTGTAGAAGGTATTAAGATTAAGACAAAGCAAGGGATTAGTAAGAGGGCAAAGTAAATTGCGACTGATATTCACGACCAAACCAAGTATTTCTTCGCCAATCCTAAATTACCTTTGTATTTCTGCAGGACACTCTGTATCACTACGAAGATCCACAGTTTATTGGATACTCCATCGTATGGTTATATACGAACTCGAAAGGAACTTGTTCCAGTTCGGGGATGGATTCTGGTCCAGGAGAAATAGGAATAAGGTTTATTTAGTTGTCTTTTATCTTCACCTTCTCTCGCATTGCGAGTGCTCCTGGGATCAGGACAGTACACCCATTATGCTTATTGGATAGTCTTCTTCCAAACCATAGGCTGGTGCCGAACGGTAGGGAAGGAAGAAAACCAATTGGCCTAAAAGGGTGTGCAGAAGGTAATGACTAAAGACATATAAAGGGATTTGGAGAGGTGGCAAAGAATTATATGGTTATGGTTGTGAATCTGGATAATGGAAGAGGCAATACTAGGAATACCAGAATACCCCATCGAAACATTTCAATGTTTCAGTTCAACTGTGTACTGTTAAAAGAAAACTGATTTCCCGATTGGACACTTGCTCCAGGGTATGTATTTACCAGGTTTGATTCTCACATCTGTATGGTTTTACAGATGATGAGTGGGAGTAAGTTATTGGGAATAGGGTGATCATCCTCATTATATCGGGATTCGTTGTAATCGGTGATATTTGAGGAGATCATCTGGGCTGTTTGCCGGTCGGCAAATATTTGGTTTTGAATATCCGCTGTTGTGCACCAATTTCAAATTGATATATCTGTACGTCTATTTTCATAGAGTGAGACATACCTTTTGATATTATGTCGATGACATTTACCTATATCAGTGGATGGTTAGGTAAGGAGCATTAAACAGCGGTGTAATTCTTCTTAACCATAAGTACAGTTTTCAACCTACGACACACAGTGAAAGAGTTGTTAGACTCGGCGAACTTATACAGAGTATTGTATATTGTCCAGTGTCTATTAGGACAGAGGGGTTGGTCCTCATACTATATTCTATTTACTTTTAACTTCTCTAGTTCTTAGACATGTGTTTCGTAGAAACACAGGGTCTAAGTTTTGAGGAGTTATAGGTATTTGAATAGAGTAGAGAACCAGGTATAGCAAGTATCGGGATTCTTCAAAGTGATCGAAGATGTAGATACTTGTGTATGGTATTCAGTTGATAGTAATGATAAAGAGAAATTGCTTCTCTTTCAGGTTACTCATAATTGGAAGCATTCCTAAGTTGAGTAACGCTGATCGACCTCTCTCCATTTAGTTGACATGCACTGGAGACAGCTGCATGATTTGAATCTGGTTCAATTAAATCAGTGCCTCTGGTTCTATATTGGATATAGTACAGTTCATATCTTAACATTGTTAAGGTACGGGGAGTTGTCCGGCTTATGATTAAAACCAGACTCTGGATAACTCAAGGCACGTTTCTGTAATGGCTGTTTGTGGGTTGACCCAGGCTATGACGAGGGTTGATTTTCTACCATAAGAAAGATCAATAGCAATATTGTTCTAGACTCGCCACAGTTTTAATAAAAATGGATTTTTCAGAAAACAGTAGTGGGAGTATGGTAGAACTGGAAGTGATTCCAGAACCGCAAACGATTACTGAAGATTTGATAAGGAACCTAAAGATTCAATCTGATTTGACATTCCATTGGCCACTCCGCAGATAAGGTGGGTAGCTTCAGGCACCCGAGAGGTACTCCGGTAGCCTCAAGGACGGTGACAGGGAAGTTCTTGTTTACCCACACTTACCATTGTTGTTGTTCCAGGCTGCGAGACCCGGCAGGAGGATGAGTATAGCGTCGTTCTAAACTAGCTTTAGAAGTGCACATCTACATGACTCTGCCAGAGGGTTGTCGTAGTCAGTGGGAGCAGCGGAAGCATTGGTGGACATCAGGCTTATGTCTATTTATAGACTAAAGCAGATATAGCGGAGATAGATCATCTATTTCTGATGAAACAGTCATAGGTTTGACGTCATCAGAATAGGGGATGGATCTGTTGAGAAGGTAGTAGGGTGTGATATCCTGGTATTTGGATGACATACACAGAGTAGGAAAGGAAACTCCTATACTACGATCGGTTATACTTTGGTCGTCATACAGTGGTTTCTCCACAAAGGACTTGGACATTATATCAGACATACTGGTTACTAGATCTATGGTTTTTAGATCTAGATTTGGGTGGTTTCCCAATCAGGGTACCTTGACAGCATTCTAAGAGTATTTAGAATGGACGACTCCTGGCATGGTAGTGTACCTGCAGGTGATGGAGTCACCCTCTCTAAAGGTGTCTTATAGACTAAAGTAGAGAGGGATGTGCATGATTGGCAGATCACTTGCTTAGGCAATTGAGTCAATCATGAGATGTCAAGTACCACACCAGATGTTGTTCTTGCACTAGATGCAATAAGTTGCAATTGATCCAATCCTGGAGAAACTGTCGGAAGCAGTTTTAGAACATAAGTGGATGTTCTAGGGATATGATAACGACAGCCTCATTTGGGAGTCAGTTATCATTCCAGGCTTCCAAGGTGACATGGACGACAAGGAGGTTGTCAGAGTTATAGTTTTCCCTCTGACGAGGGGCAGTATTTTGGACAGGTGATCCATGGAAATACTGAGGGTGGCATGGCGCAGGATACTGATTAAGTTCAGTTGACGATACAGTCTAAGAAGTTTGGATTTGGAGTTCATTTATGAGCTAGGTCCCATCAGGCATCCAGACATTCTAAGACAGGTATTGCTCATTTCGGGAGATGGCTTTCTCCGCGAACTTGAGATATAGAGAGACATAGAAAGAAACATCTAGGCGGATCCACTCACTGAGGCTATTCCTCGATCGCAAGAGTTTCGCAAACAGGCTTTGTGAGACTGACTAGTAGAGGAGTTGGGTGTTCGGTATCACACGGGCTGTGAGTATGCGACATCGCAATAATTAGCCTTGAGTGCAAGTGGGAGATTGTTGGAGATAGTGCCGTCAGAGTCAATTATTGGATCACAGGCACGTGATTGCAATGATTGAGGGAGGACCTATCCCGGTACGACAGTCTTACTCGAGATGATAGTATGCTATCTGGTTTACCTTTATCATCGTGTACTGCTTTAGGTGACCTGACAGGTCGCTATTGCACGTTGATAGAGCCCCTAGGATTCTTGCTTGACGACCAGCAGTATGAGGGCGATCATATACGTGAGAGCTGGGGTCTACAAGCATATCCTTAAAAGGTCCCTAGTCGTGGGAGTTTCGAGACAGGGCATCGATTCTCCAGAGTAGACTAGTGTATACAGTCGAGACCCCGACGAGGGGCGGTGGCCGGTCTCACAAGCCACTGGTGTCAGTTGGTTCACCTAAGATGTATACAGGTGCTCATTGGGTTATGAGTACACCGGACAGGACTCGCCGGGAACCTGCTAGTTGGTCTTATACCTGACGTCAGATAGCAGTTCCCAGGTGACATGTGTACAGGTTAGTTCATCGACCTGGGGATCGTCATTTGTCTCGTGTGAGTTCCCACTGTGCTTTGATTACTACCCTACCACGGCTCAAAGGAGTCGTGCAAACAGGTTTTAGTTGGGTACAGTCCCGAGCCACATGGAGGCAGTGAGCGGATCTTCGGGGGTTCGTCTCTCCCGGTATTGGGGGTGAGGTCGCGCTGTGTCTAGGAGAGCCATTACACGAAGTCCTTGGCCAAGGCAGGAGATTTACTGGTAGGTATTCCAGTAGTATCTCGGGGTGTTCTGGGCTACACTCCGACACGACTTGTACCGCTTTTGGGGGTCTGACTTTTACCCACCTCCTAGGCCCGACATGCGATGCTCATAGACGAACGGACCGGACTGTACGGATATTGTCACTGACAGGCTCAGTAGGGTGTCAGGATGAGTTCGCTCATCGACGTCCCTTTTGGTCAATAGCTGGTAGCCCGTTACGTATTGGCTTATACCTCTGACGAGCTAGTGGTTGAATCCACAGCCATAGTATTGACGAGTCTTTAGAGTCCACCACACACTTACAGTTACTCAAGCTTTCGGGCGAAACGCTGTAAAGGCCGTATGGAGATATGGCAGGGTCCGATCAGATACGTGCGGTATTGCACGGATCAGGATCGGACAGTTTGTACTAGAGGCCGTATGGAGATATGGCAGGGTTCGATCTGATACGTGCGGTATTGCACGGATCAGGATCGGACGAACATTACTAGCCGGCTTTGGTTTAAGCCGGTCCTAGTTAATTACAGTGTAGATTTTGTCTCTTTACATTTGTATCCGGACGGAATACAGATGCGGGTGTGTATGCACAGTATCGGGGTTTTCCTGTAATTTATTACGGGACCAGTTTTCTGGAGTTGCCAGTTTGCATTCCGTTCCGGCCGGTTTTCGTTTGTTCTTTCCCGGCCGGACTTTCCCGATGGAGGGGGTTATTTGCAATTGTGCAAATAACATTTGTGGAGGGGGTTTCTTGCTATTGTGTTGATTATGATATCTTTCATCCATCACTTGCATTAATGAGATGGTATGGGTTTAAAGTGAGAAGTATGGTTGATGTTGTGGTCACCTCTTGCTTTATCCTACACTCACTCTCCTTCTTGGTTTTAATCATGGTTGATTTCATTTTTCCCTCCACCATTCTCATTTTGATAATGGCCGGCCACAAATTTGAGAGGAGTGAAAATGAGAGCTTTTGATTTTGGTGGTGTGGCTAATTTCATTCATCTCATTTTGATACAAGGAAAAATGAAAGCACCATTTTTCATACCTTCATTCCTCCATCTTCAAAAGGCAACCAATACCCCAAAGAGACAAAGCACTACATTCTACAGCACTTCTTGGGCATGTCGACTTGCCAGTTTCATGCCCGAGTTGCCTCGGTATAGAGGCGGGAGCCCGTAAAAGATGCAGGCGTTGTGGTGCCCTTCCAGCGAGGAGGCGACGACCGGAGTTTCCGCGAAAGATCGGGACGACGACGAGAAGACCGGAGGACTCGGATCACTCGGTATATCTCTAACCCGTCTTGTTGTTAGCTAGATCTAGTTTAATGGCCCGATCCGGGGTTTAGTGCGCGGTGGTGCCGGTTTGCTAAGTTCGCAAAATTAAAGTTTATCACCGTTTCCGCATTTGGCCGTCGAATTGACGGCCGGGGCGCCGCCGTGCACTTACACATGATTAGCAATCTTATGATTTCATTTTAAAGAATTAAAGGCAATAGCACAGGTTAAAGCATCAATTATAGTAAAAGGTTTCAAATTATAGGTTATCTAGTGTGGTGGCATGGCAATTACCAGGGCGTGTGTGTAAGCATGAATAGTGCTCGTGCTGCATATAAAAACCCTGGCAATGGTGTAGGTGTTCTATAGAATGGGTTCGCATATGTATGTTAATATAAGGCATGGATGTAGCAAATAATCATACAAGTATTACACCCCTAATTACTAACATTACTAAGAATCTTTTTAAGCTACTAAAACTACGGGGCGGCTTGCGCCATCCAACGATAGTCCCCCGTAGATGTTACATCTACTCACCGGAATCCCTAGCTAGTCACGTCCAATCACCGCTTTCCCCTTTCGTGCCGCGTCTGACGTCTCCGCGACCGAACCTGGAATTTACATCAATACCAAACATTAGGTTACATACCATGAAACGACGCAAATCCCAAACGAAAATACCAACATTCACAAGCTAGGTACAACGTGCACAAGGTGCGCGGAACACACGCGAAAATCGCAAAAACTAACTAAAATCGTCGATTTGGTCGCCTGGCAAAGCTAAAACCCGATCACTCAAAAATCCGCACTCACACATCCTAAATGTCATAGGATAAGCCAACACAATCATCAAGATATCAAAAATAATTCATCACATAATTTTATAACAAAACTAGTAAGCACAAACATTCCAAAAATCGGCGCAACATCGTCGTTTTGCGATAAAAAGGACTACAATTTAGCATAATCACCCAAGTCACACCATTAGATAGCCACTACACAAAATTTCAACACATTAACCATGCTTCAAAACCTATATTCCACAACCAAACCCTTTCTTGATTTTTATCAATAGCAATTGCAATAAAAATCCAAACTAGAAAAACTTAAACTAACACTAATTTGAAACCCAATAGCAAGTTAACCTCTTAGATTTAGGTTAGCAAAACACTAGATAGCAAAATAAATTAATTAACCTAATAATGGTTTTCTAAACCCTAACTAAAATTCAAGACATGAACTAAAAAAAAACTAGATTAGGATTTAGCTAAAATTTTAATACTAACACAACATGCAAGTCCTAATTAGCACACTTTAACTACAATTTAACCATTTGATTAGAAGTAATACCTCAAAAGTTCAATCCTACGCTTGCTCAAGCCTCCCAAGACACCTCTTTTCTCCAAGATTTAAACCAATTTGCGCTTGAAAAGAGATAGAATAAGGTTTTGTGTTGAATTTGTGAAGAAAATTAGGGATTTCGGTGGATTTTTGGATGAAATTGAAGCAAAAAGGAGATGAAGAATTTTGGGAAAAAGAAAAGGGGGCTGCTGCTGGTTGTCTCGGCCAAGTGGGAAGGGAGTGGGGGAGAATGGTGTGGGATTGTGGAATTTTCTCCAAGTCAAAGCCCATTCCATTCACAAGTACATCATACTCTAAATTACAATATTTTAATCCTTTTCATACCATGTCCACACAAGAATAAAAGTCAAAGAGGCAAGGAAATTTCTGGACCTGAGGATGGTGGGGCCGGCCTAGAGGAGGGGAGTGAGTGAGAGAGATTTTACAAAGAAATTCTATGCAAAAAGACCACCCACAAGTCCAAAATTGCAAGTTTTAGCCTAAAATTCAATAAATTTCGTTTTCCATAATAAAAATTAGTTAAAACTTGAAATAAAATACTAAAAAAATTATATTACAACTAGATTTTAATTAACATGATTTTAAAGCTCAAATTTAGCCCATTTAAATTTGTATTTATCGCTAATTTAATGTATTTTCTTACCGGCTTAAAATAATATTAAAAATTGAAAAATTAGGGAAAATTTTTAAACGACCAGAATTTCATAAGTAACTCATTTGCTACTAAAAACTAGCAATTACCTATCCAAATTAGGTATAATTAGTCCTAAACTGCAAAATAACAAAAAAGACGATTTACGGAAAAATACCAAATTTTCACCGATTTTCGGGAAAACACCAAAACGACTTTTCAAGGCGCTACAATCTTCCCCCCTTAAAGAAATTCGGTCCCCGAATTTAAAAATATAGCTACGCGTACCTTCAAAGAGATGGGGATATTTCTTCCTCATCTCGCCCTCGGTCTCCCAGGTAACCTCCTCGCTGCTCGGGCTACGCCAAAGGACCTTGACGGTTGGTATAATCTTCGATCTCAACTTCTTCACCTGCCGATCCAGGATGGCCACCGGCTGCTCTGCAAAAGAAAGGTCGCGCTCAAGCTGGACTGTCGGGTGCTGAATGACATGCGAAGGGTCTTGAAGGTACTTGCGGAGCATCGAAACATGGAAGACGGGGTGAACATCGGGAAAGCTGGGTGGAAGAGCCAAACGATACGCAACTGCGCCGACCCGCTTGAGAATCTCGAAGGGACCCATAAATCTGGGACTAAGCTTTCCTTTTCACCCAAATCGCATCACGCCCTTCATCGGAGAGACCCTCAGAAAAACATGATCGCCAACTGCGAACTCTAGTCTGCGACGGCGCCTGTCTGCATATGATTTCTGCCTGCTCCGAGCCGCTCTCATCCGGTCTCGGATCAACTGTATCTTCGCTGTCGTCTCCTCAACATGCTGCGGCCCCAGTATACTGCTCTCGCTGAGCTCTGTCCAACAAACGGGGGATCTGCATCTCCTCCCATACAATGCCTCGAAAGGTGCCATCTGAATAGTATCCTGGAAGCTGTTGTTGTAGGAGAACTCCACTAACGGTAAATGACGATCCCAGCTACCGCCGATGTCTAAAACGCACGCTCTGAGCATGTCCTCGAGAGTCTGAATGGTCCGCTCTGACTGTCCGTCGGTCTGCGGGTGAAACGCTGTGCTGAAGCTCAAACGAGTGCCCAAAGCCTCCTGAAGTCTCTGCCAAAGTCGGCTGGTGAACTGGGTGCCTCGATCTGACACGATACAAGTCGGTACGCCATGCAACCACACGATCTCGTCGATGTAAAGCTGGGCATACTGAGCGAAGCTGAAAGTGGTCTTCACTGGCATGAAGTGAGCCGCTTTCGTCAATCGATCTATGATCACCCAGATGGAGTCGTACCCTCGACTGGTCCTGGGTAGACCCACAACGAAATCCATCGAAATCTGCTCCCATTTCCACTCCGGAATGGGTAACGGCTGTAGCTTTCCTGCGGGCCTCTGGTGCTCGGCCTTGACTTGCTGACAAGTCAGGCATCTCGATACAAACTCCGCAATGTCCCTCTTCATCCCGTCCCACCAGTAGGTCTCTCTCATATCATGGTGCATCTTGGTGGAACCGGGGTGGACACTATACACTGATCGGTGTGCCTCCTCAAGAATGTCGCGCCGCAATCCATCAGCATCTGGTACGCACAGTCTAGATCCATAGCGTAAAATCTCCTGATCATCAATCACGAACTCGGAAAATCTGCCCTGTCCCATCTGTGCCATGATCTCTGAGCAACGGTCGTCTCTGCGCTGTGCCTCATATATACGGTCAAGCAACTGTGGGCGTGCACGAACATGCGCGAGCTGTCCCCCTGTCTGAGTGAACTCGAACTCAACTCGGCTGTCGCATAAAGTCTGCCAATCTGCTGACGACTGCCTCTGCACTGCGCACAAATAGGATAGACTACCCCCGAGCCTCCTGCTCAAAGCATCTGCCACAACATTCGTCTTGCCTGGGTGATATAAGATCTCGCAGTCGTAGTCTTTCACCAACTCCATCCAACGACACTGTCTGAGGTTCAGGTCTCGCTGCTGAAATATGTATTTTAAGCTCTTGTGGTCTGTGAATATTTGGCACGACTCGCCATATAGGTAATGTCGCCAAATCTTCAGTGCAAAGACCACTGCAGCCATCTCCAAATCGTGAGTGGGGTAGTTCTGTTCATGCTTCTTTAACTGCCGAGAAGCATATGCGATCACCCGGCCATGCTGCATCAATACGCATCCTAACCCTACTCGCGAAGCATCACAGTAGACCACAAATCCGCCTGATCCCGAAGGCAAAGATAATACCGGCGCCGTAGTCAAATAAGTCCGTAGCTGCTGAAAACTGCGCTCGCACTCCTCTGTCCAAACGAAAGGAACTCCCTTCCGGGTCAAACCGGTCAAAGGTGCAGCTATACCGGAGAAGTCCTGAACAAAATGCCTGTAGTAGCCTGCCAGGCCTAGAAAACTACGGATCTCAGTAACCGATGTAGGTCGGGGCCACTGCTGAACAGCCTCAATCTTCTTCGGGTCCACACATATGCCGTCTCTCGTAATCACGTGACCCAAGAATCCGACGCTGTCCAGCCAGAATGCACACTTGGAGAACTTTGCGAACAGCTGGTGCTCCCTCAGAGTCTGTAATGTAATCCGCAAGTGCTGCTCGTGCTCCTCTCTGCTCCGGGAGTACACCAAGATATCGTCGATAAACACGATGATGAACAAGTCAAGATACGGCCTGAATGTACGGTTCATCAAATCCATGAATGCTGCTGGGGCGTTGGTGAGTCCGAACGACATCACCAAAAACTCATAGTGGCCGTAGCGCGTGCGGAAAGCTGTCCTCGGTATATCCTCCTGTCGAACTCGCAGCTGATGGTATCCTGATCGCAAGTCGATCCTCGAAAAATACCCCGCACCCTGAAGCTGGCCGAACAAATCATCAATGCGTGGCAACGGATATCTGTTCCGCACGGTAACCTTGTTCAACTGGCGGTAGTCGATACATAAGCGCAAACTTCCATCTTTCTTCTTAACAAACAGGACCGGAGCACCCCACGGAGAAACACTAGGTCGAATAAGCCCCTTATCTAACAAATCCTGCAACTGATCCTTCAGCTCTCGAAGCTCTGCCGGGGCCATCCGATAAGGCGGTATAGAAATAGGCCCCGAGCCGGGAATCAAATCGATGCAGAACTCAACGTCGCGCTCAGGTGGTAGCCCAGGTAGCTCATCAGGGAAAACATCAGGGAACTCACAAACAACCGGGACCCGGTCCAACGAAACCTCTGCAGCTCGAGTATCACAAATATACGCTAAGAATCCCTGACATCCCTTCCGCAAGAGCTGACCAGCGCGAAGAGACGAAATCAAGCTGGGAAGGGTGACGCTGCGGTCTCCCTGAATAACAAGGACTGGCTCTCCCGGAAAGCTAAATCTGACTGCCTTCTCACGGCAGTCCACCGAAGCATAACAAGTGGCTAGCCAATCCATGCCCAGAAGCACATCAAAGTCCAACATATCGAGGAGAATCAAATCAACCGATGAATCCCTCTCCCCGATACGAACGGAACACAATCGAAATACAAAACGAGCGACAAACGACTCGCCTGCCGGAGTAACAACAACAAGCGGACGATCTAACGACGACGACTCACGGCCCAACATCGGTGCAAAGTGTGTAGAGACGTACGAATGTGTGGAACCTGGGTCGAATAATACCCGTGCGTCAAAAGAACATACGGATAAGGTACCTGTCACAACGGCGTTGGATGCTTGCGCATCCTGCGGTGTCAAAGCAAATACTCGGGCCTGTCCTCCACCGATAGCGGGCTGACCTCGACCTCGGCCTCTGCCTCCTCGTCCTCTCTGAACAGGACCGCCGCGTCCACTGTAAGTCCATGCTACCTCTCCCGGTACTTTCGGGCATGCGGAATTTGGTGAAAAACAATTTTCTAGAGGTGGTAACATGGACTCAAAACCGGATCTTTGTTAAACATCTAACTAACAACCTAACTAGGAGTTGTTAACTACTCGGTTAGCGGGTTATACCTTTCTTTCTTGAACTCCTTCGTCTTCAAGCCTCGATGGTTGTCCAGATCGGCTTCACCCCGTCGTCTCCTTGCGTCGAAGATCGATCCACCTGAAAGCTTCTACCTTTGGCTTCTTCTTCGGTCTTTGAAGAAACTAGTTCACTCGGTTTGCTAAACCTTGTGAACTAGAGTGAGTAGAGGAGAGTGTGTTGGGATTTTCTCTATGGTTCTTGGTTCTCAACACATGAGACAAGTGAACCATAGACTAAGAGAGGGAGAGCAAGAGGAAGGAGATAAGAGCTCAAGAACAAGAGAGAGAATGAGAATGATAGAATGAGGGAAGACTTTTCTCATTTGTCTCTCATAATCCATAACCATCATAACACCTCATATCAATCAAGTATTATGTGATGGTTTAAGCAACCATAGCCATATCATTTCATGCACTCATTTTGGACAAAAGAGCAAGCAAGCAAAAGTCTTTGCCATGAAATGATAGCTATAGTTATCATGATGGTCAACTAGTCAAGCCTAGTCAACCGGTCAACAAAGTCAACAAGTCAACAAAAGTCAACAAGTCAACAAAGTCAATCCCTCAACAACCATGTCACCATAATACTTAATTAATATAATTGTTAATCACATATCATATTCTCATTAGGGTTGAGCAAAAAGTCAATAGTCAACTGTCAACGGTCAACAACCCTAATGAGAATCCTCTGCCTCTGTCTCTCCGTCAACTGTGCATACACACCCGCATCCGCGTTCCGAGGAACACGAATGCATACTGGATAAAACCAATCCCAAAAGGTACACTAGGATCTGGCTTAAACCAAAGCCCGCTAGTGTGAACTGTCCGGACACTGTACGTGCACAAGTGCATGGATGTGACCGAAACCTGTCGCAAAACCATGCGACCTGTCGCAAAACCATGCGACCTCTACTCTTTTGCCTAAAGGCGAATAGCTTTCTGTGTGGGACTCTAAAGACTCGACACTACGCTGGCAGTGGGTTTAACCACAGACCGCAAGCGGCACTAGCTGTGCATAACGGTCCCCAGGTAGATGCCGACAAGAAGACTGACGAGGCGAAACCCATCTGAACTCCTACTGAGCCTGAATGTGACATTCTTCGTACAGTCCGGTCTGTTCGTCTGATACATCGCATGGCGGGCCTAGGGGGCGGTAAACATCAGTCCCCCAATAGCGGTACAAGTCGTGTCGGAGTGAAGCCCAAAACACCCTGAGATAACACTGGAAGCCTACCAGTATATCTTGTTTGCCCTGGCCAGGGACTACTCGTGTAATGGCTCTCCTAGACACAGCGCGATGTCAACCCCCAATACCGGGAGAGACGAATCCTGTCTAACCGTCACTGCCTCCAAGTGCTTCGGGACTGCACCCAACTACCACCTGTTTGCACGACTCCTTTGAGCCGTTGTAGGGTAGTAATCAAAGTACAGTGGGAACACACTCGAGGCGAAGTGACAGTGTCGAGTCAGCGGACTAAGCTGTACTCATGTCACCTGGGAACTGATAACTGACGATAGGCATAATACCAACTAGTCAGTTCCCGACGAGTCCTGTCCAGTGTACTCGTAACCCAACGAGCACCCGCATACTATCTCAAGTACGACGTATCGACGGCTGTGGGACAGACCGTCTCCCACACTGGGATGACAAGCGCATGCGCTAGTCTACTCCGGAGATCGATGCCCTGTCTCGATAGTCCTGCGACCAGGGACCTGCATAAGGATGTGCTTATAGATTACCCAGCCCCATTAATGTGACTGCCATCACAACGCTGGTAATCAAGCAAAGATCCTAAGGGCTCCACTAATGTGTATAGGCGATATACTAAAATAAATACATGTACACAATGAAGTAGAAACAAACCAAGTAGCATACTACTATTTTGATCAAGATTGTATATACAAGGTGAATATCCCAAGCTTCCATTAAGTGATATACAAACTAGTATGATACAGTAATGGCCTCTAGGGCATATACACTAACAATCTCCCACTAGCACTAAGGCCATGTACTGGCGTATCGAAGACCTATCATCTCGATCAGCCGCTCGAACTGAGTCTGGGGCAAGGCCTTGGTGACTGGATCTGCAGTGTTATCTTCTGAAGCGACTCTCCGAACCTCGATCTCCTGGCGATCTACGATCTCCCTGATCGGGTGATACCGCCTCAAGATGTGTCTGGATCTCTGATGGGACCTGGGTTCCTTCGCTAAAGCTATAGCCCCGTTGTTGTCGCAATACAGAGGTATTGGATCAACAATGGACGGAACCACCTAAAGTTCTTTCAAGAACTTCCTCATCCAGACAGCTTCTTTTGCGGCATCAGATGCAGCGATGTATTCCGCTTCCATCGTCGAGTCTGCAACGGTTTCCTGTTTGGAACTCTTCCAACACACCGCCCATCCATTGAGGGTAAAGACAAAACCCGACATGGACTTGGAATCATCCTTGTCACTCTGGAAGCTGGAGTCAGCAAAGGCCTCGATCTGGAGGTCTTTTCCCCCATACACCAAGAACATCTCCTTAGTCCTTCTCACGTACTTGAGAATGTTCTTTACTGCTATCCAGTGTTTCTCCCCAGGGTTTGACTGATACCGGCTTACCACACTCAGTGCATAAGCTACATCCGGTCTGGTACACAACATCGCATACATTATAGAGCCTACCGCAGAAGCGTAGGGTATAATAGACATGCGATCCCTCTCTAAATCAGTCTTGGGAGACATCTCTTTAGAGAGGGTGATCCCGTGACAAGCCGGTAGGTTACCGCGCTTGGAATCTTCCATACTGAATCTTTTCAGTATGGTGTCGATGTACCTGAACTGTGAAAGTCCTAATATCCTCTTGGATCTATCATGAAGGATCCGGATCCCCAGGATGTATGAGGCATCACCCAGGTCTTTCATGGAGAACCTGTGTGACAAGAGCCCCTTGACAGATTGTAGCATAGGAATGTCATTTTATATTAAGAGAATGTCATCCACGTACAAAACGAGGAATACTACAGTTCTCGCTACAAATCTACAATAGATGCATGGTTCATCTGGATTTTTGATAAAGCCAAATTCCTTGACTGTCTCATCAAAATAGATGTTCCAACTCCGCGATGCCTGCTTTAGTCCATAGATGGACTTAAGCAACTTGCACACCTTTCCGCTGCTCCCACTTTGAATGAAACCCTCTGGTTGGTCCATATAGACACACTCCTCTAAATTTCCATTTAGAAAAGCGGTCTTTACGTCCATTTGCCAGATCTCATAATCGTGGAAGGCAGCAATGGCAAGAAGGATCCGAATGGATTTCAGCATAGCCACTGGAGAAAAGGTTTCGTCATAGTCCAAGCCAGGTCTTTGACGGAAACCCTTTGCAACAAGTCTAGCTTTATAGGTCTCAACCTGTCCATCTACACCAATCTTCCTTTTGAAGATCCACTTGCATCCTACGGGTTTTACCCCGTCTGGAGCAATGTCCAACGTCCATACTTTGTTGGTGTACATGGACTCCATTTCGGTCCGCATTGCATCCAGCCATTTTACTGAGTCAACGCTCTGAACGGCCTGCTGGAAGCTAGTAGGCTTATCATAATCCATGATGCAATCCTCTCTATCCCCGTCTATGAGAAAACCGTAGTATCTCTCGGGCGGATGAGACTGCCTACTACTCTTGCGGAGCGGCGTAGGAATGTCCTGTTCTTTTGAACCCTCTGGTTCCACTAAGCTTTCAGTAATAGCTCGAGGTTCTGGAATTTCTTCCAGTTCTACTGTGCTCCCACTTATCTGGCTTTCTAAAAACTCAGTTTCCAAGAAGTAGGCATGACGAGAAACAAGAACTTTTTGTTCCTCTTCGCAGTAGAAGAAATATCCCTTGGAGTTCTTTGGATATCCTACGAACTTACACTGTACTGAGCGTGCCTCAAGCTTGTCCGCATGCTGCTTTTTAACAAAAGCTGGACATCCCCATGTCTTAATGTGATTAAGATGGGGCCTCTTCCCACACCACATCTCATATGGTGTGGTAGGCACAGTCTTCGTGGGAACTCGGTTCAAAAGGTACGCAGCTGATTCTAGCGCATACCCCCAGAATGATCGCGGTAACTCGGCGTTACTCATCATGGACCGTACCATATCCAATAGGGTTCGGTTCCGTCTCTCCGATACACCATTATGTTGTGGATTGTATGGAGGAGTAAGCTGAGAGAGAATTCTGTTCTCTTTTAAATAGTCTAGGAACTCGGCACTCAAGTATTCACCACCTCGATCCGATCTTAGAATCTTGATACTTTTTCCGGTTTGTTTTTCTACTTCATTCTTATATTCCTGGAATTTTCCAAAGGCTTCGGACTTATGTTTCATTAAGAAGACATAACTGTACCTTGAAAAGTCATCCGTAAAAGTAATGAAGTAAGAATAACCGCTTCGCGCATGTGTAGACATTGGACCGCACACGTCGCTGTGTACGAGTCCTAAGAGCTCGCTCGCTCTTACTCCGTGTCCAGTGAACGGAGACTTTGTCATCTTTCCTTTGAGACAGGATTGACAAGTGGCATACGATTGATATTCGAACGGATTCAAATATCCTTCTGTATGTAACTTTGTCAACCTTCATTCATTGATGTGACCCAGTCTACAATGCCATAAGAAAGTCTGATTTATTTCCGGAGACTTTCTTTTGTGTGTATTCTGGACATTGAAAATCTGTGGTTGGTTTAATATGTATATACCATTGCTCAATGTACCTGACCCAATCAGAACTTGATTAAGGTGAATGTTTACAACATTGCTTACAAACGCAAATTCATAACCTTCTTTAGAAACTAAAGATACAGAAATGATATTACAAGTTGCGTTGGGTACAAAAAAGCAATTACGCAAAACCAAAACATGTCCATCTGACATTCCCAGGTGATAGTCCCCCACGGCTTTAGCATCCATGCTAGCTCCGTTCGCAACTCTGAGGGTCATGTCACCTGCTTTCAAAACACTACGGTTTCTCAACGCCTGCAAAGAATTACAGATATGAGATCCTGATCCGGTATCCAATACCCAGGAAGTAGAGTTTATTGAAAGACAGTTTTCAATAACATACACACCTGAAGCTGAAGCTGCAACCTGCTTCAATTCCTGTGTTCTGGCCTTCCAGGCCCTGCAATCATTCTTCCAGTGTCCTTTCTTATGACAATAGAACTATTCTTTCTTATCCACAAGCTTCCCCGCTTTCTTTGTTGCTTTAGCTTTTCCCTTCGTATCCACTTTACTAACACCGCCCCTTGGTTTGGCGGGGGCTTTCTTCTTCTTTCCCTTGGCTTTCGCCTTGGACCTAGAAGAAGATGATCCTCCTACAAACAAAGTGGATGTTTCCCTACCTTTCTGTAGGGTGCCCTCTGCGCTCCTCAGCATGTTGAGGAGCTCTGAAAGTTCAACTTCTTTTTCTTGTAAGTTGAAGTTCAGTATAAACTGGGCGTAAGTGGAAGGAAGGGACTGGAGAACTAAGTCCGTATAGAGCTCACTCTCCAATGTGGTCCCTAGGTCCGCGAGCTCCTCAATGTAGCCGATCATCTTAAGCACGTGTTCTGCTACTGATGATCCGACGGCCATCCTTGCCGAAAATAACTTTTTCGACGCTTCGTATCTTGCGATACGAGATTGCTCTCCATACAGTTCTTTTGTATGAAGAAATATGGATTCCAAGTCCATATTCTCGTGCCTCCTCTGATGTTCATTGTCCATAGAGGCAAGTACGAGGCACTTGGCCTTCGCGCTATCAATCTCCCAAGTCTTACGGATTTCCTTATCCGCGACGCTGGAAGTGGGACCAGGGACAGGGGGAGCTTTGGTGGTAAGAAGATAACCCAGCTTGTCGTAAGTGATTGCCATCTTGACATTCCTGAGCCAATCTTTGTAGTTTGGCCCTGTCAGTATGTTTTTATCTAGAAGTAACTTAAGTCCAGTCATGTCGATTGGTCGCTGCAATTAGGAGAGAGAAGAAACATTCAGCATGATGCTCTTGCAAGTTTAGAATGGTTTTTAATTTGTCTAAACAGGATGGCTCCCACTGTTTCTCGAATCCCTCCTCAAACCAAAAAGGAAGAATTAGTTAGGATCAATCTCACCGTATAATACTTGCTTAGCCGTTCAGCCAGGCCAGTGTCGGTACTTCGAGGAAGGTTTTCCAACGCTTTCGCGAAGTTCCTTAATTAAATAACCTCTTTTCCCTGGGGGCGTAGCCCCGCTAACACCTTTCTAGACACCTACTAGGTTTATAGCATTGATCGTTTAGTGAGAAATTTCCCGAGGAGTAGCATATACTCACAGTAGGATCGGGATCCAAATATCATCGCGTGACGAAACTGAAGGAATCCTACCAGAATCATCACACTCCAAATGGTATGCAACACTAGCAAGTTTCAGTTCTTTTGAAACTCCCGATGTGGATTTTTGCCCCATGCTCTTATGACCTTGGCGTGAGGTCAAAATGTCATAAGTCACATGTCAAGTTCATCCCATCATTATCCAGGTTAATTTGAACCCACCCGTACCTACCCTTGACGTAGGCCAAAATGGCAGTACGGCTGTCCCAAACCAACGCATTCTATCTATGCAACAGATAAATATCCGGCAGCTACCAATCACTATGCCTTGGCGTGAGGTCAAAATACATAGCTTGAATACTACCGAATTTTTAACTGAAATGATGGAGGGCTACGAATGGTTTTGGCTAAACCGTGAACGTAGTGAACTTGATATAATCGATGGAATGAGATAGCTTTTAAAAGGAGTGGCTCAAACTCCGCATTTTAAAAGTTTGTTTTGAAAAGAACCGAGTGGTTTTTCGAAAGTGTTCCAACGATTTTAACTTGGTTTATTTTCTTGCATTAGTTCTTTTAATGCGTGATATTCTTGCATTAGTTCTTTTAATGCGTCCCATCATTTAATCCTACCATTGCAGAAAACAACCAAAATATGACGTACGCTTATGCCATTTGCATTCGCCACGGGGCCCCGTCATTACCCGTTAGGTTACTTAACTAAGGACAGACCGGGGGCTGGGCTAGCGCGGCTGTAAAACATGAGCAACGCCTAAATAATATCATATATAGATATATTGCAATGATAGCCATTTCAGATCACAGATGAACACATTGGATATACTAGGAAGCTGCAATTCGTACGAGCCTGTAACGAAAAGCAAATTACACGGTCGCGGTGAATAGCCAATACCCCACCCAAGACCCCTACGGGTGCGGCAAACTACCCGCCAAGTACCCGAAGCGAAGCAACCTCCCTCAACTCCGTGAGTAGGCCACTCGGCACTTCGGCATACCCGGTAGTTTGTGCACCCCCTCCATGGGTCTATCCTAGGAGAAAAAACAGTAAAAAGAAATTATACAATGACGGCTACAACCCCGACCCGGTTGTGCGGCCATACAAATAATTATTACATCAATTTACAAATTTACATGAATTGAAAGAAAAGAAAACTCTCGTCTCACAACCCCCGGCTATTCACCCGCGACAATCCAATGAATTCATAGACACATACCAATAACATTACAGATCATAGATTTGTATAACCCCCACTAATCGACATATAGCGATTAGCAGACGTTCAATACAAATATCACATCACAGAAAAACCCGTCAGCTTAAGTCTTTTAGAAGTTCGATCAAAAATACGGATTTATAGGCCCCAAATACAAAATTTTCGTTCTGGAAAATCTGGGCAAAAAATACATATTCTTAAAATCCCAAAACAACCCCAGAAATACTCTGCACCAAATTTGGACCACGGCCGAGTCAACTCGGCCGCGGAACCGCGGCGGGAGCGTGCTCCCGCCGCGTTTCCACGGCTCTTTGAACGGTTCGTGGGACCAAATTTGGTGGTTATTCAAACAAAAGCCTGAGCCAATTTTTAAGATGAAAATTATCAACTTTTGAACAGAATAAAAATCGGCAGAAACTTGACAACTCGGGTTCGTTTCGTGACTTTTTCTTTGATCGATCTTCTAGTAACTTTGCTAACATGTTAGATAGAATTTAACGAGGCTCTGATACCACTGTAAGTCCATGCTACCTCTCCCGGTATTTTCGGGCATGCGGAATTTGGTGAAAAACAATTTTCTAGAGGTGGTAACATGGACTCAAAACCGGATCTTTGTTAAACATCTAACTAACAACCTAACTAGGAGTTGTTAACTACTCGGTTAGGGGGTTATACCTTTCTTTCTTGAACTCCTTCGTCTTCAAGCCTCGATGGTTGTCCGGATCGGCTTCACCCCGTCGTCTCCTTGCGTCGAAGATCGATCCACCTGAAATATTCTACCTTTGGCTTCTTCTTCGGTCTTTGAAGAAACTAGTTCACTTGGTTTGCTAAACCTTGTGAACTAGAGTGAGTAGAGGAGAGTGTGTTGGGATTTTCTCTATGGTTCTTGGTTCTCAACACATGAGAAAAGTGAACCATAGACTAAGAGAGGGAGAGCAAGAGGAAGGAGATGAGAGCTCAAGAACAAGAGAGAGAATGAGAATGATAGAATGAGAGAAGACTTTTCTCATTTGGCTCTCATAATCCATAACCGTCATAACACCTCATATCAATCAAGTATTATGTGATGGTTTAAGCAACCATAGCCATATCATTTCATGCACTCATTTTGCACAAAAGAGCAAGCAAGCAAAAGTCTTTGCCATGAAATGATAGCTATAGTTATCATGATGGTCAACTAGTCAAGCCTAGTCAACCGGTCAACAAAGTCAACAAGTCAACAAAAGTCAACAAGTCAACAAAGTCAATCCCTCAACAACCATGTCACCATAATACTTAATTAATATAATTGTTAATCACATATCATATTCTCATTAGGGTTGAGCAAAAAGTCAATAGTCAACTGTCAACGGTCAACAACCCTAATGAGAATCCTCTGCCTCTGTCTCTCCGTCAACTGTGCATACATACCCGCATCCGCGTTCCGAGGAACACGAATGCATACTGGATAAAACCAATCCCAAAAGGTACACTAGGATCTGGCTTAAACCAAAGCCCGCTAGTGTGAACTGTCCGGACACTGTACGTGCACAAGTGCACGGATGTGACCGAACCCTGTCGCAAAACCATGCGACCTATCGAAAAACCATGCGACCTCTACTCTTTTGCCTAAAGGCGAATAGCTTTCTGTGTGGGACTCTAAAGACTCGACACTACGCTGGCAGTGGGTTTAACCACAGACCGCAAGCGGCACTAGCTGTGCGTAACGGTCCCCAGGTAGATGCCGACAAGAAGACTGACGAGGCGAAACCCATCTGAACTCCTACTGAGCCTGAATGTGACATTCTTCGTACAGTCCGGTCTGTTCGTCTGATACATCGCATGGCGGGCCTAGGGGGCGGTAAAGGTCAGTCCCCCAATAGCGGTACAAGTCGTGTCGGAGTGAAGCCCAAAACACCCTGAGATAACACTAGAAGCCTACCAGTATATCTCGTTTGCCCTGGCCAGGGACTACTAGTGTAATGGCTCTCCTAGACACAGCGCGATGTCAACCCCCAATACCGGGAGAGACGAATCCTGTCTAACCGTCACTGTCTCCAAGTGCTTCGGGACTGCACCCAACTACCACCTGTTTGCACGACTCCTTTGAGCCGTGGTAGGGTAGTAATCAAAGTACAGTGGGAACACACTCGAGGCGAAGTGACAGTGTCAAGTCAGCGGACTAAGCTGTACTCATGTCACCTGGGAACTGATAACTGACGATAGGAATAATACCAACTAGTCAGTTCCCGACGAGTCCTGTCCAGTGTACTCGTAACCCAACGAGCACCCGCATACTATCTCAAGTACGACGTACCGACGGCTGTGGGACAGACCGTCTCCCACACTGGGATGAGAAGCGCATGCGCTAGTCTACTCCGGAGTATCGATGCCCTGTCTCGATATTCCTGCGACCAGGGACCTGCATAAGGATGTGCTTATAGATTACCCAGCCCCACTAGTGTGACTGCCATCACAACGCTGGTAATTAAGCAAAGATCCTAAGGGCTCCACTAATGTGTATAGGCGATATACTAAAATAAACACATGTACACATTGAAGTAGAAACAAACCAAGTAGCATACTACTATTTTGAGCAAGATTGTATATACAAGGTGAATATCCCAAGCTTCCATTATGTGATATACAAACTAGTAGGATACAGTAATGGCCTCTAGGGCATATACACTAACATCCACGGCCTCTGGGTGCACCTAACTGGCGTGGAGCATCGCCTGTGGTAGGAAGTAGGGCTCTCTGTGGAGGGGGTGGTGATGGTGGTAGGATCACATGCGGAACGGTCGCCGCTCCCTGTCGTCTCGCCGGACAGTCTCTGACAAGATGGTGCGGACTCCCGCACCCAAAACACCCTGGCGATGGATGCTGTCCCTGGGGATATGAACCATATAACTGTCCCCGTCCAAATCCTCTGCCAGGCCTATCTCTCGGAAAGAATCTGGCGCGCTATCTCTGAGACGGTACATTGGTGCGAATCCTCTTCGGCCCAGAAACGGCCGTAGTCTGTGATATGCGTGCCTCCATCCGTAATGTCGTATCCATAGCAGCTGAATAAGTGTCGTAGTGCTGGGCGCCAATGGCAAGATATAGCTGGGCATCAAGTCCCTGTATGAACCTCTTCACCATCTTCTCTTCGGTATCCACCAAATACGGAGCATATCGGGATAACTGTGTAAGCTGGATGTCATACTCAGACACCGTCATCCCAGTTGTCTTGATCAAGGCCTCAAAACTATGAGCTCTGGCGTCACGAACGCTCTCTGGGAGGAAACGAGCTAGAAAGACTGCTGTAAACTCGGCCCACGTCATAGGCGGTAGACCTGCAGCTCGACCTCTCAAGACTGACTCCCACCATGTCTGCGCGAGACCCTCTAGACGGAAACTCGCAAGCTCCACCCATCGATCATCCGAACATCTCAGCGAACGGCAGATCCTGGCTAAACTGTCAAGGAACGTCTGTGGGTCCTCCGCTGCCTCGGTGCCGGTGAATACTGGAGGTCTCAGCCTCATGAAATCCTGTAGTGAAACCGGGATGGTCACGGAGGTAGTAGTAGGAGCAGGTATCATAGTAGTCTGGGATGTAGTAGGTGCGTCATCCGGCCTCGGTGTACGACTGGCTGCAACTAGGGATCCTACCATCTGACGTAGCTCCTGCATACTCCCCATCATCTGTCGCAACTCCTCCATACCAGTCTCAAGCCTATCCATACGGCCTGGGGAAGGTGGATCGGTCTGTCCCTGCGGCGTAGGCATACCACCCTGCTCAGTCCTAGTCTCGGACGAGCCAGCTCGAATCTCGTCTCGGGCGGCAGCCCTCTGTGCCCTCGTAGCCTTCGGCGGCATAGTGGCTGCTATAAGAAAAAGGGGTAATAAGAACAGTGCAATAGAATCATAGGATACACGGAATTGAAGAAGGAATTTCAAGCAAGTATATCCTAAAGTCACTTAGGCGGAGTACCGTATCGCAAGTATGCCGCGGACATACACACGCTATGTTACCCTACTTAAGTCACTTACTCCATCTACCAAGGGTCATCCTACACTCAAAAAGGTAAAACCTATTGCTCTGATACCAACTTTGTCACGACCCGCAGGGTACGGAACGTGACTGGCACCTAAGTTTACGAAACGTCTCAAGACGTCTGTAAAATAAGTAAGCCAAAGCCCAGAAACCAAAACCAAATAAGCAAAAGAGTGAAGAAAAACCAATCAATTGAAAGCGAGTTTATCAAATGAGTCATATCAAGCCTTTTTAAAAACAATATCAATTTTTCCGAAAATTTCGGCAGAGTCTCCTTTGTAAATACTGGCCCCTAAAATGGGTACAACAAGAATATATATAAATCCAACAAATAAGGCATCCCCAAGCGGGAGCTAGCTCTTCGCCACAAGGCGGTCATAAATCCCACACAATATAAAACAACAACATGCAAAATAATCATAAAGAAGCATGAGAAAAACATCATGTCGACTCAAGTGAGCTCGACCCCAAAATACAGCATAAAAAGTCCACAAATCTCACAGTCTCATCTCTAGGTCAATATACAACAATACTGGTAGATACAGTAGATGGAGTACACTAGATACAAAGAATATACAAGGTGGTGCAAAAATAATAATATAACCCACCTAAGAGCAAAACCTCGAGTCCAGGCAAAAGAGGCAAAAGAAGCAAGTGCGCCCGCCGCTACTGTACTGACGGAGCGGACCTGCAAAAGGCTGTGGCACAACGGGGGTGAGTTGCCAACTCGTGAGTAATAAATAACATCTACACAGGCTATCGAATGCATGCACACAAGCATCCTAGCATCTAAAATACAGGTAAGGCAGGACATAATAGCAGGTATGTATGCAATATGAATATACTAGCAGGTATGAATGCAATGCGAATCAACTCATGATCTGAATGTGTAAGTATAAGAATCATGTTTTTCCTTTAGGAATCACTTTTGAAATACCAGCACAATACCAATAGAATCAACAAGAACCTGTGTCCAGCAACGACACCTCAAAACTATCACAAATCTCATATATCCATGTCATAGTATCTCTGGCCTCAGCCATCCGGCTGACCCATCTCAATATCACTATCTCATCATCTCGCGGCCACGGTCGGTATCCTCTGGATATCCGCCGTCCCAAACAGTCACCGGTAGGTAATCCGTCCCCTGCCAGGCTCATCATCAGCACCACGAGCTTCTTGCCCTGGGGTACCTTACCGGGCCCACCATGTACCCGAGACGGTTCATCCAACTCCTCGAAACGGGTCTCGAAAACCACAGCAAACTCATGGTGGATGACACTTACATCACTAGAAAACCGCAATTTACATATTTAAAAATATAGTAAGTTTAGAAATTTTGCGGCTTTCCCCCGAAATCCAGAAATATCATAAAATCTCAAGAAATCATCATAAATGCATATGCCAATGATAATGAATGCATATGGTGTCAATAATCAAGTTGCGATGTATGATTGATAAACTAGGCATGAAAAAATAACATGATGAAGTACATGCACATGATTAGCAATCTTATGATTTCATTTTAAAGAATTAAAGGCAATAGCACAGGTTAAAGCATCAATTATAGTAAAAGGTTTCAAATTATAGGTTATCTAGTGTGGTGGCATGGCAATTACCAGGGCGTGTGTGTAAGCATGAATAGTGCTCGTGCTGCATATAAAAACCCTGGCAATGGTGCAGGTGTCCTATAGAATGGGTTCGCATATGTATGTCAATATAAGGCATGGATGTAGCAAATAATCATACAAGTATTACACCCCTAATTACTAACATTACTAAGAATCTTTTTAAGCTACTAAAACTATCGGGCGGCTTGCGCCATCCAACGATAGTCCCCCGTAGATGTTACATCTACTCACCGGAATCCCTAGCTAGTCACGTCCAATCACCGCTTTCCCCTTTCGTGCCGCGTCTGACGTCTCCGCGATCGAACCTGGAATTTACATCAATACCAAACATAAGGTTACATACCATGAAACGACGCAAATCCCTAACGAAAATACCAACGTTCACAAGCTAGGTACAACGTGCACAAGGTGCGCGGAACACACGCGAAAATCACAAAAACTAACTAAAATCGTCGATTTGGTCGCCCGGCAAAGCTAAAACCCGATCACTCAAAAATCCGCACTCACACATCCTAAATGTCATAAGATAAGCCAACACAATCATCAAGATATCAAAAATAATTCATCACATAATTTTATAACAAAACTAGTAAGCACAAACATTCCAAAAATCGGCGCAACATCGCCGTTTTGCGATAAAAAGGACTACAATCTAGCATAATCACCCAAGTCACACCATTAGATAGCCACTACACAAAATTTCAACATATTAACCATGCTTCAAAACCTATATTCCACAACCAAACCCTTTCTTGATTTTTATCAATAGCAATTGCAATCAAAATCCAAACTAGAAAAACTTAAACTAACACTAATTTGAAACCCAATAGCAAGTTAACCTCTTAGATTTAGGTTAGCAAAACACTAGATAGCAAAATAAATTAATTAACCTAATAATGGTTTTCTAAACCCTAACTAAAATTCAAGACATGAACTAAAAAAAAACTAGATTAGGATTTAGCTAAAATTTTAATACTAACACAACATGCAAGTCCTAATTAACACACTTTAACTACAATTTAACCATTTGATTAGAAGTTATACCTCAAAAATTCAATCCTAAGCTTGCTCAAGCCTCCCAAGACACCTCCTTTCTCCAAGATTTCAACCAATTTGGGCTTGAAAAGAGAGAGAATAAGGTTTTGTGTTGAATTTGTGAAGAAAATTAGGGATTTCGGTGGATTTTTGGATGAAATTGAAGCAAAAAGGAGATGAAGAATATGGGGAAAAAGAAAAGGGGGCTTCTTCTGGTTGTCTCGGCCAAGTGGGAAGGGAGTGGGGGAGAATGGTGTGGGATTGTGGAATTTTCTCCAAGTCAAAGCCCATTCCATTCACAAGTACACCATACTCTAAATTACAATATTTTAATCCTTTTCATACCATTTCCACACAAGAATAAAAGTCAAAGAGGCAAGGAAATTTCTGGACCTGATGATGGTGGGGCCGGCCAAGAGGAGAGGAGTGAGTGAGAGATTTTACAAAGAAATTTTATGCAAAAAGACCCCCACAAGTCCAAAATTGCAAGTTTTAGCTTAAAATTCAATAAATTTCGTTTTCCATAATAAAAATTAGTTAAAACTTGAAATAAAATACTAAAAAAATTATATTACAACTAGATTTTAATTAACATGATTTTAAATCTTAAATTTAGCCCATTTAAATTTGTATTTATCGCTAATTTAATGTATTTTCTTACCGGCTTAAAATAATATTAAAAATTGAAAAATTAGGGAAAATTTTTAAACGACCAGAATTTCATAAGTAACTCATTTGCTACTAAAAACTAGCAATTACCTATCCAAATTAGGTATAATTAGTCCTAAACTGCAAAATAACAAAAAAGACGATTTACGGAAAAATACCAAATTTTCACCGATTTTCGGGAAAACACCAAAACGACTTTTCAAGGCGCTACAACATGTCATCAACGTAAGTAAATATGCGCATCCCAATTGTCGTTGACATATAGCAACGAAACCGGCGATATCACATATTATACTTACGGTTACAGAAAAGAAAGTGTAAAACTACAACAGTTGGAATCCGCAAACTCTTTAGACATCGCATGCCTAATCAAATGAATCCCTTCGCATGCCTAACAATTATAAACCCCGCATTTTAGTCTCATTATCGAAAACTCTTTTCAATATCAAGTCGGGCAATTCAACAAGATTCCCGACATCTAGAACGAATGCTTGTCGCAAACTTTAGTAGACGGCCGCACCCCCAATGCCGTCGACGAAGTGCACTAAGGCGGAACACCGCTACCACGAGCACCCGAACGGATGCTTTCGGTGACGGGGTTCTCCTACAGTCACTTGGTCGGGGCTTTAGGGAGTGGCTATCTATTAAGTTTACCCGGCAAGTATTCGCGTACGCTACGTGATTGCGACGGACTTTTGATCACATCAAAATTCCGTGGCAACCGATCAAGTGAGACTAAACTGCTAGATTTATAACATTCATAATCAGTTATCACATAACTACTTGTGGATTCCAAATATTGTATCACATTCCAGATAAATAGAAAATGTTAAACTTTCCGATCGAACAATCAAACACCCGAGTATTCCCGAAACAGCTCAACACATGAAATAAGTTTTAAAAAACATCTATTTCATGACACAGTACCAACGGTCCAGCCGTAGAAGGGTCAAGCCAACGCCTCACATGTGGCACGTCGTACTGCCCCAAACCCTAAGGTTCAAAGGTCAGTTCAAGACGGTCACATAATCGAGTTAAGGTTTGTTGTCTTCTAGAGGGTCCATCGCGTTACTTGCACTACTTAGAACGTTCTTAAACTACGGAAAAATCTAACACTTGGAAATTTCCCGGCAGGGGAAAAAATGGGTATTTATATCCGGTCGAACTTTTTAACAGTTTTTAAAATATCCGGAAAAACATAAACGAAGTTAAATTATCCGATCGAATTAACGAGTCCCCAATAAAACCCTAGAAAACTCAACACTTGAGTGGAATTAAAAAATTCCCAGAAAAAAATGTCAAGAAAGGACCTAAGAATAAATATGTGAAGTTTGAGGGACTAATTCACAATTTTGGCCGCGGAACCGCCGCCACACCCTTGGTCTGGCCGCGGTTCCGCGGTCAAATTTTTGAGTTAGGGGTCCGTACTTCACAGTAATTCTTATATTTCCCTGCTTAATTTTCTGAGCACTTTTAATTCACAAAAATCCACAGTTTGGAAAAATGTACAGAGAAGGGTTTGGATCGGGTTACGGGGTTCGATCGGATCTCTAACTTCGTCTACACTTCGCCTAAAGCTCTAGCTAGTCTCTGATACCACTGTAGGGTTCCTAGACACACTCATGAGGTTCTACAACTGATCAACCATGTCCAATTCAAATTTTTTATGTGCCGAGAAACACTAAACTAGATCGTTAACTAGAGGATAGGCGAAAGTAAATGCAAGCAAACAACTTTGCTATGAGTGAAAGGGACTACAAGCTTTGTAGATCCGGTCCTCCACTTCTTTAGCTCCATGATGACGTCCCTCCGCTGCGATCAACCGGATCCCGGACTCTAGCGTTGGTTTCATCGGAGAAATGATCGGGCTAGGTCGTTGACTTCATTGCCGAAGATGATCTACGTCGAGGAGACTCAAACTCAAGCTCCATCTTCACTAGTTCATGAAACTTGTGAAGAAAACACCCCATACAACATGGCAAGTGGTAGAGGATGAAAAAATAGGAAGTGGGTTCACTTTGGATTTGGATTTCTCACTTGATTTCAACACTTGAAATTTTCTAGCAAGCTTTCTTCTTTTCATGAAGAAGATGAAGAAGAAAAGAATGGAAAAGAATTATGAATAATAGAAAATCAAGTGAAGCCTTATCATATTGCAACCATGGGTGAGTGTTTCTTTTGTAGAGAATAAACTAGGGTTTAGGTAAATTGTTAGGTTAAGGGAAAAAACAAAATGGTTAAGACTTTTAAAGTTGCTAAGAAGTTTCATGAAGCTTGAAGCAAAAAAAAACTAAGAATGCCACGTTTTAGTTTTTTACCAAAATAAATAAACAGAATAAATAAAACCTAACCATTAACCTAAACAAGGGTAAAGCGATACACACACCCAAGTTTGCATGTATTATCAAATATGATACAAACTAGTGCAAAAAAATATATCACATATACAACTTGTGCACATCAAGTGAGAAAATCAATCTTAAGTGAAAAAATACTAGTTAATGTAAAGTAATATATCAAATATATAATTATACATTAAATCATTAAATCAACACTTGATTTAATGATCCGGTCATACTGCATATAACCGACTAATACCAAGTGTATCAATATATCGAATCAACATTTGATTCGGTAACCCGGCTATATCTTATATAACCATCCGGTGATACAAATCGCGAGAATAGAATTCAGTATCACATACTGGTATTATTCTCGGTCCCGCACATATCTCATATGCGCTCCTATTTCGTTTCGCTTGAGCCAGGAAACCTCTGGGTAGGACTCTAAAGACTCATCAATACGCCGGCAGTAGGTGATGATCATATCAAACACCCACAAGCTGCAAGCGGTCTGCTAAACGTAACGGCCACTCGGGTATAGAGCGATCAGAAGATCAACGAACAAGCCCGCTCACAGTCCTGTGAATCCAACCAGCAACACTTGCCGTACAGTCCGGTCCGTTCGTCTGATATGTCGCATATCTCGCCTAGGGGTGGTAAACGTCAGACCCCAGTAGCTTGATAAGTCATGCCGATGTAAGGTCCATAACATAGCATGAAACTACTGATAACACTTACCAGTAGATCACTGCAACCCTGGCTAGGGATTTCCAGTTATGGCCAGTCGAGCATAGCGCAACATCAACCCCCAATACCGGGAGAGACGAATCCCCTCCTATCGCTCATTGATGTGAATCGGGACTGTACCCAAAAACCACATGTTTGCACGACTCAGTAGAGCCGTGGTAGGGTGGAAATCAAAGCACAGTGGGAGACACACAAGACTCTATGATGATCTCGGGTCAACAGACTAAGCTGTACTAGTGTCACCAGAGAACTGCCATCTGACATAAGGTATAATACCATCTGGGAGTTCTCGGCGAGTCCGTTCAGTGTACACAGTCTCCACTGAGCACCCGCATACCATCTCTGATGTCAAACACCAATGGATATGGGATCATCCATCGCCCATCATATGGGTCGAGAAGATATACGCTAGTCTACTCTGGAATATCGATGCCCCATCTCGATATTCCTACGACTAGGAACATTGAAAGATGTACTTATGGATTACCCAGGCCCCACTAGTATGATCTACATCATAGTCCTGCAAGTCGAGTACACATCCTAAGGGCTTTATCAACATGTAACAGAGAGACAGAAAGTATACATGTTAAGATAAAGAGCAACCAGATAGCGTACTATCATGTCGAGTAAGAAAGTCTTACCTATATATGTCCCAACATCCACTACAATATACATCCTATGTACAGTAATGCCATCTAGGGCATACATATAACTAACAGTTCTGGGCTACACTCTGACACGACTTGTACCGCCATCAGGGGACTGACGTTTACCGCCCCCCTAGGCCCGCCATGCGATATTCTCAGACGAACAGACCGGACTGTACGGAGATTGTCACATTCAGGCTCAGTAGGAGTTCAGATGGGTTTCACCTCATCCGCCTTCTTATCGGCATCTACCTGGGGGCCGTTACGCACAGCTAGTGCCACTTGCGGTCTATGATTAAACCCACTGCCAGCGTAGTGTCGAGTCTTTAGAGTCCCACCCAGAGAGCTATTCGCCTTTAGGCAAAAGAGTAGAGGTCGCATGGTTTTGCGACAGGGTTCGGTCACATCCGTGCACTTGTGCACGTTTAGTGTCCGGGCAGTTATCACCATCGGGCTTTGGTTTAAGCCAGATCCTAGTGTACGTTTTGGGATTGGTTTTATCTCGTTTGTATTCGTGTTCCTCAGAACGCGGATGCGGGTGTGTATGCACGGTTGACAGAGACAGAGGCAGAGGATTCTCATTAGGGTTGTTGACTGTTGACTTTTGCTAAACCCTAATGAGAATAAGAAATATGATTAATGATAAGATTAATTAAGTATTATTGTGCCCTGGTTGGGTTGAAAGGTTGACTTTGTTGACTTGTTGACTTAGTTGACCGGTTGACTAGCTTGGACTTGTTGACCATCATCATGACAATGGCTATCATTTCTTGGCATTGACCTTTGCTTGCTTGTTTGTTCGCAAATTGCATTTAATGCATGAAATGATATTTCCATTTGATATGATAACAACCATCACATAATACTCAATTATTATTTTTTGTTATGATTATTTTGGATTATGAGAGCAAGGGTGAAAAAAAAGTCTTGCTCATTCTATCATTCTCATTCTCTCTCATCCTCAAGCTCTCCCTCTTCCTCTTGCTCTCTCTAGCTCAAGGAAACTCCCTCTCATGAGTTGAGAACCATTTCCTTAGAGATAAAACCCAAAACACTTCTCTACTCATCTTAGTATACAAGGTCTAGCAAACCAAGTGTTCTAGTTTCCTCTAGATTGAGGTTGGAGCCAAAGGTAGAAGCTTTCAGGTGGATCCATATTCGGCACAAGGAGACGACGAGGAGAGAACTATCCGACCACCACAAGGAGTCGAAGAGAAGGAGTTCAAGTTAAGGTATAACCCCCTAACCGAGTAGGTAAAACTCCTAGTTAGGTTGTTAGCTAGTTGTTTAACAAAGATCCGTATTTTGAGTCCATGTTAACCCCAAAGAAAAATCGTTTTTCACCATTTCCGCAACCCCAAAGAACCGGGGACGGGTAACGTGGACTTACAGTGGTATCAGAGACAGGTTAAACACTATCTAACATGTTAGCAAAGTAACTAGAAATTCGATCGGAGAAAAAATCACAAAACATGCCCGAAATATCAACTTTCTGCCGATTTTGTTTTCTGTTCAAAAATTAATAAATCATACACTAAAAATTGGCTCAGGGTTTTTAAAGCACACCCAAGAAAAATGGTCCAGCGACTCGGTCAAAGCGCCGCGGAACCGCGGCAGGAGCATGCTCCCGCCGCGGATCCGCGGCCGAGTTGACTCGGCCGTGGGCAATTTTTCCTGCAGTGTGTTTAGTGGGGTGTTTTGGGATTTTTACATTATGTTTTTTCTTCCCAGATTTTCCAGAAAGCAAAATTTGTTTTTGGGGTTTAAAAATCCATATTTTGATCGAACTTCTAAAGACTTTAGCTAACGGGTTTATATCTGTGATATGATATATGTATTGAACGTCTGCTAATCGCTATACGTCGATTAGTGGGGGCTATACATATCTGTGATCTGTAATGTTGATGGTATGTGTATATGAATTCATTGGATTGTCGCGGATGAATAGCCGGGGGGTTGTGAGATGAGAGTTTTCTTTTTCTTTCAATTCATGTAATTTGTAATTGATGTAATATTATTTATATGGCCGCACAACCGGGATGGGGTTGTAGCCATCATTGTATAATTTCTTTTACTGTTTTTTCTCCTAGGATAGACCCAAGGTGGGGTGCACAAACTACCGGGTACCTCGAAGTGCCGAGTGGCCTACTCACGGTGTTGAGGGAGGTTGCTTCGCTTCGGGTACTTGGCGGGTAGTTTGCCGCACCCGTAGGGGTCTAGGGTGGGGTCTTGGCTATTCATCGTGACCGTGTAATCCGCTCTTCGTTACAGGCTCGTACGGAATGAGGATTCCTAGTATATCCAATGTGTTCATCTGTGATCTGGAATGGCTATCATTGCATGTGACGAATGTATATATCTATATATGATATCAATTTAGGCGTTGCTTATGTTTTGCATCCGCGCTAGTCCAGCCCCCGCTCTGTCGTTAGTTAAGTAACCTAACGGGTAATGACGGGGCCCCGTGGCGAATGCGGATGGCATAAGCGTGTAAGTGCACGGCAGCGCCCCGACCGTCAATCCGACGCCGGAATGCGGAAACGAAACTTTTACATAACTTGTAAACCGGCACTACCGCGCACTATAATCCCGGATCGGGCCATTAACCTAACGCTAGCAAACTAGAATTTGGGGTAGAGAGCTATACCGAGCGATCCGTGTCCTTCGGTCTTCCGCCTCCACTCCGATCTCCTCGCGGAATCTCCGGTCTTCATCTTCTCGTCGGAAAGGGCACCACACCGCCAGGTTCTTTTACGGGCTCCCACCTATGGACCGAGGCAACTCGGGCATGAAGTTGGCGAGTCGACGTGTCCAAGAATACTGTAGATGAAGTGTAGAAAGCTTTGTCTCATTGGGGTTGAGAAGTTGCCATTTTGATGGAGGTGAAGAATGAACTTTTGAGAGAGGTTGATGAATTTATGTAGCAAGCATAATATGAAGAAATTTCCCACTCACAAAAATGAACCCCTCTCTCCTTTCCTATGTGGCCGGCCAATATGGAGAATGGAAAATCAAAGGGAGGTGAGCACAAGAGAGGATGGAGGTAACCATAAAGAAATGAATGATAACAAGGAAATAATATCACACCAATTTCTAAATCAAATCCAAATCAATTCTCAATCCTATCAACATTTAATGCAAACCATGTGAAGAAAAAGGAAAGATGGTATCATAATCTTTCCATTTACAAATAAACCCCCCTCCACAAAACTAATTTGCACACTTGCAAATTAGCCCCTCCGTTAGAAAAATCCGGCCATGAAGGAACAAAGGAAAACTGGCTGAAACGGAATGCAAACTGGCAATTTCAAAAAACTGATCCCGTAATAAATTACAGGAAAACCCCGCGACTGTATATACATACCCGCATTTGTATTGCGACCGAATACAAATGCAATGAGACAAAATTTACACTGTACAATACTAGGATCTGGCTTAAACCAAAGCCCACTAGTATTATCTGTTCGATCATGATCCGTGCAATACCGCACGGATAAGATCGAACCCTGCCAAATCTCCATACGGCCTCTACAGCGTTTCTCCCGAAAGTTGAGAAACTGTCTGTGGGGGACTCTAAAGACTCGTCAATACTTTGGCTGTGGATTTAACCACTAGCACGTCAGAGGTATTATCCATACGTAACGGGCTTCCAGGTATTGACCAAAATGGACGTCGATGAGCGAACTCATCCTGACACCCTACTGAGCCTGTCAGTGACAATATCCGTACAGTCCGGTCCGTTCGTCTATGAGCATCGCATGGCGGGCCTAGGGGGTTGGTAAAAGTTAGACCCCCAAAAGTGGTACAAGTCATGTCGGAGTGTAGCCCAGAACACCCTGAGATATTACTCGAATACCTACCAGTAAATCTCCTGACTTGGCCAAGGACTTAGTGTAATGGCTCTCCTAGACACAGCGCGACCTCACCCCCAATACCGGGAGAGACGAACCCCTGCAGATCCGCTCACTGCTTCCATGTGGCTCGGGACTGTACCCAACTAAAACCTGTTTGCACAACTCCTTTGAGCGTGGTAGGGAAGTAATCAAAGTACAGTGGGAACTCACACGAGACAAATGACGATCTCAGGTCAATGAACTAACCTGTACACATGTCACCAGCGAACTGCTATCTGACGTTAGATATAAGACCAATTAGCATGTTCCGGGCGAGTCCTGTCCTGTGTGCTCATAACCCAATGAGCACCTGTATACATCTTAGTTGAACCAACTGACACCAGTGGCTTGTGAGACCGGCCACCATCCCTCGTCGGGGTCTCGACTGTATACACTAGTCTACTCTAGAGTATCGATGCCCTGTCTTGAAACTCCCACAACTAGGGACCTTTTAAGGATGTGCTTATAGACCCCAGCTCCCACGTATATGATAGCCCTCATACTGCTGGAAGTCAAGCAAGAATCCTAGGGGCTCTATCAACGTGTAATAGCGACCTGTAAGGCCATCTAAAACAGTACACGATGATAAAGATAAACCTGATAGCATACTATCATCTTGAGTAAGACTGTCCTACCGGTATAGGTCATCCCTCAATCATTGCAATCACGTGTCTGTGATCCAATAATTGACTCTGAGGGCACTATCTCCAACAGTCTCCCATTTGAACTCAAGGCTAATTATTGCGATGTCGCATACTCACAACCTGTGTGATACCGAACACCCAACTCATCTACTAGTCAGTCTCACAAAGCTCGTTTGCGAAACTATTGCATTCGAGGAATAACCTTAGTGAGTGGATCTGCTGTGATGTTTTTTTCTATGTTTCTCTTTATCTCAAGTTCGCGGAGAAACCCATCTCTCGAAATGAGCAATACCCGTCTTAGAATATGTTTGGATGTCTGATGGGACCTAGTTCATAAATGAACTCCAAATCCAAACTTTTTAGACTGTATCAACAACTGAACTTAATCAGTATCCTGCGCCATGCCTCCCTCAGTATCCGCCTGGACCACCTGTCCAAAATACTTCCCCTCGTCAGAGGGAAAACTATAACTCTGATAGTCACTCTGTCATCAAGGTCACCTTGGAAGCCTGGAATGATAACTGTCTCCCAAAGGAGGCTGCCGTTGTCATTTCCCTAGAACATCAACTTATGTTCTAAAACTGCTTCCGATCGTTTCTCCAGGATTGGATTAATATCAACTTACTGCATCTTATGCAAAAACAACATCTGGTGTGGTACTTGATATCTCATGATTGACTCAATTGCCTAAGCAAGTGATCTGCCAATCATGCATATCCCTCCCCCCTTTAGTCTGCAAGACACCTTTAGAGAGGGTGACTCCATCACCTGCATGTACATCACCATGCCGGGAGTCGTCCATTCTAAATACCTTTAGAACGTTGTCTAAGTACCCTGATTGGGACACTTCCCAAATCTAGATCTAAAACCATAGATCCAGTAACCAGAATGTCTGATATAATATCCAATTCCTATGTGGAGAAACCACTGTGTGACAACCAAAATATAACCGATTGTAGTATAGGAATTTCACTTCCTACTCTGTGTATGTCATCCAAATACCATGACATCACACCCTATTACCTTCTTAACAGATCCATCCCCTATTCTGATGAAGTCAAACATATGACTGTCACATCAGAAATAGATGATCTATCTCCGCTGTATCTGCTTTAGTCTATAAATAAACATAAGCCACTTGTCCACCAATGCTTCCGCTGCTCCCACTGACTACGAAAACCCTCTGGCAGAGTCATTTACATGTGCACTTCTAAAGCTAGTTTAGAATGACGTTATACTCATCCTCCTACTGGGTCTCACAGTCTGGAACAACAGCAATGGAAAGTCTGGGTAAACAAGAACCTCCCTGCCACCGTCCTTGAGCATACCGAAGTACCTCTTGAGCGCCTGAGGTTACCCACCATATCTGCGGAGTGGCTAATGGAATGTCAAACCAGATTGAATCTTGTGGTTCTTATCAAATTTTCAGTAATCGTTTGCGGTTCTGGAATCACTTCCAGTTCCACCATACTCCCACTACTGTTTTCTGAAAAAATCCATTTTTATTAAAACTGTAGCGAGTCTAGAACAATATCACTATTGATCTTCCAGATGGTAGAAAGTCAACCCTCGTCATAGCCTGGGTCAACCCACAAACAGCCATTACAGAAACGTGCCTTGAGTTATCCAGAGTTTGGTTTTAAGCATAAGCCGGACAACTCCCCGTACCTTAACATCGTTAAGATATGAACTGTTCTATATCCAATACAGAAACAGAGGCACTGATTTAATTGGAACCAGATTCAAATCATGCAGCTGTCTTCAGTGCATGTCAACTATATGGAAAAAGGCCGATCAACGTTACTCAACTTTGGAGTGCTTCCAATTATGAGTAACCTGAAAGAGAAGCAAGATCTTTTAAAACCATTACTATCAACTGAATACCACACACAAGTATCTACATCTTCGATCACCTTGAAGAATCCTGATACTTGCAATATCTGGTTCTCTACTTTATTCTTATACTTATAACTTATCAAAACTTAGACCTTGTGTCTCTACGAAACACATGTCTAAGAACTAGAGAAGTCACAAGTAAAAAAAATATAGTACGAGTACCAACCCCTCTGTCCTAACGGACACTGGATAACATACAATACTCTGTATAAGTCCCTTGAGTCTGATAACTGATTCGCTGTGTGTCGTAGGTTGAAAACTGTACTTATGGTTAAGAAGAATTACACCGCTGTTTAATGCTCCTTACCTAACCATCCACTGATATAGGTAAATGTGATGGACATAATTTCAAAAAGTTATATCTCACTCTATAAAAATAGACGTACAGATATATCAATTTGAAATTGGTGCACAACAGCGGATATTCAAAACCAAATATTTGCCGTCCGGCAAACAGCACAGGTGATTTCCTCAAATATAACAAATTACAACGAATTCCGATATAATGAGGATGAACACCTAATTCCCAATAACTTACTCCCACTCATCATCTGTAAAACCATACAGATGTGAGAATCATACCTGGTAAATACATACCCTAGAGTAAGGACTTGTAGGGTTCTTAGGCACTCCTATGAGGCTACACAAGGCATCAACCATGCCAAATTCAAATTTTTCCATGTGCCGAGAAACCCTAAACTAGATCGTTAACTAGAGGATAGGCGAAAAACAACCAAGCAAACTCCTTTGCTACTAAGTGAAAGGGATTACAACCTTTGTAGATCCGGTCCTCCACTTCATTAGCTTCCTGTAGACGTCCCTATCGCTGCGATCGTGAACTCCGGACTCTATAGAAGCTCCACGAGAAGAACGAACGTGCTTGCTACGTTGACTTCGAGGCCGAAGATGATCTACGTCGGGGAGACACAAACTCAAGCTATTCCTTCAGTAGGTCATAAACTTTGTGAAGAGAACACACTCTACTACATGGCAAGTGGTAGAGAATGAAGAAGTAGGAAGTGGGCTCACTTTAGAATTGATTTTCTCACTCTTTTTCTCATACCACCATTGGAGCTAGTAAGCTTTTGGATGGAGCTAGATGATGAAGAAGAAGAAGAAAGAATAATTCCATCCAAATGAAAACTTATCCAATAAATAATGGCACCATGATTGAGTTAAGCCCTCATGCTTAACTCATGTAGAGAATTAACCAAGGCTTTAGGTTAAAGGTTAGGTTAAAGAATATCAAAAGAAATGACAAAAGAGTGGACTTTGTCAAAGCTTCTCCAAGCTTCTTCAAGCTTGATTACTTTGACTAAGTTAAACCCTTTTGTTAAATCTTAAGATAAAATAATAACCCTAACCTTTACCCTAATCTTGGTATGAGTCTCATACACCCAACTTTGATGTATCATCAAGCATGATACAAACATGTACACTTGCATATATCATATATAAACAATGTGCACAAACTAGTGAGAAACTAAATCATAAGTGAGCTAATACTAGTTAATGCAATGTAATATATCAAATATATAATTATGCATTAAATTATTAAATCAACTCTTGATTTAATAATCCGGGTATAACCGACTAATATCAAAAGTAACAACTTATCGAATCAACACTTGATCCGATAACCCGGCTATATCGCATACAACCGATCAATGTCACGAATCGCGAGAATAGAATACGGTATCTCATATCGTACTAATCTCGGTGCCACACATATCACATATGTGCTCCTACTCCGTTTGGCTTGAGCCAGGAAACCCCTGTGTAGGACTCTAAAGACTCGTCAATACGCCGGCAGTAAGTGATGATCATATCAAACACCCACAAGCCGCAAGCGGTGTGCTAAACGTAACGACCACCCGGGTATTGAGCGATCAGAAGATCAACAAGCAAGCCCGCTAGTTCTCCTGTGAATCCAGTCAGTAACACTACCGTACAGTCCGGTCTCATCGTCTGATATGTCGCATATCTCGCCTAGGGGTAGTAAACGTCAGACCGCAGTAGCTCGATAAGTCGTGTCGATATGAGGTCTATAACAGTTCGAGAAACTACTGGTAACACTTACCAGTAAATCTCAGTAACCCTGTCCAGGGATTTCCGGCTATAGCCAATCGAACACAGCACAACATCAACTCCCTATACCGGGAGAGATGAATCCCCTCCTATCGCTCATTGCCTCCATGTGATTCGGGACTGTACCCAAAAGCCACCGTTTTGCACGCCCTCTTGGATGTGGTAAGGTGGAAATCAAAGCACAGTGGGAATCACACAAGACTCTATGACGATCTTGGGTCAACAGACTACTCTGCACTAGTGTCACCGGAGAACTGCCATCTGACGTGAGGTATAATACCATCTGGGAGTTCTCGGCGAGTCCGTCCAGTGTACCCAGTCTCCACTGAGCACCCGTACACCATCCTTGATGTCAAACACCGATGGATATGGGATCATCCATCGCCCATCATATGGGTCAAGATGCGTATACGCTAGTCTACTCTGGTGTATCGATGCCCTGTCTCGATACACCCTCGACTAGGAACAGTTATAGGATGTACTCGTCAAATACTGTGGCCCCACTAGTATGATCTCCTCATAGTCCCAGTAGTCGAGTACATATCCTAAGGTCTTTACCAACATGTAACAGAGAGACAATCAGTGTACACGTTAAGGTAAAGAGTAACCAGATAGCATACTATCATATCGAGCAAGAAAGTCCTCCCTATATATGTCCAAGCATCCACTACAATATACATCTCATGTATAGTAATGGCCTCTAGGGCATACATATAACTAACAGGACTAATTGGGAAAGCAGTTTTCTTTTAACAGTACACAGTGAAACTGAAACATTGAAATGTTTCGATAGGGTATCCGCGTATTCCTAGTAATGCCTCTTCCATTATCAGATTCACAACTGTAATCGTATATCTCTTTGCCATCTCTCCAAATCCCTTTATATGTCTTTAATCATTACCTTCTGTACACCCCTTTAGGCCAAATGGTTTTCTTCCTTCCCTACCGTTCGACACCAGCCTATTGTTTGGAAGAAGACTATCCAATAAGCATAATGGGTGTACTGTCCTAATCCTAGGAGCACTCGCAATGCGAGAGAAGGTGAAGATAAAAGACAACTGAATAAAACCTTATTCCTATTTCTCCAGAACCAGAATCCATCCCCGAACTGGAACAAGTTCCTTTCGAGTTCGTATATAACCATACGATGGAGTATCCAAATAACTGTGGATCTTCGTAGTGATACGGAGTGTCCTGGAGAAATACAAAGGTGATGTAGGATTGGCGAAGAAATACTTGGTTTGGTCGTGAATAGCAGTCGCAATTTACTTTGCCCTCTTACTAATCCCTTTACTTGTCTTAACTTAATACCTTCTGCACACCACAATTAGGCTAATCGGCTTTCTTCATTCCCTACCGTTCGGCACCAGCCTAAGGTTTGGAAGAAAACTATCCGATAGGCATAACGGGTGTGCTAACTCCTAAACCAAGGAGTACTCGCGACCTGAGAGAAGGTAAAAGGAAAAGAAAACTGAATAGTCCTATTCGTTTTCACCAGAACCGAAAACCATCCTCGAATAAATTCCTTCGAGTTTGTATATAACCATACGATGGTTTTATCCAATGGAAGTGGACGTTCGTAGTAATACGGGGTGTCCTGGAGAAAAGGGTAAAAGTAGGAGTGGCAATGAGGTATGCAACTCTGACAATCCAAAAGCCAGTGTTTAAGAATGATCGGTCAACTTGGTAACTGAGTCATAGTCAAGGGTCAGGTCATGGTCGCTGCCAAAGAGAGAGAGAAAAGAAACACTCAGCGTGCACTCTAACCTAGATCAGAATGGTTATCACTTTATCTAATAAGGAAACATCTCACTGTAATGTCAAATTCTTCTCCAAACCTGAAAGAAGAATTAGTCGGGATCACCCGAGGAGTAAACCAACCCATCAGTGGGAATCGGGATCCAACTATCATCGCATGATAACGTGACGGAATCCGCTCACGTTATCGCACTCCAGAAGGTATGCGCATATCTGGCAAGTTTCAGTTTCTTTAGAAACTCCCGATGTGATTTTTACCCCATGCTCTTATGACCTTGACTTTGGCCAACAAATCATAAGTCACATGTCAAGTTCTACCCGTCATTGTCCAGGTTAATTTGAACCCACCCGTACCTACCCTTGGCTTTGGCCAACAAGGTAGTACGACTGTCCCAAACCAACGTATCTATCTATGCTGCATATGAATATCCAACAGCTACCAATCATGGTGCCTTGACTTTGGCCAACAAACACAGCTTGAATACTATTGACTATCCATATGAAACGACGGAGGGCTACGAATGGTTTTTGGCGAAAAACCTTTAACGTAATGAACTTGATATCATTGAAGGAACTGTATAGCTTTTTATAAAATATAGTTACGAAAACCTTTGCTAAAGAGCTTACTCCCGGTGAAGGGATCTCAGCTCTTTCCCCGTATAAGGAGGTAAAGGATATTCTAACTGAATACCACGATGCAAAGCAAAAGGCAATCGGCTATAGTGAAGTTATTGCCCTGACGCAAACTTCTGTCCAAGGGGTCACTCCCGGTGAAGGGATCTCGGCCCTTGCCTCGTCGACTGAGGTGCAGGATATTCCAACCGAATACCACTGTGCAAAACAAAAAAGAACGTCCTTGCAATAACAGCTTTTTGAAAAATGTTCCAACAACATCAGAATAGGTTTGTTTAGCTTGCATTGATCCGAATCAACGCAGTCCCATCAATTGATCACACCAATAAAGAACGAAAATACGATGTACGTATATGCCACCCGCATTCGCCACTGGGTCCCGTCATCATCCGTTAGGTTACTTAACTAATGACAGGGCGGGGACTGGACTAGCGCGGGTGCAAAATATATACAACATCTACTAGTATATATATCAATATATAATATCCGCTCAAGGCGTGATAAAATGCAACATCACAGAAATGTAATAAGCATCACAGAACAATACAGATATCTGGGATCCCTGGGTTTCATAGAGCCGCTACTGAAACCCGACGTTCCCCTAGTCGTGTGGATAGCCTGTGCAATGAAATCCTAGACCCCTACGGGCGCGACAAGTTACCCGCCAAAACCTGAAGCGAGGCAGCCCCCTTCAGCAACGTGAATGGACCACCCAGCACTTCACGTAATCCGGTAACTTGAGCACCCCTCCATGGGTCAACCTGTACCCCCTACGAGTGCGGCGAATAGCCTACCAATTCTAGAGTGAAGCCCCCTCTGTCTCAAAGCCATGAGATGCGGGTCCGTTGCCCTCTAGAACCCGGCTATCCGTGCACCCCTCCACAGGGTAATCCTAGTACAGAAAGTAAAATATACAACGGGTACATCGACCTCATCCCGGTCGTGCCCTAAAAGAATAATATACAAACAGGCAGTAATGACAGTCCACATGTCGGAAGCTCGCCCCGCAATATCAAATGTACATATATAACCAAACTGTACTACCATTGCATCCAGGCTATCCACCACGACAAATCCGCAACATCACAGCACAACACAGAACATCAACGTGAATGTCACGTTCGCAAATCCGTCTAAAAGGGCTATAGCAGTTAGACAGGATTTACCGATCAAGTGACATTCACGGTCGCAAATATAATGTAAATACTGTGAACTAACATGTTTAAAATTTTCGATCGACTAAATATACCGAAGTGGGCCCTATGCACAACTGTAGCACTCAAAGAAATTCTGGGCCCAAACAGAACATACCAAAAACACTATTTCCATGTCAGAAGCTGACTGTAAAAATTTGGTGCAGTTTGGACACAAAACGGCGGCGGATCCGCGGCCCAAACATGGTTTTGGCCGCTGATCCGCCGCGCTACAGTAATATCAGCCGACCAAATTTTCACAGAATTCTCAAAAAACCCTGCACGTAATTTTCCAATGTACCAAATAATTTTTGGACGACTGGAAAAATTCGACAGAAACTGATGCATGGAAAATGTGGTTTTTGGAAATTCGTTCGATCGAACTTGTAAACACGTTAAAGCAGGCTAGACTAGGTTAATGACGTGGCTCTGATACCAATGTAAGTGCACGGCAGCGCCTCGGCCATCAATCCGACGCCGGAATGCGGAAACGAAACTTTTACATAACTTGAAACCGGCACTACCGCGCACTATAATCCCGGATCGGGCCATTAACCTAACGCTAGCAAACTAGAATTTGGGGTAGAGAGCTATACCGAGCGATCAATGTCCTTCGGTCTTCCGCCTCCACTCCGATCTCCTCGCGGAATCTTCGGTCTTCATCTCCTCGTCGGAAAGGGCACCACACCGCCAGGTTCTTTTACGGGCTCCAACCTATGGACCGAGGCAACTCTGGCACGAAGTTGGCGAGTCGACGTGTCCAAGAATACTGTAGATGAAGTGTAGAAAGCTTTGTCTCATTGGGGTTGAGAAGTTGCCATTTTGATGGAGGTGAAGAATGAACTTTTGAGAGAGGTTGATGAATTTGTGTAGCAAGCATAATATGAAGAAATTTCCCACTCACAAAAATGAACCCCTCCCTCCTCTCCTATGTGGCCGGCCAATATGGAGAATGGAAAATCAAAGGGAGGTGAGCACAAGAGAGGATGGAGGTAACCATAAAGAAATAGATGATAACAAGGAAATAATATCACATCAATTTCTAAATCAAAACCAAATCCTTCTCAGTCCTATCAACATTTAATGCAAACCATGTGAAGAAAAAGGAAAGATGGTATCATAATCTTTCCATTTACAAATAAACCCCCCTCCACAAAACTAATTTGCACACTTGCAAATTAGCCCCTCCGTTAGAAAAATTCGGCCATGAAGGAACAAAGGAAAACTGGCTGAAACGGAATGCAAACTGGCAACTTAAAAAAATTGATCCCGTAATAAATTACAGGAAAACCCCGCGACTGTATATACATACCCGCATTTGTATTGCGACCGAATACAAATACAATAAGACAAAATCTACACTGTACAATACTAGGATCTGGCTTAAACTAAAGTCCGCTAGTATTATCTGTCCGATCATGATCCATGCAATACCGCACGGATAAGTTCGAACCCTGCCATATCTCCATACAGCCTCTACAGTGTTCGCCCGAAACTTGAGAAACTGTCTGTGGGGGACTCTAAAGACTCGTCAATACTTTGGCTGTGGATTTAACCACTAGCACGTCAGAGGTATTAGCCATACGTAACGGGCTACCAGGTATTGACCAAAAGGGACGTCGATGAGCGAACTCATCCTGACACCCTACTGAGCCTGTCAGTGAAAATATCCGTACAGTCCGGTCCGTTCGTCTATGAGTATCGCATGGCGGGCCTAGGGGGTTGGTAAAAGTCAGACCCCCAAAAGCGGTACAAGTCGTGTCGGAGTGTAGCTCAGAACACTCTGAGATATTACTCGAATACCTACCAGTAAATCTCCTGCCTTGTCCAAGGACTTCGTGTAATAGCTCTCCTAGACACAGCGCGACCTCACCCGCAATACCGGGAGAGACGAACCCCTGCAGATCCACTCACTGCCTCCATGTAGCTCGGGACTGTACCTAACTAAAACCTGTTTGCACAACTTCATTGAGCGTGGTAGGGTAGTAATCAAAGTACAGTGGGAACTCACACGAGAAAAATGACGATCTCAGGTCGATGAACTAACCTGTACACATGTCACTAGGGAACTGCTATCTAACGTCAGGTATAAGACCAACTAGCATGTTCCCGGCGAGTCCTGTCTGGTGTACTTATAATCCAATGAGCACCTGTATACATCTTAGGTGAACCAACTGACACCAGTGGCTTATGAGACCAGCCACCGCCCCTCGTCGGGGTCTCGACTGTATACACTAGTCTACTCTGGAGTATCGATGCCCTGTCTCGAAACTCCCACGACTAGGGACCTTTTAAGGATGTGCTTATAGACCCCAACTCCCACATATATGATCGCCCTCATACTGCTGGCAGTCAAGCAAGAATACTAGGGGCTCTATCAACGTGTAATAGCGACCTGTAAGGTCACCTAAAACAGTACACGATGATAAAGATAAACCAGATAGCATAATATCATCTTGAGTAAGACTGTCCTACCGGTATAGGTCCTCCCTCAATCATTGCAATCACGTGCCTGTGACCCAATAATTGATCTGAGGGCACTATCTCCAACAAAGAGTACGTCATATTTTCGTTATTTTCTGCAATGGTAGGATTAAATGATGGGACGCATTAAATTAATGCAAGAAAATAAACCAAAGTTGAGTCGTTGGAACACTTTCAAAACCACTCGGTTTCTTTTCAAAAACAACTTTTAAACGCGGAGCTTAAGCCACTCCTTTTAAAAGCTATCTCGTTCCATCGATTATATCTAGTTCACTACGTTCACGGTTTCGCCAAAACCATTCGTAGCCCTCCGTCGTTTCACTTGGATAGTCAATAGTATTCAAGCTATGTTTGTTGGCCAAAGTCAAGGCATAGTGATTGGTAGCTATTGGGTATTCATGTGCAGCATAGATAGATGTGTTGGTTTGGGACAGTCGTACTGTCTTGTTGGCCAAAGTCAAGGGTAGGTACGGGTGGGTTCAAATTAACCTGGAGAATGATGGGTTGAACTTGACAAGTGACTTATGATTTGTTGGCCAAAGTCAAGTTCATAAGAGCATGGGGCAAAAAAATCCACATCGGGAGTTTCAAAAGAAACTGAAACTTGCTAGCGCTGCATACCATTTGGAGTGTGATGATTCTGGTAGGATTCCTTCAGTTTTGTCACGCGTTGATATTTGGATCCCGATCCTACTACTGAGTATAGGCTACTCCTCGGGAAATTTCTCACTTAACGATCAATGCTATAAACCAAGTAGGTGTCTAGAAAGGTGTTAGCGGGGCTACGCCCAAAGGGAAAAGAGGTTATTTAATTAAGGAACTTCACGAAAGCATTGGAAACCCCCCCTCGAAGTACCAACACTGGCCTGGCTGAATGGTTAAGCAAGTATTGTACGGTGAGATTGATCCCGACTAATTCTTCCTTTTTGGTTTGAGGAGAGATTCGAGAGACAGTGGGAGCCATCCTGTTTAGACAAACTAAAAACCACTCTAAACTTGCAAGAGTATCATGCTAAAGTGTTTCTTCTCTCTCTCCTATTTGTAGTGACCAAACATCATGACTGGACTAAAGTTACTACTAGATAAAAACATACTGACAGGGCCAAACTACAAAGATTGGCTCAGGAATGTCAAAATGGCAATCACTTATGACAAGTTGGGGTATCTCCTTACCACCAAAGCTCCCCCTGTCCCAGGTCCCAAAACCAGTGTTGCGGATAAGGAAATACGTAAGACCTTGGAAATCGACTGCGCGAAGGCCAAGTGCCTCGTGCTTGCCTCTATGGACAATGAACATCAAAGGAGGCACGAGAATATGGACCTTGAATCCATATTTCTCCATACAAAAGAACTGTATGGAGAGCAATCCCGTATCGCCAGATACGAAGTCTCGAAAAAGCTGTTTTCGGCGAGATTGGCCGTAGGATCATCGGTAGAGGAACACGTGCTTAAGATGATTGTCTTCATTGAGGAGCTCGCAGACCTTGGGACAACGTTAGAGAACGAGCTCTACACGGACTTGATTCTCCAGTCCCTTCTTTCCACTTACGCCCAGTTTATCCTGAACTTCAACTTGCAAGGAAAAGAAGTTGAACTTTTAGAACTCCTCAACATGCTGAGGAGTGCAGAGGGCATCCTACAGAAAGGTAGGGAAACATCCACTTTGTTTGTAGGAGGATCTTCCTCTTCTAGGTCCAAGGCGAAAGCCAAGGGAAAGAAGAAGAAAACCCCCACCAAACCAAGGGGCGGTGTTAGTAAAGTGGATACAAAGGGAAAAACAAAGGCAACAAAGGTAGCGGGAAAGCTTGTGGGAAAGGATGTCACGCCCCGCTTCCCAGAGTACGCTAAGATGGGCACGTGACATAGCCAACCATGCTACCTGTGGATAGGAAAAATCCTTCCACAGTCACATTACGGCTGTAGAGATATCAAGAACAGGAAAGTAAACTAACTATCTAGTACATGTCCATAAGCCAAAATAAAAGAGTCAAGAAATAACAATATGCGGAAGCCAAAAGATACAGTAAATGAAACACCTGGAAGTGAAGCTACAAACCGACAGGAACTTCACCGCTCGGTCTAACAGCGGCAATACTCCAGAACAGTCTGCAACAAAGGTAGAAGGATCTGGGCCATGCAAAATCCAGACGTCAGCGCGTCATGTCATCAAGTAATAAAGTGTAACAGGGTAACAAGCAATGCAAATATAATCATGAGTGATAAAGCATGTGTATAGTGATATAAATCAGGGTAGTGAAGGGTAGTGTGCAGTAAGTAAACTAAACTGGTCTATTGGGTTATCTACTCTAGTGTCTTTGAAATCAATTGATGTACTCCTCATGTAACTCAAAGGATATGTCCCGTTACCCCCCGGGACCACGGATCAGGAATATGGGAACCACGAGTGGTTCTGTCCCGTTACCCCCCGGGACCATGGATCAGGAATGTAAGAGTCACAAATGGCTCTGTCCCGTTATCCCCCGGGACCACGGATCATGTAATACCCTTGTAAGTTACACTTGGTTACACCTTTGATTTCCCCATACCCCCAAGGTTATGCGTGTCAAGTCAGGTATTCCGTAATCAGGAACTAATGCCAACACAGGATCAGGTAAGAGCAGGTTTGTCTGGATAGACAACAGGAGCGGTCTGTGAGGACTACATGTCAGGTTTGTTGGCATTACACATGAGATCAAGTAACGGGTCAAGCCATGGTACATCAGGTTGAGTCAAGTAGTGTACGGTACCATGTCGGGTCAGATAATATGTGTAGCAAGTCTTGACATGGTATACCAGATATCATGGTGGTGCTCATAATCAACTAGCATAATCATGGTTATAAATAAACATGCATGGTTATCAACAACACAATCTAAACAATAAGTTAAGCAGTAAAGCAGATCTACTTAATTAGCTGTACAGTTATCAGTAGTGTTTCAGTGATGGTTTCAACATTATATGAATACAGTATGATAATCATGGCCGTTAAATCATGTTAACAAATATTAAGAATTTCCAGGGATGCCGTGATCTATAATTAGGTTCACTGGATGAAATCATAGCTAAAACTGGTTTAAATGCACACGAGTGTCCGATGGATTAAAACTATAGAAAATTACCATAGGCTATGTCAATAGTTAAAATGTGATTAAAACATATGATTGTGGTTATGTGATTTAACATTTAAATGTCTTAGTTATATGTATGCCCTAGAGGCCATTATTATACATAGGATGTATATTGTAGTGGATGCTGGAACATATATAGGGAGGACTTTCTTGCTCGACATGATAGTATGCTATCTGGTTACTCTTTACCTTAACGTGTATACTGATTGACTCTCTGTTACATATTGGTAAAGCCCTTAGGATGTGTACTTGACTACCTGGACTATGATGCGGATCATACTAGTGGGGACATGGTAGTCCATAAGTACATCCTTCTGTAGGGTTCCTAGGCACTCTAGTGAGGTCTCCCAAGCCATCAACCATGGCAATTTCAAAAAAAATATGGTGCCTACAAACCCTAAACTACGGATCGATAACTAGATGTCTAGGCGAACAAGAACTAGTTAACACTTAACTAATGAGAAAACGGAAATACAACCTTTATAGATCCGGTGCTCCACCTCCATAGCTCCGCAACGAGGTCCTCTCCGCTGTCCAAGTCAAATCCGGGCTCTAGGATCGGCTTCGTCGGAGAATGGGCAAGCTAGGTCGTCGATGTCCATGCCGAAGATGATCTACGTCGAGGCATCGCTAGATCAAGCTCACAACTTCACCAAGTCATGAAACTTGTGAAGTAAACACACTCTACTACTTGGCAAGAGGTAGAGGATGAAGAAATAGGAGTTGGGTTAACTTTAGAATTGGATTTCTCACTCTAATTCATCAATCACCATTGATGAGGTAAGCTTTCTTCTTCAAGTCAAGGAAGAAGAAGAAGAAATAGTTATGATAAGTTAATTCTAAAAAGAAAAGAATAATACATTCTTATCATCTTAGAACCATGGTTTAGTGTAGAGAATTAATCATGGTTGAGTGGTATGGTTAGGGTTAAGGATGAGATAAGAATAGTGGACTAAGTCAAAGCTTCATGAAGCTTTAACAAAACAACAAAAGAAGCCACCATCCTTTTCTCTTTCTTTTATTCATTTATCAAAAATAAATGGATAACTAAATAAGATAAATGAATAACTAAATTATAAACCCGAACCATTTCATTAACCAAGGTTTAATACTTTACACTTAACCAAAAAGCATGCATCATCAAACATGATACAAGCAAGTGCACAAAATCATATCGCATATGTAATGCGCACATCCGAGTGAGAAAATCCATCTTAAGTAAACCGATACTAGTTGATGCAAAGTAATATATCAAATATATAAATATGCATTAAATCATTAAATCAACACTTGATTCAATGACCCGGTTATGTCGCACACAACCGACTAGTATACAATATATCGGCTTATCGAATCAACGCTTGAATCGATAACTAGGTTATATCGCATACAACCATTCGATATATTTATCGCGAGAATAGAATACGGTATCACATACACGCATTATTCTCGGTCCCGCGCATATCTCATATGCGCTCCTACTTCGTTTCGCTTGAGCCAGGAAACCTCTGTGTAGGACTCTAAAGACTCGTCAATACGCCGGCAGCAGATGATGATCATATCAAGCATCCACAAGCCGCAAGCGGTCTGCTAAACGTAACGGCCACCCGGGTATTGAGCGATCTGAAGATCGACGAGCAAGCCCGCTCACACTCCAGTGAATCCGACCAGTAACACTACCGTACAGTCCGGTCTGATCGTCTGATATGTCGCATATCTTGCCTAGGGGTGGTAAACGTCAGACCCCAATAGCTCAATAAGTCGTGTCGATATGAGGTCTATAACTTTTTGAGAAACTACTGGTAACACTTACCAGTAAATCTCAGCAACCCTGGCCAGGGATTTCCTGTTATAGCCAATCGAACACAGCGCAACATCAACCCTCTATACCGGGAGAGACGAATCCCCTCCTATCCCTCATTGCCTTCATGTGACTCGGGACTGTACCCAAAAACCACCGTTTTGCACGCCCTCTTGGACGTGGTAAGATGGAAATCAAAGCACAGTGGGAACCACACAAGACTCTATGACGATCTCGGGTCAACAGACTACTCTGTACCAGTGTCACCAGAGAACTGCCATCTGACGTGAGGTATAATACCATCTGGGAGTTCTCGGCGAGTCCGTCCAGTGTACCCAGTCTCTACTGAGCACCCGTATATCATCTCTGATGTTAAACACCGATGGATATGGGATCATCCATCGCCCATCTATATGGGTCGAGAAGGTATACGCTAGTCTACTCTGGTATATCGATGCCCCGTCTCGATACACCCACGACTAGGGACTTTGAAGGATGTACTTATGGACTACCATGTCCCCACTAGTATGATCCGCATCATAGTCCAGGTAGTCAAGTACAGATCCTAAGGGCTTTACCAACATGTAACAGAGAGACAATCAGTATACACGTTAAGGTAAAGATCAACCAGATAGCATACTATCATGTCGAGTAAGAAAGTCCTCCCTATATATGTCCCAGCATCCACTACAATATACATCCTATGTACAGTAATGGCCTCTAGGGCATACATATAACTAACAATCTCCCACTTGCACAAGGGCCATCTGTAGCAGTGGTTTGAAGTATCTCATACTCAACCATCCCATAAAAGTCTCTCTCTGGGAACAGGCCTTTGTGAGTGGATCCGCTGTGTTGTCCTCTGAGTCTACTCTCCTTACCTCGATCCTTTAGAGATCAACCATCTCCATGATCAGGTGATACTGCCTTAGAATATGTCTGGATCACTGATGGGACGGACGTTCCTTGGCATAAGCCACAACTCCATTGTCACACAATGGGAGGAACATAGTTCATCTTATGAACCAATATACACCCAGACTGCCTCTTTGGTAGCATCTTAAGTAGCGATGTATCCTGCCTTTATCGTCTAGTATGTCACGGTATTTAGCTTGGAACTCTTCCAACATACCGTCCCTTTACTTTGGGTAAAGACAATGCCTGCGACTGACACTCAGTCGTCTTTATCACCCTGGAACACTTCCAGTGATTCTCGTCAGGATCGATTGACACCATCTCACTACATCTAGTGAGTATCCTAACATCCATTTAGATCTATCTCATAAATCCAAAATCCAGGATTTAGTAGGTATCACTTTAATCCTTTATGGAGAATCATTGTGATAAGCGGAGATTGACCGAGCGTAGCATAGGAAACTCCTTCTCTATCAAGAGTATGTCATCCACGTACTCTACGAGGATCACCAACATACTCCCTACTACCTTTTTGTTCATACAAGGTTCATCTACCATTTTGATGATGTCAAACTCTTTGACTAATTCATCAAAACAGATGTTCCAACTCCGCGATGCCTGCTTTATCAGATAAAACATCTTGCACACGTTTCCGCTGCTCCCACTGTTTACGAAGCCCTCTGGCTGTGTACTTATAGACGCTTTCTTCCAAATCATCATTTAGAAAAGCAGTCAAGACACCCAACCACCAGATATCGCAGTCATGGTATGTAGCCGTGGCAAGTAGGATCCGAATGGACTTAAGCATAGCTACTTGAAAAGGTTTCATCATTATCCACGCCTGGTCAATGACGAAAAGCTTTAACAAGTCTAGCTTTGAAAGTCTCAACTTTTCCATCTACACCAAGTAATCTTCTCAAGATATACTTGCTCCTGATGGGGATTTAACCCTTCAGATATAGCAGCCAAAGTCCATACTTTGCTGGTGTATAAGGATTCCATCTCAGATCGATAAGCATCCAGCCATTCTTACAGAGTCTTACTCCTGATGGCCAGCTCGAAGCTAGTTGGGTCATCATCTCATGATGCAATCCTCGCTCCCACTGTCATAGAGAAACCGAAGTATCTCTCAGGTGAGTGAGGAACCCTACTAGATCGGCGGAGAGGCTGAGGTTCGTTGGAATCTACTGAATCCTTTGGTTCTATCGAATCATGTGCTGTTGTTTGTATAGCTGGAACCATTCCAGTTCTACATTACAGATCTTGCCTCGAGCTTGTCCGGATTATGCTTTTAGACATAAGCCGGACAACCCCAAATCTTAACTAACTTAAGACATGGGCTCTTCCCTTTCCATATCACATATGAAGTGGTAGGCATTGATTTGATTCGAACCCTATTCAATAGGTATGCAACTTCTCAAGTGCATAACTCCCTAAAGGAAATAGGTAACTCAGTAGTACTCATCATAGAGCACACCTTATCATATAGGGTGTATCTGCTCCTCCCCGATATACCATCGTGCTATGGTGTATACGGAGGAGTAATGCTGAGAGAGAATCTCATTCTCCTTTAGAATAGTCCAGGATTTCCGTGCTCAAGTATTCTTCTCCTTGATCACATCAAAGGACATAATACTTATACCCGTATATTGGTTCTCTACTTCTAACTTATATTCCGTGAATATCTCAAAAGGTTCGGACTTGTGTTTCAACAGGAACATAGGTCTGAATCTAAAGAGATCATCAGAGAACATAATGAAGTATAAAGAACCAGTCTTGGCATGTGTAGACAGGGGACCTACATACATCAACATGTATTATCCCAAGAGTTCATTAACTCTTTCTCTGTTTCCAGTAAACGGAGCTATGGTCATCTTATCTTTGTGACATGACTGGCGAGTTTCACAAGATGTAAATTCAAACTGATTTAAATATGCATCTATATGTAACTCTAGCTAGTCGGGTCACATTGATCTGACCTAGTCTACAATACCTCAAGAAGAATTCGTTCATTTCTGAACTCTTCCTCTTGTGTGTGTTCCATATAGTAAGAACTGTAGTTTGATTTAGAACATCAACGCTTTTAGATAACGTGCCTGAACCGATCAACTTTTGATATAGGAAATGTTCAAAACATTGTCCAACAATACAAAATTTTATCATTTCTTTACTAATAAAGAGACTGATATGATTTTGTATATCAGGTTCGGTATCTAATAACATTCGTTCAGAATCAATGTATTGGTAATACAGGGTGACAGTGACCAACAGACTTGGCTGCAACATTTGCCCCGTTTTCTGTCTCATGAAACTTATCACCCGTTCTCAGTTCTCTACCTTTCTGTAGCCCTATGTAACAGATTACATATCTGGGATCCTGATCTGGTATCACATACCCAGGACGTAAAGGATACTGAGAAACAGTTCTGTATAACGAACACACCCGAAGATGATGCATCAGCATGCACTCTCTTCGTTTGGGCGGCACGGGAATTCTGGTAATCCCCTATTTCCTGCTCTGTCTTATAACAATTATAAGTTGGAGCGGGACCAACGTTCCCCAGCTCAGTATAACAAGCAGGTTCGGTCAATATTCCGTATTATTATCTTGATTAAGGCGTGATATGGTCGCTACCTGGAGAGAGAGAGAAGAAAACACTCAGCGTGCGCTCTGTCAAGAATAGATTGGTTATTATTTTATCTAATCAGGATGGCTCCCACTGCTTTTTATCAAATCTTCCTTCAAACCCTAAAAGGAAAGACTAGCCGGGATTAATTACACACTACAAGTTCGCCAATCTTTCAGCCAGACCAGTGTCGGTACTTTGAGGGAGGTCCCCCGTGCTTTCGCACGAACCTAATTAATGTAAACCTCGTTTTCCCAGAGGCGTAACCCCGTTGACACCTTTCTAGACACCTACTTGATTGGCTAATTGTAATGTATAAAACTCTCCCAGGAGTAACACTTACTCGCAGCGGGTATCGGGATCCAACTATCTCATAGAAGGTATGCAATCTCATTGCAAATTTCAACACTTGAAATTCCCGATAATATTTTGCCCCTAGCTCGCTATGACCTTGACGCATGCCAAACAACCCATAGTCTGCTAGTCAAGTTCAACCCGTCATTTCCTGATTGAATTAAACCCACCCGCACGACCCTTGACGCATGCCAAACAACGCCGTATGAATACCCTAATCCAATCGCATCATATGCTGGCAGATAAGCACTAGTTAGCTACCGTACACTACGCCTTGACGCATGCCAAACAACCGCAGCACGAATACTAACTAATACTTATCTGAAATGACGGAGGGCTACGACAGGTTTTTCTGAAAACCTATTGCGTAATGAACTTGATATCGTTGTAGGATCGAATGAATTTTAAAATGGAGTGTTTTTGAGGCTTTTCTAGTTTTGCTAAAGGAGTCACTCCCGGTGAAGGGATCGTCGGTCCTTTCCTCGTCGAATGAGGTGCGGGATATATCATATATATCACTGTGCAAAGCAAAAACACTTAAAAGCAATCAAAAGACAAACCGAGTGTGTAGCATCTGCCAGTTATTGCTAAAGGAGTCACTCCCGGTGAAGGGATCTCGGTCCTTTCCTCATCGAATAAGGTGCAGGATATATCTCATATACCGCTGTGCAAAGCAAGAACTGTAGCTACCTGTTTTATTTTGAAATTCGATTCTACAACATCTTAGGTTTCTTTTAATTCATTAATCACATTAATGAAGTCCCATCATTTAAGTACCTAAACATCACAGATAAATACGACGTACACTTATGCCATCCGCATTCGCCTCGATGTCCCCTCGTGCACCGTTAGGTTAGGTAACTAACGGCAGAGCAGGGCAGGGCTAGCGCGGGTGTAAAACATAAGTAACGTCTATATAATATATCATACATACTATATACTGTATCTATCATAGAATATCACATGATCACATCACAGATATCGCAGCAGAAGAATCATATGAAATATTGGATATACTAGGACGTCCGTATTTTCAATACGAGCCAGTACAAAACACGGATTCCACGGTCGTGATGAATAGCCAAACCCACACCCCTAGACCCCTACGAGAGCGGCAAGCAACCCTACCAATTCTGGAGTTAGGAGACCCGGACTCGACTCCTCAAGTTGGTCTCCCACTGGACTCCAGAACCCGGTTGCTTGTGCCCTCCTCCTTGGGTCTATCCTAGTGCGGAAAAGTAAATAATATACAACCGGTGACAACTTCCGCAACCTGGAAGCGCCCCAATAAAAGAATATTACATACAAGTTTTTACATGAATGAAAATGAAAAACACTCATCTCACATAAAAACCCCCGGCTATTCAAACACGACGATCCAATATAACATATCCAGCAACACATAACATCACATGTCATCAACGTAAGTAAATATGTCCATCCCAATTGTCGTTGACATATAGCAACGAAACCGGCGATATCACATATTACACTTACGGTCACAGAAAAGAAAGTGTAAAACTACAACAGTTGGAATCCGCAATCACCTCAGACATCGCATGCCTGACCAAATGAATTACTTAGACATCACATGTCTAACAATTATAAACCCCGCATTTTAGTCTCATTATCGAAAACTCTTTTCAATATCAAGTCGGGCAATTCAACAAGATTCCCGAAAAACTGATCGAATGCTCGTCGCAAACTTTAGTAGGCGGCAGCACCCCTGATACCGTCGACGAAGTGCTCCAAGGCGGAACACCGCTGCCGCGAGCCCGAACGGATGCTTTCGGCGACGGGGTTCTCCTACAGTCACTTGGTCGGGGCTATGGAGTGAGGCTGTCTATTAAGTTTACCCGGCGAGTATCCGCGTACGCTACGTGATTGCGACGGACTTTTGATCACATCAAAATTCCGTGGCAACCGATCAAGTGAGACTAAATTGCTACGTTTATAACATTCATTTAGTTATCATATAACTTATTGTGAATTCCAATTATTGTATCCCATTCCGGATAAATAGAAAATGTTAAACTTTCCGATCGAACATTCTAACACCCAAGTTTTCCCGATACAGATCAACACATGAAACAAATCTAACAACATTCAGTTCGTGCCTCAGTACCGACGGTCCAGCCGTAGAAGGGTCAAGCCAACGCCTCACATGTGGCACGCCGTACTGCCCCAAACCCGAAGGTTCAAAGGGCAGTTCAAGACGGTCACATAATCGAGTTAAGGTTTGTGTCTTCTAGAGGGACCATCGCGTTACTTGCACTACTTAGAACGTCGTTAAACTACGGAAATATCCAACACTTGGAAATTTCCCGACAGGGGAAAAATTGGGTATTTATATCCGGTCGAACTTTTTAACATATTCTAGAATTTATCCGGAAAACTAAACAGACAAAATTTGATAAACCCGATCGAATCATCAAAGCTCCAAAACATCCCAGATTATTCAACACTTGAATAAATATTAAAAATAACCAGAGAAGTCAGCACAGAAACAAATGAATTACTGTGCAAAAATTAGTTGATGACGTCACATTCCTGCCGCTCATCCGCCGCATTATCCAATATTATGCCGCGGATCCGCGCAGATGTTCACTGTTCATCAAAAAAAATTTGTGCCGAAATTCTTATATTTCTCTGCTGGTTTTTCTACATATTTTTAATACTGAAAAATCACTGTTTTTAGAAAAAGTACAGAGAGCACATTTTGGAGTTGGTTTCGGGTTCGTTCCGGTTTCAAATTCCGTCTGGACTTCGCCTAAGGCTCTAGCCAGGCTCTGATACCACTGTAGGGTTTCTAGGCACTCTAGTGAGGTCTCCCAAGCCATCAACCATGGCAATTTCAAAAAAAAATATGGTGCCTACAAACCCTAAACTACGGATCGATAACTAGATGTCTAGGCGAACAAGAACTAGTTAACACTTAACTAATGAGAAAACGGAAATACAACCTTTGTAGATCCGGTGCTCCACCTCCATAGCTCCGCAACGAGGTCCTCTCCGCTGTCCAAGTCAAATCCGGGCTCTAGGATCGGCTTCGTCGGAGAATGGGCAAGCTAGGTCGTCGATGTCCATGCCGAAGATGATCTACGTCGAGGCATCGCTAGATCAAGCTCACAACTTCACCAAGTCATGAAACTTGTGAAGTAAACACACTCTACTACTTGGCAAGAGGTAGAGGATGAAGAAATAGGAGTTGGGTTAACTTTAGAATTGGATTTCTCACTCTAATTCATCAATCACCATTGATGAGGTAAGCTTTCTTCTTCAAGTCAAGGAAGAAGAAGAAGAAATAGTTATGATAAGTTAATTCTAAAAAGAAAAGAATAATACATTCTTATCATCTTAGAACCATGGTTTAGTGTAGAGAATTAATCATGGTTGAGTGGTATGGTTAGGGTTAAGGATGAGATAAGAATAGTGGACTAAGTCAAAGCTTCATGAAGCTTTAACAAAACAACAAAAGAAGCCACCATCCTTTTCTCTTTCTTTTATTCATTTATCAAAAATAAATGGATAACTAAATAAGATAAATGAATAACTAAATTATAAACCCTAACCATTTCATTAACCAAGGTTTAATACTTTACACTTAACCAAAAAGCATGCATCATCAAACATGATACAAGCAAGTGCACAAAATCATAACGCATATGTAATGCGCACATCCGAGTGAGAAAATCCATCTTAAGTAAACCGATACTAGTTGATGCAAAGTAATATATCAAATATATAAATATGCATTAAATCATTAAATCAACACTTGATTCAATGACCCGGTTATGTCGCACACAACCGACTAGTATACAATATATCGGCTTATCGAATCAACGCTTGAATCGATAACTAGGTTATATCGCATGCAACCATTCGATATATTTATCGCGAGAATAGAATACGGTATCACATACACGCATTATTCTCGGTCCCGCGCATATCTCATATGCGCTCCTACTTCGTTTCGCTTGAGCCAGGAAACCTCTGTGTAGGACTCTAAAGACTCGTCAATACGCCGGCAGCAGATGATGATCATATCAAGCATCCACAAGCCACAAGCGGTCTGCTAAACGTAACGGCCACCCGGGTATTGAGCGATCTGAAGATCGACGAGCAAGCCCGCTCACACTCCAGTGAATCCGACCAGTAACACTACCGTACAGTCCGGTCTGATCGTCTGATATGTCGCATATCTTGCCTAGGGGTGGTAAACGTCAGACCCCAATAGCTCAATAAGTCGTGTCGATATGAGGTCTATAACTTTTTGAGAAACTACTGGTAACACTTACCAGTAAATCTCAGCAACCCTGGCCAGGGATTTCCTGTTATAGCCAATCGAACACAGCGCAACATCAACCCCCTATACCGGGAGAGACGAATCCCCTCCTATCGCTCATTGCCTTCATGTGACTCGGGACTGTACCCAAAAACCACCGTTTTGCACGCCCTCTTGGACGTGGTAAGATGGAAATCAAAGCACAGTGGGAACCACACAAGACTCTATGACAATCTCGGGTCAACAGACTACTCTGTACCAGTGTCACCAGAGAACTGCCATCTGACGTGAGGTATAATACCATCTGGGAGTTCTCGGCGAGTCCGTCCAGTGTACCCAGTCTCTACTGAGCACCCGTATATCATCTCTGATGTCAAACACCGATGGATATGGGATCATCCATCGCCCATCTATATGGGTCGAGAAGGTATACGCTAGTCTACTCTGGTATATCGATGCCCCGTCTCGATACACCCACGACTAGGGACTTTGAAGGATGTACTTATGGACTACCATGTCCCCACTAGTATGATCCGCATCATAGTCCAGGTAGTCAAGTACAGATCCTAAGGGCTTTACCAACATGTAACAGAGAGACAATCAGTATACACGTTATGGTAAAGATCAACCAGATAGCATACTATCATGTCGAGCAAGAAAGTCCTCCCTATATATGTCCCAGCATCCACTACAATATACATCCTATGTACAGTAATGGCCTCTAGGGCATACATATAACTAACACCTTCAAGGTCCCTAGTCGTGGGTGTATCGAGACAGGTCATCGATATACCAGTGTAGACTAGCGTATACCTTCTCGACCCATACAGATGGGCGATGGATGATCCCATATCCATTGGTGTTTGACATCAGAGATGATATACGGGTGCTCAGTGGAGACTGGGTATACTGGACGGACTCGCCGAGAACTTCCAGATGGTATTATACCTTACGTCAGATGGCAGTTCTCTGGTGACACTGGTACAGGTTAGTCTGTAGACCCGAGATCGTCATAGAGTCTTGTGTGATTCCCACTATGCTTTGATTTCCACCTTACCACGTCCAAGAGGGCATGCAAAATGGTGGTTTTTGGGTACAGTCCCGAATCACATGGAGGCAATGAGCGATAGGAGGGGATTCGTCTCTCCCGGTATAGGGAGTTGATGTTGCGCTGTGTTCGATTGGCTATAACCGGAAATCCCTGGCCAGGGTTGTTGAGATTTACTGGTAAGTGTTACCAGTAGTTTCTCGAACTGTTATAGACCTCATATCGACACGACTTATCGAGCTATTGGGGTCTGACGTTTACCACCCCTAGGCGAGATATGCGACATATCAGACGAACAGACCGGACTGTACGGTAAGTGTTCCTGGTTGGATTCACAGGAGTGTGAGCGGACTTGCTCGTCGATCTTCTGATCTCTCAATACCCGGGTGGCCGTTACGTTTAGCAGACCGCTTGTGGCTTGTGGGTGCTTGATATGATCATCATCTGCTGCCGGCGTATTGACGAGTCTTTAGAGTCCTACACAGAGGTTTCCTGGCTCAAGCGAAACGAAATAGGAGCGCATATGAGATATGTGCAAGACCGAGAATTATACCAGTATGTGATACTGTATTCTATTCTCGCGATTTGTATCATTGGTCGGTTATATGTGATATAGCCGGGTTACCGAATCAAGTGTTGATTCGATACATTGATGCACTTGATATTAGTCGGTTATATGCGATATGACCGGATCGTTAAATCAAGTGTTGATTTAATGATTTAATGTATAATTATATATTTGATATATTACTTTACATTAACTAGTATTAGTTCACTTAAGATGGATTTTCTCACTTGAAATAAACAAGTTGTATATGTGATATACTTTTGTGCACTTGTTTGTATCATGTTTGATGATACATGCAAACTTGGGTTTGTGTAAAGAATTAAACCATGGTTATGTTAATGGTTAGGATTTTGATTTACTTACTTATTCATTTATTTATTTTTTTCATTAATTCATTTTGGGCAAAAATGAAATGGTGGCTTAGTTTGTTTTGTTGTTGAAGCTTCATGAAGCTTTGACTAAGTGACCATTTTGTCTTCATGTCCTAACCCTAACCATTCAACAAAACCCTAGTCAATTCTCTACACTTAACCATGGTTGTAAATATGATAAGTATCATTTTATTTCCTATTTTAAAAATACTAATCATATTCTTTTTCTTCTTCTTCTTCCTCTTCAAGAAGAAGAAAGTTTGCAACCATCAATGGTGACTTGATGAAAAGAGTGAGAAATCCAATTCTAAAGTGAACCCACTTCCTATTTCTTCATCCTCTACCACTTTCCAAGTAGTATAGGGTGTTTTCTTCACAAGTTTCATGGCTTGGTGAAGTTGGAGCTTGATCTTGTGTTGCCTCGACGTAGATCATCTTCGGCATCGAAGTCGACGACCTAGCCTGCCCTTTTCTCCGATGAAGCCGACGCTTGAGCCCAGGATCCAATGATCGCAGCGAGGAGACATCATCATGGAGCTATGGAGGTGGAGGACCGAATCTACAAAGGTTGTAGTCTCTTACACTTAGTTAAGTTGTTAACTAGTTGTATGTTTCGCCTAATTTCTAGTCAACGATTCGTATTAGGGTTTCTCGGCACTTATAAAATTTTGAATTTGGCATGGTTGATGCCTTGTGAGACCTCATTAGTGTGCCTAGGAACCCTACAAAATGTGATCATGTATGCTTAGTACTAAATGCAGTGGTTACCTTTCAAGCTCTAGATCTGAGCTAGCATAAACAGATGCAAACGGGACGTCGAAATGATATAAAACGATGCATGGGGTACTATATTTAAACTACAGGCATTTTATATATTCAAAGATGTATAAAAAGATTTAAATAGCATGTTGCAAGATTAACTTGCCTGGACGGATCAGGAACGGGAAACAGAACGTCTCACGACGGCGGAAAAACGTCGCGATGCGCGCACGGTACACGGAACGGATCGAAACCACGCACAGTGTGATCACACGGGTCAGGTAAGCTCGCTGGGTAGTCGGGATCGTCAACGGTATGACCGCATTCCGGCGATCACTGGAAACAGATTTCAAAAACATAATAAAGAAACGAGAAAGAAAAGAAGAAGAGGAAGGAGAAGGGAAGGAATGAGCTCACTAGGTTTGTGCACAGGGGTCAGGGAGACGAGGTGTTGGTACTCTCGGGGTCGCCGGAGGTGCGTTGCCGGCGAGGGTGCAGGGTGCAAGATGGTGATTAGGGACTCTTTGGGTTTCTTGATGTCAAGGATTTAGTTGCTGGGTTTCCACTGCAAGGGAGAGGATAAGAGGGAGGAGAGAGATGGTGGTGATAGAGTGGGGCCGACGGGGCTGGGCTCCGGCGAGGTACCGGCGAGGCGGTGGCCGCAGTTCAAGGCGTCGAGGGTTCTCTTCGAGGGTTTGAACATGTAGGAGATAGAAGAGGAAGAAGAAGGTTGCAACGATGAGGGGTTGCGGCTAGATGGGTGTTGGTGATGGAAGGATGTGATGACGAGATCGAGGATGGAGGTGATGGTTCGATGGAGGTTTAGAGGGAAGGAGGGTGTCAACGATGGTGGTCGGGACTGGGATCGAGGTTGACGAAAAGGGTGATGGTGTTGGCAGAAGTTGAGGGTTGCAGGGAGGTCGGTTGTGGTGATGGTGACGGGAGACGACGATGACTAGGGTTCTCGTGGGGGTGCTCGGGGTTTGAAGACGAGAAGAAGAAGAAGAAGGAGAAGAAGAGATAGAGGGAGGTGACCATAGCAGAGGGGCGGTGACCGAATCCTTCCTCACCGCGAGAGGAGTGAGAGAGAGATGCGAGGGATGAGATGAAGAGAGAAACGAGAGGAGAGAGAAATGGGGGAGAGAAGGTTGTTTGCTAGCGGCGAAGGAAAGGAAAGAAAGGGAGAGAGGGGGAGAGAGAGAGAGAAAGAATAGGATTCGTGGGCCCAGCCACCAAGGGAGGGAGAGTTTGATTGGTTAGGGGAGAAAGAGAAGATTGTTTAAAAAAATATAAAAGATTTTAAATCGTTTTAGAAGATCATTTCACCGGCTTGGGAGTAGAGGAAATATTTTCTCTTTTTTTTGCTGTGTTAAAAATTTTATATTCATAGGTTAGAAAGGATTCAGACTGTTAAGAAAATATTAAAGGATTTTAAATAATTAGAATTTGGCATGTTACAAAACATTTAAGAAATACGCCCGGGTCGGGTCCAAGAATTTGAATTTGAAATATGAAAAATATAGGCAAGTTCCAAAAATTGAAATGAAGGATTCTGCAATTAAAAAGCATACCCCTAAGAACGGACGCATGTACGTGCGCGTAGCCATCCAAACACGTCCGTTTCACTGAACGGAACGAGAACACGATACTAGGACGCTACCACAGGATTAGGGGTATCATGCAGACCATGAAATGCAATTTTAATTTATTTTATGTGATATATAATTGTTATACACAACAGATGCGATACAAGATAAAATGCCAGAATAAACCAAATTATGAGATGCAAAAGCCCATACAACCAGTCAAGGTAAACTATAAATAAGAGTCACGCAGGTACAATTAAGCGGGTCGGGTCGAATGCAAAGTAATAAGTAGAAGTACCATTCGCACCCAAACACGCCAAATCAAGAGAGACCATGGATAAGTAAAATACTGAAGCTGGAATTGGTATAAATATACTCAGGTGTTACAAATGAAGAATGCTTTTACTGTCATAAGAGTGGATACTGGAAAAAGGATTGCAGGGCTTGGAAGGCCAGAAACCAGGACCCGAAGCAAGTTGCGGCTTCGGCTTCAGGTGTGTTTGTTATTGAAAACCGTCTATCAATAAACTCTACTTTCTGGGTATTGGATACCGGATCAGGATCTCATATATGTAATTCTTTGCAAGCACTGAGAAAGCGTAGGGTTTTGAAGGCAGGTGATATGACCCTCAGAGTTGCAAACGGAGCTGGCATGGATGCTGAGTCCGTGGGGGACTATCACCTGGGATTGTCAGATGGACACGTTTTGGTTTTGCGTGATTGTTATTTTGTACCCAATGCAACTTGTAATATCATATCTGTATCTTTATTATCTAAAGAAGGTTATGAATTTGCATTTGTAAGCAATGTTGTAAACATTCACCTTAATCAAGTTTTGATTGGGTCAGGTACATTAATCAATGGTATATACGTATTAAACCAACCACAGATTTTCAATGTCCAGAATACACACAAAAGAAAGTCTCCGGAAACAAATCAGGCTTTCTTATGGCATTGTAGACCGGGTCACATTAATGAGTGAAGGTTGACGAAGTTACATACAGAAGGATATTTGGATCCGTTCGAATATCAATCATATGCAAATTGTCAATCCGGTCTCAAAGGAAAGATGACAAAGACTCCGTTCACTAGACACGGAGTAAGAGCGAGCGAGCTCTTGGGACTCGTACACAGTGACGTGTGTGGTCCAATGTCTACACATACGCGAAGCGGTTATTCTTACTTCATTACTTTTACGGATGACTTTTCAAGGTACAGATATGTCTTCTTAATGAAACATAAATCCGAAGCCTTTCGAAAATTCCAGGAATATAAGAATTAAGTAGAAAAACAAACCGGCAAAAGTATCAAGACACCGAGATCTGATTGAGGTGGTGAATACTTGAGTGCCGAGTTCTTGGATTAACTAAAAGAGAATGGAATTCTCTCTCAGCTTACTCCTCCATACACTCCGAAACATAACGGTGTATCGGAGAGACGTAACCGGACCCTATTGGATATGATACGTTCCATGATGAGTAACGCTGAGTTACAGCGATCATTCTGGGGATATGCACTAGAATCAGCTGCATACCTTTTGAACCGAGTTCCAACTAAGACTGTGCCTACCACACTATATCAGATGTGGTGTGGGAAGAAACCCTATCTTAAGCACATTAAGACATGGGGATGTCCAGCTTTTGTCAAAAAGCAGCATGCAGACAAACTTGAGGCACGCTCAGTACTGTGCAAGTTTGTGGGATATCCAAAGAACTCCAAGGGATATTTCTTCTATTGCGAAGGCGAACAAAAGGTTTTTGTTTCTCGTCATGCCCACTTCTTGGAAACTGAGTTTTTGGAAATTCAGATAAGTGGGAGCGCAATAGAACTGGAAGAAATTCCAGAACCACGAGCTATTACTGAAAGCTTAGTAGAACCAGAAGGTTCGAAAGATCAGGACATTCCTGTGCCGCTCCGCAGGACTAGTAGGCAGTCTCATCCGCCCGAGAGATACTACGGTTTTCTCGTAGACGGGGATAGAGAGGATTGCATCATTGATAGTGATGAGCCAACTAGCTTCCAGCAGGCCATTCAGAGCGTTGACTCGGTAAAATGGTTGGATGCAATGCGGACCAAAATGGAGTCCAGGTACACCAACAAAGTATGGACTTTGGACATTGCTCTAGATGGGGTAAAACCCGTAGGATGCAAGTGGATATTCAAGAAGAAGATTGGTGTAGATGGACAGGTTGAGACCTATAAGGCTAGACTTGTTGCAAAGGATTTTCGTCAAAGACCTGGTTTGGACTATGACGAAACCTTTTATCCAGTGGCTATGCTGAAATCCATTCGGATCCTTCTTGCCATTGCTGCCTTCCACGATTATGAGATTTGGAAGATGGACGTAAGACTACTTTTCTGAATGGAAATTTAGAGGAGTGTGTCTATATGGACCAGCCAGAGGGTTTCATTCAGAGTGGGAGCAGCGGAAAGGTGTGCAAGTTGCTTAAGTCCATTTATGGACTAAAGCAGGCATCGCGGAGTTGGAACATCTGTTCTGATGAGACGGTCAAAGAATTTGGCTATATCAAAGATCCAGATGAACCATGCATTTATAGTATATTTGTAGCAAGAACTGTCGTATTCCTTGTTTTATACGTGGATGACATTCTCTTAATAGGAAATGACATTCCTATGCTACAATTGTAAGTCCATGCTACCTCTCCCGGTACTTACGGGCTTGCGGAAATGGTGAAAAACGATTTTTTCAAGGGTGGTAACATGGACTCAAAATACGGATCTTTGTTAAACAACTATCTAACAACCTAACTAGGAGTTTTACCTATTTGGTTAGGGGGTTATACCTTACTTGAACTCCGTCGTCTTCAACTCTTTGCGGTGTCCGGATTGCCCTCACCTCGTCGTCTCCTAGCGCCGAAAATGGATCCACCCGAAAGCTTCTACCTTTTGGCTTCTTCTTCGAACTTGAAGAAACTAGAACACTTGGCTTGCTAGGCCTTGTGAACTAGGATGAGTAGAGGATTGTTTTGGTGTTTTTATCTCTAAGGCAATGGTTCTCAACTCATGAGAAGGGTTTACCTTGAGCTTGAGAGAGCAAGAGGAAGAGGGAGAGCTTGAGAATGAGAGAGCTTAAGAGAGAGAAAACAAATGAAAGAATGAGCATAACTTTTCTCAACCTCTCTCTCATAATCCAAAAAGAATAATAATAAAAATAGTAATTGAGTATTATGTGATGGTTCATATCATATCAAGTGGCATTATCATTTCATGCACTCATTTTGCAAAGCTCTACAAGCAAGCAAAAGTCTTTGCATGAAATGATAACCATTGTAATGATGATGGTCAACTAGTCCAACCTAGTCAACCGGTCAACCAAGTCAAAAAGTCAACAAAGTCAACCTTTCAATCCAACCATGGCACAATAATACTTAATTAATATTATCATTAATCATATTTCTTATTCTCATTAGGGTTTAGCAAAAGTCAATGGTCAACAGTCAACAATGAACAACCCCAATGAGAATCCTCTGCCTCTGTCTCTCTGTCAACTGTGCATACATACCCGCATCCGCGTTCCGACACGAATACAAACGAGATAAAACTAACCCCAAAACATACATTAGGATCTGGCTTAAACCAAAGCCCGCTAGTGTTAACTATCCGGACACTAAACGTGCACAAGTGCACGTATGTGACCGAACCCTGTCGTAAAACCATGCGACCTGTCGCAAAACCATGCGATCTCTTCTCTTTTGCCTAAAGGCGAATAGCTCTCTGTGTGGGACACTAAAGACTCGACACTACGCTGGCAGTGGGTTTAACCACAGACCACAAGCGGCACTGGCTGTGCGTAACGGCCCCCAGGTAGTTGCCGATAAGAAGACGGACGAGGTGAAACCCATCTAAACTCCTACTGAGCCTGAATGTGACAGTCTCCATACAGTCCGGTCTGTTCGTCTGATACATCGCATGGCGGGCCTAGGGGTCGGTAAACGTCAGTCCCCTAATAGCGGTACAAGTCGTGTCAGAGTGTAGCCCAGAACACCCTGAGATAACACTGGTAACCTACCAGTATATCTCGCTTGCCCTGTCCAGGGACTACTTGTGTAATGGCTCTCCTAGACACAGCGCGATGTCATCCCCCAATACCGGGAGAGACGAATCCTATCTAACCGTCACTGCCTCCAAGTGCTTCGGGACTGCACCCAACTACTACTTGTTTCCACGACTCCTTTGAACCGTGGTAGGGTAGTAATCAAAGTACATTGGGAACACACTCGAGGCGAAGTGACAGTGTCAAGTCAGCGGACTAAGCTGTACTCATGTCATCTGGGAACTGATAACTGACGATAGGTATAGTACCAACCAATCAGTTCCCGACGAGTCCTGTCCAGTGTACTCGTAAGCTAACGAGCACCCACATACTATCTCAAGTACGACGTACTGACGGCTGTGGGACAGACCGTCTCCCCTGCTGGGATTAGAAGCGCATACGCTAGTCTACTCCGGAGTATCGACGCCCTGTCTCGATAGTCCTACGACTAGAGACCTGTATAAGGATGTGCTTGTGGATTACCCAGCCCCCACGAGTGTGACTGCCATCACAACGCTGGTAATCAAGCAAAGATCCTAAGGGCTCTACTAATATGTATAAGCAATATGGTAAAAGAAACACATGCACATATTAAAGTAGAAACAAACCAAGTAGCATACTACCATTTTGAGCAAGATTGTCAATACAAGATGAATATCCCAAGCTTCCATTAAGTAATATACAAACTAATATGATACAGTAATGGCCTCTAGGGCATATACACTAACAATCTCCCACTTGCACTAAGGCCATGTGCTGGCGTATCGAAGACCTATCATCTCGATCAGCCGCTCGAACTAAGTCTGGTGTAAGGCCTTGGTGAATGGATCTGCCGTGTTATCTTCTGAAGCAACCCTCCGAACCTCGATCTCCTGGCGATCCACGATCTCCCTGATCAGGTGATACCGCCTCAAGATGTGTCTGGATTTCTGATGGGACCTGAGTTCCTTTGCTAATGCAATAGCCCTGTTGTTGTCGCAATACAGAGGTTTTGGATCAACAATGGACTGAACCGCCTGAAGTTCTTTCAAGAACTTCCTCATCAAGACGGCTTCTTTTGCGGCATCAGCAGCAGCGACGTATTCCGCTTCAATCGTCGAGTCAGCAACGGTTTCCTGTTTGGAACTCTTCCAACACACCGCCCCTCCATTGAGGGTAAAGACAAAACCCGACATGGACTTGGAATCATCTTTGTCACTCTGGAAGCTGGAGTCAGCAAAGGCCTCGATCTGGAGGTCTTTTCCGCCATACACCAAGACCGTCTCCTTAGTCCTTCTCAGGTACTTGAGAATGTTCTTTACCGCTATCCAGTGTTTCTCCCCTGGGTCCGACTGATACCGGCTTACAACGCTCAATGCGTATGCTACATCTGGTCTGGTACACAACATCGCATACATAATAGAGCCTACCGTAGATGTGTAGGGTATTGATGACATGCGAGCCCTTTCCAAATCAGTCTTGGGAGACATCTCTTTGGAGAAGGTGATTCCGTGACAAGCCGGCAGATTACCGCGCTTGGAATCTTCCATACTGAATTGTTTCAGTATGGTGTCGATGTACCTTGACTATGAAAGTCCCAACATCCTTTTAGATCTATCACGATAGATCTGGATCCCCAGAATGTAGTTGGCATCGCCCAGGTCCTTCATGGAGAACCTGTGTGACAAGAACCCCTTGACAGATTGTACCATAGGAATGTCATTTCCTATCAAAAGAATGTCATCCACGTATAATACGAGGAACACGACAGTTCTTGCTACAAATCTACTATAGATGCATGGTTCATCTGGATTTTTGATAAAGCCAAATTCTTTGACTGTCTCATCAAAGCAGATGTTCCAACTCCGCGATGCCTGCTTTAGTCCATAGATGGACTTAAACAACTTGCACACCTTTCTGCTGCTCCTACTCTGAATGAAACCCTCTGGCTGGTCCATATAGACACGCTCCTCTAAATTTCCATTTAGAAAAGCGGTCTTTACGTACATCTGCCAAATCTCATAATCGTGGAAAGCAGCAATGGCAAGAAGGATCCGAATGGATTTCAGCATAGCCACTGGAGAAAAGGTTTCATCATTGTCCAAACCAGGTCTTTGACAAAAACCCTTTGCAACAAGTCTAGCCTTATAGGTCTCAACCTGTCCATCTACACCAATCTTCCTTTTGAAGATCCACTTGCATCCTATGGGTTTTACCCCATCTGGAGTAATGTCCAACGTCCATACTTTGTTGGTGTACACGGACTCCATTTCGGTCCGCATTGCATCCAGCCATTTTACCGAGTCAACGCTCTGAACAGCCTGCTGGAAGCTAGTAGGCTCATCATAATCAATGATGCAATCCTCTCTATCCCCGTCTATGAGAAAACCATAGTATCTCTCTGGCGGATGAGACTGCCTACTACTCCAGCGGAGCGGCGTAGGAATGTCATGTTCTTTTGAACCCTTTGGTTCTACTAAGCTTTCAGTAAAAGTCTGTGGTTCTGGAATTTCTTCCAGTTCTATTGCACTCCCACTTATTTCTTTTTATAAGAACTGGTGTTCCAAGAAGTGGGCATGACGAGAAACAAAGACCTTTTGTTCCTCTTCGCAATAGAAGAAATATCCCTTGGAGTTCTTTGGATATCCCACAAACTTGCACTGTACTGAGCGTGCCTCGAGTTTGTCTGCATGCTGCTTTTTAACAAAAGCTGGACATCCCCATGTCTTAATGTGCTTAAGATAGGGTTTCTTCCCACACCACATCTGATATGGTGTGGTAGGCACAGTCTTAGTTGGAACTCGGTTCAAAAGATATGCGGCTGATTCTAGCGCATATCCCTAGAATGATCGCGGTAACTCAGCGTTACTCATCATGGAACGTACCATATCCAATAGGGTCCTGTTCCGTCTCTCCGATACACCGTTATGTTGCGGAGTGTATGGAGGAGTAAGCTGAGAGAGAATACCATTCTCTTTTAGGTAATCCAAGAACTCGGCACTTAAGTATTCACCACCTCGATCAGATCTCAGTGTCTTGATACTTTTGCCGGTTTGTTTTTCTACTTCATTCTTAAATTCCTGAAATTTTCCAAAGGCTTCGGATTTATGCTTCATTAAGAAGACATATCCGTACCTTGAAAAGTCACCCGTAAAAGTTATGAAGTAAGAAAAACCGCTTCGCGCATGTGTAGACATTGGACCGCACACGTCGCTGTGTACGAGTCCCAAGAGCTCGCTCGCTCTTACTCTGTGTCTAGTGAACGGAGTCTTTGTCATCTTTCCTTTGAGACAGGATTGACAAGTTACATATGATTGATATTGGAAAGGATCCAAATATCCTTCTGTATGTAACTTAGTCAATCTTCTCTCATTGATGTGATCCAGTCTACAATGCCATAAGAAAGCCTGATTAGTTTCCGGAGACTTTCTTTTGTGTGTATTCTGGACATTGAAAATCTGTGGTTGGTTTAATACGTATATACCATTGCTTAATGTACCTGACCCAATCAGAACTTGATTAAGGTGAATGTTCACAACATTACTTACAAATGCAAATTCATAACCTTCTTTAGATAATAAAGATACAGAAATGATATTACAAGTTGCATTGGGTACAAAATAGCAATTACGCAAAACCAAAACGTGTCCATCTTACAAGCCCAGGTGATAGTCCCCAACGGACTCAGCATCCATGCCAGCTCCGTTTGCAACTCTGAGGGTCATATCACCTGCCTTCAAAACCCTACGCTTTCTCAGTGCCTGCAAAGAATTACAGATATGAGATCCTGATCCGGTATCCAATACCCAGGAAGTAGAGTTTATTGAAAGACAGTTTTCAATAACATACACACCTGAAGCCGAAGCCGCAACTTGCTTCGGATCCTGGTTTCTGGCCTTCCAAGCCCTGCAATGTTTCTTCTAGTGTCCCTTCTTATAACAATAGAAGCATTCTTCCTTAACCACAAGCTGCCCCGCTATCTTTGTTGCCTTTGCTTTTCCCTTCGTATCCACTTTACTAACACCGCCCCTTTGTTTGGAGGGGGCTTTCTTCTTCTTTCCCTTGGCTTTCGCCTTGGACTTAGAAGAGGAAGATTCTCCTACAAACAAAGTGGATGTATCCCTACCTTTCTGTAGGGTGCCCTCTGCACTCCTCAGCATGTTGAGGAGCTCAAGAAGTTCAACTTCTTTTCCGTGCAAGTTGAATTTCAGGATAAACTGGGCGTAAGTGGAAGGAAGGGACTGGAGAATCAAGTCCGTATAGAGCTCGTTCTCTAACGTGGTCCCAAGGTCCGCGAGTTCTTCAATGAAGCCAATCATCTTAAGCACGTGTTCCGCTACCGATGATCCGATGGCCAACCTTGCCGAACATAGCTTCTTCGACACTTCGTATCTTGCGATACGAGATTGCTCTCCATATAATTCTTTTGTATGGAGAAATATAGATTCGAGGTCCATATTCTCGTGCCTCCTCTGATGTTCATTGTCCATAGAGGCAAGCACGAGGCACTTGGCCTTCGCGCAATCAATCTCCCAGGTCTTACGGATTTCCCTATCCGCGACGCTGGAGGTGGGACCTGGGATAGGGGGAGCTTTGGTGGTAAGAAGATACCCCAGCCTGTCGTAAGTGATTGCCATTTTGACATTCCTGAGCCAATCTTTGTAGTTTGGCTCTGTCAGTATGTTTTTATCTAGAAGTAACTTAAGTCCGGTCATGTCAATTGGTCGCTGCAATTAGGAGAGAGAGAAAAAACACTCAGCATGATGCTCTTGCAAGTTTAGAGTGGTTTTTAGTTTGTCTAAACAGGATGGCTCCCACTGTATCTCGAATTCCTCCTCAAACCAAAAAGGAAGAATTAGTCGGAATCAATCTCACCGTACAATACTTGCTTAACCGTTCAGCCAGGCCAGTGTTGGTACTTCGAGAGAGGTTTTCTAACACTTTCGCGAAATTCCTTAATTAAATAACCTCTTTTCCCTGGGGGCGTAGCCCCGCTAACACCTTTCTAGACACCTACTTGGTTTATAGCATTGATCGTTAAGTGAGAAATTTTCCGAGGAGTAGCATATACTCACAGTAGGATCGGGATCCAAATATCATCGCGTGACAAAACTGAAGGAATCCTACCAGAATCATCACACTCCAAATGGTATGCAGCACTAGCAAGTTTCTGGTTCTTTAGAAACTCCCGATGTGGAATTTTTGCCCCATGCTCTTATGACCTTAACTTTGGCCAAAATATCATAATTCGCATGTCAAGTTCTACCCGTCATTCTCCAGGTTAATTTGAATCCACCCGTACATACCCTTGACTTTGGCCAATATGGCAGTACGACTGTCCCAAACCAACGCTATCTATGCTGCACATGAATACCTAATAACTACCAATCACTATGCCTTGACTTTGGCCAACATACATAACTTGAATACTATTGACTATTCATGTGAAATGACGGAGGGCTACAAATGGTTTTGGCGAAACCGTGAACGTGGTGAACTTGATATAATCGATGGAACGAGATAGCTTTTAAAAGGAGTGGCTCAAACTCCGTATTTAAAAGTTGGTTTTTGAAAAGAACCGAGTGGTTTTGAAAGTGTTCCAACGACTTTACTTTGGTTTATTTTCTTGCATTAATTCTTTTTAATGCGTCCCATCATTTAATCGTACCATTGCAGAAAACAACCAAAATATGACGTACGCTTATGCTATCCGCATTCTCCACGGGGCCCCGTCACTACCCGTTAGGTTACTTAACTAACGAAAGAGCGGGGGCTGGACTAGCGCGGATGCAAAACATAAGCAACGCCTAAATAGTTATCATATATAGATATATTGCAATGATAGCCAATCCAGATGACAGATGAACACATTGGATATACTAGGAATCCGCAATTCGTACGAGCCTGTAACGAAAAGCGGATCACACGGTCGCGGTGAATAGCTAATACCCTACCCAAGACCTCTACGGGTGCGGCAAACTACCCGCCAAATACCCGAAGCGAAGCAACCTCCCTCAACGACGTGAGTAGGCCACTCGGCACTTCGAGGTACCCGGCAGTTTGTGCACCCCCTCCATGGGTCTATCCTAGGAGCAAAAACAGTAAAAGAAATTATACAATGACGGCTACAACCTCACCCCGGTTGTGCGGGCAAATAAATAATATTACATCAATTACAAATTTTACATGAATTTTAAGAAAAGAAAACTCTCATTTCACAACCCCCCGGTTATTCACCCGCGACAATCTAATGAGTTCATATACACATACCATCAACATTACAGATCACAGATATGTATACCCCCACTAATCGACGTATAACGATTAGCAGACGTTCAATACATATAACACATCACAGATATAAACCCGTTAGCTTTAGTCTTTAGAAGTTCGATCAAAATACGGTTTTTTTAAGCCCCAAAAACAAATTTTGCTTTCTGGAAAATCTGGCCAGAAAAAACACATTGTAAAAATCCCAAAACACCCGTATGACCTCACTGCAAGAAAAATTGTCCACAACCGAGTCAACTCGGCCGCGGATACGCGGCGGGAGCAAGCTCGTGCCGCGGTTCCGAGGCGCGTTGATGGGCTCTGGACCATTCTTCGACAGTGAGATGTAAAAACCCTAAGTCAAATTTTAAGCCAAGATTTATTAATTTTTGAACAGAGGAAAAATTTGACAGAAAGTATGCTATTCGGGTATGTTTCGTGATGTTTTCTCCGATCGAACTTCTACATACTTTGCTAACATGTTTAATAGTGTTTAACATGGCTCTGATACCACTGTAAGTCCATGCTATCTCTCCCGGTACTTACGGGCTTGCGGAAATGGTTAAAAACGATTTTTTCAAGGGTGGTAACATGGACTCAAAATACGGATCTTTGTTAAACAACTACCTAACAACCTAACTAGGAGTTTTACCTACTCGGTTAGGGGGTTATACCTTACTTGAACTCCTTCGTCTTCAACTCCTTGCGGTGTCCGGATCGCCCTCACCCCGTCGTCTCCTCGCGCCGAAGATGGATCCACCCGAAAGCTTCTTCCTTTTGGCTTCTTCTTCGAACTTGAAGAAACTAGAACACTTGGCTTGCTAGGCCTTGTGAACTAGGATGAGTAGAGGATTATTTTGGTGTTTTTATCTCTAAAGTAATGGTTCTCAACTCATGAGAGGGGTTTGCCTTGAGCTTGAGAGAGCAAGAGGAGGAGGGAGAGCTTGAGAATGAGAGAGCTCAAGAGAGAGAAAACAAATGAAAAAATGAGCATAACTATTCTCAACCTCTCTCTCATTATACAAAAAGAATAATAATAATAATAATAGTAATTGAGTATTATGTGATGGGTCATATCATATCAAGTGGCATTATCATTTCATGCACTCATTTTGCAAAGCTCAACAAGAAAGCAAAATTCTTTGCATGAAATGATAACCATTGTAATGATGATGGTCAACTAGTCCAGCCTAGTCAACCGATCAACCAAGTCAACAAGTCAACAAAGTCAACCTTTCAACCCAACCATGGCACAATAATACTTAATTAATATTATCATTAATCATATTTCTTATTCTCATTAGGGTTTAGCAAAAGTCAATGGTCAACAGTCAACAGTCAACAACCCCAATGAGAATCCTCTGCCTCTGTCTCTCTGTCAACTGTGCATACACACTCGCATCCGCGTTCCGAGGAACACGAATACAAACGAGATAAAACCAACCCCAAAACATACACTAGGATCTGGCTTAAACCAAAGCCCGCTAGTGTTAACTGTCTGGACACTAAAAGTGCACAAGTGCACGGATGTGACCGAACCCTGTCGCAAAACCATGCGACCTGTCGCAAAACCATGCGATCTCTACTCTTTTGCCTAAAGGCGAATAGATCTCTGTGTGGGACTCTAAAGACTCGACACTACGCTGGCAGTGGGTTTAACCACAGACCGCAAGCGGCACTAGCTGTGCGTAACGGCCCCCAGGTAGATGCCGATAATCAGACGGACGAGGTGAAACCCATCTGAACTCCTACTGAGCCTGAATGTGACAGTCTCCGTACAGTCCGGTTTGTTCGTCTGATACATCGCATGGTGGGCCTAGGGGGGCGGTAAACGTCAGTCCCCTAATAGCGGTACAAGTCGTGTCGGAGTGTAGCCCATAACACCCTAAGATAACACTGGTAACCTACCAGTATATCTCGCTTGCCCTGGCCAGGGACTACTTGTGTAATGGCTCTCCTAGACACAGCGCGATGTCATCCCCCAATACCGGAAGAGACGAATCCTATCTAACCGTCACTGCCTCCAAGTGCTTCGGGACTGCACCCAACTACTACCTTGTTGCACGACTCCTTTGAGCCGTGGTAGGGTAGTAATCAAAGTACAGTGGGAATACACTCGAGGCGAAGTGACAGTGTCAAGTCAGCGGACTAAGCTGTACTCATGTCACCTGGAAACTGATAGCTGACGATAGGTATAGTACCAACCAATCAGTTCCCGACGAGTCCTGTCCAGTGTACTCGTAACCTAACGAGCACCTGCATACTATCTCAAGTACGACGTACTGACGGCTGTGGGATAGACCGTATCCCCTGCTGGGATGAGAAGCGCATACGCTAGTCTACTCCGGAGTATCGACGCCCTGTCTCGATAGTCCTACGACTAGGGACCTGTATAAGGATGTGCTTGTAGATTACCCATCCCCCACGAGTGTGACTGCCATCACAACGCTGGTAATCAAGCAAAGATCCTAAGGGCTCTACTAATATGTATAAGCAATATGCTAAAAGAAACACATGCACATATTAAAGTAGAAACAAACCAAGTAGCATACTACCAATTTGAGCAAGATTGTCAATACAAGGTGAATATCCCAAGCTTCCATTAAGTAATATACAAACTAGTATGATACAGTAATGGCCTCTAGGGCATATACACTAACAACAATCTGTCAAAGGGTTCTTGTCACACAGGTTCTCCATGAAAGACCTGGGTGATGCCTCTTACATTCTGGGGATCCGGATCTATCGTGACAGATCCAAGAGGATATTAGGACTTTCACAGTCCAGGTACATCGACACCATACTGAGAAGATTCAGTATGGAAGATTCCAAGAGTGGTAATCTACCGGCTTGTCACGGGATCACCCTCTCCAAGGAGATGTCTCCCAAGATTGATTTGGAAAGGGACCGCATGTCTATTATACCCTACGCTTCTGCGGTAGGCTCTATAATGTATGCGGTGTTGTGTACCAGACCAAATGTAGCTTATGCACTGAGTGTGGTAAGCCGGTATCAGTCAAACCCTAGGGAGAAGCACTGGATAGCGGTAAAGAACATTCTCAAGTACCTGAGAAGGACTAAGGAGACGTTCTTGGTGTATGGCGGAAAAGACCTCCAGATCGAGGCCTTTGTTGACTCCAGCTTCCAGAGTGACAAGGATGATTCCAAGTCCATGTCGGGTTATGTCTTTACCCTCAATGGAGGGGCGGTGTGTTGGAAGAGTTCCAAACAGGAAACCGTTGCTGACTCGATGATGGAAGCGGAATATATCGCTGCTGCTGATGCCACAAAAGAAGCCTTCTGGATAAGGAAGTTCTTGACAGAACTTCAGGTGGTTCCGTCCATTGTTAATCCAATACCTCTGTATTGCGACAACAACGGGGCTATAGCTTTAGCGAAAGAACCCAGGTCCCATCAGAAGTCCAGACACATCTTGAGGCGGTATCACCTGATCAAGGAGATCGTGGGTCGCCAGGAGATCGAGGTTCGGAGAGTTGCTACGGAAGATAACACTGCTGATCCATTCACGAAGGCCTTACCCAAGACTCAGTTCGAGCGGCTGATCGAGATGATAGGTCTTTGATACGCCAGTACATGGCCTTAGTGCAAGTGGGGGATTGTTAGTGTATATGCCCTAGAGGCCATTACTGTATCATACTAGTTTGTATATTACTTAATGGAAGCTTGGGATATTCACCTTGTATAGACAATCTTGCTCAAAATAGTAGTATGCTACTTGTTTTGTTTCTACTTTAATGTGTACATGTGTTTCTTTTAGTATATCACCTATACACATTAGTAGAGCCTTTAGGATCTTTGCTTGATTACCAGTGTTGTGATAGCAGTTACACTCGTAGGGGCTAGGTAATCCACAAGCACATCCTTATACAGGTCCCTAGTCGTAGGACTATCAAGACAGGGCATCGATACTCTGGAGTAGACTAGCGTATGCGCTTCTCATCCCAGCATGGGAGACGGTCTGTCCTACAGCCGTCAGTACGTCGTACTTGAGATAGTATGCGGGTGCTCGTTAGGTTACGAGTACACTGGACATGACTCGTCGGGAACTGTTGGTTGGTACTATACCTATCGTAAGTTATCAGTTCCCAGGTGACATGAGTACAGCTTAGTCCGCTGACTTGACACTGTCACTTCGCCTCGAGTGTGTTCCTACTGTACTTTGATTACTACCGTACCACGGCTCAAAGGAGTCATGCAAACAGGTAGTAGTGGGGTGCAGTCCCGAAGCACTTGGAGGCAATGCCGGTTAGACAGGATTCGTCTCTCCCGGTATTGGGGGTTGATATCGCGCTGTGTCTAAGAGAGCCATTACACAAAGTCCCTGGCCAGGGCAAGCGAGATATATTGGTAGGTTTCCAGTGTTATCTCAGGGTGTTCTGGGCTACACTCTGACATGACTTGTAGCGCTATTAGGGGACTGATGTTTACCGCCGCCTTGGCCCACCATGCGATATTCTCAAAAGAACAGACCGGACTGTACGGAGATTGTCACATTTAGGCTCAGTAGGAGTTCAGATGGGTTTCACCTCGTCCATCTTCTTATTGGCATCTACCTGGGGGCTGTTACGCACAGCTAATGCCACTTGCGGTCTGTGGTTAAACCCACTGCCAGCGTAGTGTCGAGTCTATAGAGTCCCACACAGAGAGCTATTCGCCTTCAGGCAAAAGAGTAGAGGTCGCATGGTTTTGCGATATGGTTCGGTCACATCCGCGCACTTGTGCACGTTTAGTGTCCGGGCAGTTATCACTAGCGGGCTTTGGTTTAAGCCAGATCCTAGTGTACGTTTTGGGATTGGTTTTATCTCGTTTGTATTCGTGTTCCTCAGAACACGGATGCGGGTGTGTATGCACGGTTGACAGAGACAGAGGCAGAGGATTCTCATTAGGGTTGTTGACTGTTGACTTTTGCTAAACCCTAATGAGAATAAGAAATATGATTAATGATAATATTAATTAAGTATTATTGGGCCCTGGTTGGGTTGAAAGGTTCACTTTGTTGATTTAGTTAACCGGTTGACTAGGTTGGACTTGTTGACGATCATCATGACAATAGCTATCATTTCTTGGCATTGACCTTTGCTTTCTTGTTTGTTCACAAATTGCATTTAATGCATGAAATGATATTGCCATTTGATATGATAACAACCATCACATAATACTCAATTATTATTTTTTGTTATGATTATTTTGGATTATGAGAGCAAGGGTGAAAAAAAAGTCTTGCTCATTCTATCATTCTCATTCTCTCTCATCCTCAAGCTCTCCCTCTTCCTCTTGCTCTCTCTCTAGCTCAAGGAAACTCCCTCTCATGAGTTGAGAACCATTTCCTTAGAGATAAAACCCAAAACACTTCTCTACCCATTCTAGTATACAAGGTCTAGCAAACCAAGTTTTCTAGTTTCCTCTAGATTGAGGTTGGAGCCAAAGGTAGAAGCTTTCAGGTGGATCCATCTTCGGTACAAGGAGACGACGAGGAGAGAACCATCCGACAACCAGAAGGAGTCGAAGAGAAGGAGTTCAAGTTAAGGTATAACCCCCTAACCGAGTAGGTAAAACTCCTAGTTAGGTTGTTAGCTAGTTGTTTAACAAAGATCCGTATTTTGAGTCCATGTTAACCCCAAAGAAAAATCGTTTTTCACCATTTCCGCAACCCTAAAGAACCGGGGACGGGTAACGTGGACTTACAGGAACACCGCTGCCGCGAGCACCCGAACGGATGCTTGTGGTGACGGGGTTCTCCTACAGTCACATGGTCGGGGCTATGGGACGTGGTTATCTGATAATGTTACCCGACGAGTATCCGCGTACGCTACGTGATTGAGACGGACTTTTGATCACATCAAAATCCTGTGGCAACCGATCAAATGAGACTAAATTGCTAGTTTTATAACATTCAAATTAGTTATCTCATAACTACTTTTGGATTCCAAATAATGTATCCCATCACATGATATCCGGACGACGTTAAAATTTTCGATCGATTCATCAGAGTCCCACAATTTCCTGACAGCTCAATACTTGAGCACTGTTTTAGTAATACCCAGAATATGCCACAGTACCTATGCACCAGCCGTAGAAGGACAAACCCAAACCTCACTCATGTCGCCACGGAACTACGACAAACCCTAGGGTATTATCGCGGTTCCGCGATCCAAAAAAGTCGAGTTAGGGTTTCATTCTTCTAGAGGGTTCATAGGATCACTTGCATGTTTTTCCGAATACGTTAAACTTGGAAAAATGGGTTTTTGACATTTGATCGAATTTTTTGACTTCGCCTAGACAACTTGTGAGTAACCCGAAACAATGTTAAAAATACGAATACAAAACACTCCGAATTGTTTATAGTATAAGATTACATCACATGCAAAATTAGCAAAAACAAACAACACCTGGAACATCAAAACCAAGTCACTGGAACACACAAAAATTTTCAGGGGATGGGGCTCAGATTTGGCCGAGATCATGGGGTAGGTGACCTGCCAAATATTTTCATAATGCCCTGAAATTTTGACTGTGTTCATGATATATCCCATACATCACTCTGTACTTGTTTAAAACTTTTTTTGAACAACTTTTAAATTCGACAGAAACTTGATTTTCGCGTTTCAAGTTTCGGAGTATTTCGGTTTCGTAATCTTAACAAAATCCGTCTAAATTTCTAGTATGGCTATGATACCACTGCAGGGTTACCTAGCACGGCAGCAAGGTTTCGGGAGGCATCGCACATGCCATATTCAAAAATTTGCTGTTCTAGCTAACCCTTACTTTGAATCGTTAACAAGAAATCGACGGAAAAACATATGTAAACACTTTACATCCTAAGTGAGCAAAGAATACAACCTTTGTAGACTGGTCCTTCACTTCATTAGCTCCGTATAGTAGTCTCTTCACTGCGATCAATAAGTCTTGGATTCTAGAGAGACTCCGATGAAGAAACAAACATGCTTGCTTTGAAGTCTTCGAGGACTAAGATGATCTACGTCGAGGAGACACTAACCCAAGCTATCTCTTCACTAATCATGGAATTAGTGAAGCAAACACCCAATGCTAAATGGAAAGTAGTATAGGATGAAGAAGTAGGAATTTTGCTCATATTAGATTTCATATTCTCACTCAAAATCATCACCATTGAAAAAACTAGAAAGCTTTTGTCAAGAAGAAGAAGAAGAAGAAGTTGTGAGGAAAATGAAAAAAAAATCTTAAGTTAGCTAATATTAGTTAATGTAATGTAATATATCAAATATATAATTATACATTAAATTATTAAATCAAAACTTGATTTAATAATCCGGCCATGTCACATATAACCGACTAATATCATGTGTAGCAACTTATCGAATCAACACTTGATCCGACAACCCGGCTATATCGCATATAACCGACCAATGTCACAAATCGCGAGAATAGAATACAGTATCTTATATCGTATCAATCTCGGTCCCGCATATATCACATATGTGCTCCTACTCCGTTTCACTTGAGCCAGGAAGCCCCTGTGTAGGACTCTAAAGACTCGTCAATACGCCGGAAGTAGGTGATGATCATATCAAATACCCACAAGCCGCAAGCGGTCTGCTAAATGTAATGGCCACTCGGGTATTGAGCGATCAGAAGATCAACAAGCAAGCCTTCTCACACACCTGCGAATCCAATCAGTAACACCATCGTACAGTCCGGTCTCTTCATCTGATATGTCACATATCTCGTCTAGGGGTGGTAAACGTCAGACCCCAGTAACTCGATAAGTCATGTTGATATGAGGCTCATAACGGGTCGAGAAACTACTGATAACACTTACCAGTATATCTCTGAAGCAGCCTTGGCCAAGGACTTCCTGTTATAGCTAATCGAGCACAGCTCAACATCAACTCCTAATACCGGGAGAGACTAAACCCCTCCTATCGCTCATTGCCTCCATGTGACTCAGGACTGTACACAAAAGCCACCATTTTGCACGTTCAATTGAACGTGGTAAGGTAGAAACCAAAGCACAGAGGGAATCACACAAGACTCTATGATGATCTCTGGTCTACAGACTAACCTGTACCAGTGTCACCAGAGAACTGCCATCTGACGTTAGGTATAATACCATCTGGGAGTTCTCGGCGAGTCCGTCCGGTGTACCCAGTCTCCACTGACCACCCGTATACTGTCTCTAATGTCAAACACCAATGGATATGGGATCATCCATCGCCCATCTACATGGGTCGAGAAGCTATACGCTAGTCTACTCTGGTATATCGATGCCCTTTCTCGATACACTCTCGACTAGGAACATTTGTAGGATGTACTTAGCAACTACTCTGTCCCCACTAGTATGATCTGCATCATAGTCCTGGTAGTCAAGTACTCATCCTAAGGGCTTTTTGAACATGTAACATAGAGACAATCGGTGTACATGTTAAGATAAAGAGCAACCAGATAGCATACTATCATGTCGAGCAAGAAAGTCCTCCATATATATGTCCAAGCATCCACTACAATATACATCGTATGTATAGTAATGTCCTCTAGGGCATACATATAACAAACAAAAGATTCTAGGTTAGGGTTCTTTAGAACGGAAATTTTTTGAAAACGACATGGACGATACCTCCCGAAACCTTGCTACCGCCCTAGGGAAACTTGCAGTGGTATCAGAGCCAAGCTAAAGATTTAAATGATGTTTGTTAGATTACGAACCCGAAATGACTCCGAAACTTGAAACATATAATCCAGTTTCTGTCGATTTCTTAAAGGTGTCAAATTTTTTTTTATACAACTGCAAAATGTCGTATGAGATATAATATGAACACTGTGAAAATTTGAGGCTATTCCATCATTATGTGGCCGGCCACATTGATCTTAATGTTAGTAATATATGCCCTAGTGGCCATTGTTGTACATATGATTTATATTGTAGAGGATGCTTGGATATATATAGAGAGGACTTTCTTGCTCAACATGATAATATGATATCTTGTTGCACTTTGTCTTAACATGTTGACTTGTATTGTATTACTGTCTCGCTCTAACATGTTGATAAAGCCTTTAGGATATGTACTTGACTAGTAGGACTATGATGTAGATCATACTAGTGGGGCCAGGGTAGTCTACGAGTACATCCTATAATTGTTCCTAGTCGAGGCGTATCGAGACACGACATCGATACTCCAGAGTAGACTAGCGTATACGCATCTTGACCCATATGATGGGCGATGGATGATCCCATATCCATTGGTGTTTGACATCAAAGATGGTGTACGGGTGCTCAGTGGAGACTGAGTATACTGAACGGACTCGCCGAGGACTTCTAGATGGTATTATACCTATCGTCAGGTAGCAGTTCTCTGGTGACACGGGTACATGTTAGTCTGTAGACCCGAGATCGTCTTAGAGTCTTGTGTGATTCCCACTGTACTTTGATTTCCACCTTACCACGTTCAGGAGGACGTGCAAAACGGTGTCTTTTGGGTAAAATCCCAAATCATATGGAGGCAATGAGCGATAGAAGGGGTTTCGTCTCTCCCAGTATTGGTGGTTGATGTTGCGCTGTGTTCGATTGGCTATAACTAGAAGTTCCTGGCCAGGGATGATATGGAATTCTACTGGTAAGTGTTATAAGTAGTTTCTCAACCTGTTATGAGCCTCACATCGACATGACTTATCGGTTACTGGGGTCTGACGTTTACCACTCCTAGACTGCATATGCGATATATCGGACGAAGAAACCGGACTGTACGGTAGTGTTTACTGATTGGATTCGCAGGAGAATGTACAGGGTTGCTTGATGATCTTCTGATCGCTCAATACCCGGTTGGCCTTTACATTTAGCTGACCGATTGCGGCTTGTGGGTGTTTGATATGATCATCACCTACTGCCGGCGTATTGGCGAGTCTTTAGAGTCCTACACATAGGTTTCCGGGCTCAGGCGAAACAAAGTAGGGGACATATGTGATATGTGCGGGATCGAGATTAATACAATATGAGATACCGTATTCTATTCTCGCGATATGTGATATCGGCCGGGTATATGTGATATAGCCGGGTTATCGGATCAAGTGTTGATTCGATAAAAAGATACATATTATTTTAGTCGGTTATATGTAATATAACCGGGTTATTAAATCAGGTGTTGATTTAATAATTTAATGTATAATAATATATTTGATATATTACATTACATTAACTACTATAAGCTCACTTAAATGATTTTTTTCTAACTTGATGATACATTGATATATATGTGATATATATTAATTGTATTATTTTCTTTTGTTACAGTAAATATTATATATGTGATATATAATATTGTAACATGCTAGGTTACAAATGAAACTAGGGTTTGTGAGATTAAACCATGTTTGGGTTTATGGTTGGATTTATATTTATTTTCGTAATTCAAATTGTATGGATTAAGTCATGGATGAGTTTTGAAGAAGATTCATGATGCTTTGACTAAGTCCACCCCTTTGGATATTTCTAAGATATTTATTAACCCAATCCTAACCCAAACTCATGGTTAAGTCTCTATAAGGGTTAAGCATGCCATACATAACCCTTGGTTGCATTTCTAACCTCACATAATAATTCATTTTCATTCGTCACACTTGATCTTCTTCTTCCTCCTCACAAAAAGCTTTCTAGCTTTTTAATTTGTGATGAATGTTTGAGAGAAAAAGAAATATAAAGAGAGAAAAATTCCTATTTCATCATCCTCATCTATTCTAGCGTCTTAGATTAGGGTGTTTGCTTCATTAATATCTCATTAGTAAAGTGATAGCATGGGTTTGTGTTTCCTCAAGGTAGATCATTTTGGATTGTGAAGTCTTCAAGCAAGGATGCCTCATTCACCTCATGGAGCCTCTCTAGAGTCCGAGATCATGATGATCATAGTGAAGGGACCTCAACTCGGAGCTTATGAAGCGAAGTAACGGACTACAAAGGTTGTAATCCCTCTTACTTAGAAGTAAAGTAGTTTACTTGTTGTTTATAACCCTAATTCTCCAGTAAAGATCCTTGCTTAGGTTGTTTGGGACTTGAAAAATTCAAATACGGCATGTTTGATACCTTGTAGAACCTTATTCTAGTGCCTAAGAACCTTACAGTGGTATCAGAGCCTAGCTAGAGCATTAAGCATTGCGTAGGCGAAATTAAAAGTCCGATCAAACTCCAAAAACCTTAATTTTCCCACTTTCTGGAAATTTTTCAAAAAGTTGAAATTTTTCATGTTAAAAATACTCAGAAAATCATACAGGTAATTCTATGGACACACTTGAAGAACGAAACCCTAACTCGTCTAAGTGACCGCAGATCCGCGGCTAAAACATGGTTTTGGCGGCGGATCCGTGGTGCCACTTAAGAGGCTTGGGTCGGGCCCTTCAGCTGTAGGTCCGTAGGTACTGGGGCATCCTTCTAGGAATTTTTAATTCCGCTTAAGTGTTAAGCTCTCTGGGAATTTTGGGAATTCGTTGATTCGATCGAATTGTTTAACGTCGTCTAGCTTTCTGAAATGAGATACAATAATTGGAATCTACAAATTTGTTTGTTGCGTGTAAATCTAACATTTTGGTCTCGGCTGTAATCGGAAATGTTGTTGAATTATCCGACTTATTTTGAAAAAGTGTTTTCATGGATAAGACTTAAATGCAAGCTTTTCATTGTTAGGCATGAAATCTTGGATATATGATATCCCGGGTTTGTGTTGTCTAAGAGCAGTTACGATTCCAATTGTTGTAGTTTTCATCTTTCTTTTCTGCGACTGTATGTGTAATATGTGGTGTATCGCCAGTTTCGGTGCTATATGTCAATGATAATTGGGATACGCATATTTACTTACGTTGATGACATGTGATATTATGTGTTGTTGTGATATGTTATATTGGATCGTCGTGTTTTGAATAGCCGGGGATTTTATGTGAGATGAGGGTTTTTATTTTTATTCATGTAAAATTCTTTGTATATAATATTCTTTTATTGGGGCACTCCCGGGTTGAGGATGATGTCACCATTGTATATTATTTATTTTTCCGCATTAGGATAGACCCAAGGAGGGGAGCACAAGTAACCGGGTTCTAGGGTCCAGTGGGAGACCAACTCGAGGAGTTGAGTCCGGGTCTCCTAACTCTAAAATTGGTAGGGCTGCTTGCAGCTCTCGTATGGGTCTAGGAATATGGGTTTGGCTATTCATCACGACCGTGGAATCCGTGTTTTATACAGGCTCAAAATAAAACACGGACCTCCTAGTATATCAAATATTTCATATGTTATCTTCTGCTGCTGATATTATGTGATGTGATAATATTATATGCGTTAGAAAATTGCTTTATTATTGTATATATGATATATAATAAACGTTGCTTATGTTTTGCACCCGCGCTTGTCCCTCCCTGATATGCCGTTAGTTATGTAACCTAACGGTGCATAACGGAACACTGCGGCGAATGCGGATGGCATAAGCGTACGTTGTATTTTCGTTTCTTCTGTGATGCTTAGGAAGCTTAAATGATGGGATTCATTAATGAGATTAATGAAAGAAAATAAACCTAAAAGATGTTGTAGAATCAAATTTATAAAAAAAATTGGTAGCTCTAGTTTTTGTTTTGCATAGCGGTATTCCTTGTAGAATATCCAGCACATTATTTGATGAGGAAAGCGCCGAGATCCCTTCATAAGGAGTGATCTCTTTAGCGATATTAGTAGATGCTACGACTCACTCGGTTTTGTTTTTAATTGCTTCTATAGTTCTTGCTTTGCATAGCGGTATTTGTGAAATATCCCGCACCTTATTCGATAAGGAAAGAGCCGAGATCCCTTCACCGGGAGTGACCTCTTTAGCAAAACTAGAAAAAGCCTCAAAAACACTCCTTTTCAAAATCACTTGTATCTACAATGATATCAAGTTCATTACGCGAAAGGTTTTCTGAAAAACCTGTCGTAGCCCTTTGTTATTTCAGATAGAGACTAGTTAGTATTCGTGCTGCGTTTGTTAACCTTAGCCAAGGCGCAGTGTACGGTAGCTAATTAGTCTTTATCTGATAAAACATGAGATGTGATTGAGTTAGCGTAATCGTACGACTTTGTTGACCTGAGCCAAGGGTCGTGCGGGTCGGTTTAATTCAATCAGAAAATGACGGGTTGAACATGGCTAGCACTTATGATTTGTTGACCTTAGCCAAAGTCTTAAGTTGCTAGGGGAAAAACATTATCGGGATTTCAAGTGTTGAAATTTGCAATGAGATTGCATACCTTCTATGAGATAGTTGGATCCCGATACCTACTGCGAGTAAGAGTTACTCCTGGGAGAGTTTTACAGATGACAAATAGGCAATTAAGTAGGTGTCTAGAAAGGTGTTAACGGGGTTATGCCTCTGGGAAAACGAGATTTATTTTAATTAGGTCCGTGCGAAAGCACGGAGAACCTCCCTCAAAGTACCAACACTGACCTGGCTGAAAGATTGGCGAACTTGTAAAGTGTAATTAATCTCGGCTAGTCTTACCTTTTAGGGTTTGAAGGATGATTTGATAAAAGCAGTGGGAGCCATCCTGATTAGATAATATAATAACCAATCTAATCTTGCAAGAGCATACGCTAAAGTGTTTTCTTCTCTCTCTCTCTCCAGGTAGCGACCATGTCAGGCCTTAATCAAGATAATAATATGGATGTATTGACTGAACCCGCTTTTTATACTGAGTAGGGGAACGTTGGTTCCGTTTTTTCTCATAACTGTTATAAGACTGAGCAGGAAATAGGGGAATATCCAGAATCCCACGCCATCCAAACGAAGAACAAGCATGTTGATGCATCTTCTTTGGGTGTGTTTGTTATCGAGAACTGTTTCTCTGTTCACTCTACATCCTGGGTATTAGATACCGGATCAGGATCCCACATATGTAATATGTTGCATAGGCTAAAGAGAGGTAGAGAACTGGGAATGGGTGATCATTCCGTAAAAGTAAGGAATGGTGCAAATGTTGCAGCTAATGCAGTTGGCGAATATCACCTTGTATTACCATGTGGTAATATATTGATTCTGAACGAATACTATTACATACCGAACATGATATGCAACATTATATCAGTTTCTTTATTAAGTAAAGAAGGATATAATTTTTTACTACAGGATAATGTTATGAATATCTTGCTCAATCAAAAGTTGATTGGATCAGGCTCATTAAATAATGGCAAATACGTTCTAAATCAAACTACAATTCTTAATGTACTAAACAGACACAAGAGGAAGAGTTCAGAAATGAACGAATCCTTCTTGTGGTATTGTAGACTAGGCCATGTCAATGCGACACGACTAGCTAAGTTACATACGGATGGATATATGAATCCGTTCGAATTTTCATCGTATGATACTTGCCAGTTATGTCTCAAAGGCAAGATGACCAAAACTCCGTTTAGTGGACACGGAGAAAAAGTTACGGAACTCTTGGGACTGATACATAGTGATGTATGCGGTCCCATGTCTACACATGCCAGGAATGGCTCCTCGTAATTCATTACATTCACTGACGATCTCTCAAGATACGGACATGTGTTCCTGTTGAAACACAAGTCTGAAGCTTTTGAGAAATTCAAAGAATATAAGCACGAAGTAGAGAACCAAATGGGTAAAAGTATTATGATCCTTCGAATTGATCGAGGAGGAGATTACTTGAGCTATGAGTTCCTGGACCATCTAAAAGAGAATGGGATTCTCTCTCGGCTCACTCCTCCCTATACACCACAGCAAAATGGTGTATCGGAGCGGAGGAATCGCACCCTATTAGATATGGTGTGCTCTATGATGAGCACTGCTGAGTTGCCTATTTCCTTTTGGGGGTATGTGCTTGAGACAACCATATACCTATTAAATAGAGTTCCAACCAAATCAGTGCCTACCACTCCGTATGAGATATGGAATGGGAAGAGACCATCTCCTAAACGAGTTAAGATATGGTGTTGTATGGTCTATGTTAAAAAGAAAAATCCGGACAAGTTCGAGGCAAGATCAGTTCTTTGCAAGTTTGTGGGATATCCAAGCAATTCGTATGGATATCTATTCTACCACAATGAAAAAGAAAAGATGTTTGTTGCTCAAGACGCCACCTTTTTAGAAAAGGAATTTCTTGCAAAAGAAATTAGTGGCAAATAGGTAGAGCTGGAAGAAGTTCCAGCAGAAAAAACTACACCTGAAGATTTAATGGAACCAAAGGATTCGATAGTTGCCAACAAACCTCATTGATGGTGGGAGCGAGGACTGCATTATAGAAGATGATGACCCGACTAGCTTCGAGCAGGCCATCACGAGTGCGGACTCTATGAAATGGCTGGATGCAATGCGATCTGAGATGGAATCCATATACACCAACAAAGTATGGACTTTGGAAGTTGCTCCTGAAGGGGTAAAATCCATTGGGAGTAAATAGATCTTTAAGAAGAAACTTGGTGTAGATAGAAAAGTTGAGACTTTCAAAGCTAGACTTGTTGCAAAGGGTTTTCGTGAATGACCAGGTGTGGATTATAACGAAACCTTTTCGCCAGTGGCTATGCTTAAGTCCATCCGGATCTTACTTTCCATTACTGCATACCATGACTACGAAATTTGGCAAATGGATGTTATGACCACATTTCTAAATGGTGATTTAGAGGAGTGCGTGTACATGACTCAGCTAGAGGGCTTCGTAGACAGTAGGAGCAGTGGAAAGGTGTGCAAGCTGCTTAAATCCATCTACGGGTCAAAGCAGGCATCGCGGAGTTGGAACATCTGTTTTGATATGGTAGTCAAAGAGTTTGACTTCATCAAGAACGTAGATGAACCTTGTATTTACAAGAAAGTGGCAGAGAGTAAGGTTATCTTCGTCGTATTGTACGTGGATGACATACTCTTGATAAGAAATGATGTTCCTATGCTGCACTCGGTCAAGCTCTTCTTATCACAAAGATTCTCAATGAAAGATCTAGGTGATGCCTCCTGCATTTTAGGGATTAGGATCTATAAAGATAGATCCAAACGGATACTGGGATTGTCCCAATCCAGGTACATTGACACCATACTAAAAAGGTTTAGTATGGAAGAATCCAAGCATGGGAATTTACCCACGAACTTTGGACTCACTCTCTCCAAAGAGATATCTCCTAAGACTGATTTGGAGAGAGCTCGTATGCAAGGAATACCCTATGCTTCGACAGTAGGCTCTATAATATACGCGATGCTATGTACCAGACCCGATGCAGCATACTCACTAAGTGTAGTGAGTAGGTATCAAGCAGATCCAGGAGAGAGTCACTGGACAGCTGTGAAGAACATTCTCAAATACTTGAGAAGGACTAAAGAGATGTTCTTAGTGTATGGTAACGGAGAACTCAATGTGGAGTCCTTTACCGATTCGAGCTTCCAAAGTGATAAGGACGACTCTAAGTCGCACTCGGGATTTGTCTTTACCCTCAATGGAGGGGCGGTGTGTTGGAAGAGTTCCAAACAGAAAACCGTGGCAGACTCGACGATGGAAGCTGAATACATCGCTACCAACGATGCTGCTAAAGAGGTTGTCTGGATGAAGAAGTTCATAACTGAACTTGGAGTGGTTCCATCCATTGAGCATCCAATACCTTTGTATTGTGATAAAAATAGAGCTTTGGCTTTGGCCAAGGAACCCAGGTTCCATCAGAGGTCCAGGCATATTTTGAGGCGGTATCACCTGATCCGGGAGATAGTTGATCGCCGAGAGATCAAGGTCAGGAGAGTTGACACGAAGTACAACACCGCGGATCCATTCACAATGGCCATACCCAGATACAATTTGAGAAACTCTTCGGGATGTTGGGTATGAGATACTACAACAGCTGGCCTTAGTGTAATTGGGAGATTGTTAGTTATATATATGCCCTATAGGCCATTGTTGTACATATGATGTATATTATATTGGATGCTTGGATATATATAGAAAGGACTTTCTTGCTCAACAAAATAATATGCTATCTGGTTGCACTTTTTCTTAACATGTTGGCTTGTATTGTATTACTGTCCTGCTCTCACATGTTGATAAAGCCCTTAGGATATGTACTTGACTACTAGGACTATGATGCAGATCATATTAGTAGGGCCAGGGTAGTCCATGATTACATCCTGTAATTGTTCCTAGTCGAGGGCGTATCGAGATAGGACATCGATACTCCAGAGTAGACTAGCGTATACGCATCTTGACCCATATGATGGGAGATGGATGATCCCATATCCATTGGTGTTTGACATCAAAGATGGTGTATGGGTGCTTAGTGGAGACTGGGTACACTGAACGGACTCTCCGAGGACTCCTAGATGGTATTATACCTATCGTCAGGTAGTAGTTCTCTGGTGACACTGGTACATGTTAGTCTGTAGACCCGAGATCGTCATAGAGTCTTGTGTGATTCCCACAGTGCTTTGATTTCCACCTTACCATGTTCAAGAGGATGCGCAAAACGGTGGCTTTTGGGTACAGCCTGGAATCACATGGAGGGAATGAGAGATAGGAGGGGTTTCGTCTCTCCCGGTATTGGGGGTTGATGTTGCGCTGTGTTCGATTGGCTATAACTGGAAGTCCCTGGCAAGGGCTGATATGGAGATCTACTGGTAAGTGTTATCAGTAGTTTCTCGACCTATTATGATCCTCACATCGACACGACTTATCGGTTACTGGGGTCTGACATTTACCACCCCTAGATTGACTGTGCGACATATTAGACGAAGAGACCGGACTGTACGGTAGTGTTTACTGATTGGATTCGCAGGAGAATGTATAGGCTTGCTTGTTGAACTTCTGATCGCTCAATACCTGGATGGCCATTACGTTTAGCTGACCGCTTGCGGCTTGTGGGTGTTTTATATGATCATCACTTACCGCTGGCGTATTGATGAGTCTTTAGAGTCCTACACAGAGGTTTTCGGGCTCAGACGAAACGGAGTAGGTGCACATATGTGATATGTGCAGGATCGAGATTAATACGATATGAGATACCGTATTTTATTCTCGTGATATGTGATATCGGCCGGGTATATGTGATATTACCGGGTTATCGGATCAAGTGTAGATTCGATAAAAAGATACATATTATATTCGTCGGTTATATGTAATATAGCCGGGTTATTAAATAAAGTGTTGATTTAATAATTTAATGTATAATTATATATTTGATATATTACATTACATTAACTAATATAAGCCCACTTAAATGATTCTTTTTCTCACTTGATGATACATTGATATATATGTGATATATGTTAACTGTATTATTTTCTTTTGTTACATTAAATATTATATATGTGATATATAATATTGTAACATGCTATGTTACAAATGTAACTAGGGTTTGTGAGATTAAACCATGCTTAGGTTTATGGTTGGATTTATATTTATTTTGGTAATTCAAATTGTATGGATTAAGTCATGGATGAGTTTTGAAGAAGCTTCATGATGCTTTGACTAAGTCTACCCCTTTGAATATTTCTAAGATATTTATTAACCCAACCCTAACCCTAACTCATGGTTAAGTCTCTACAAGGGTTAAGCATGCCATGCTTAACCCTTGGTTGCATTTTTAACCTCACATAATATTTCATTTTCATTCATCACACTTAATCTTCTTCTTCCTCCTCACAAAAAGCTTTCTTACTTTTTAATTTGTGATGAATGTTTGAGAGAAAAAGAAATATAAAGAGAGAAAAATTCCTACTTCATCATCCTCATCTTTTCTAGCCACTTAGATTAGGGTGTTTGCTTCACTAATATCTCATTAGTGAAGTGATAGCTTGGGTTTGTGTTTTCTCAAGGTAAATCATCTTGGATTATGGAGTCTTCAAGCAAGGATGCCTCATTCACCTCATAGAGCCCCTCTAGAGTCCGACAGCATGATGATTGCAGTGAAGGGACCTCAACTCGGAGCTTATGAAGCGAAGGAACGGACTACAAAGGTTGTAATCCCTCTCACTTAGAAGTAAAGTAGTTTACTTGTTGTTTATAACCCTAATTCTCTAGTAAAGATCACTACTTAGGTTGTTTGGCACTTGAAAAATTTAAATACGGCATGTTTGATACCTTGTAGAATCTTGTTCTAGTGCCTAAGAACCTTACACTTAAAACCGGCGAGCTCGGTTCTTTTCTCTCCTCTGGGCTTCAAATTTTCATAGTGTTCCAGTCTCTGGGTTTTGGTGTTTCAGGTGTTGTTTGTTTTTGCTAAATTTGCATGTGATGTTAACTTTCTGCAAAAGCAACTCAGAGTGTTTTATAATCGTAATCCTAACATGTATTCGGGTTATTTAGACGATGTTAAAAAGTTTAAACGGATATGACCCAATTTTTCCCCGCTGGAAATTTTCCATGTGTTGGATTTTTTCCAAGTTTAAAATTTTCAGAATATTAAGTAAGCGATTCTGTGGACCTTCCAGAAGAACGATACCCAAACTCGACTTTTTGGATCGCGGAGCCGCGGAAATACCCTATAGTTTGCCGCAGTTCCGCAGCAACATGAGTGAGGCATGGGGCGGCCCTTCTACAGATGGTTCATAAGAGTTGTGGTGTGTTCTGGGTACTTTTTGAACTCCGCTCAAGTGTTGAGCTTGTTGGGAAATTTTGGGTGCTTGCTTATTCGATCGAAAAGTTTATATTCGTCTATCTATCTGTGATTGTGAAACAATATTTGGAATCCACATAATTAGTTATGAGATAATTAGTTTGAATTTTTTAAATCTAGCAAATTAGTCTCATTTGATCGATCGCCACGGGATTTTGATGTGATCAAAAGTCTGTCACAATTACGTAGTGTACGCGGATACTCGCTGGGTAATCTTATTAGATAGCCACACCCCATAGCCCCGACCAAGTGACTGTACGAGAACCCCGTCGCCAAAAGCATCCATTCGGGTGCTCGCGGCTTCAGTGTTTCGCCTTAGTGCACTTCGTCGACGGCATCGGGGGGTGCGGCCGTCTACTAAAGTTTCCGACAAACATTCGATCAGGTAATCGGGAATCTTGTTGAATTACCCGACAGGTTATTAGAAAGTGTTTTCAATATCGAGACTAAAATGCGGGGTTTATAATTGTTAGGCATGTGATGTCTGAGGAATTCATTTGGTTAGGCATGAAATCCAATGTATGTGATACATTGGGTTTATGATGTCTAAGGTGGATGTAGATTCCAACTGTTGTAGTTTTTCACTTTCTTTTCTGCGACCGTAAGTGTAATATGTGGTGTATTGCTGGTTTCGTTGCTATACGTCAACGACAATTGCGATACGCATATTTACTTACGTTGATGATGTTAGATCTATGTATGCCCTAGAGGCCATTATATGTATAGTGGATGCTTGGACATGTACATATGGATTTAGATGACTTTCTCGCTCAACATGATAGTATGCTATTTGGTTTACTTTATCTTGACATGTTGATTTGATCATGCTTTTATTCATTTGAACATGTTGATAAAGCCCTCAGGATATTTGCTTGACTACTGTGACTATTATGCGGATCATACTAGTGGGGCATGTGTAGTTTATAAGCATATCCTTGAATTGTTCCTAGTCATGGGTGTATCGAGATGGGGTATCGATATTCCAGAGTAGAGTAGCGTATACTATTCTTGTCCCATATGATGGGCGATGGATGATCCTATATCCATCTGGTGAGGTGACACCAAAGATTGTATGCGGGTGCTCAGTGGAGACTGGGTACACTGAACGGACTCACAGAGAACTCCTATGTGGTAGTATATCTATCGTCGGATAGCAGTTCTCAAGTGACACTGGTACAGGTTAGTCTGTAGACCCAAGATCGTCATAGAGTTTTGTGTGTCCTCCCACTATACTTTGATATCCACCCTACCACGGCTCTACTGAGTCGTGCAAATAGGTGGACTTTGGGTACAGTCCCGAGGCACATGGAGGCGATGAGCGATAGGAGGGGTCTCGTCTCTCCCAGTATTAGGAGTTGATGTTGTGCTATGCTCGATTGGATATAACAGGAAGTCCCTGGCCAGAGCTACCGAGATTTACTGATAAGCGTTATCAGTAGTTTCTCGATCTGTTATGAGCCATACACCAGCATGACTTATTGAGTTATTGGGGTCGACAAATCCATCCCTAGACTCGATATGCAACATATCTGACGAGGAGACCGGACTGTACGGTAAGTGTTGCCAGTTGGCTCGACGGGAGTTTTGACAGCTTCGCTGGTTTTCTTCTGATCGATCAATACCCAGGTGGCCGTTACGTTTAGCTGACCGCTTGTGGCTTGTAGGTATTTGATATGATCATCACCTACTGTCGGCGTATTGACGAGTCTTAGAGCCCCACAATGAAGTTTCCTGGCTCAGGCGAAAAGATGTGGTGTGCATATGAGATATGCGTGGGGACCCGATTAAATGCGGATATGTGATACCGTATATTAATCGGGCTTTTTCTATTGGTCGGGTCGTATGTGATATGACCGGTTTGCAAAATCAAGTGTTAATTTAACAAATGACTTTTAGATCAATTCTTTAATTAAACCCTTTTTGCTATTTTTGTATGCATGTATGTATGCACATGATGATATGCATGGACACATACATACATACATTGTATCATAGTTGTTGATACATATTTGGTGGCAATGCAAGACTCATATTATAGTAATTATATATATATTTATCATTTTGAGTTAATAGAAAGGATAATTCACTCATGATTGATGATTATCATCTTTGACTAAACTTTACCTAACTTTTAACCATGAGTTAATTCTCCTTTGGAAATTAACTCAATAAGTAAATATCTAAGTAATTACTAACCATGGTTGAAGTGAGAAGGATTAATATTGATTATTCTTTCTCATCTCAATTATTCATTCGTATCATTATCTTTTGAGCTCAAGCTTAGACACCATCTTCTTCTTCCTCTCTTGTGATTTTTCTTTGAGTGAAGTTGATAAAAAGAAAGGGTTTTTATTATAGAATACAAACCACATCATCATACTACACACATCTAGCCCATTTATGTAGGGTGTTTGCTCTACTTCATTCACATATCAAGTAAAGCAAGGAGCTTTGGGCAAAAGGACTTTGGGTTGATCTTCGTGGACTAGGAAGGCTTCCATCGATCCGTTCCAAACTCTCAAAGTGCCAAGGAGTCACCAAGGGAGGTCTAAAAAGGTTGTAATCTCTACCCTTAGTGATAGTTTTTTCATTTGCATGTGATGCTTAGTTGAAAAGAAACCCTAAATTTCTAGTTATGATTATTTGCAAGTTCACTTAGCACCTTTAAAATTTGATTATATCATATGTGATGCTTCTAAACCCATTATGTGGTGATATGTAAACCAAAAATGGTATCAGAGCCAAGCTATAGCTTTAGGCGATGTTTAGATGAAGTTAAAACTCCGATCGAACCACGAAACACCAATTTAGACCCTTCTCTGGACAATTTTTTAAAAATGTGATTTTTTTCTGTATTAAAAATACTCAAAAAATTATGCAGGGAAATATAAGCATTACTGTAGAAAACGAGGCCATAATCCGTACAAACCGCCGCGGAACCGCGGCAATACCTTGCTTGTGCCGCGGATCCGCGGCCGTACAGAAGTATTATTGCATCGTTTTTCCACAGTAATGTCCGTAGCTGTTAGTGCATATTTCTGGCTATTTTTAATCTGACTCAAGTGTTGAGTGTACTGGGGATTATTTTGAATTCGTTGATTTGATCGGAAAATTTAATTTCGTTCTGTTTTCCGGATAATTTAGAAAGTGTCAAAATGTTCGAACGGATATCATTAACTCATTTTTTCCCGGCACGAAAAACTTTCAAGTGTTGATTTTTTCTTTAGTTTGAATCTTTCGGAAAAACGTGCAAATAACACGATGGACCCTCTAGAAGAACACAAACCTTAACTCGATTATGTGACCGTCTGAACCGCCTCTAAACCTTAAGGTTTGGGGCAGTATGGCGTGCCACATGTGAGGCGTTGGCTTGACCTTTCTACGGCTGGACCATTGGTACTGTGACGTATTCTGGGATTTTGAACTCCGCTCAAGTGTTGAGCTATTTAGGAAATCTTGGGTATTTGATTATTCGAACGGAAAGTTGAATATTGTCTATTTATCTGGAATGTGATACAATATGTGGAATTCATATAGTTAGGCATGAAATGCGAAGTATGTGATATTTCGGATTTACGATGTCTAAAGTGATTGTGGATTCCAAATGTTGTAGTTTTACACTTTCTTTTTTGTGACCGTAAGTGTAGTATGTAGTTGTATTGCCGGTTTTCGTTGCTATACATCAACGACGATCGGTGTATGCATACTTACTTACGTTGATGATATGAGATATTATGTGTTGCTGAGATATGATGTGCAGGATTGTCGCGATTGAATAGCCGGGTTTTTTTTATGTGAGATGAGAGTTTTATTTTCATTCATGTATAAATCAATTGTATGTAATATTCTTTTATTTGGGGCACTTCCGGGATGAGGAAGATGTTTCCATCATTGTATATTATTTACTTTTCCGCATTAGGATAGACCCAAGGAGGGGAGCACAAGTGACCGGGTTCTAGGGTTCAGTAGGAGGCCATCTCAAGGAGTCGAGACCGGGTCTCCTAAACTCTAGAATTGGCAGGATCACTTGCCGCTCTCGTAGGGGTCTAGGGGTGTGGGCTTGGCTATTCATCGCGACCGTGGAATCCGTATTTTCTATTGTTGGCTAAATACAAAATACAGACATCCTAGATATCCTTTTATTTTCATGTGTGCTTCTGCTGTTGATATTCTGTAATGTGATTACTCAGTATCTGAGACTAATGGATTATTATTATATATATGATATATAATAAACGTTGCTTATGTTTTACACCCGCACTAGTCCCGCCCCGCTATGTCGTTAGTTAAGTAACCTAACGGTGCATAACGGGACACTGTGGCGAATGCAGATGGCATAAGTGTACGTTCTATTTTCGTTTCTTTTCTGTGATGGCTTAGGAACTTAAATGATGGGATTACATTAATGAGATTAACGTAAAGAAAAAGAAACCTAAAAGATGTTGTAGAATCAGATTTGAAACCCACTCGGCCTTTTTATGAAAAATGCAAGTTTCAAAAGATGCGGAGCTTAAGCCACTCCTTTTCTAAAAACTGTTTCGATTCTACAACGAGATCAAGTTCAAAGCGTTAAAGGTTTTCATAAAAACCATCCACAACCCTCCATCATTTTAGGAAGCAGAGTACTTAGTATTCATGCTGCGTATTTTGATCATAGTCAAGGCGTAGTGTACGGTACCTAAGTGATGTCTTCCTACAAAGCATATGATACGATCAGTTAGGACATTCATGTGATTATGTTGATCATAGTCAAGGGTCATATGGGTGGGCCAGTTGATCTCGAAATGACGGGTAGAACTTGGCTGGTACTTATGATATTTTGACCATAGCCAAGGTCATAAGCAACTAGGGGTAAAAACCATATCGGGGGTTTCAAGAGTTGAAATTTGCAATGAGATTGCATACCATCTATATGTTAGTTGGATCCCGATCCCACTGTGAGTAAGTGTTAGTTCCAGGAGAATTTTGCTCTTTACAATTAGCTGATCCAGTAGGTGTCTAGAAAGGTGTTAACGGGGTTTGACCTCTGGGAAAACGGGTAGGTCTGTGCGAAAGCACGGAGAACCTCCCTCAAAGTACCGACACTGGCCTGGCTGACCGGTTAGCGAAACTGTAGAATGTAATTAATCCTGGCTAGTTTTTTTTCAGGTTTTGAACGAAAATTTGATTAAAGCAGTAGGAGACATCGATTAAATAAGATAATAACCAATCTAATTCTTTGCAAAAGCATTTCGCTGAGTGTATTCTTTTCTCTCTCCTAATGGCATATACCAATGACGGGACTTAAGCTTCTACTAGATAAAAATAAACTGACAGGACCAAACTATAACGAATGGTTGAGGAACTTGAACATTGCACTTGCTTATGATAAAGTATCATATGTCCTCAAAACCAAAGCCCCGCCCGTCCCAGGACCTGAATCATCTTTCTCGGATAGGGAGATCCGAAAAACTTAGGATACTGATTATAACACGGCCAAGTGCCTCGCGCTTTCTTCTATGGACAATATCCATCAGAAACAACACGAGAATATGGATGTACAATCCATCTTTCTTCACACAAAGGACTTGAATGAAGAGCAATCTCGTACTTTGAGATACGAGGCATCTCGAAAGCTGTTTCAGATGCGAATGGCCCCTGGTACATCAGTAGGAGACCATGTTTTGAAGATGATTGGTCTTATAGAAAAACTTGAGGAACTGGGATGGACCATGGATAATGAGCAATATACAGATATTGTTCTACAGTCTCTCCCCCTGCCTTTGCTCCGTTCATAGTAAATTTCAATATGAATGATTTGGAGAAATCATTGCCAGAACTTCTCAATATATTGAGAAGTGCAGAGAGCACGTTGAAAACAATGAGGACTCCCGCTCTGCTTGCTGGTCCATCTTCCTCTTCATTCCCAAAAGCCAAGGCCAAAGGAAAGAAAAAGAAGAAGTCCATCAAACAGAAAGGTGGAGTTAAAAAGGCAAAGGGGAAAGACAAATCCGGAGCTGCAGGAAGCGGGAAAGGAGAATGTTTTTACTGCAATAAGTCAGGACATTGGAAACGCAACTGTGCTGTGTATCTTGCTGATCTCAAGAAAAAGAAACATGCTGATGCTTCCACTTCAGGTGTGTTTGTAACTGAAAACTGTTTTTCTTTAAACTCTGCATCTTAGGCATTAGATATCGGTTCTGGTTCTCACATCTGCAATTGTTTGCAGGGATTGAGAAATAGTAGAGTTTTGAAGACAGGTGACCATACTCTGCGGGTTGGAAATGGTTCCAATGTACATGCTGTATCCGTGGGAGAGTATCATCTTGGGTTGCCTTCGGGTTGTATTTTTGTTTTGAATCCGTGTTATTTTGTACCCAGTATGCTATGTAATATAATATCCATTTCATTATTGGAAAATGAAGGATATAATTTTGTATTGCAAAATAATTTTATGAACATTAACTTGAATCAAGAGTTGATTGGGTATGGTACATTAAATAACGGTATTTACGTCCTGAACCAACACACAGTTTTCAATATACAACATACTAATAAAAGAAAGTTTTCAGATATAAATGAAGCTTTTCTTTGGTATTGTAGATTTGGTCATATTAATGAAACAAGACTAAACAAACTACATAAAGATGGATATTTAAATCCTTTTGAATATAAATCTTATGCGACTTGTCAGTCTTGTATCAAAGGTAAAATGACCAAAACTTCGTTTACTGGACACGGAGAAAGAGCTGTGGAACTCTTAAGCCTTATACATAGTGATGTATGCGGACCAATGTCTATACATGCTAGAGGTGGTTTTTCATACTTCATTACTTTTACTGATGATTTCTCAAGATTCGGACACGTGTTTTTGATAAATCAAAAATCCGAAACTTTCGAGAAATTCAAGGAGTACAAACTTGAAGTAGAAAAACAAACAGGCTTGAGCATCAAGAAATTTCGATCAGATTGAGGTGGAGAATATTTAAGTACAAAGCTTTTAGACTTCTTAAAAAAGAATGGGATTCTCTCTCTGCTCACTCCTCCTTACACACCACAACACAATGTTGTGTCAGAACGGAGGAATCGTACCTTATTAGATATGGTACGATCCATGATGTGTGATGCTGAGTTACCGCTTTCCTTTTGGGGGCATGCATTAGAGACATCGATGTATCTGTTAAACAGGGTTCCAACCAAGACCGTGTCTACCACTCCATATGAGATATGGAGTGGAAAGAGACCATCTCTTAAAAGAGTTAGGATTTGGGGTAGTCCGGCTTTTGTTAAAAAGCAGAATACAGACAAACTCGAGACACGATCGGTCATGTGTAAATTTGTGGGATATCTAAAACATTCGTATGGATATCTATTCTACCACAAGGAGGAACAAAAGGTGTTTGTTGCTCAGCATGCCACATTTTTGGAAAATGAAATCTTTACAGAAAGTACTGATGGCAATGCGGTAAAACTAGAAGAGGTTCTAGAGACACAAATTACCCAGGACGAATTGGTTAAAAGTGATGTTGCAGTAGAACTTCAAGAACCTCAGCCGCTCCAGAGATCTAGTAGAACTTCTCGCCCACCAGAGAGATACTATGGGTTTCTTATTGATGGTGATAGAGAAGATTGCATCATGGATGATGATGACCCTACTAGTTTTCAGCAAGCTATCACGAGTGGTGACTTAGTGAAGTGGCTGGAAGCCATGAGATCCGAAATGGAGTCCATGTATACCAACAAAGTATTTACTTTGGACGTTGCGCCTCCTGGGATAAAACCCGTTGGGTGCAAATGAATCTTTAAAAGAAAGATTGGTATAGATGGACATGTAGAGACCTTTAAAGCAAGGCTAGTAGCGAAAGGTTTTCGTCAAAGACCAGGATTGGACTATGATGAAACTTTCTCTCCAGTAGCAATGCTTAAATCCATTAGGATCCTAATTGCTATTGCTGCTCACTATGATTATGAAATCTGGCAGATGGACGTTAAAACTGCATTTCTAAATGGTGATTTAGAAGAATGTGTTTTTATGGATCAGCCGGAGGGCTTCATTGACAGTGGGAGCAGCGGGAAAGCATGTAGATTGCTTAAATCCATTTACGGATTAAAGCAGGCCTCATGGAGCTGGAACATCTGCTTTGATGATACAATCAAAGAGTTTGATTTTATAAAAAATATAGATGAACCATGCATTTATAAGAAGATTGTAGGGAGTACTGTCACATTTCTCGTATTGTACGTAGATGACATTCTCCTGATAGGAAATGATATTCCTATGCTACAATCGGTCAAACTATTCTTATCACAAAGGTTCTCCATGAAGGACCTGGGTGATGTCTCATGCATTTTGGGCATAAGGATCTATAGAGATAGATCCAAGATGTTATTGGGATTGTCCCAGTCAAAGTACATAGACACCATCCTAAAAAGGTTTAGTATGGAAGATTCCATGCATCGTGCCTTGCCTGCTTGTCATGGAATCACTCTCTCACAGGACTTCTGTTCGAAGACTGATGAAGAGAGAGCTTTCATGAGCGTTATACCCTACGCTTCGGCCGTAGGATCTATAATGTATGCGATGTTATGTACTCGTCCTGATGTAGCTTATGCACTAGCTGTAGTAAGCAGGTATCAATCCAACCAAGGGGAGAAACATTGGATTGCAGTGAAGAACATTCTTAAATACTTGCGAAGGACCAAAGAATTGTTCTTGGTGTGTGGTAATGGGGATCTCCAGATGGAGGCCTATACCGATTCCAGCTTCCAAAGTGATAAGGATGACAACAAATCTATCTCAGGGTTTGTATTTACCCTCAACGGAGGGGCGATGTAACACCTGAGTCTGTGTTTAGTATTAATTGTGTGTTAATATGGTGGTTTTTGGTAAAAATTTTACAAAAAAGGGTTTCTAGTAATTTATCTGGTTTTATGGTTATTTTTGTAGAATTTTATCTCGACCACACACACTTATGCATGATAACTAGGGTTAAGCCTAGGGTTACCAAGTTTAGGTGTGCATGGTAGGTTAACCATGTTTAGCCAACCATGGTGGTCTAACACACTTGGTTAAGCTAATTGGGATAATTATGAGTTTTAGATTTGGTTAAGGGTGATTATGGTTTAGGGTTGACTTGTGATGAGAAGGAGAGATTGTGATGGGTGTCATGCAAGCATTTAATGAGGGAAGAGAGAATGGTGGCTATGGTTATGTCACACCCCATTTCATTTCAAAACTTTTGCATGTCTCTCACACACTCTCTTTCACACTCTCATTTCACTCTCATCTCTCCCTCTCACTCACACACACACATCAGCCCCAAAACATCAGCACATAGCCACAAAAACAGCACCATCAGCCCAAAACATCAGCACATAGCTACCAAAACAGCACCATCAGCCCAAAACATCAGCACATAGCCACCAAAACATCATCATCAGCCTAAAACATCAGCCATATATCATCATTTCAGCCTCCAAACCAATATCAGAACATCAGCAGCAGCACCATCAGCCCAAAACATCAGCCATATATCATCATTTCAGCCTCCAAACCAACATAAGAACATCAGCAGCAGCACCATCAGCCTCAGCTTCAGCCTTTTACATCAGCATCAGCAGCTGCACAACAGCCCCCCCAACTCCATAAACCACACATACACACCATCACCTTATACACAACCCTTCCCTCAACAATACCTCAACCCCTGCCACTGCTACAACAGCAATAGCAACATCTTCAGCCAGTTAACAGCAACATCAAGCTTCAACAAAACAGTGAAGCAGATCAGCACTTTTCAGCAATGGAATTGCAGCTCTTGGGGCAGTAGGAGTAGCACTCCAGCAGCACACACACTTTCTCCTTCCTCTCTTCTCCTTCATTTAGGATCTCTAGAGGTATAACCCCCTTAACCCGACTCTAAATTGCTAAAGTTATGGTTATTTAGCTTATTTAGTGTTTATTATTTGTTTTAGTGGTAATCTTGGGTAATTTAGGGGAATTTTGGCAAAGTAATGGTTGTGATGGTTAGAATAACCTAATTAGGTGCTGTTGAGACCAGTTAACCATAGATTTGCCCCAGATTTCATAAAAATACCCGATTTATCCGACTTGGCGTAATTTAGCAGTTTTAGTGACTTTTTAGCCTCTGTTAGATCTGCTGTTGACCCGAGCCTTTCAAAATAAAATTGTGAAGACTGTAGCATGGTGAGACTAGCAGGGAGACACACACAAAGCACGGGGACCCACCTCCCACTCTTGGCCACGGGTTTATTCGATCTGGCCGCAATTTGCGGCCAGAGTAGGGAGAGAGGTGTTGGGTTTTTGGGTGTAGGGTCCTTCTTGGTAGCTTAGTCTGTTGGTATCTGTAACTTTTTAAGTTAGGCCCAGAGGCAAAATCTGGAGCTATAAACCTGTTTTCGATGTTTTAAACTTGTGCGACACACGTGCGATACGCGTGGTTCTGTGGCGCGCTGCGTGACGCACTGTGTCAGAGTAGGTTCTGGTGGGTTTGTGCGCGTCACGACGTGTCGTGTGCACGCGCGTTTTAGTTTCACGCACGCGTATCCTTTATATCGATATATCGTGTTTTTGCAGGATTTTCCTGATATATGTGACTTTTGTAAATTCTAGGTTCGCCGGCGGGGACTTTGAGCGCAGCAGAGAAAGGGAAGCAGGTGGTCGGACATACCTAGCGCGGGATCACGGGTGAGTAGATTTCACACCTACGGGGGACGATCGTTTGGATGGCGCAAGTCGCCCGATAGATTTAGTAAACTTGAAAATAGTAAATTTTAACATTTGCTCGTGACATTAGAAATAAAAATACTTGCATGATAATTGTTGCAGTTAGGATCTATATGTTGTACCCATATGCGCAAACTCATTCTGTAGGACACATGCACCATTACCAGGTTTTTATATGCAGCACAAGCACTATTCATGTGTACACCCACACCCTGGTAATTGCCATGTCACGACACTAGATAACTATAAAACTGAACATGTTAATTGCTTAGACCTCTGCTATTGCAATAAATATTTAAAATAAAATCATAAGAATTGCTATTCTCGTGCATATATATCATTACATCACTTGCTCATGCCTAGTATAAATCATACAATGCAACTTGAACATTGATACCATTTGCATTCATTATCATTGACATATGCACCCATGATGATTTCATGAGATTTATGATATTTCTGGATTTCGGGGAAAAGCCACAAGATTTGAAACTTATGATCTTTTAAAAATATAAAAGTTGAGGTTTTCTAGTGATGTAAAGTGTCTTCCACCATGAGTTTGCTGTGTTCTCGAGACCCGTTTCGAGGAGGTAGATGAACCGTCTCGGGTACATGGTGGGCCCGGTAAGGTACTCCGGGGCAAGAAGATCGCAGGAGATGGCGTTGAGCCTGGCAGGGGACGGACTACCTACCGGTGACTTCATTTGGCATGGCGGATATCGAGAGGATACCGACCGTGGCCGCTAGATTGAGATATGGATATTTTGGATGGATTAGCCGGATGGCTGAGACCAGAGATACTTGACATGGATATATGAAATTGAGACAGTTTTGAGGTGTCGTTGTTAGACACGGATTTTGTTGATTTCATGGTTATTATACTGATATTGAAAAGAGTTTCAAAAACAAAGAAAGAATAGTTCTTGTACTTACATGTTGAGATCTTGAGTTGACTCATATAGCATACATACATGTTAGTACATTCATGTGGCATACATACCTGTTAGTACATCCATGTGACATTCATACTTGTTAGCACACTGATGATGCATATATACCTGATAGTGTCTATAGCCATACCTGTTTAGAGATGCTAGGATACTTGTGTGCATACATGTGATAGCCTTTGTAGATGTTATTTATTACTCACGAGCTGGCAACTCACCCCCGTTGTGCCACAGCTTTTCTGCAGGTCCGTTCCGTCAGCACTGTAGCGGCGGACACTTTTGCCTCTTTTTCTCTCTTTGTCTGGATTCGAGGCTTTTGCTCATAGGTGGGTTGTTATCATTTTGTACCACTTATATATGTTCATTGTATCTAGAGTATTCCATCTACTACTATTTCAGCTGTACCAGTTTATTTGGATTACTGCATAATGACCTAGAGACGAGGTTGTGAGACTTATGGATTTATGTTATGTGGGGTCGAGCTCACTTGAGTCGACATGTTATTTTATCTGTGCTTTCATTCTTATTTATGCTCATTGTATTTTACATCGCGTGGGATTTGTGACCGCCTTTAGGCGAAGAGCTAGCTCCCGCTTGGGGATGTCATATTCATGTTATTCATTTATATTCCTGTTTTGTACCCGTTTGGGGCTTGTTTTTACAAAGAAGGTTCTGCCGGAATTTTTGGAAAAAGGGAAAGTTGTTTTAAAAAGGAAACTTGATGTGGTTTAATGGAGTAAAATGCTTTAAATAAATTGGTTTCCTTCAATCTAATTCTTAATTGGGTTTTGTATTCTGGGTTTCGTCTTACTTATTTTATGGACGCCTTGAGACGTTTCGTAACTTAAGTGCCGGTCGCGTTCTGTACCTTGCGGGTCATGACAAAGTTGGTATCAGAGCGATAGGTTTCACCTTTCTGAGTGTAGGATGACCCTTAGTAGATGGAGTAAGTGACTTAAGCAGGGTGACGTAGCGTACGTATGTCCGCGGCAAACTTGCGATACGGTACTCCGCCTAAGTTACTTTAGGATATACTTGGTTGAAATTCCTTCTTCAATTCCGTGTATCCTATGATTCTATTGCACCATTCTTATTGTCCTGTTTCCTGTACCAGTCACTATGCCGCAGAGGGCTACCAGAGCGCAAAGGGCTACCGCCCGAGACGAGATTCGAGCTGGCTCGTTCGAGACTAGGACTGAGCAGGGTGGTATGCCTACACCGCAGGGACAGACTGATCCGCCTTCTCCAGGCCATATGGATAGGCTTGAGACTGGTATGGAGGAGCCGCGACAGATGATGGGGAGTATGCAGGAGCTACGTCAGATGGTGGGATCCTTAGTTGCGGCCAGTCGTGCACCGACGCCGGAGGATGTACCCACTACATCCCAGACTACTATGATACCTGCTCCTACTACTACCACCGTGGCCATCCCGGTTTCGCTACAGGAGTTCATGAGGTTGAGACCTCCAGTCTTCATGGGTACCGATGCAGCAGAGGACCCGCAGACGTTCCTTGACAGTTTGGCCAGGATCTGCCGCTCGCTGAGGTGTTCCGATGGCCGATGGGTAGAGCTGGCGAGTTTCTGATTAGAGGGCCTCACACAGATATGGTGGGAGTTATTTCTGAGAGGTCGAGCTGCAGGTCTACCGCCCATGACCTGGACCGAGTTTACAGCAGTCTTTCTAGGTCGTTTCCTTCCGGAGAGCATTCGTTGTTAGTTATATGTATGCCCTAGAGGCCATTACTGTACATTGGATGTATATTGTAGTGGATGCTGGGATATATATAGGTAGGACTTTCTTGCTCGACATGATAGTACGCTATCTGGTTGCTCTTTATCTTAACATGTATACTTTATGTCTCTCTGTTACATATTGATAAAGCCCTTAGGATGTGTACTCGACTTCCAGGACTATGATGCAGATCATACTAGTGGGGCCTGGATAGTCCATGAGTACATCCTTCAATGTTCCTAGTCGTGGGAATATCTAGACGGGCCATCGATATTCCAGAGTAGACTAGCGTATATCTTCTCGACCCATGTGATGGGCGATGGATGATCCCATATCCATTGGTGTTTGACATCAGAGATGGTATGCGGGTGCTCAGTGGAGACTGGGTACACTGAACGGACTCGCCGAGAACTCCCAGAAGGTATTATACCTCACGTCAGATGGCAGTTCTCTGGTGACACTGGTACATATTAGTTTGTTGACCCGAGATCGTCATAGAGTCTTGTGTGTCTCCCACTGCGCTTTGATTTCCACCCTACCACAACCCTACTGAGTCATGCAAATAGGTGGTTTTTGGGTACAGTCCCGATTCACATGGAGGCAATGAGCGATAGGAGGGGATTCGTCTCTCCCGGTATTGGGGGTTGATGTTGCGCTATGCCCGACTGGCCATAACAGGAAATCCCTGGCCAGGGTTGCAGTGATATACTGGTAAGAGTTATCAGTAGTTTCCCGATTGTTATGGACCTCACGTCGGCATGACTTATCAAGCTACTGGAGTCTGACGTTTACCACCCCTAGGCGAGATATGCGACATATCAGACGAACAGACCGGACTGTACGGTAAGTGTTACTGGTTGGATTCACAAGAGTGTGAGCGGGCTTGGCCGTCGATCTTCTGATCGCTCAATACCCGGGTGGCCGTTACGTTTAGCAGACCGCTTGCGGCTTGTAGGTGTTTGATATGATCATCACCTGCTGCCGGCATATTGACGAGTCTTTAGAGTCCTACACAGAGGTTTCCTGGCTCAAGCGAAACGAAATAGGAGCGCATATGAGATATGTGCGGGACCGAGAATAATGCGTATATGTGATACCGTATTCTATTCTCGCGATGAATGTATCGAATGGTTGTATGGGATATAACCTAGTTATCGAATCAAGGATTGATTCGATAAGCCGATACATTGGATATTAGTCGGTTATATGTAATATGACCGGATCGTTAAATCAAGTATTGATTTAATGATTTAATGCATAATTATATATTTGATATATTACTTTGCATTAACTAGTATTTGTTCACTTTAAATGGATTTTCTCACTTGAAATACACATGTTGTATATGTGATATACTTTTGTGCACTTGTTTGTATCATGTTTGATGATACATGCAAACTTGGTTAAGTGTATGATTAAACCATGGTTATGTAATGGTTAGGGTTTTGATTTTATTAACTATTTATTTATTTATTATTCTTTTTTGAAAGATAAAGAGAAATGGTGGCTTTCTTTGTTTGTTGTTGAAGCTTCATGAAGCTTTGACTAAGTGACCATTTTGTCTTCATGCTTAACCCTAACCATTCAACCTAACCCTAGTTTATTCTCTACACTTAATCCTGGTTGCTATATGATAAGAATCAACTTATTTTCTATTTTCAAATAATACTTATCATATTCTTTCTTCTTCTTCTTCTTCAACAAAGAAGAAACCTTGCCTCCATCAATGGTAACATGAGAAAAAGAGTGAGAAATCCAATTATAAAGTGAACCCACTTTCTATTTCTTCATCCTCTACCACTTGCCAAGTAGTATAGGGTGTTTTCTTCACAAGTTTCATGACTTGGTGAAGTTGGAGTTTGATCTTGAGTTGCCTCGATGTAGATCATCTTTGGCATCGAAGTCGACGACCTAGCCCGCCCATTTCTCCGATGAAGCCGATGCTAGAGTCCAGGATTCGATATGGACAGCAGAGGGACGTCATCACGGAGCCTAGGAGGTGGAGGACCGGATCTACAAAGGTTGTAGCTTCTTTCCTTTTAAGTTAAAGTTGTTTTTTTGAATTGCATCGCCTATACATCTAGTTAACGATCTGTATTAGGGTTTGTAGGCACATTAAAAATTTGAATTGGCCATGTTTGATCACTTGTAGAACCTCATGGGTGTGTCTAGGAACCCTACAGTGGTATCAGAGCCAAGCTAGAGCCTTAGGCGATGCGTAGACGGAGTTAGAAGTCCGATCGAACCAAAACCCTAACTCCAAAATGCTCTCTGTACATTTTTTAAAAACTGGGTTTTTTCCAGATTAAAAATTCTTAAAAATTCAGCAGGAAGTTCTAAGAATTATAATGCAAAACGGAACTCCTGAATCGTCTAAACCGCCGCGGAACAGCGGCAGAAGCATGGCTTCTGCGGCGGTTCCGCGGCCGTATGGTCACATTGCCCAATAATTTTTGCACAGTAATTCCTATATTTTGGTTCTGGATTTTATGGAAATTTTTAATATTTACTCAAGAGTTGAGTTTTCTGGGTTGTATTGGAAGTTCGTTGATTCGATCGGATTATCAAACTTTTTCTATGTGTTTTCTGGTAATTTTAGAATATGTTAAAAAGTTTGACCAGATAGAAAAACCCACTTTTTCCCCTGTCGGGAAATTTCCAAGTGTTGAATCTTTCCGTAGTTTGATGACGTTCAAAGTAGTGCAAGTAACGCGATGGTCCCTCTAGAAGACAACAAACCTTAACTCGATTATGTAACCGTTTTGAACTGCCCTTTGAACCTTAGGGTTTGGGGCAGTACTACGTGCCACATGTGAGGCGTTGGGTTGACCCTTCTACGGCTGGACCGTTGGTACTGAGGCACGAAGTGAATGTTTTTAAACTTATTTCATGTGTTGAGCTGTTTCGGGAAAACTTGGGTGTTCGATTGTTCGATCGGAAAGTTTAACATTTTCTATTTATCCGGAATGTGATACAACATTTGGAATCCACAAGTTGTTATGAGATAACTGAATGAATGTTATAAACATAGCAGTTTAGTCTCACTTGATCGGTTGCCACGAAATTTTGATGTGATCAAAAGTCCATCGCAATCACGTAGCGTACGCGGATACTCGCCGGGTAAACTTAATAGACAGCCTCACCCCATAGCCCCGACCAAGTGACTGTAGGAGAACCCCGTCGCCGAAAGCATCCGTTCGGGTGCTCGCGGCAGCGGTGTTCCGCCTTGGTGCACTTTGTCGACGGCGTCGGGGGTGCAGCCGCCTACTAAAGTTTGCGACGAGCATTCGATCAGGATGTCGGGAATCTTGTTGAATTGCCCGACTTGATATTGAAAAGTGTTTTCGATAATGAGAATAAAATGTGGGGTTTATAATTGTTAGGCATACGATGTCTAAGGAATTCATTTGATTAGGCATGCGATGTCTAAAGCGGTTGCGGATTCCAATTGTTGTAGTTTTACACTTTCTTTTCTGTGACCGTAAGTGTAATATGTGATATCGCCGGTTTCATTGCTATATGTCAACGACAATTGGGATACGCATGTTTACTTACGTTGATGACATGTGATGTTATGTGTTGCTGGATATGTTATATTGGATCATCGTGTTTGAATAGCCGGGTTTTTTTTTTATGTGAGATGAGTGTTTTTCATTTTCATTCATGTAAAAACTTGTATGTAATATTCTTTTATTGGGGCACTTCCAGGTTGCGGATGATGTCACCATTTGTATATTATTTACTTTTCCGCATTAGGATAGACCCAAGGAGGGGAGCACAAGTAACCGGGTTCTAGGGTCCAGTGGGAGACCATCTCGAGGAGTCGAGAGTCCGGGTCTCCTAACCCTAGAATTGGTAGGGTTGCTTGCCTCTCTCGTGGGGGTCTAGGGATGTGGGATTGGCTATTCATCACGACCGTGGAATCTGTGTTTTATACTGGCTCGTATTAAAAACACGGACGTCCTAGTATATCCAATATTTCATATGATATTTTCTGCTGCGTTATCTATGATGTGATCATGTGATTTGTTCAGATAGATATTATATATAGTATATATGATATATTATATAAACGTTGCTTATGTTTTACACCCGCGCTAGCCCTGCCTCGCTCTGGCGTTATTTACCTAACCTAACGGTGCAGACGGGACATCGAGGCGAATGCGGATGGCATAAGCGTACGTTATATTTATCTGTGATGTTTAGGTGGACTTAAATGATGGGATATTCATTAATGAGATTAATGAAAAAAAATAAACCTAATTGATGTTGTGGAATCGAATTTCAAAATAAAATACAGGTAGCTACAGTTCTTGCTTTGCATCGTGGTGTTCATTATAGAACATCCTGCACCTTATTCGATAAAGAAAGGACCGAGATCCCTTCACGGGAGTGACTCCTTTAGCAATAACTGGCAGATGCTACACACTCGGTTTGTCTTTTGATTGCTTCTATAGTTTCTTCTTTGCACAGTGATATATATGATATATCCCGCATCTCATTCGACGAGGAAGGGCCGACGATCCCTTCACCGGGAGTGACCCCTTGAGCAAAACTAGAAAAGCCTCAAAAACATTCCATTTAAAAACCATTTGATTCCGCAACGAGATCAAGTTCAAAGCGTTAAAGGTTTTCTTAAAAACCATTCGCAACCCTCCGTCATTTTAGGAAGTAGAGTACTTAGTATTCGTGCTACGTTTGTCGACCATAGCCGAGGCGTAGTGTGCGGTAGCTAAGTGATGTCTTCCTACACAGCATATGATGCGATTAGTTAGGACAATCATGTGGCTTTGTTGACCTTAGCCAAGGGTCATGTGGGTGGGTCTAATTAATCATGAAATGACGGTCAGAACTTGACTAGTACCTATGATTTGTTGACCTTAGCCAAGGTCATGGGTGCTAGGGGTAAAAACCATTATCAGGAGTTTCAAGTGTTGAAATTTGCAATGAGATTGCATACCTTCTATGTGATAGTTGGATCCCGATACCCACTGCGAGTAATTGTTACTCCTGGGAGAGTTTTGTACTTTACAATTAGCCGATCAAGTAGGTGTCTAGAAAGGTGTCAACGGGGTTACGCCTCTGGGAAAATGAGGTTTACTGTAATTAGGTCCGTGCGAAAGCACGGGGAACCTCCCTCAAAGTACCGACACTGGCCTGGCTGAAAGATTGGCGAACTTGTAGAGTGTAATTAATCCCGGCTAGTCTTTCCTTTTAAGGTTTGAAGGAAGATTTGATAAAAACAGTGGGAGCCATCCTGATTAGATAAAATATATAACCAATCTGATCTTGCAAGAGCGCACACTGAGTGTTTTCTTCTCTCTCTCTCCAGGCAGCGACCATATCACGTCTTAATCAAGATAATAATATGGATGTATTGACCGAACCCGCTTGTTATACTGAGCTGGGGAACGTTGGTCCCGCTCCAACTTATAATTTTTATAAGGCAGAGCAGGAAATAAGGGAATACCAGAATTCCTATGCCGCCCAAACGAAGAAAGTGCATGAGATGCATCTCCTTCGGGTGTGTTCATTATAAAGAACTGTTTCTCAGTATCCTCTGCATCCTGGGTATTTTATACCGGATCAGGATCCCAGATATGTAATCTGTTACATAGGGCTACAAAAAGGTAGAAAACTGAGAACGGGTGATAAGTTTCATGAGACAGAGAACGGGGCAAGTGTTGCAGCCAAGTCTGTTGGTCACTGTCACCCTGTATGACCAGTACATTGATTCTGAACGAATGTTATTAGATATCGAACCTGATATACAAAATCATATCAGCCTCTTTATTAGTAAAGAAAGGATATAATTTTGTATTGATGGATAATGTTTTGAACATTTCCTATATGAAAAGTTGATCGGTTCAGGCACGTTATCTATAAGCATTGACGTTCTAAATCAAACTACAGTTCCTAGTATACAGAACACACATAAGAGGAAGAGTTCAGAAATGAACGATTCTTTCTTGAGGCATTGTAGACTAGGTCATATCAATGCAACCCGACTGGCTGAAGTTATATTTTAGATGCATATTTAAATCAATTTGAATTTACATCTTGTGAAACTTGCCAGTCATGTCACAAAGATAAGATGACCATAGCTCTGTTTATTGGAAACAGAGAAAGAGTTAGTAAACTCTTGGGACTGACACATGATGATGTATGTAAGGTCTCCTGTCTACACATGCCAAGACAGGTTCTTTGTACTTCGTTACGTTCTCTGATGATCTCTCAAGATTCAGACATATGTTCCTGTTGAAACATAGGCCCGAAGCTTTTGAGATATTCATAGAATATAAGTTAGAAGTAGAGAACCAATAACCGGGTATAAGTATTATGTCCTATGATGAGATCAGGGAGGAGAATACTTGTGCATGAAATTCCTGGACTATTCTAAAGGAGAATGAGATTCTCTCTCAACATTACTCCTCCGTATACACCATAGCACGATGGTATATCGGGGCGGAGCAATCACACCCTATATGATATGGTGTGCTCTATGATGAGTACGACTGAGTTTCCTATTTCCTTTTGGGAGTTATGCGCTTGAGAAGCTGCATACTTATTGAATAGGGTTCAAATCAAATCAGTTGCCTACCACTTCATATGTGATATGGAAAGGGAAGAGCCCATATCTTAAGTTAGTTAAGATTTGGGGTTGTCCGGCCAATGTCTAAAAGCAAAATCCGGACAAGATCGAGGCAATGTCAGTTCTGTAGAACTGGGAAGGTTCCAGCTATACAAAACTGCAGCTGATGATTTGACAGAACCAAAGGATTCAATAGTCCCCGACGAACCTCAGCCTCTCCGCCGATCTGGTAGGGTTCCTCACCTACCTGAGAGATACTTTGGTTTCTCGATGACAGTGGGAGCAAGGAATGCATCATGAGATGATGACCCAACTAGATTCGAGCAGGTCATCAAGAGTAGGGACTCTGTAAGGATAGTTGGATGCTTACCGATCTGAGATGGAATCCACATACACCAACAAAGTATGGACTTAGGTTGCGATATCTAAAGGGTTAAATCCACATCAGGAGCAAGTATATCTTGAGAAGATTACTTGGTGTAGATGGAAAAGTTGAGACTTTCAAAGCTAGACTTGTTAAAGGTTTTCGTCATCGACCAGGCATGGATAATGATGAAACCTCTTCCAGGGACTATGCTTAGGTCCATCCAGATCCTACTTGCTATTGCTACATACCATGACTACGATATCTGGTGGTTGGGTGTCATGACTACTTTTCTAAATAATGATTTAGAAGAGAACGTCTATAAGAACACAGCCAGAGGGCTTCGTAAACAGTGGGAGCAGCGGAAACGTGTGCAAGTTGCTTTAAAGAATAAAGCAGGCATCGCGGAGTTGGATCGTCTGTTTTGATGTGATAGTCAAAGTGTTTGACTTCATCAAAATGGTAGACGAAGCTTGTATATACAAAAAAGGTAGTAGAGAGTAAGGTGGTCATCCTCATATTGTACGTAGACAACATACTCTTGATAGGAAAAGAGTTTCCTATGCTACGCACGGTCAATCTCCTCTTATCACATGGATTCTCCATATAGGATCAAAGTGATACCTCCTAAATCCTGGGTTTTTGATCAATGAGATAGATCTAGATGGATGTTAGGATTCTCACTAGTTGTAGTGAGATAGTATCAATCGATCCTGGGGAGAATCACTGGAAGGGTTCCACGGTGATAAAGACGACTGAATGTCAGTCACAGGCATTGTCTTTACCCTCAGTAAAGGGACGGTATGTTGGAAGAGTTCCAAGCTAGATACCATGGTAAACTAGACGATAAAGGCTGGTAACATCGCTATTAAAAATACTACCAAAGAGGCAGTTTGGGTGCATATCGGTTCATAAGATGAACTAGGTTCCTACCATTGTATGACAATGGAAGTGTGGCTTTGGCCAAGGAACCCCGATCCCATCAGTGACCCAGACATATTCTGAGGCAGTATCACCTGATCATGGAGATAGTTGATCTCCAGGGTGATCGAGGTTAGGAGAGTAGACTCAGAGGACAACACGGCGGATCCACTCACGAAGGCCTTTTCCCAAAGAGAGACTTTTAGGGGATGGTTGAGTATTAGATACTACAACTACTGCTACTGATGGCCCTAGTGCAAGTGGGAGATTGTTAGTTATATGTATGCCCTAGAGGCCATTACTGTACATTGGATGTATATTGTAGTGGATGCTGGGACATATATAGGTAGGACTTTCTTGCTCGACATGATAGTACGCTATCTGGTTGCTCTTCATCTTAACATGTATACTTTCTATCTCTCTGTTACATGTTGATAAAGCCCTTAGGATGTGTACTCGACTTCCAGGACTATGATGCAGATCATACTAGTGGGGCCTGGATAGTCCATGAGTACATCCTTCAATGTTCCTAGTCGTGGGAATATCGAGACGGGGCATCGATATTCCAGAGTAGACTAGCGTATATCTTCTCGACCCAAGTGATGGGCGATGGATGATCCCATATCCATTGGTGTTTGACATCAGAGATGGTATGCGGATGCTCAGTGGAGACTGGGTACACTGAACGGACTCGCCGAGAACTCCCAGATGGTATTATACCTCAAGTCAGATGGCAGTTCTCTGGTGACACTGGTACAGCTTAGTCTGTTGACCCGAGATCGTCATAGAGTCTTGTGTGTCTCCCACTGTGCTTTGATTTTCACCCTACCACGGCTCTGCTGAGTCATGCAAGCAGGTGGTTTTTGGGTACAGTCCCGTTTCACATGGAGGCAATGAGCGATAGGAGGGGATTCGTCTCTCCCGGTATTGGGGGTTGATGTTGCGCTATGCCCGACTGGCCATAACAGGAAATCCCTGGCCAGGGTTGCAGTGATATACTGGTAAGAGTTATCAGTAGTTTCACGATTGTTATGGACCTCACGTCGGCATGACTTATCAAGCTACTGGGGTCTGACGTTTACCACCCCTAGGCGAGATATGCGACATATCAGACGAACAGACCGGACTGTACGGTAAGTGTTACTGGTTGGATTCACAGGAGTGTGAGCGGGCTTGGTCGTCGATCTTCTGATCGCTCAATACCCGGGTGGCCGTTACGTTTAGCAGACCGCTTGCGGCTTGTGGGTGTTTGATATGATCATCACCTGCTGCCGGCATATTGACGAGTCTTTAGAGTCCTACACAGAGGTTTCCTGGCTCAAGCGAAACGAAATAGGAGCGCATATGAGATATGTGCGGGACCGAGAATAATGCGTATATGTGATACCGTATTTTATTCTCGCGATGAATGTATCGAATGGTTGTATGCGATATAACCTAGTTATCGAATCAAGGATTGATTCGATAAGCCGATACATTGGATATTAGTCGGTTATATGCGATATGACCGGATCGTTAAATCAAGTATTGATTTAATGATTTAATGCATAATCATATATTTGATATATTACTTTGCATTAACTAGTATTTGTTCACTTTAAATGGATTTTCTCACTTGAAATACATAAGTTGTATATGTGATATACTTTTGTGCACTTGTTTGTATCATGTTTGATGATACATGCAAACTTGGTTAAGTGTATGATTAAACCATGGTGATGTAATGGTTAGGGTTTTGATTTTATTAACAATTTATTTATTTATTATTCTTTTTTGAAAGATAAAGGGAAATGGTGGCTTTCTTTGTTTGTTGTTGAAGCTTCATGAAGCTTTGACTAAGTGACCATTTTGTCTTCATGCTTAACCCTAACCATTCAACCTAACCCTAGTTTATTCTTTACACTTAACCATGGTTGCTATATGATAAGAATCAACTTATTTTCTATTTTCAAATAATACTTATCATATTCTTTCTCTTTCTTCTTCTTCTTCTTCAACAAAGAAGAAACCTTGCCTCCATCAATGGCAACATGAGAAAAAGAGTGAGAAATCCAATTCTAAAGTGAACCCACTTCCTATTTCTTCATCCTCTAACACTTGCCAAGTAGTATAGGGTGTTTTCTTCACAAGTTTCATGACTTGGTGAAGTTGGAGTTTGATCTTGAGTTGCCTCGACGTAGATCATCTTCGGCATCGAAGTCGACGACCTAGCCCGCCCATTTCTCCGATGAAGCCGATGCTAGAGTCCGGGATTCGATATGGACAGTGGAGGGACGTCATCACGGAGCCTAGGAGGTGGAGGACCGGATCTACAAAGGTTGTAGCTTCTTTCCTTTTAAGTTAAAGTTGTTTATTTGCATTGCATCGCCTATACATCTAGTTAACGATCCGTATTAGGGTTTGTAGGCACATGAAAATTTTGAATTGGCCATGTTTGATCACTTGTAGAACCTCATGGGTGTGCCTAGGAACCCTACATTCATGACGCCAGAGCTCGTAGTTTTGAGGCCTTGATCAAGACCCCAGGGATGACGGTGTTTGTGTATGACGTCTATTTTACATCGTTGTCCCGATATGCTCCGTATCTGGTGGATACCGAAGCGAAGAGGGTGAAGAGGTTCATACAGGGACTGGATGCCCAGCTATTTCTTGCCATTGGCGCCCAGCACTTCGATACCTATTCAGCGGCTATGGATACAGCGTTGCGGATGGAGGCACGTATTTCAGCGACTTCGGCCGTTCCCGCGCCGAAGAGGATTCGTACCGGCATGCCAGATCAGAGGCAGCATGCCAGATTCTTTTCGAGAGATAGGGCAGGCAGAGGGTTTGGACGAGGTCATCTGTATGGTTCGTATCTACAGGGACAACAGGCGTCACCAGGATGCTTTGGGTGCGGGAGTCTGCACCATCGTGTTAGAGATTGTCCAGCGAGACGACAGGGAGTGGCGACAGTTCCGCATGTGACCCTACCACTATCACCGCCCCCTCCTCAGAGAGCTCTACTTCCTGCCACAGGCGATGCTCCACGCCAGTTAGGTGCACCCAGAGGCCGTGGACACGGCGGACCTATCCAGAGAGGACGAGGAGGCAGAGGCTGAGGCCGAGGTCAGCCTGCTATTGGTGGAGGTCAGGCCCGAGTTTTTGCGTTGACACCCCAGGATGCACAGGCATCCAATGCCGTCGTGACAGGTACCCTATCTATATGCTCCGTTGATGCACACGTGTTGTTTGATCCCGGATCCACGCACTCATACGTTTCCACACTCTTCTTTCCGAGTTTGGGTAGAGAGTCCGGTTTTCTTGATCAGCCGCTTGTTGTGACCACTCATGTGGGAAAGTCATTTGTTGCTAGGAACGTGTTCCGATCCTGTACCGTCCGTATTGGCGAGCGAGAGCTGCCTGTCGACTTGATCCTTCTTGAGATGTTGGACTTCGACGTTCTTTTGGGCATGGATTGGTTAGCCACGTGCTATGCGTCTGTGGACTGCCGTGAGAAGACAGTTAGATTTTGTTTTCCCTGCGAGTCGGCTTTTGTTGTGCAGGGGGACCGTGGTGCCGCCCCTCACATATTAATTTCTTCTCTTCGCGCTGATCAGCTGTTGAGAAAGGGATGTCGGGGATTCCTAGCCTATGTATGCGATACTAGAGCTACAGATATTCCATTGGACCAGGTTCCGATTGTATGCGAGTTCCCCAATGTTTTCCCTGATGAGCTGCCAGGATTGCCGCCTGAGCGCGACATTGAGTTCTGTATTGATTTGATTCCCGGCTCGGGGCCTATTTCTATACCGCCTTATCGGATGGCCCCGGCGGAGCTTAGAGAATTGAAGGTTCAGCTGCAAGATTTGTTAGATAAGGGACTTATTCAACCCAGTGTTTCTCCATGGGGTGCTCCGGTCCGGTTTGTCAAGAAGAAGGACGGAAGTTTGCGCTTATGTATCGACTACCGCCAGCTGAACAAGGTTACCATACGAAACAGGTATCCGTTGCCGCGCATTGATGATTTGTTCGACCAGCTTCAGAGTGCGGGATATTTTTCGAAGATCGACTTGCGATCAGGATACCATTAGCTGCGAGTCCGACAGGAGGATATAACGAAGACGGATTTCCGTACACGCTATGGCCACTATGAGTTTCTGGTGATGTCGTTCGAACTCACCAATGCCCCAGCTGCATTCATGGACTTGATGAACCGTGCATTTAGGCCACATCTCGACTTGTTCATCATAGTGTTCATTGACGATATTTTGGTGTATTCCCGGAGCCGAGAGGAGCATGGGCAGCATTTGCGGATTACGATGCAGACTCTGAGGGAGCACCAGCTCTTCGCAAAATTTTCCAAATGTGCATTCTGGTTGGACAACGTTGGTTTCTTGGGTCACGTGATTACGAGAGATGGCATATGTGTGGACCCGAAGAAGATTGAGGCCGTTCATGTAGGGTTGCTAGGCACGCGCATAAGGGTCTACGAGGCATGTTAACAACTTTAACATTAAGTGAAAGGGATTACAACCTTTGTAGATCCGGTCCTCCACTTCATTAGCTCCGTGTAGACGTCCCCATCGCTGCGATCGTGAACTCCGGATTCTAGAAAAGCTCTACGAGAAGAACGAACATGCTTGCTACGTTGACTTCGAGGCCGAAGATGATCTACGTCGGGGAGACACAAACTCAAGCTATTCCTTCACTAGGTCATAAACTTTGTTAAGAGAACACACTCTACTACATGGCAAGTGGTAGAGGATGAAGAAGTAGGAAGTGGGCTCACTTTAGAATTGATTTTCTCACTCTTTTTCTCATAGCACCATTAGAGCTAGTAAGCTTTTGGATGGAGCTAGATGATGAAGAAGAAGAAGAAGAAAGAATAAAATGAATTATCCATCCAAATGAAAACTTATCCAATAAATAAATGGCACCATGGTTGTGTTAAGCCCTCATGCTTAACTCATGTACAGAATTAACCAAGGCTTTAGGTTAAAGGTTAGGTTAAAGAATATCAAAAGAAATGACAAAAGAGTAGACTTTGTCAAAACTTCTCTAAGCTTCTTCAAGCTTGATTACTTTGACTAAGTTAAACCTTTTTGTTAAATCTTAAGATAAAATAATAACCCTAATCTTGGTATGAGTTTCATACATCCATCTTCTATGTATCATCAAACATGATACAAACATATTTACACAAATATATATCATATATACACTTATGCACAAGTTAGTGAGAAAATAAATCATAAGTGAGTTAATGCAATGTAATATATCAAATATATAATTATGCATTAAATTATTAAATCAACTCTTGATTTAATAATCCGGCTATAACCGACTAATATCAAAAGTAACAACTAATCGAATCAACACTTGATCCGATAACCCGGCTATATCGCATACAACCGATCAATGTCACGAATCGCGTGAATAGAATACGGTATCTCATATCGTATTAATCTTGGTCCCACACATATCACATATGTACTCCTACTTCGTTTCGCTTGAGCCAGGAAACCCCTGTGTAGGACTCTAAAGACTCGTCAATACGCCAGCAGTAGGTGATGATCATATCAAACACCCACAAGCCACAAGCGGTGTGCTAAACGTAACGGCCATCCGGGTATTGAGCGATCAGAAGATCAACAAGCAAGCCCGCTAGTTCTCCTGCGAATCCAATCAGTAACACTCCCGTACAGTCCGGTCTCGTCGTCTGATATTTCGCATATCTCACCTAGGGGTGGTAAACGTCAGACCCCAGTAGCTCGATAAGTTGTGTCGATATGAGGTCTATAACAGTTCGAGAAACTACTGGTAACACTTACCAGTAAATCCCAGCAACCCTGGCCAGGGATTTATCGTTATAGCCAATCGAACACAGCACAACATCAACTCCTTATACCGGGAGAGACGAATCCCCTCCTATCGCTCATTGTCTCCATATGATTCGGGACTGTACCCAAAAGCCACCTTTTTTCACGCCCTCTTGGACGTGGTATGATGGAAATCAAAGCACAGTGGGAATCACACAAGACTCTCTGACGATCTTGGGTCAACAGACTACTCTGTACCAGTGTTACCGGAGAACTGCCATCTGACGTGAGGTATAATACCATCTGGGAGTTCTCGGCGAGTCCGTCCAGTGTACCCAGTCTCCACTGAGCACCCGTACACTATCCTTGATGTCAAACACCGATGGATATGGGATCATCCATCGCCCATCATATGGGTCATGATGCGTATACGCTAGTCTACTCTGGTGCATCGATGCCCTGTCTCAATACACCCAAGACTAGGGACCTTAAAGGATGTACTTATGGACTACCATGTCCCCACTAGTATGATCCGCATCATAGTCCAGGTAGTCAAGTACACATCCTGAGGGCTTTACCAATATGTAACAGAGAGACAATCAGTATACACGTTAAGGTAAAGTGTAACCAGAAAGCATACTATCATGTCGAGCAAAAAAGTCCTCCCTATATATGTCCAAGCATCCACTACAATATACATCATATGTACAGTAATGGCCTTTAGGGCATACATATAACTAACAATCTCCCACTTGCACTTGGGCCATCTGTTGTGGTATCACATACCCAACAATTAGCTGCGGTTGAAGTATCTCATACTCAACCATCCCATAAAAGTTTCTACTGGGAAAATGGCCTTCGTGAGTGGATCCGTGCTGTTGTCCTCTGTGTCTACTCTCCTAACCTCGATCTCCCTGGAGATCAACCATCTCCATGATCAGGTGATACTGCCTAAGAATTATATCTGGATTTCTGATGGGACGGTAGTTTCTTGGCTAAAACCACAACTCCATTGTCACACAATGGTAGGAACGAAGTTCATCTCATGAACTTATATATATCCAGACTGCCTCTTCGGTATCATCCTTGGTAACGATGTATCTTACCTTTATATCGTCTATTATGTCACGGTATCTAATTTGGAACTCTTCCAACATACCGTCCCTCCACCGAGGGTAAAGACAATGCCTGCGACTGACATTCAGTTGTCCTTATCACCCTGGAACCTTTCCAGTGATTCTCCCCAGGATCGATTGATACCATCTCACTACAACTAGTGAGCATCTTAACATCCAATTAGATCTATCTCATAGATCTAAAATCCAGGATTCAGGAGGTATCACTATGATCCTATCTGGAGAATCCTTGTGATAAGCGGAGATTGATCGAGCGTAGCATAGGAAACTCCTTCCCTATCAAGAATATGTCATCCACGTACTCTACGAGGATCACCATCATACTCACTACTACCTTTTTGTATATACAAGGTTCATCTACCATTTTGATGAAGTCAAACTCTTTGACTAACACATCAAAATAGATGTTCCAACTCCGCGATGCCTGCTTTATCACATAAAACATCTTGCACATGTTTCCGCTGCTCCCACTGTCTACGAAGCCCTCTGACTGTGTACTTATAGACTCTCTCTTCTAAAACATCATTTAGAAAAGTAGTCATGACACCCAACCGCCTGATATCGTAGTCATGGTATGTAGCCGTGGCAAGTAGGATCTGGATGGACTTAAGCATAGCTACTTAGAAAAGGTTTCATCATAAACCATACCTGGTCAATGATGCAAACCTTTGACAAGTCTAGCTTTAAAAGTCTCAACTTTTCTATGTACACCAAGTAATCTTCTCAAGATATACTTGCTCCTGATAGGGATTTGACCCTTCAGATAAAGCAACCAAAGTCCATACTTTGTTGGTGTATAAGGATTCCATCTCAGATCGCTAAGCATCCAACCATTCTTATAGAGTCCCACTCCTGATTGCCACCTCGAAACTAGTTGGGTCATCATCTCATGATGGAATCCTCGCTCCCACTGTCATAGAGAAACCAAATTATCTCTCAGGTGGGTGAGGAACCCTACTAGATCGGCGGAGAGGCTGAGGTTCGTTGGAAACTATTGAATCCTTTGGTTCTACCAAATCATCAGCTACAGTTTATATAGCTGGAACTCCTTCCAGTTCTACCTTATGTCTCACTAATTTCTTCACAAGAAATTCCCTTTCATAAAGGTGGCATGTTGAGAAACAAAACATCTTTTGTTCCTCAGTTAGGTAGAAGATATTCCCTTGCAAATGCTTGGGATATCCAACAAACTTCTACAGAACTGACTTTGCCTCGAGCTTGTCCTGATTATTCTTTTAGACATAGGCTGGACAACCCCAAATCTTAACAATCTTAAGATATGGGCTCTTCCCTTTCCATATCACATATGAAGTGGCAGGCAACTGATTTGATTTGAACCCTATTCAATAGGTATGCAGCTTCTCAAGTGCATAGCTCCCAATAGGAAACTCAGTAGTACTCATCATAGAGCACACCATATCACATAGGGTGCTTTTGCTCCGCCCCGATACACCGACGTGCTGTGGTGTATACGGAGGAGTAATGCTGAGAGAGAATCTCATTCTCCTTTAGAATAGTCCAGGAATTCCGTGCTCAAGTATTCTCCTCCTTGATCTCATCAAAGGACATAATACTTGTACCCGTATTTTGGTTCTCTACTTCTAACTTACATTCTGTGAATATCTCAAAAGGTTCGGATTTGTGTTTCAACAGGAACATATGTCTGAATCTTAAGAGATCATCATAGAATGTAATGAAGTACAAAGAACCGGTCTTGGCATATGTAGACAGGAGACTTTCATACATCATCATGTGTCAATCCCAAGAGTTCACTAACTCTTCCTCTGTTTCCAATAAACGGAGCTGTGGTCATCTTATCTCTGTGACATGACCGGCAAGTTTCACAAGATGTAAATTCAAACTCATTTAAATATGCATCTAAATGTAACTTCAGCTAGTTGGGTCGCATTGATATGACCTAGTCTACAATGCCTCAAGAAGGATTCGTTCATTTCTGAACTATTCCTCTTGTGTGTGTTCTATATACTAAGAACTATAGTTTGATTTAGAACGTCAATACATTTAGATAACGTACCTGAACCGATCAACTCTTGATATAGGAAATGTTCAAAACATTATCCAACGATACAAAATTATATCCTTCTTTACTAATAAAGAGACTGATATGATGTTGTATATCAGGTTCGGTATCTAATAACATTTGTTCAGAATCAATGTATTCTGGTAATACAGGGTGATAGTGACCAACAGACTTGGCTGCAACACTTGCACCGTTTCTATCTCATGAAACTTATCACCCGTTCTCAGTTCTCTACCTTTCTATAGCCCATGTAACAGATTACATATGCGGGATCCTGATCCGGTATCTCATACCCAGGACGTAAAGGATACTGAGAAACAGTTCTATGTAATGAACACACCCGAAGATGATGCATCAGCATGCACTTTCTTCGTTTGGGCGGCACGGGAAATCTTGTATTCCCCAATTTCCTGCTCTATCTTATAACAATTATAAGTTAGAGCGGGACCAACGTTCCCCAGCTCAGTATAACAAGCGAGTTCGGTCAATACATCCATATTATTATCTTGATTAAGGCGTGATATGATCGCTACCTGGAGAGAGAGAGAAGAAAACACTCAGCGTATGCTCTTGCAAGATCAGATTGGTTATTATTTTATCTAATCAGGATGGCTACCACTGTTTTAATCAAATCTTCCTTCAAACCCTAAAAGGAAAGACTAGCCGTGATTAATTACACGCTACAAGTTCGCCAATCTTTCAGCCAGGCCAGTGTCGGTACTCGTTTTCCCAGAGGCGTAACCCCATTTTCCCAGAGGCGTAACCCCGTTAACACCTTTCTAGACACCTACTTGATCGGCTAATTGTAATGTGTAAAACTCTCCCAGGAGTAACTCTTACTCGCAGCGGGTATCGGGATCCAACTATCTCATAGAAGGTATGCAATCTCATTGCAAATTTCAACACTTGAAACTCCCAATAATATTTTACCCCTAGCGTTCTATGACCTTGACGAATGCCAAACAACCCATAGTCCACTAGCCAAGTTCAACCCGTACATTTCTTGATTGAATTAAAACCCACCCGCTCGACCCTTGACGAATGCCAAACAACGCCGTACGAATAACCTAATCCAATCTGCATCATATGCATAAGTTGTTAGTGTATATGCCCTAGAGGCCATTATTGTTTCATACTAGCATGTATATTACTTAATGGAAGCTTGGGATATTCACAGTTGTATATACAGTCTTGCTTAAAATGGTAGTATGCTACTTGGTTTGTGTCTACTTTAATATGTGCATATGTTTCTTATAACGTATCACTTATACATATTAGTAGAGCCCATAGGATCTTTTGCTTGATTACCAGCGTCGTGATGGCAGTCACACTAGTGGGGGCTGGGTAGTCTGTAAGCAAAATCCTATACAGGTCCCTGGTCGTTAGACTATCGAGATAGGGAATCGATATTCCGGAGTAGACTAAGTGTATACGCTTCTCATCCCAGTTGGGGAGATGGTCTGTCCCACAGCCATCAGTACGTCGTACTGGAGATAGTATATAGGTGCTCGTTAGGTTACGGGTATACCGGACAGGACTCGCCGGAGAACTGATTGGTTGGTATTATACCCATCGTCAGTTAACAGTTCCCACGTGACATGAGTACAGCATAGTCCGCAGACTTGACACTGCTACTTCGCCTCGAGTGTGTCCTACTGTTCTTAGATTGCTACCCTACCACGGCTCAAAGGAGTAGTGCAAACAGGTAGCAGTTGGGTGCAGTCCCGAGCACTTGGAGGCAGTGGCAGTTAGATAGGATTTGTCTCTCCCGGTATAAGGAGTTGATATCGCACTGTGTCAGAGAGCCATTACGCAAAGTCCCTGGCCAGGGCAAGCGAGATATACTGGTAGGTTCCAGTAGCTTCTTAGGGTGTAATGGGCTTCGCTCCGACACGACTTATACAGCTATTAGGGGACTGACGCTTGCCGCCCCCTAGGCTTGATATGCGATAGTCTTAGACGAACAGACCGGACTGTACGGAGATTGTCACATTAGGCTCAGTAGGGGTTCGGATGGTTTTCCTCATCGGCCTTCTTATCGACATCTACCTGGGGACCGTTATGTACAGCTAGTGCCGCTTGCGGTCTGTGGTTAAACCCATTGCCAGCGTAGTGTCGAGTCTTTAGAGTCCCACACAGAGAGTTTCCCTGCTCCAGGCGAAACGATATAGAGGTCGTATGGTTTTACGACAAGGGTTCGGATGCGTACGTGTGTTTACGCACGTACGACTTTTCGGACAGTTTTTACTAGCCGGCTTTGGTTTAAGCCAGATTCTAGTATCGGGTTATTGGATTTATACAGTCTAAAGTTTTTCCGTGTTTTCACGGATTGGAGGGGCGTTCTCGTAATTTTTCGGGAAGGTTCTGGAAGAGTGGTGACTAAGGGGTTAAGGTGGCATGAGCATTAATTGCTTAATGACTCATTTGTGTTATTCATGCTTTGTATTAAATGATTCATTAATGAGTTAGTGAGTCATATGATGAATCACACTAGATGAATGAATCTAACCATGATGATAAATCATTTATATTATTTATTTGATTAATTGTTATGGTCGATATATTCATATGAGTTCATTATTCTTTTCATTATCATTCTCACCTTCTCTCTCCTCAAGCTCACTCTCTTCAAACCCTAACCCTAACCTCTCATGAGTTGAGATTAAGGGTTAGCTAGACTAATACATCCATAACCTCACTCTATATCCCCTAGGTAGCTTAGATTAGCACTTTAAGCAACCTAGTTATCTCAAGTTTGAGATTAAGCTTGGCGTAGGAGCTTTCAGGTGGATCGTCTTTGATTCGAGGAAGCCGTTGAGGTGCCGATGTTCCAAGGAGCCTACGAGGAGTGGAGGACCGCGATGAAGACCCGAAGGACTAGTAACGTGAGGTATAATTTTGTATCCGAGTAGTTAAACCTCTAGTACTTTGTTAGCAATGGTTTAGAAACGAATCATGCGCTCAAGTCCGTGTTACGAAGCTTTGATAATTGTTTTTCATATATTCCGCCTCCCCGCAAGTTCGTAGGGTGCGTGACATGGACTTACAGTGGTATCAGAGCCTACTAAACTATTACTAGCTTGTTAGCAACTGATTAGAAGTTCGATCGACGAAAAATACGAAATACGAAAAACCAAAACCCATAGTTTCTGTTAATTTTAAAACTGTCTGGAAAATTTTTTGACATACCTTAAAATTCACAGCAGGGAATTGTAAGAATACAGGGAAAATACGAGCCCCTAACTCGGCAAAAAGGTCGCGGAACCGCGGCAATAGAGAGCTTATGCCGCGGTTCCGCCGCCGAGTCAACGCCGAGTTGACTCGAAGTTTCACAGTAATTTATATTTTTTGCTTTTTTGTCTTCTTGTATGTTCTGTTTCTACCCAGGTTACTTCAGTACAGGTTTGCTTTTGGGGTAGACACGGATTTTGGTATTCGATCGATGTTCTAAGATATTTGCTAATTGGGTTTTTTATCTGTAATGTTTAATGTGTTCGTAAACCTCCCCTAACTGCTAGTATGTCGGTTGGCAGGGGGTTGCACATTTCTGTAATGTTTACTGTTTGTGTATATGAACTGTGTTGGACTGTTGTGATGGTTAGCCGGGGTTTGAGATGGGTTTAATATTCATTCATTCGATGTAAATGTAAAATGATGTAATATTCTTTTGCGGGGCACATCCAGGTTGCGGTTGTAGCCACCGTTGTATTATTTCTTTTTACTGTTTTTTGCTCCTAGGATAGACCCAAGGCGGGGTACACAAACTACCGGGTACGTCGAAGTGTTTAGTGGCCTACTCACGTTGTTGAGGGAGACCGCTTCACTTCGGGTACTTGGCGGGTAGTTTGCCGTACCCGTAGGGGTCTTGGGTGGGGTAATGGCTATTTATCACAACTGTGTAATCCGTCTTTTATTGCAGGCTCAAAGCAAATGCGGATTGCTAATAAATCCAATAAAGTTCATCAGTGATCTAGAATGCTTATTATTGCGTCTGATGAATGTACTATATCTATATATATGATAGCTATTAGACGTCACTTATGTTTTACACCCGCGCTAGCCCAGCCCCCGCTCTGTCGTTAGTTAAGTAACCTAACGAGTGATGACGGGACCCCGTGGCGAATGCGGATGGCATAAGAGGACGTAGTATTTTCGTTGTTTTCTGCAATGATAGGATAATTGATGGGACGCATTATTATAATGCAAAGAAAATAAACCAAAGTTTAATCGTTGGAACAAATTTAAAAGAAACCACGCGGTTATTTTAAAAGGATCAGAATTTTTAAATTACGGAGCTTTAACCACTCCTTTTAAAAAGTATCAGCTTCCTTCGATTACATCAAGTTCACTACGTTCACGGTTTTGCCAAAACCAGTCGTAGCCCTCCGTCATTTCATATGGATATTCAATAGTATTCAAGCTATGTTTGTTGACCTTCGTCAAGGCATAGTGATTAGTAGGTGTTGGGTGTTCATATGTAGCATAGATAGATGCCTTGGTTTGGGACAATCGTATTACCTTGTTGACCTTCGTCAAGGGTATGTGCGGGTGGGTTCAAATTAACCTGGACAATGACGGGTAGAACTTGATATGTGACTTATGATTTGTTGACCTTCGTCAAGGTCATAAGAGCATGGGGCAAAAATCTATATCGGGAATTTCTAAAGAAACTGAAATTTGAAGAAAGAGCATACCATTTTGGAGTTTGATGAATGTTGGTAGGATTCCTTCAATATTATCATACGATGATATTTTGGATCCCGATCCTACTGTGAGTATATACTACTTATCAGGAGATTCGTCACTTAACGATCAATGCTATAAACCAAGTAGGTGCCTAGAAAGGTGTCAGCGGGTTTACGCCCCCAGAGAAAAGAGGTTATTTAATTAAGGAACTTCGCGAAAGCGTTGGAAAACCTCCCTCGAAGTAGAGACACTGACCTGGCTGAAAGGTTAAGCAAGAATTGTACGGTGAGAATAATCCTGGCTAATTCTTCTTTTATGGTTTGAGGAAGGATTCGAGAAACAGTGGGAGCCATCCTGTTTAGATAAATTAAAACCACTCTAAACTTGCAAAAGCATCATGCTAATAGTATTTTCTTCTCTCTCTTAAATTGCAGCGACCTTGTGACCACACATAAGTTACATCTAGATAATAATTTGACTGAATCTGACTTATATGACTGGCAAAGGTCTGTCCAGATGTCCATTACCTATGACAAGCTGGACCACCCTATTACTACTCAAGATCCCGTCGTCCCAGGTCCAGTTTCCACTGTCGCGGATATAGATATCCGTCAGACAAAGGAAAAGGATAAAGCGAAAGCTAAGTGCCTCGTGTTAGCTTCAGTTGATGGTGTTTACCAGAAGCAGCACGAGAAGATGGACCTAGTTTCCATCTTTCTCCATAAAGATTTATATGGAGAGCAATCTCATATCGCAAGATATGAGATCTCGAACGAATTAATTCAAGCGAGGTTGGCTGACGGGTCATCTGTAGGGGACAACGTCCCTACAATGACTAGCTGTATTGATGAGCTCCAGGACCTGGAGACCGCGTTGGGAAATGAGTCAGACACTGACTTGATTCTACAGTCTCTGCCTCCTACCCTGAAGGAAACCGGGGAAGCAGAAGGAAAGAGAACGGCAAAAGTTTCGGGACTGGATATAGTAAAAGAGGGACGTTCCTATTGTTATGGGATTTGGCATAGGCAGAAAAATTGCAGGGCTTTAGAAGCCAGTTACCAGGATACGAAGCATGTTGTGGCTTCAGCCTCAAGTGTATTTGTTATTGAGAACTGTTTGTCAATTAACTATACTTCCTGGGTACTAGATACCGGAGCAGGATCTCATATCTGTAATTCAATACATGCTTTGAGAAACCGTAGAGTTATAAAAGTAGGTGATTGGTCTCTCAGAGTTGCAAACGGAATGAGCGTGGACGCTGAATCCGTGGGAGAATATCGCCTAGGTTTGACAAGTGGGCAGATATTGATTTTACGTAACTGTTTGTATGTACCCAGTATAACTTGTAATATCATATCGGTATCCTCACTTTCAAGAGAGGGATATAATTTTACATTTGAAAGCGATGTAGTATACATCCACCTAAATCAAGTACTGATTGGGTCCGGTACATTAAATGACGGTTTATACGTATTAAGTCAAGCTCAGGTTTTCAATGTCCAGAATACACTTAAAAGAAAGTCTCCAGAATTAAATCAGGCTTTCTTATGGCATTGTAGACTTGGTCACATCAATGAGAGAAGGTTGACTAAGTTACATAGAGAAGGATATTTGAATTCGTTCGAATATCAATCTTATGCTACTTGTGAATCTTGTCTCATAGGAAAGATGACAAAGACTCCGTTTACTGGAAACGGAGTAAGAGCAAGAGAGCTCTTGGGACTCATACACGGTGATGTATGCGGTCCAATGTCTACACATGCGAGAGCTGGTTATTCCAACTTCATTACTTTTACGGATGATTTCTCTAGGTATGGATATGTCTTCTTAATAAAGCATAAATCCGAGGCCTTTGAGAAATTCCAAGAATACAGGAATGAAGTAGAAAAACAAACAGGCAAGAGTATAAAGACACTGAGATCTGATCGAGGTAGTGAATACTTAAGTACCGAGTTCCTGGGTTACTTAAAAGAGAATGGAATTCTCTCTCAGCTTACTCCTCCATACACACCACAACACAATGGTGTATCAGAAAGGAGGAATCGAACCCTATTGGATATAGTTCGTTCCATGATGAGTAAGGCTGAGTTGCCGCGATCTTTCTGGGGATATGCGCTAGAAACAGCCGCATATCTTTTGAACAAAGTTCCAACCAAAACTGTGCCTACCACACCATATCAGATATGGAGTGGGAAGAAACCCTGTCTTAAGTATCTTAAGACATGGGGATGTCCAACTTTTGTAAAGAAGCAGCATACGGACAAGCTCGAGGCACGCTCAGTACTGTGTAAGTTTATGGGATACCCAAAGAACTCCAGGGGGTATATTTTCTATTACGCAGAGGAACAAAAGGTTTTTGTTTCTTAGCATCCCCACTTCTTGGAAACTGAATTTTTAGAAAAGGAAACAAGTGGGAGCGAAATAGAACTGGAAGAAATTCCAGAACCACAAGCTATTACTGAAAGTATGGTAGAACCAGAGGTTTCAGAAGAAAGGGACATCCCGATGCCACTCCGCAGGAGTAGTAGGCCGTCTCATCCGCCTGAGAGATACTACGGTTTTCTCATAGATGGGGATAGAGAGGATTGTGTCATTGATGAAGATGACCCTACTAGCTTCCAACAAGCCATTCAGAGCGGTGACTCAGTAAAATGGCTGGATGCTATGCGGACCGAAATGGAGTCCATGTACACTAACAAAGTATGGACTTTTAATGTTGCTCCAGATGGGGTAAAACCCGTAGGATGCAAATGGATCTTCAAAAAGAAGATTGGTATAGATAGACAGGTTGAAACCTATAAGGCTAGACTTATTGCAAAAGGTTTCCGTCAAAGACCTGGTTTGGACTATGACGAAACCTTTTCTCCAGTGGCTATGCTTAAATCTATTCGGGTCCTTCTTGCTATTGCTGCCTTCCACGATTATGAAATCTGGCAAATGGACGTAAAGACGGCCTTTCTAAATGGTAATTTAGAAGAGAGCGTCTATATGGATCAGCCAGAGGGATTCATTCAGAGTGGGAGCAGCAGTAAAGTATGCAAGCTGCTTAAGTCCATTTATGGACTAAAGCAGGCATCGCGGAGTTGGAACATCTGTTTTGATGATGCTGTCAAAGAATTCGACTTCATCAAAAATCCAGATGAACCTTGCATATACAGTAAGATTGTAGGGAGAACTGTAGTATTCCTCGTCTTGTACGTGGATGACATTCTCCTAATAGGAAATGATATTCCTATGTTACAGTCAATCAAAAGATTCTTGTCATATAAATTCTCCATGAAAGACCTGGGTGATGCCACCTATATTCTGGGGATCCGGATCTATCGTGATAGATCAAAGAGGATGTTGGGACTTTCGCAGTTCAGGTACATACACACCATAGTGAAGAGATTCAGTATGGATGATTCTAAGCGCGGTAATCTACCGGCTTGTCACGGAATCACCCTCTCCAAAGAGATGTCTCCCAAGACTGATTTAGAAAGGGATCGCATGTCAATTATACCCTGCGCTTCTGCGGTAGGCTCTATAATGTATGCGATGTTATGTACCAGACCAGATGTAGCATACGCATTAAGCGTAGTAAGCAGGTATCAAGAAAACCCAGGGGAGAAGCACTGGATAGCAGTAAAGAACATTCTCAAGTACCTAAGGAGAACTAAAGAGATGTTCTTAATGTATGGCGGAAAAGACCTCCAGTTAGAGGCCTTTGCCGACTCCGGCTTCCAGAGTGACAAAGATGACTCCAAATCCATGTCGGGTTATGTGTTTACCCTCAATGGAGGGGCGGTCTGTTGGAAGAGCACCAAACAGGAGACCGTTGCTGACTCAACGATGGAAGCTGAGTACATAGCTGCTTGCGATGCCGCAAAAGAAGCAGTCTGGATGAAGAAGTTCCTCACAGAACTTCAGGTGGTTCCTACCAGTGTTGGTCCAATACCTCTGTATTGTGACAACAACGGCGCTATTCTTTAGCGAAGGAACCCAGGTCCCATCAGAAGTCCAGACACATCTTAAGGCGGTATCACCTGATCAGGGAGATCGTAGATCGCCGGGAGATCGTAGATCGCCGGGAGATCGAGGTGAAGAGAGTAAAGACAGAGAATAACATTGCTGATCCATTCACAAAGGCCCTTCCTCAGACGCAGTTCAAGAGGCTATTCGAGATGATAGGTCTACGATATGCCAGCTCATGGCCCTAGTGCAAGTGGGAGATTGTAAATGTATATGCCCTAGGGGCCATTATTGTATCATACTAGCATGTATATTACTTAATGGAAGCTTGGGATATTCACAGTTGTATATACAGTCTTGCTTAAAATGGTAGTATGCTACTTGGTTTGTGTCTACTCTAATATATGCATATGTTTCTTGTAACGTATCACTTATACATATTAGTAGAGCCCATAGGATCTTTTGCTTGATTACCAGCGTCGTGATGGCAGTCACACTAGTGGGGGCTGGGTAGTCTGTAAGCAACATCCTATACTGGTCCCTGGTCGTTGGATTATCGAGATAGGGCATCGATATTCCGGAGTAGACTAAGTGTATACGCTTCTCATCCCAGTTGGGGAGATGGTCTGTCCTACAGCCATCAGTACGTCGCACTGGAGATAGTATACAGGTGCTCGTTAGGTTACGGGTACACCGGACAAGACTCGCCGGGGAACTGATTGGTTGGTATTATACCCATCGTCAGTTAACAGTTCCCAGGTGATATGAGTACAGCATAGTTCGCAGACTTGACACTGCTACTTCGCCTCGAGTGTGTCCCACTGTTCTTAGATTGCTACCCTACCACGGCTCAAAGGAGTCGTGCAAACAGGTAGCAGTTGGGTGCAGTCCCGAGCACTTGGAGGCAGTGGCGGTTAGATAGGATTCGTCTCTCCCGGTATAGGGAGTTGATATCGCACTGTGTCAGAGAGCCATTACGCAAAGTCCCTGGCCAGGGCAAGCGAGATATACTGGTAGGCTCCGGTAGCTTCTTAGGGTGTAATGGGCTTCGCTCCGACACGACTTATACAGCTATTAGGGGACTGACGCTTGCCGCCCCCTAGGCTTGATATGCGATAATCTTAGACAAACAGACCGGACTGTACGGAGATTGTCACATCAGGCTCAGTAGGGGTTCGGATGGTTTTCCTCATCGGCCTTCATATCGACATCTACCTGGGGACCGTTACGTACAGCTAGTGCCGCTTGCGGTCTGTGGTTAAACCCACTGCCAGCGTAGTGTCGAGTCTTTAGAGTCCCACACAGAGAGTTTCCCTGCTCACGATATAGAGGTCGTATGGTTTTACGACAAGGGTTCGGATGCGTATGTGTGTTTACGCACGTACGACTTTTCGGACAGTTTTTACTAGCCGGCTTTGGTTTAAGCAACATTCTAGTATCGGGTTATTGGATTTATACAGTCTAAAGTTTTTCCGTGTTTTCACGGATTGGAGGGGCGTTCTCGTAATTTGTCGGGAAGGTTCTAGAAGAGTGGTGACTAAGGGGTTAAGGTGGCATGAGCATTAATTGCTTAATGACTCATTTGTGTGATTCATGCTTTGTATTCAATGATTCATTAATGAGTTAGTGAGTCATATGATGAATCACACTAGATGAATGAATCTAACCATGATGATAAATCATTTATATTATTTATTTGATTAATTGTTATGGTTGATATATTCATATGAGTTCATTATTCTTTTCATTATCATTCTCACCTTCTCTCTCCTCAAGCTCACTCTCTTCAAACCCTAACCCTAACCTCTCATGAGTTGAGATAAAGGGTTAGCTAGACTAATACATCCATAACCTCACTCTATATCCCCTAGGTAGCTTTGATTAGCACTTTAAGCAACCTAGTTATCTCAAGTTTGAGATTAAGCTTGGCATAGGAGCTTTTAGGTGGATCGTCTTTGATTCGAGGAGGCCGTTGAGGTGCCGATGTTCCAAGGACCCTACGAGGAGTGGAGGACCACGATGAAGACCCGAAGGACTAGTAACTTGAGGTATAACTTCGTATCCGAGTAGTTAAACCTCTAGTACTTTGTTAGTAATGGTTTAGAAAAGATTCATGCGCTCAAGTCCGTGTTACGAAGCTTTGATAATTGTTTTTCATATATTCCGCCTCCCCCCAAGTTCGTGGGGTGCGTGACATGGACTTACATAAGCAGATAAATACTAGTTAGCTACCGCACACTACGCCTTGACAAATGCCAAACTACCGCAGCATGAATACTAAGTAGTACTTATCTGAAATGATGGAGGGCTACGCAGGTTTTTAAGAAAACCATGAGCGTAATGAACTTGATATCGTTGTAGAATCGAGTGATTTTAAATGGAGTGTTTTTGAGGCTTTTCTAGTTTTGCTAAAGGGGTCACTTCCAGTGAAGGGATCGTCGGCCCTTTCCTCATCGAATAACGTGCAGGATATTTCACAAATATCACTATGCAAAGCAAGAACTATAGAAGCAATCAAAAGGCAGACCGAGTTTATATCATCTGCTAGTTTTACTAAAGAGGTCACTCCCGGTGAAGGGATCTCGGCTCTTTCCTTATCGAATAAGGTGCTGGATGTTCTACAAGGAACACCGCTATGCAAAGCAAAAACTAGAGCTACCAGTTTTTAAACAAGTTTCTACAACATCTTTAGGTTTCTTTTATTTCATTAATCTCATTAATGAAGTCCCATTTTAATGTGTTTCACAAGCATCACATTTGAAACGAAATCTACAATATAACATATATCTCATATATATAATATAAACATTCGTCTCAGGCAGTAATATGATCTCATCACAGAACATTGCAGCAGAAGAAACATATATGAAATATTGGATATACGAGGACGTCCGTGTTTTAGTACGAGCCTGTATAAAACACGGATTCCACGGTCGCGATGAATAGCCAAACCTACATCCCTAGACCCCTACAAGAGCGACAAGCAACACTGCCAATTCTAGGGTTAGGAGACCCGGTCTCGACTCCTCGAGATGGTCTCCCACTAGACCCTAGAACCCGGTTACTTGTGCTCCCCGCCTTGGGTGTCATGACCCGAAAGTACGGAACATGACCGGCACTTAAACTACGAACGTCTCGAGGCGTACGTAATCTAAGTAAACCGAAAACCCAGAAATCCAAACCAAGAAAATAGTAGAGTGCAGGAAAAACAACTTAAAGCAAGTAATTTCAATAGCATAAGCCGAATTATGCGGTTTTTAAAACATCAAAAATTTACTGAAAATTTCGGCAGAGTCTCCTTTGTAAAAACTGGCCCCCAAACGGGATACAACATGAATAGTATACGAAAACAATAAAAAGGCATCCCCAAGCGGGAGCTAGCTCTTCGTCAATCGACGGTCACAACCACACAAACAATATAATATACAACGCCAATGGCGAGGATCAAAACTCAAAAGGAAACTCAAAACCACCAGAAAAATAACGAGCGACTCTAAGGTCGAAAGAATAACCAACACTGGTCTCTATCTCAATAAATACATGTTTGGTTGATGGAATTCTAGATACAACAGAATAATGATATACAAGATAAATAATGGGGGTATGATACAAGTAAACCCACCTACTAGCAAATCACCCGAATGAAACTATGCCCGCAAAGCCGTAATGAACCTGTACGGCAACCTGCAAGAAACTGGGGCACAACGGGGGTGAGTTGCCAACTCGTGAATAGAAAAACATCTACGCACAGAAATCGCATAAATAACGCAATCCTAGGTCAATGATCATAATATATCCTCAAATATATATAACATGCAGCCTATAACAATGGCTAGGGTAAATATCTAACCCGAGTGTAAACTTATGTGCCCGTGTCAGTGCCTCAGGTAGCAATATATCATATGAATGAGGTATGAATGCATGAAAACAGAATACATGTAAATGAAGAAACTGTTTTCATAAATTAGTGAGATTTCCTTCGTATTTTAAACTGAGGTATCATAATTAAAATCAGTATCAACAGTGTCTAGCATCGACACAAAACATAAATCTCACTGTCTCGAAATATCAATGTCTCAATCTCAATATCTAGGGCGCCGTCAGTCCAGACCGGCCCCTACCATTCATCTCAAGACCACGACGGTATCCTCCGGATATCCGACGCGTCGGGTAATCTCACCGGTAGGTAGTGCTCCCCAGCCAGGCTCAACGTCAACACCACATTCCTCTTGCCCCGGGATACCATACCGGGCCCACCATGTACCCGTGACGGTTCCTCCACTCCTCGACACGGATCTCCCAAACCACAGCAAACTCATGGTGGACGACACTTTACATCACTAGAAAACCGCAACATTTTATATTTTAAAAGATCATAAGTTGTAAATTTTGCGGCTTTCCCCGAAATCCAGAAATATCATAAATCTCAAGAAATCATCACAAGTGCATATGTCAATGATAATGAACTAGGCATGAACAACTGAATAACAGTATGTATGAAGTGGTAGGTAATAACTACAATGTCTAATATGGCATATAAGGGAAGCACACTAATATCATGTCAACACTACTAGCTAACAATCTAAGTCAAGCAATTATATTCTCTAAAGTGTACGTGACATGGCAATTACCGATGAAGATGTGTGTGAGCCGGCAAGTAGGTGTACGTGGTACATACGCATCATCGGTAATGGTGCTGGTGTCCTAACAGCATGATATCAATAATGGAATATGCAGCAAAATAAATATGCGAGGCAGAGCGAACAGCAATAATGTGCGGGAGCTGAATACTAGACACAACGATAACTAATCTGCAATAATCTAATATAAGTCCTATAAATGGTGCCTTTTGAAATAACACGAATCATGGGGTTTTGAAAATAGGGGCTACGGTGTTTTTTATGAAAAGATACGTCGTTTTTGAAATATCCGTAGATTCCCTTGAGCTGTCTTTAAAAATGCCCACGATTCGTTAGTTTTTGAAATAGGTAAGAAGTCTAATCTAATCTAACAACTACACTAAACTATACGGCTGAACTACAAGCTGAACTACAGGTAAGGAAACCGCCTATCATCTGAGTCGATACATATACATACCTGTATATGTATAGTCGGTGATCTCGCCTCAATAATATCATATCCGATACCATATCTATAATCAGGCATCCCAAGTCAAGAGTGCGGATCAATCATCAATATAGCTCGTACGTAAATCCGTCGTACGGCATCCCAATCTGGGTACGGGTCAATATCACATTCATCATACTATTCACCGGGTATCCTCTTTATCAAATATCATGATCGGGGTACTGATCTACGTCTAGTACCATACTGATACCGCCTACGTAAGCATGGACGTGTGTGAAACACTACGTCAAGGACCCGCTACAACGTCATGTCGTATCTAAGATACCAACCCTGCTATATCACCGATCTCACGGCCTCAAATCGAATCTCATCGACTCAGTTCAATCCCAAGTATCATCCTCAATCCGTATGTGAACACATAGTCCCATACCCATGTGAACACATAGCTATAATGACTCCCATGAGCACATATCAATAGGAATGTATACAAGTATGTATGTGTGTATGTGTAGTGCAACACTACCCTAGGGTTCGCAATGCTAAAATAATCCAACACACTAATATCCATCCTAAGCACCGTTATTAATCCCAAAAACATATAATAATTGTTGGTGTGTATACGCATCCGTATACACTACCACGGACTGCGGGGGTGCTATACGCCATCCACCCGACTTCTCCCCGTAGATATAAATCTACTCACCTGGTCCTCGCTAGCCGGTGCCGACGTCGCCACGCGCTTGCTTGTCTTCTCGAAGTCCACATGGGGGTACCTACATATCATAACGTACCATATCGCATTAAAACTAAATTCGAAATCGAAACGGCATACGAAAATCAAATCGGCACGCGTATCACGCATAGGTCCAAACCTATCGCCCACGCATGCAAGAATAGTAAAACCAACCCTCGATGTCGATGTACAAACGTCAAACCATCGAGAAAAATCCAATCACACTCATTTGCACATTCACGAACACTAATTTTAATATAAACTAGGTTAAAACTCACAAAAACGCCAATTTCACTTAAAAAGTCATTTTTCCGAAAATCTAGCAAGCACAATTCGCCGTTTTTGTACAAAACACGATGTTTAAATGAATGTAGCGGCCAATATATTTATTAAATATCTTAAATAAGTCGTATAAACAATTTCCGGAATTTAATCTCATTAAATTCCAAAAATTCTAATATTCTAGTTTACAAAAATACCCTTTTTTAACAATTTCAAAGCAAAAATGCACAAATTACAATCTAGCTTAGATTTGCATGATCCAAAGCATTAAACCACACTTAATAAAGTTAATGAAGCCAAGAAAACCCTAATCACATTTTTAATCCCAAGAATTTAACAAATTTCAAAAACCTAGTAAGCAATTAGCAAATTAACACAATTTTTCAAGTAACAACTTGTAATTAACAACTAGATTAGTTTTCTACAAAACTAATTATGTTAAACCACTTCACTAAACTATGCACAATCAAATACAACTCATTTCCACAACAAACCCTAACTTGAAATCCAAAACTTGCAATTAAACTCACATATCCAAGTTAACACTTAATTTAAATTAGCTTTAAGAAACAAGTAACAATTTAAGCAAAAAGTTTTAGAATTATACCCAAAAATATATGAAGGTCCACAAGACTCCATGGCCTCCCAAAATGCTCTCTTTTCACAAGGATCCATGCTATACGGGCTAAGCTAAAATGGGTAGGAGTCGGATTTGGGTTTTGGGATTTTTTTTGATGGATTTTGAGCAATTTTTGATGATGTTTTGAAGAGAAAGGAGAGGGGAAAATGGAGGGGGGCTGCTGCTGTATGGAGAAGGGATTTCGACCAGAAATGAGAGTGGGGGAGGAGAGAAAGGGAGGTAGAGAAAGTGGGGCAAAGTCAAGGTCAAACAAAGTCAAAAGTCTAACTACTTCACTCATTTTCTTTTCTTTTCTTTCATTTCTTTTCCTTTGAAATCAAGTGGGGAAAAATTATGGTGGGTGCTGAATTCAGCCATGGGGAGGAGTAAGTGGGGGTGTGTGGGTGTGGGTACGGATGTGGGGTGATGAAAAATGATAAATACAATACCCCAAATATCCATTTACGCTAAAAAAAAAGCCTTTTTTCTTCAATAATTTCTAAACCGTTTTGGCAAATGATTTCGTTCCAAAAACCACATGATAAAATTTTATTTAATGTTTTATGATGCACAAAATTTGTTTCAACTCATTCCAATTTGTAATTTTCCCTAATTAAATGTATTAGTGACGGCTTAAAATAATAATAAAATAATATTTTTTTCAGAAAATTTGAAATTTCACCAGCGGCTCAATAAACACCAAATAATAGCAATTACATAGCTAGAATATGTATATTTAATTTTTATAATAAGATATTTGTATTTTGACTTTTTACAGAAAACTCCCTTATTTTACCGATTTTTTGAAATTTCACCGAAACGATTTTCAAAACGTTACAATCTTCCCCCCTTAAAGAAATTCGGTCCCCGAATTTAAATTCAAACTCCCCCAAATACTAAAACATTTAAGAAAATCCATCAAGTCGTCGGGGCTCCGAAATTGTAAATACATAAGCCAAATCGTAGCGCAGCGCATGTGCTTGAAAAATGAGCATATAACTCAAATCAAAACTCCGTCAAGCATCCCGCAATCATCGGAGTCATGGAGAAGACATCAATGCCAAATCCAAATCAAAACCAATATGACATAACTCGAAACTATACATGTAAATATCGAATCTATATATGTAAGTATCTGAAGGAAATGCATGCCAAATCTCTTTATGTCGCTGTGTACGCGTATAACACTGCACAGTGGCGGACGTCTAACATAAGGAAATAACTATATACATATATACCTTTGTTTGAAATGTACGTTCCGCCGTTTTGGAAACAATTTAGAAGGGTCTCCTTGTTTTAAACATTTCGTGTCATATCAGACACGTAGGTAAATACTGAGGCTATAGCTCGCTTTTTTTTTTTGGAAATCCATTCAATAACTATCAATGCATGCAAAATATATTCAGGTACTGTCCTCTGACTAGTCCTGCTCAGTACGAAAACACAACAATATCATAAAAACGTACTGCTCTATACGAAATCAATCCCCAAAATATGCACATGAATGCTACGTGCGTCTGGTGCGCACGGAAATCAAAATCCATGAATGTGCCATACATGCGCACAGAAACAACATCTAAGTGCATCGGGTGTGCACGAAACATCTGTCGTAGGCAACATGTGTGCCTGACAGCAAAATCAGGTGCATCTGACATGGACGAAAAATCTCAATTTAGTGCATCTGGTGTGCACCAAAATCGCATCTCAAGACATGCGCTCAACATGCGCGAAAATCCAAATCAGGTGCATCCATCGCGCACGAAATCATGAAATCCAATATCAAGCGCCGAACGTGCGCAAAATCAATCAGGTGCACAAGGTGCACAAAACAAATATCGAGTATCATAATCGAAATCGAAGTCCAGTGCATCTAAGTGCACATAAGGCGTATCACTGCACTGCAAGCATATATAAACTATACCGAGTGCAGGAACGAAATCGTGTGCATGCATACGCACAAAACCAACTCAACTATTTAAAACCGTAATATCACAAACATGTGAAACTAAAGCACGAAAACGATATCAAGTGCAACACTGTGCAAAGGTCGTAAATCCTCAATCATCAAAATCAAATCATACGAATAAATCACCCAAAACATCGTAATCAATAATGGCGGAATAGTACCGCTCAAGTGCATCCTCTAAGAATCTCGGCCAACAGTCGTGGTCACTAGTGGGACGTCTCGTCGATGATCATGAACTCTGTCCTGCTGGTGTGCGTAACCATGACCACTCCTGGGTCAAGGTCTTCACTGTGAATTACCAATCTTTCGGTCCATCGGCTCATCGCCCCTGTCAGGTGTGCTAACGGGGACGATTCCGTTCTGGCACTTCTCTGGTCATCTCTTGGTCAATCATCGCGACCACTCGTAAGACCACATATCACTGGCGTCAGCCTCTGGCTCTCTGAATGTACGTGACACATCTGATCCTGGGTGCAAGTATCATTGCAGCAGTGTCCTGGAAGGAATCCTGCTCACGGTCTCTTCCATGTCTCGTCTCTGCCAACTGTCCGGAAGTCATTGTCCTTTCCTATATCTGCATCTTGCTCTGGAACGACTGCATACTCATCGCGACTCCTTCTGGAAGGTAAGTCCAAGTACCATGCCTCGGCATGCGCATCGCCTCTCTGATGTCGGCGGAGTGGAACGTCATCTCATCTAGATCTGGTGCGAACCTCTTACTCCACTTTTCTCTAATGTCGTCTGCTTTGGACTCGTCTCGTCGCGGCTGCATGGACTGAGCTCCAACGACTATCCTCGTATCTGGAGTCTCCCAAGAATGCATCTCACCACCTAGCATCCAAATTAAGTCGAGCCATCCGATCGAGTCGTCAAAACCTTATAATCCCCCAAGAGCTCAACCTCTTGGGCACAGTTTAATAGTATCGAGTACATACCACAGCATCGGTGGTCCAGCCGTAGAAGGGCAAACCCAAGCCTCACTAATGGCACCGTAGAACTTCCGCAAACCCGAAGGTTCAAAGGCTTTCACACGGTCATTAAGTCGAGTTAGGGTTTCATTCTTCTAGAGGGACCATAGAATTGCCTGCATGTCTTTCCGACTACTTTAAACTTGGATAAATAGGTTTCTGACATTCGATCGTCTCTGTCGACTCCCAACGTCTCCGCGTGAAGTCGTCTCTAGCTGGAATCAATCTATCTGATGACCTCGCATCGGGGTAAGCGAACGAACCACCTTTCCTAGTCATTCATCATCGGGTGACTAGCGACCTTCTATCATCTATTCGTACAACTCGCCCCGCCATAGTTCCAACATATGGGGCGATATCTCGTCGCTCGCAGCAACAACTGGCTCGCTCGTCTGCACGCTGAACAGTGCCTCAATCATCAGGAGTAAGCAACACACCAACGGTCATCAAAATCTGGCTGGCCTCTGTCAGTGGCTCAATCCTCTAGTGTCGATCAGCACATCCGAGTAACCTTATAAAGGCGATCCGCCAAACGCTCGTGGCGCGGAAACACAGTAAAAAGACACATCTCTGCAATCGTGTGTCGCCGGAATTTCGCCCTGGTCAGTCCTCGTTCGTGACGAGCTTGTGCTGACCGTAACTCTAGCCGTAGCTCTCCCTGCCGTAACCGTAGCAGCAAAACCAAACTGATACCGATGAGGCTAGATCGGAATGAATATAATACTGAACAAGGAAATGCACATCCTAAGGCTTCATAAGTGGAGTGGCGTGTCGTAAATATGCCGCGGAACATACCAACGGTACGTCACTCTACTTTAGTCACCTATTCCATCAACCAAGGGTCATCCTACGCTCCGAAGGTTAAAACCTAACGCTCTGATACCAACTTGTCACGACCCGAAAGTACGGAACATGACCGGCACTTAAACTACGAACGTCTCGAGGCGTACGTAATCTAAATAAACCGAAAACCCAGAAATCCAAACCAAGAAAATAGTAGAGTGCAGGAAAAACAACTTAAAGCAAGTAATTTCAATAGCATAAGCCGAATTATGCGGTTTTTAAAACATCAAAAATTTACTGAAAATTTCGGCAGAGTCTCCTTTGTAAAAACTGGCCCCCAAACGGGATACAACATGAATAGTATACGAAAACAATAAAAAGGCATCCCCAAGCGGGAGCTAGCTCTTCGTCAATCGACGGTCACAACCACACAAACAATATAATACACAACGCCAACGGCGAGGATCAAAACTCAAAAGGAAACTCAAAACCACCAGAAAAATAACGAGCGACTCTAAGGTCGAAAGAATAACCAACACTGGTCTCTATCTCAATAAATACATGTTTGGTTGATGGAATTCTAGATACAACAGAATAATGATATACAAGATAAATAATGGGGGTATGATACAAGTAAACCCACCTACTAGCAAATCACCCGAATGAAACTATGCCCGCAAAGCCGTAATGAACCTGTACGGCAACCTGCAAGAAACTGGGGCACAACGGGGGTAAGTTGCCAACTCGTGAATAGAAAAACATCTACGCACAGAAATCGCATAAATAACGCAATCCTAGGTCAATGATCATAATATATCCTCAAATATATATAACATGCAGTCTATAACAATGGCTAGGGTAAATATCTAACCCGAGTGTAAACTTATGTGCCCGTGTCAGTGCCTCAGGTAGCAATATATCATATGAATGAGGTATGAATGCATGAAAACAGAATACATGTAAATGAAGAAACTGTTTTCATAAATTAGTGAGATTTCCTTCGTATTTTAAACTGAGGTATCATAATTAAAATCAGTATCAACAGTGTCTAGCATCGACACAAAACATAAATCTCACTGTCTCGAAATATCAATGTCTCAATCTCAATACCTAGGGCGCCGTCAGTCCAGACCGGCCCCTACCATCCATCTCAAGACCACGACGGTATCCTCCGGATATCCGACGCGTCGGGTAATATCACCGGTAGGTAGTGCTCCCCAGCCAGGCTCAACGTCAACACCACATTCCTCTTGCCCCGGGGTACCATACCGGGCCCACCATGTACCCGTGACGGTTCCTCCACTCCTCGACACGGATCTCCAAAACCACAGCAAACTCATGGTGGACGACACTTTACATCACTAGAAAACCGCAACATTTTATATTTTAAAAGATCATAAGTTGTAAATTTTGCGGCTTTCCCCGAAATCCAGAAATATCATAAATCTCAAGAAATCATCACAAATGCATATGTCAATGATAATGAACTAGGCATGAACAACTGAATAACAGTATGCATGAAGTGGTAGGTAATAACTACAATGTCTAATATGGCATATAAGGGAAGCACACTAATATCATGTCAACACTACTAGCTAACAATCTAAGTCAAGCAATTATATTCTCTAAAGTGTACGTGACATGGCAATTACCGATGAAGATGTGTGTGAGCCGGCAAGTAGGTGTACGTGGTACATACGCATCATCGGTAATGGTGCTGGTGTCCTAACAACATGATATCAATAATGGAATATGCAGCAAAATAAATATGCGAGGCAGAGCGAACAGCAATAATGTGCGGGAGCTGAATACTAGACACAACGATAACTAATCTGCAATAATCTAATATAAGTCCTACAAATGGTGCCTTTTGAAATAACACGAATCATGGGGTTTTGAAAATAGGGGCTACGGTGTTTTTTATGAAAAGATACGTCGTTTTTGAAATATCCGTAGATTCCCTTGAGCTGTCTTTAAAAATGCCCACGATTCGTTAGTTTTTGAAATAGGTAAGAAGTCTAATCTAATCTAACAACTACACTAAACTATACGGCTGAACTACAAGCTGAACTACAGGTAAGGAAACCGCCTATCATCTGAGTCGATACATATACATACCTGTATATGTATAGTCGGTGATCTCGCCTCAATAATATCATATCCGATACCATATCTATAATCAGGCATCCCAAGTCAAGAGTGCGGATCAATCATCAATATAGCTCGTACGTAAAGCCATCGTACGGCATCCCAATCTGGGTACGGGTCAATATCACATTCATCATACTATTCACCGGGTATCCTCTTTATCAAATATCATGATCGGGGTACTGATCTACGTCTAGTACCATACTGATACCGCCTACGTAAGCATGGACGTGTGTGAAACACTACGTCAAGGACCCGCTACAACGTCATGTCGTATCTAAGATACCAACCCTGCTATATCACCGATCTCACGGCCTCAAATCGAATCTCATCGACTCAGTTCAATCCCAAGTATCATCCTCAATCCGTATGTGAACACATAGTCCCATACCCATGTGAACATATAGCTATAATGACTCCCATGAGCACATATCAATAGGAATGTATACAAGTATGTATGTGTGTATGTGTAGTGCAACACTACCCTAGGGTTCGCAATGCTAAAATAATACAACACACTAATATCCATCCTAAGCACCGTTATTAATCCCAAAAACATATAATAATTGTTGGTGTGTATACGCATCCGTATACACTACCACGGACTGCGGGGGTGCTATACGCCATCCACCCGACTTCTCCCCGTAGATATAAATCTACTCACCTGGTCCTCGCTAGCCGGTGCCGACGTCGCCACGCGCTTGCTTGTCGTCTCGAAGTCCACATGGGGGTACCTACATATCATAACGTACCATATCGCATTAAAACTAAATTCGAAATCGAAACGGCATACGAAAATCAAATCGGCACGCGTATCACGCATAGGTCCAAACCTATCGCCCACGCATGCAAGAATAGTAAAACCAACCCTCGATGTCGATGTAAAAACGTCAAACCATCGAGAAAAATCCAATCACACTCATTTGCACATTCACGAACACTAATTTTAATATAAACTAGGTTAAAACTCACAAAAACGCCAATTTCACTTAAAAAGTCATTTTTCCGAAAATCTAGCAAGCACAATTCGCCGTTTTTGTACAAAACACGATGTTTAAATGAATGTAGAGGCCAATATATTTATTAAATATCTTAAATAAGTCGTATAAACAATTTCCGGAATTTAATCTCATTAAATTCCAAAAATCCTAATATTCTAGTTTACAAAAATACCCTTTTTTAACAATTTGAAAGCAAAAATGTACAAACTACAATCTAGCTTAGATTTGCATGATCCAAAGCATTAAACCACACTTAATAAAGTTAATGAAGCCAAGAAAACCCTAATCACATTTTTAATCCCAAGAATTTAACAAATTTCAAAAACCTAGTAAGCAATTAGCAAATTAACACAATTTTTCAAGTAACAACTTGAAATTAACAACTAGATTAGTTTTCTACAAAACTAATTATGTTAAACCACTTCACTAAACTATGCACAATCAAACACAACTCATTTCCACAACAAACCCTAACTTGAAATCCAAAACTTGCAATTAAACTCACATATCCAAGTTAACACTTAATTTAAATTAGCTTTAAGAAACAAGTAACAATTTAAGCAAAAAGTTTTAGAATTATACCCAAAAATATATGAAGGTCCACAAGACTCCATGGCCTCCCAAAATTCTCTCTTTTCACAAGGATCCATGCTATACGGGCTAAGCTAAAATGGGTAGGAGTCGGATTTGGGTTTTGGGATTTTTTTTGATGGATTTTGAGCAATTTTTGATGATGTTTTGAAGAGAAAGGAGAGGGAAAATGGAGGGGGGCTGCTGCTGTATGGAGAAGGGATTTCGACCAGAAATGGGAGTGGGGGAGGATAGAGAGAGAGGTAGAGAAAGTGGGGCAAAGTCAAGGTCAAACAAAGTCAAAAGTCTAACTACTTCACTCATTTTCTTTTCTTTTCTTTCATTTCTTTTCCTTTGAAATCAAGTGGGGGAAAATTATGGTGGGTGCTGAATTCAGCCATGGGGAGGAGTAAGTGGGGGTGTGTGGGTGTGGGTACGGGTGTGGGGTGATGAAAAATGATAAATACAATACCCCAAATATCCATTTACGCTAAAAAAAAGCCTTTTTTCTTCAATAATTTCTAAACCGTTTTGGCAAATGATTTCGTTCCAAAAACCACATGATAAAATTTTATTTAATGTTTTATGATGCACAAAATTTGTTTCAACTCATTCCAATTTGTAATTTTCCCTAATTAAATGTATTAGTGACGGCTTAAAATAATAATAAAATAATATTTTTTTCAGAAAATTTGAAATTTCACCAGCGGCTCAATAAACACCAAATAATAGCAATTACATAGCTAGAATATGTATATTTAATTTTTATAATAAGATATTTGTATTTTGACTTTTTACAGAAAACTCCCTTATTTTACCGATTTTTTGAAATTTCACCGAAACGATTTTCAAAACGTTACATTGGGTCTACCTAATGCGGAAAAGAAAATAATATACAAGTGGTGACATCAACCTCAGCCCGGAAGTGCCCCAGTAAAAGAATATTACATACAATTGAATTTTACATGAATGAAAAAGAAAAAACTCTCATCTCACATAAAACCCCCGGCTATTCAAAACGCGACGATCCAATACAACATATCCAGCAACACATAACATCACATGTCATCAACGTAAGTAAATATGCGCATCCCAATTGTCGTTGACATGTAGCAACGAAACCGGCGATATCACATATTACATTTACGGTCGCAGAAAAGAAAGTGTAAAACTACAACAATTGGAATCCGTAACCTCTTTAGACATCGCATGCCTAACCAAATGAATTCCTTAGACATCACATGCCTAACAATTATAAACCCCGCATTTTAGTCTCATTATCGAAAACTCTTTTCAATATTAAGTCGGGCAATTCAACAAGATTCCCGACATTCTGATCGCATGCTCGTCGCAAACTTTAGTAGACGGCCGCACCCCCGGATGCCGTCGACGAATTGCACTAAGGTGGAACACCGCTGCCGCGAGCACCTGAACGGATGCTTTCGGCGACGTGGTTCTCCTACAGTCACTTGGTCGGGGCTATGGGGCATGGCAGTCTATTAAGTTTATCCGACGAGTATCCGCGTACGCTACGTGATTGCGACGGACTTTTGATCGCATCAAAATCCCGTGGCAACCGTTCAATTGAGACTAAACCGTTAGATTTATAACATTCAAATCAGTTATCTCATAACTATTTGTGAATTCCAATTATTCTATCACATTCCAGATAAATAGACAATGTTAAACTTTCCGATCGAATAATCAAACACCCAAGTTTTCCCAAATAGATCAACACTTGAGGGGAGTTTAAAAACATCCATTTCATGCCACAGTACCAACGGTCCAGCCATAGAAGGGTCAAGCCAACGCCTCACATGTGGCACGCCGTACTGCCCCAAACCCTAAGGTTCAAAGGGCAGTTCAAGACGGTCACATAATCGAGTTAAGGTTTGTTGTCTTCTAGAGGGTCCATCGCGTTACTTGCACTACTTAGAACATTCTTAAACTTTGGAAAAAATCCAACTTTTGAAAAATTTTCCGACAGGGGAAAAAGTGAGTTATTGATATCCATTCGAACCTTTTAACAGTTTCTAAAAATTACCCGGACAAAACTAAACGAAGTTAAATTATCCGATCGAATCATCGAGTCCCCAATACAACCCTAGAAAACTCAACACTTGAGTGGAATTAAAAGATTCCCAGAAAAAATTGCCAACAAAGGACCTAAGAATAAATTCATGAAATTCCAGGGACTAAGTCATAATTTTGGCCGCGGAACCGCCGCCAAACCCTTGGTTTGGCCGCGATTCCTCGGTCAAATAGTTGACTCAGTGAACCGTACTTCACAGTAATTCTTAGTTTTTCCTGTTTTTTTTATGAGCATTTTTAATTCACAAAAAATCACATTTTTAGAAATTTTACAGAGAAGGGTTTAATCGGGGTTATCCAGGTTCGATCGGACTTTAATCTTCGTCCAGACTTCGTCTAAAGCTCTAGCTTGGCTCTGATACCACTGTAGGGTTGCTAGGCACACGCACAAGGGTCTACGAGGCATCAACCTTGCCCGATTAAAATTTTAGCCGTGCCGAACAACTCTAATACGGATCTTTAAACTAGGGTTTAGGCGAAAACTAGCATGTTAACAACTTTAACATTAAGTGAAAGGGATTACAACCTTTATAGATCCGGTCCTCCACTTCATTAGCTCTATGTAGACGTCCCGATCGCTGGATCGTGAACTCTGGACTCTAGAAAAGCTCTATGAGAAGAACGAACGTGCTTGCTACGTTGACGTCGAGGCCGAAGATGATCTACGTCGGGGAGACACAAACTCAAGCTATTCCTTCATTAGGTCATAAACTTTGTGAAGAGAACACACTCTACTACATGGCAAGTGGTAGAGGGTGAAGAAGTAGGAAGTGAGCTCACTTTAGAATTGATTTTCTCACTCTTTTTCTCATAGCACCATTGGAGCTAGTAAGCTTTTGGATGGAGCTAGATGATGAAGAAGAAGAAGAAAGAATAAAATGAATTATCCATCCAAATGAAAACTTATCCAATAAATAAATGGCACCATGGTTGAGTTAAGCCCTCATGCTTAACTCATGTACATAATTAACCAAGGCTTTAGGTTAAAGGTTAGGTTAAAGAATATCAAAAGAAATGACAAAAGAGTGGACTTTGTCAAATCTTCTCCAAGCTTCTTCAAGCTTGATTACTTTGACTAAGTTAAACCCTTTTGTTAAATCTTAATATAAAACAATAACCCTAATCTTTACCCTAATCTTGGTATGAGTCTCATACATCCATCTTGTATGTATCATCAAACATGATACAAACATATTTACACAAATATATATCATATATACACTTATGCACAAGTTAGTGAGAAAATATATCAAATATATAATTATGCATTAAATTATTAAATCAACTCTTGATTTAATAATCCGGCTATAACCGACTAATATCAAAAGTAACAACTTATCGAATCAACACTTGATCCGATAACCCGGGTATATCGCATACAACCGATCAATGTCACGAATCGCGTGAATAGAATACGGTATCTCATATCGTATTAATCTCGGTCCCACACATATTACATATGTGCTCCTACTTCGTTTCGCTTGAGCCAGAAAACCCCTGTGTAGGACTCTAAAGACTCGTCAATACGCTGGCAGTAGGTGATGATCATATCAAACACCCACAAGCCACAAGCGTTGTGCTAAACGTAACGGCCACCCGGGTATTGAGCGATCAGAAGATCAACAAGCAAGCCCGTTAGTTCTCCTGCGAATCTAATCAGTAACACTCCCGTACAGTCCGGTCTCGTCGTCTTATATGTCGCATATCTCGCCTAGGGGTGGTAAACGTCAGACCCCAGTAGCTCGATAAGTCGTGTCGATATGAGGTCTATAACAGTTCGAGAAACTACTGGTAACACTTACCAGTAAATCTCAGCAACCCTGGCCAGGGATTTCTGGTTATAGCCAATCGAACACAGCACAACATCAACTCTCTATACCGGGAGAGACGAATCCCCTCCTATCGCTCATTGCCTCCATGTGATTCGGGACTGTACCCAAAAGCCACCTTTTTGCATGCCCTCTTGGACGTGGTATGATGGAAATCAAAGCACAGTGGGAATCACACAAGACTCTATGACGATCTCGGGTCAACAGACTACTCTGTACCAGTGTCACCGGAGAACTGCCATCTGACGTGAGGTATAATACCATCTGGGAGTTCTCGGCGAGTCCGTCCAGTGTACCCAGTCTCCACTGAGCACCCGTACACTATCCTTGATGTCAAACACCGATGGATATAGGATCATCCATCGCCCATCATATGGGTCAAGATGCGTATACGCTAGTCTACTCTGGTGCATCGATGCCCTGTCTTGATACACCACGACTAGGGACCTTGAAGGATGTACTTATGGACTACCATATCCCCACTAATATGATCCGCATCATAGTCCAGGTAGTCAAGTAAACATCCTAAGGGCTTTACCAAAATGTAACAAAGAGACAATCAGTATACACATTAAGGTAAAGTGTAACCAGATAGTATACTATCATGTCGAGCAAGAAAGTCCTCCCTATATATGTCCAAGCATCCACTACAATATACATCGTATGTACAGTAATGGCTTCTAGGGCATACATATAACTAACAGTTCAGCAGTGGCCCAGACCGACATCGGTTACGGAGATCCGTAGTTTTCTAGGCCTGGCACACTACTACAGGCGATTCGTTCAGGATTTCTCCCGTATTGCTGCACCTTTGACTGGTTTGACCCGGAAGGGAGTTCCTTTCGTTTGGACGGAGGAGTGTGAGCACAGTTTTCAGCAGCTGCGGACTTGTTTGACTACGGCGCCGGTATTATCATTACCTTCAGGATCAGGCGGATTCATGGTTTATTGTGACGCTTCACGGGTGGGGCTAGGATGCGTATTGATGCAGCATGACAGGGTGATCACGTATGCTTCACGGCAATTGAAGAAACATTAACAGAACTACCCCACTCATGATTTGGAGATGGGTGCAGTAGTCTTTGCACTTAAGATATGGCGACATTACCTATACGGTGAGTCATGCCAAATATTCACTGACCACAAGAGCTTAAAGTATATATTTCAGCAGCGAGACCTGAATCTGAGACAGCGTCGTTGGATGGAGCTGGTGAAAGACTACGACTGTGAGATCTTGTACCACCCGGGCAAGGTGAATGTAGTAGCGGATGCTTTGAGCTGGAAGCCCGGGGGTAGTCTATCTTGTTTGCGCGCAGTGCAAAGGCAGTCGTCAGCAGATTTGCAGATTTTATGCGACAGCCGAGTTGAGTTCGAGTTCACTCCGACAGGAGGACAGCTTGCGCATGTTCGTGCACGTCCGCAGTTACTTGACCGCATTCGAGAGGCACAGCCCAGTGATGACCAACTTTCAGAGGTCATGGAGAAGATTAGGCAAGGCAGAGATTCCGAGTTCGTGATCGACGATCAGGGAGTACTACATTTTGGGACTCGATTATGCGTACCAGATTCGGAGGGACTGCGACGTGAGATTCTTGAGGAGGCGCATAGATCTACATACAGCGTTCATCCAGGTTCCACCAAGATGTACCGTGATTTGAGATATGTCTATTAGTTGGACGGGATGAAGAGGGATGTCACAGACTTCGCATCGAGATGCCTGACTTGTCAGCAAGTCAAGGCCGAGCATCAGAGGCCTGCAGGAGAGTTGTAGCCTTTGCCCATTCCGGAGTGGAAATGGGAGCAGATTTCGATGGACTTCGTTGTGGGTCTACCCAGGACCAGTCGAGGGTACAACTCCATTTGGGTGATCGTGGATCGATTGACGAAAGCGGCTCACTTGCTACCAGTGAAGACCACTTTCAGTTTTGTTCAGTATGCCTAGATCTACATCGACGAGATCGTGCAGTTGCATGGCGTACCGACTTGTATCGTATCAAACCGAGGTACCCAGTTTACCAGCCGACTATCGCAGAGACTTCAGGAGGCATTGGGCACCCGTTTGAGCTTCAGCACAGCATTTCATCCGCAGACCGTCGGCCAGTCAGAGCGGACTATTCAGAATCTCGAGGACATGCTCAGGGCGTACGTTTTGGACTTTGGCGGTTGCTGGGATCGTCATTTACCTTTAATGGAGTTCTCCTACAACAACAGCTTCCAGGATACTATTCAGATGACACCTTTCGAGGCCTTGTATGGAAGGAGATGTAGATCGCCCATCTGTTGGACTGAGCTGAGCGAGAGCAGTATTTTTGGGCCACAGATCGTGCAGGAGACGACCGAGAAAGTACAGTTGATTCGAGACCGGATCAGAGCAGCTCAGAATAGGCAAAAATCGTATGCAGACAGGCGCCGTAGCAGATTAGAGTTCGCGGTTGGCGATCATGTTTTTCTGAGTGTCTCTTCGATGAAGGGCGTGATGCGATTTGGGCGAAAGGGAAAGCTTAGCCCTAGATTCGTAGGTCCCTTCGAGATTCTCGAGCGCATCGGCGCTGTAGCATATCATTTGGCTCTTCCACCCAGCTTTTCAGATGTTCACCCCGTCTTCCACGTATCGATGCTATGAAGATATCTTCATGATCCTTCCCACACGATTCAGCATCATACAGTTCAGCTTGAGCCCGACTTTTCGTTCACCGTGCAGCCAGTTGAGATATTAGATCGGCAGGTGAAGAAACTTCGATCAAAGGTCCTGCCGTCGGTGAAGGTTCTTTGGAGCAGCCCGAATGGTGAGGAGATCGCTTGGGAGGCCGAGGGAGAGATGCGGAAGAAATTCCCTCATCTTTTTGAAGGTACGCGTAGTTGCATATTTTAAAATTCGGGAACGAATTTTCTTAAGGGGGGAAGACTGTAACACCTGAGTCTGTGTTTAGTATTAATTTTGTGTTAATGTGGGGGATTTTTGGTAAAAATTTTACCAAAATGAGTTTCTAGTAATTTATCTGGTTTTATGGTTATTTTTGTAGAATTTTATCTCGACCACACACACTTGTGCATGATAACTAGGGTTAAGCCTAGGGTTACCAATTTTGGGTGTGCATGGTGGATTAACCATGTTTAGCTAACCATAGTGGTCTAACACACTTGGTTAAGATAATAAGGATAATTATGAGTTTTAGATTTGGTTAAGGGTGATTAGGATTTAGGGTTGACTTGTGACGAGAAGGAGAGATTGTGATGGGTGTCATGCAAGCATTTAATGAGGGAAGAGAGAATGGTGGCTATGGTTATGTCACACCCCATTTCATTTCAAAACTTTTGCATGTCTCTCTCACACTCTCTTTCACACTCTCATTTCACTCTCATCTCTCCCTCTCACTCACACACACATCAGCCCCATAACATCAGCACATAGCCACCAAAACAGCACCATCAGCCCAAAACATCAGCAAATAGCCACCAAAACAGCACCATCAGCCCAAAACATCAGCACATAGCCACCAAAACATCAGCACATAGCCACCAAAACAGCACCATCAGCCCAAAACATCAGCACATAGCCACAAAAAAAGCACCATCAGCCCAAAACATCAGCCATATATCATCATTTCAGCCTCCAAACCAACATCAGAACAACAGCCCAAAACATCAGCCATATATCATCATTTCAACCTCCAAACCAACATCAGAACATTAGCAGCAGCACCATCAGCCTCAGCTTCAGCCTTTTACATCAGCATCAGCATCAGCAGCTGCACAACAGCCCCCCCAACTCCATAAACAACACATACACACCATCACCTTATACGCAAGCCTTCCCTCAACAATACCTCAACCCCTTCCATTGCTACAACAGCAACAACAACATCTTCAGCCAGTTAACAGTAACAGCAACCATCAGCAAAACAGTGAAGCAGATCAGCACTTTTCAGCCATGGAATTGCAACTCTTGGGGCAGTAAGAGAAGCACTCCAGCAGCACACACACTTTCTCCTTCCTCTCTTCTCCTTCATCTAGGATCTCTAGAGGTATAACCCCCTTAACCCGACTCTAAATTGCTAAAGTTATTGTTATCTAGCTTATTTAGTGTTTATTATTTGTTTTAGTGGTAATCTTGGGTAATTTAGGGGAATTTTGGCAAAGTAATGGTTGTGATGGTTAGAATAACCTAATTAGGTGCCGTTGAGACCAGTTAACCAGAGATTTGCCCCAGATTTCATAAAAATACCCGATTTATCCAACTTGGCGTAATTTAGCAGTTTTAGTGACTTTTTAGCCTCTGTTAGATCTGCTGTTGACCCGAGCCTTTCAAAATAAAATTGTGAAGACTATAGCATGGTGAGACTAGCAGGGACACACACACAAAGCACGGGGACCCACCTCCCACTCTTGGCCGCTGGTTTATTCGATCTGGCCGCAATTTGCGGCCAGAGTAGAGGGAGAGGTGTTCGGTTTTTGGGTGTAGGGTCCTTCTTGGTAGCTTAGTCTGTTGGTATCTGTAACTTTTTAAGTTAGGCCCAGAGGCAAAATCTGGAGCTATAAACGTGTTTTCAAAGTTTTAAACTTATGCGACACGCGAGTGATACGCGTGGTTCTGTGGCGCGATGCGCGACACAGCGTGTCAGAGTAGGTTCTGGTGGGTTTGTGCGCGTCACGACGTGTCGTGTGCACGCGCGTTTTAGTTTCACGCATGCGTATCCTTTTTATCGATATATCGTGTTTTTGCAGGATTTTCCTGATATATGTGACTTTTGTAAATTCTAGGTTCGCCGGCGGGGACTTCGAGCGCAGCAGAGAAAGGGAAGTAGGTGGTCGGACATACCTAGCGTGGGATCACGGGTGAGTAGATTTCACATCTACGGGGGACGATCGTTTGGATGGCGCAAGTCGCCCGATAGATTTAGTAAACTTGAAAATAGTAAACTTTAACATTTGCTCGTGACATTAGAAATAAAAATACTTGCATGATAATTGCTGCAGTTAGGATCTATATGTTGTACCCATATGCACAAACTCATTTTGTATGACACATGCACCATTACCAGGTTTTTATATGCAGCACGAGCACTATTCATGTGTACACCCATACCCAGGTAATTGCCATGTCACGACACTAGATAACTATAAATCTGAACATGTTAATTGCTTAGACCTGTGCTATTGCAATAAATATTTAAAATGAAATCATAAGAATTGCTATTCTCGTGCATATATATCATTACATTACTTGCTCATGCCTAGTATAAATCATACATTGCAACTTGAACATTGATACCATTTGCATTCATTATCATTGACATATGCACCCATGATGATTTCATGAGATTTATGATATTTCTGGATTTCGGGGAAAAGCCACAAGATTTGAAACTTATGATCATTTAAAAATATAAAAGTTGCGGTTTTCTAGTGATGCAAAATGTCGTCCACCATGAGTTTGCTTTGTTCTCGAGACCCGTTTCGAGGAGGTGGATGAACCGTCTCGGGTACATGGTGGGCCCGGTAAGGTACCCCGGGGCAAGAAGATCGCAGGAGATGGCATTGAGCCTGGCGGGGGACGGACTACCTACCAGTGACTTCATTTAGCACGACGGATATCCAGAGGATACCGACCGTGGACGCTAGATTGAGATATGGATATTTGGGATGGATCAGCCGGATGGCTGAGACCAGAGATACTTGACTTTGATATATGAGATTGAGACAGTTTTGAGGTGTCGTTGCTAGACACGGATTTTGTTGATTTCATGCATATTATACTGATATTGAAAAGAGTTTCAAAAACAACGAAAGAATAGTTCTTGTACTTACATGTTGAGATCTTGAGTTGACTCATATAGTATACATACATGTTAGTACATTCATGTGACATACATGCCTGTTAGTACATCCATGTGACATTCATACTTGTTAGCACACTTATGATGCATATATACCTGATAATGCCTATAGCCATACCCGTTTAGAGATGCTAGGATACTTGTGTGCATACATGCGATAGCCTTTGTAGATGTTATTTATTACTCACGAGCTGGAAACTCACCCCCGTTGTGCCGCAGCTTTTCTGCAGGTCCGTTCCGTCAGCACTGTAGTGGAGAACACTTTTGCCTCTTTTGCTCTCTTTTCCTGGATTCGAGGCTTTTGCTTATAGGTGGGTTGTTATCATTTTGTACCACTTATATATGTTCATTGTATCTAGAGTACTCCATCTACTACTATTTCAGTTGTACCAGTTTATTTGGATTACTGTATAATGACCTAGAGACGAGGTTGTGAGACTTATGGATTTATGTTATGTGGGGTCGAGCTCACTTGAGTCGACATGTTATTTTATCTGTTCTTTCATTCTTATTTATGCACATTGTATTTTACATTGCGTGGGATTTGTGACCGCCTTGAGGAGAAAAGCTAGCTCCCACTTGGGGATGTCATATTCATGTTATTCATTTATATTCCAGTTTTGTACCCGTTTGGGGCTTGTTTTTACAAAGGAGGTTCTGCCGGAATTTTTGGAAAAAGGGAAAGTTGTTTTAAAAAGGAAACTTGATGCGGTTTAATGGAGTAAAATGCTTTAAATAAATTGGTTTCTTTCACTCTAATTCTTAATTGGGTTTTGTATTCTGGGCTTCGGCTTACTTATTTTACGGACGCCTTGAGACGTTTCATAACTTAAGTGTCGGTCGCATTCCGTACCTTGCGAGTCGTGACAGGCGGTTAGTTGGAAGAGTTCCAAACAGGATACCGTTGCAGACTCTACGATGGAAGCTGAGTATATTGCTGCAAATGATGCTGCCAAGGAAGTCGTCTGGATGAGGAAGTTCATCGCGGAACTAGGAGTAGTTCCAACCATTGTTGATCCACTACCATTGTATTGTGATAATAATGGAGCTATGGCGTTAGCCAAAGAACCAAGGTCCCATCAGAAATCCAGACACATCCTGAGGCGATATCATTTGATCTGGGAGATAGTAGATCGCCAGGAGATCGAGATTCAGAGAGTAGATACAAAGGATAACACAGCGGATCCACTCACCAAGGCCCTTCCAAAGCCACAGCATGAGAGACATTTTGAGATGTTGGGTATGAGATACGCCAATAACCGGCCTTAGTGCAAGTAGGAGATTGTTAGATATATGTATGCCCAAGAGGCCATTATATGTATAGTGGATGCTTGGACATGTATATATGGATTTAGATGACTTTCTCGCTCAACATGATAGTATGCTATCTGGTTTACTTTATCTTGACGTGTTGATTTGATCATGCTTTTATTCATTTGCACATGTTGATAAAGCCCTCAGGATATTTGCTTGGCTACTGTGACTATGATGCGGATCATACTAGTGGGGCATGTGTAGTATATAAGCATATCATTGAACTGTTCCTAGTCGTGGGTGTATCGAGATGGGGCATCGATATTCCAGAGTAGACTAGCGTATACTATTCTTGTCCCATATGATGTGCGATGGATGATCCCATATCCATCTGGTGAGGTGACACCAAAGATTGTATGTGGATGCTCAGTAGAGACCGGGTACACTGAACGGACTCACAGAGAACTACTATGTGGTATTATATCTATCATCGGATAGCAGTTCTCAGGTGACACTGGTACAGGTTAGTCTGTAGACCCAAGATCGTCATAGAGTCTTATGTGTCCTCCCACTGTACTTTGATATCCACCCTACCACGGCTCTACTGAGTCGTGCAAACAGGTGGACTTTGGGTACAGTCCCGAGGCACATGGAGGCGATGAGCGATAGGAGGGGTCTTGTCTCTCCCGGTATTGGGAGTTGATGTTGTGCTATGCTCGATTGGCTATAACAGGAAGTCCCTGGCCAGGGCTACTGAGATTTACTGATAAGCGTTATCAGTAGTTTCTCGATCTGTTATGAGCCATACACCAGCATGACTTATTGAGTTATTGGGGTCGACGAATCCATTCCTTGACTCGATATGCAACATATCTGACGAGGAGACCGGACTGTACGGTAAGTGTGGCCAGTTGGCTCGACGGGTGTTTTGACAGCTTCGCTGGTTTTCTTCTGATCGATCAATACCTGGGTAGCCGTTACGTTTAGCTGACCGCTTGCGTCTTGTAGGTATTTGATATGATCATCACCTACTGCCGGCGTATTGACGAGTCTTAGAGCCCCACAATGAAGTTTCCTGGCTCAGGCGAAAAGATGTGGTGTGCATATGAGATATGCACGGGGACCCGATTAAATGCGGATATGTGATACCGTATATTAATCGGCATTTTCTATTGGTCAGGTCATATGTGATATGACCATTTTGCAAAATCAAGTGTTGATTTAACAAATGACTTTTAGATCAATTCTTTAATTAAGCCTTTTTTTCTATTTTTGTATGCATGTATGTATACACATGATGATGTGCATGGACACATACATACATACATACATTGTATCATGGTTGTTGATACATATTTGGTGGCAATGCAAGACTCATATTGTAGTAATTACATATATATTTATCATTTTGAGTTAATTGAAAGGATAATTCACTCATGCTTGATGTTTATCATCTTTGACTAAACTTTACCTAACTTTTAACCATGAGTTAATTCTCCTTTGGAAATTAACTCAATAAGTAAATATCTAAGTAATTACTAACCATGGTTGAAGTGAGAAGGATTAATATTGATTATTCTTTCTCATCTCAATTATTCATTCATATCATTATCTTTTGTGCTCAAGCTTAGCCACCATCTTCTTCTTCCTCTCTTGATATTTTTCTTTGAGTGAAGTTGATAAAAAGAAAGGGTTTTTATTATAGAATACAAACCACATCATCATACTACACATATCTAGCCCATTTGTGTAGGGTGTTTGCTCTACTTCATTCACATATCAAGTAAAGCAAGGAGCTTTGGGCAAAGGGACTTCGGGTTGATCTTCGTGGACTAGGAAGGCTTCCATCGATCCGTTCCAAACTCTCAAAGTGCCATGGAGTCACCAAGGGAGGTCTACAAAGGTTGTAATCTCTACCCTTAGCGATAGTTTTTTCATTTGCATGTGATGTTTAGTTGAAAAGAAACCCTAAATTTCTAGTTATGATTCTTTGCAAGTTCACTTAGCACCTTTAAAATTTGATTATAGCATAAGTGATGCTTCTAAACCCATGATGAGGTGCTATGTAAACCCAACAGATGACATGTGATGTTATGTGTTGCTGTGATACGTTATATTTGATCGTAGTGTTTTGGATAGCCGGGGTTTTTTATGTGAGATGAGAGTTTTTCATTTTCATTCATGTAAAAGCTTGTATGTAATATTTTTTTTATTGGGGCACTTCCGGGTTGAGGAAGATGTCACCGTTGATATATATTATTTACTTTTCCGCATTAGGATTGACCCAAGGAGGGGAGCATAAGTAACCGGGTTCTAGGGACCAGTGGGAGACCATCTCGAGGAGTCGAGACCGGGTTTCCTAACTCTAGAATTGGTAAGGTTGCTTGCCGCTCTCGTAGGGGTCTAGGGATGTGGGTTTGGCTATTCATCGCGACCGTAGAATCCATGTTTTATACGGGCTTAAATTAAAATATGGAATTCCTAGTATATCCAATATTTCATATGTGTTCTTCTGCTGCTGATATTCTGTGATGTGATCACTTGATATGTTCTGAGACGAATGCCTATATTATATATGTGAGATATAATTAATATTGCTGCTTTCGTTTCTTCTGTGATGCTTGGGAAGCATAAAATTTGATTGGAATTTCATTAATGAGATTAATGAAAAAAAGAAAAAGAAACCTAAAGATGTTGTAGAAACTTATTTTAAAAACTGGTAGCTCTAGCTCTTGATTTGCATAGTGGTATTTCTTGTATAATATCCAGCACCTTATTCGATAAGGAAAGAGCCGAGATCCCTTCACCGGGAGTGACCTTTTTAGCGAAACTAGGAAATGCTACAAACTCGATTTGTCTTCTGATTGCTTATATAGATTTTGTTTTGCATAGCGGTATTCCTTGTAGAATATCCAGCACCTTATTCGATAAGGAAAGAGCCGAGATCCCTTCACCGGGAGTGACCTCTTTAGCAAAACTAGTAAAAGCCTAAAAATGCTCCTTTTTTAAAATCACTTGATTCTACAACGATATCAAGTTCATTACGCAAAGGGTTTTCTTAAAAACCTGTGTAGCCCTCTGTAACATTTCAGAAAAATAAAATATTATTTTTGGGAATTTATATAACTAAATAATAAATATTATGAATATTTTAATATGTGGTATAATTAAATACCGATAAATTGGAAAATGATAGGAAATTCTGAAATGAGGGTGTTTTATGTGATTTAGGAAAATTATGAATTTTTATAATTAATTATATACAATTTTAATGCTAATCGCGATTAAATATCACTAATCGTGCATTAAGCTAGTTTTGTGCATGTGACATGCACCAAGTCATTTTTCGCACTTGTTACATTTTCCTCCATGGCTTTTGTTTTCAAATGTTATTGGTTTGGTTTTAAATAAGAGAAAAGAAAAGAATAGAAAACAAAAGAAAAAGGGAAAGGAAAAGAAAATGATAAAGAATGAGGTATGGGCAAGAGAGAGAGAGGTGAGGGGTCAACCTTGGACCATGGAATTTCCCTCCTTCATTATTTCCTCTTCATTTTCCTCTCCCCTCTCATATGGCTGCCTTCTCCCTTCACCTCCACTCTACCTCCTCACTTCATCATCAAAAACACTTCAAAACATCATCTCCACTGCATTGAAAACATGCTCAAGCCCACTATAAACACTTTGGACCAAGAAAAATTGGATTTTAGAGACTTGGGGCAACTCAAGAATTTTCTTGAGTCGCCAATGAGGTAATTCTTGTATCATTAGTATATTGTTTCAATTGCTTTTGCATCTATGTTAGTTAGAGTGGGTTAAATGAGGTTTAGTGAACTTTGAAAATTCTAAGTTGAGGATTAGGGTTTGAATTGAATCCAAAGGTGAAATTAAGGCTTAATAGTGACCTTAAACCAATGTAGGGATTGTATAATGGACCAAACCAGAGGCTAAAGCCCCTTAAACCAAACATAGAAACCCCGATATCGGGAAATTGTTTGATATGTGATGAGAATTTGAGATCTGCTAACATCCGGAGCCTCTGAAAATTATTTAGCAAACACGGTGAGTAGTGCAGGCAGCCTAGATAATAACCCCAAGACCCGAGACCCCCACACCATCATGTGGCCAAAATTTTAATTATTCTGGCCACAAATTGCGGCCAGAGTAGGGAATTTTGGGCTCTTGCTTGGTCCAGGGCTTTATCTCCAGTAAAATAGACCCTCCATATATGCAAAATTGGCTAACTTCACCTAGGGTAAAATATGGAGCAAGTTTTCATAGTTTTTGATTTCGTTTTGTGGATTTTAATGAATTGGAATTTGGTATTTGTGTTTTGTCTCGGTCGATTCACGTTTACACGTCGATCGTCGAAAGTTGTTTGGTTATTCACGCATGCATAGATCATAGGTTTTAACCTATGTGTGATACGCGTGCCGATTTGGTTTTCGTCCACGATTTCTATTTACGATGCCATGTGATATATATGTAGGTACACCCCTCACGTGGACTTCAGACGATGAAGAAAAGGATGGTGACATCGACTTCGGCAAGTAAGATCAAGGTTAGTAGATATATATCTACGGGGGAAGTCGGGTGGATGACGTATAGCACCCCCGCAGTTCGTAGTGTAGTATATAAATACGTTATATATGATTATAAATATGTGTATTGTGATACGTGGATGATTATCAAGATAGGCTTTAGATGTTCTTGGGTTAGTTTTAGTGTAATTAGAAGTAACTTAGTTTAGCTTCTTAGTCGCGAAACCCTAGATTAATGATTTGCATATACGCGCGCGCACACACTCGCATACATTTTATTTTCTTGTGCGTATATGGGGATATGTATACACACACACACACATAGGTATGGGACTATGTGTGTGTGTGTGTATACGTATACATATATATGGATGATGAGGATAATATATGGTACTTGGAGATGAGTCGATGAGATTGGGCATGGTGTCATGAGATCGGTGATTTGATTTGGTTCGTATTATGATATACGACATGATTTTATAGCAGGTCCTTAGGCGACGTGTTTTCATACACACGCACATATATATGTTGATGGTATCGGTATGTACTAGACTTAGATCAGTACCCCCATGTGATTATAAGGATACCAGATGAATAATGAGATAAATGTGATATTTGACCCGTACCAAGATTTGGGATGTCGTACGATGGATTTACCGTACGAGATGAATATTGATGATTGATCCGCACTCTTCACTTGAGGATGTCATATTATATATTATATCGTATAGGATACAATTGAGGCGGGATCACTGACTATTATATATAGAGATCGACTCAGATTTAGGTGGATTTCCTTACCCTTTCGATTAGTCTGTTAGTTTAGTCCAGTAGTTTACTTGTAGATGTTAGACTAGACTCGAGTCATACCTATTTCAAAACTAACAAATCATGAGTATTTTAAAGACAGGCCAAGGGATTCTACGAATATTTCAAAGGGCGTACCTTTTCTTAAAAACACCGTAGCCCTTATTTTCTAAACACCTCGATTCGTGTTATTTCAAATGGAAAAACGGTATGACTCATATATATTAATGTAGATTCTTCATTATTGCGTGTATTATTCATATTCCACATATTCTTGCTGTTCGCATCGCATTTCATGCTTATATTGTGTTTTCATTAGTTATTATTAAAACCATGCTGTCAGGACACCAGCGCCATTACTGATGATGCGTATGCTCCACATACACCTGCTTTTCGGCACACACACATCATCATCGGTAATTGCCATGTCACGTACACTTTAGAGAATATTGCTCTGTTGATATCGTTTGCTAGCTGATAGTTCTAATATGTTATTGTTTTATATGCTAGTTCATTATTGCATTCATTTCTTGATATTTCATGTATATTTATATATTCATTTGTCATGCAATATTATAAGGGCCAGTCCGGATTGCCGGAGTCCAGTATTCATTATTATTGACTCTTCAGTTTTGGATTTCGGACTTTCCATGTGATTTATGGATTTAGAGAAACCGCAAGATTTATAAACTCATTTTCATTTCAAAAGATAAAAAGTGTGGTTTTCTCATGATATGATTTGAGATATGTCCACCATGAGTTTTCTCGACTCTTGAGCGATATCATACACCCAATTCGAGGAGGAGAAGGAACGTTCTGTAGGTGCATGGTGGACCCGGTGCGGTACCCCGGGGCGAGAAGGTCGCAGATGATGGCGTTAAGCCTGAGACAGAGGAGCACTACTGACCGGTGATTTTATTATGACGCACCGGATATCCACAGGATACCGACGTGGTCTTGAGATATCATGATATGGGACAGTTCGGATAGCCGGAGCCTTAGATATTGAGATTAATGATACAGGCCAATCCGGATAGCCGAAGCCTGAGATATTGAGATATATTTTTGTGCTGATGCTAGACACTGATTTATGTTGATTTCATTGATGATACCTCGATTTAAATATACAGAAATCTCACTATTTTAAGAAAACAGTTTTCCATTCATGATGTATTCTGTTTTCATTTCGATGCATTCATACCTCTGTTTCCCCAATCAGAGCAAAACTCTGTTCAAATTTTAAAATTTAAAATGAAGCAGCGCTCACGTGCAAAGCACGAGTGCACTCGCGCCAAGAGCGCCAGCGCTCTGAAGCAGCGCTCATGTGCAAAGCACGAGTGCGCTCGCGCCAAGAGCGCCAGTGTTCATCACTGAAAACTGCATTTTAATACCGCTCATTCGTTATCTATTTTTTGTTTATATCAGTACTATTAATCGGTGTTTTATTAGTAATACAGATTACAGGTATCCGTGACATAATTCTGGAAAAACACTAAAACCCACGGATATATCATATGTAAGCCGACACTGCAACCAGAACTGGAAACAGACCGATATCCAAGGAGATTTTGCGAATAAAATGTGTGCACAATATTTTGGTCCAACACAATGAAAGTGTGTACACATGCTCTTTGGCATGGACCATGGGTTGGGGCAGCTATAAATCAAGGAGCAAGTGGGCATGGTGTGATGTGCATTCAATGCATAAAGTAGTGACGTGACCAAAAGGTTCAAGTTTCCCTCCAAGCACTGGGTGCAAAGCAAAATCAAATAGACAAATCAAACTGGACCAAAGTGTTGCGGGAGAACAAACAAGTCAACACACCAAGCCCGAGCCCCAGAGCTCGGATTTGCCCCAAAATCACCACCCTTGTGGCCGGCCCCACAGCCTCCATTAGCCCCCAGATTTCTGTGGGCCCTCCCTTGATGCCATCTCAGCTCATTTTTATTATTTGTTTAATTTTCATATGAGCCTATAAATACAGAACAAGGCAGCAAGGGAGAGGGGACATTCTTTTGCTTCATTTTTGTTACTCTTTTGTTTTCTCTTTGGTTCTCTTGTACATAGCTTAGCTTCCCCTTGTGTTTCTTGCCTTAACTTGATCTTGCAACCTCTTCATTGAGCTTGCAAGGTTAAGCTTTGGTTATTGATCTCAAGGTTGTATCATTCATCAAGTTTAATAAAGTTCTCTTTTTGTGCCTTCATTTACAATGAGTTCTTTGCCTCTTCTTGATCTTGCAACCTCTTAATTGAGCTTGCAAGTTTAAATTAGGTTATTGAACCCATGTGTTGTAACTCGTTCCATGGTTCCTAGTTCTTTCTTTCTTGCTCTTTTATTACTTGCATTTTCTTTCTTGCACTTTAAATACTTGCTTTACTTACTTGCACTTAAATTCCATGCACTTACTTATTTGTAATGTTTTCTTTTCTTTTCTTTTCTCTTTTCTTTTCCTCTTTTGGTTTGTTGTTGTGAATGGTTTTGTGAATGTGTGTTGTTAGGAAAAGAATACGATATTGTAAGTTAAGGTTTCCGTTTCCCATTTCCTTTTCACGTTATTTTCCATTGAATTCCGCCCAAAACTTACGCAAGCGCTCCGTTAGGCACCCTACCCTACCAAGGTATCAGTGATCTCTAACCGCGACCGGTTGCGTTCGGTTTCACCGGAGGCGAAAGCAAGTGACATGAACGGAAGGACAAGGGTCAATAAGCCGGATTTCTTAAATACCATGCTTAAGTACCCCAATCCACGTTTTTGCCGATTGCTCTAGCTTCAATTGGTCAAGACTCGGCTCAAAGGACTTGAATATGGATTTCTTTAACTTACAATATCCTATCTTATGCAAATAAGCCTTTACTTTGCATATATACACATAGGTTAGATAAGAACTTTCCACCACGCGTATTAACTCGTGAGAACAAGAACGTAAAACGCTCCGTCTCCCTGTGGATCGACCCATGCTCACCGCGGCTAGCTGCAAAGAGACAGATCGCGGTTACACTTTAGAACTCTTAAAACTCGACACGCCAAAAGCGTGCGATCAAATGGGCCGTTGCCGGGGAGACGGTAACGTTTTAATTCTTGTTATTTCGGGTTAATCATTGTACATCTCATTTATACAACCAACCCTATTTTCAAAACAACATAAAAATTTCACAAACCAAAACAAAAACTAACTTTTTTGTTCTCTGGAATTCTTACCTGCTTGCACTCTGTAACTAAAATAAAAAATAAACAATACCAGTGAGATATCAATTGAACATTATGAACACAGAAGAAGTTTGGAGCCCATCTGCCATGTCAGAACCGGCGACATCCCCTCTATATCCAAGCTCGTCGGCCCTTCACCTCCTTCTGCCTCCAATCTTTCCTCTGTGCTCCATTGTTCTGTTTTTGTCCCATTTTTTTTGTTTGTTTTTTATAATTTTTAGTGTGCAGGTATTTGGGCATTCATATCGCTTTTTCGCACTAAAAACCGTTTTTCCGACATTTCAGATTTTTGCGGATTTACGAACTGCGATTGTGGGGAGCAAAGTGTACATTCAAGGCTAAGGTGATTGCGAAGTACAGTGCTAAAAATCCGGGTAGTTTGACTCGTGCAAGCAAACTTTTCAAGCTTACCGGATTTGATTCAACGGGGGTTTCCTAACTCAAAAACTTAACGGTACGTACTTGACTAACACCTTCTTCTCAAATCCGACGTATCCAAAATAATATCTTTGCAGGATTTTTTGCAAGTTCGCTGTCAAACGCCAAAAATTGACTAACCCGTATTTGTTGTAGTGCTGTGCATAACGTAAAAAACGATTGTTTGATTCTTTGAATTTTTATTGAATTGCGCATTGCATATATTAATACGGACTTAAGGGCAAGCAAACTCCACAACTTACGGTAAAGGATTTCATCACCTTTTCCATGGCCCACAAATCATGAAAATGAGCATAACGTTTACCCGCACAAATTTTTAAAAGAAACTAGACTTTAAGCCTTAACGACTTCGCGCTCACTAGGAGAGGTTAACTATGTTTAGAACACCGCTTAACGGTATATCGTTTACGGGGTGTCTAAGAAAGTGTTTACGGCAAAACCGCCAAAAGAGAAAGGGTTATTTAATTAAGGACCTTCACGAAAGCGTCGGAAAACCTCCCCTTATCTCTGCACTTACTTGGCCTCGTGATCAGTATATCTTGAGCTCGTTTCTCGACACAGTTTTACTTCGACAATCAAGTTCTTAAGTAGGTCTAGTTGACCTAGGTGAACCCTAAACCGATTAGGTGCGTGGTATTTTTGTGTCGTGATTGTTTTTGTCCAGATTCTTTTTGCGTGTATATTTCATTCTTTTGCTAATGACTAACTTGAAAAAAAAATATCATTCTTTTTCCCTCCTTTTCTTTTTTATTGTTTTTCTCTTCATATCATGGGTACCCCACCTAGAAAAACTCTTGCCGAACTTTGGTACCCACAACCAGACATTACTTCTTACGGTTCTTGTTTTGGCCAAACGTCGAACGATCCCTCCATGCCCAAAATTTCTTTGAAATATCGGATAGACGCGTCTGGGACGTACAACTGGAATTCGCAATCCACTTTGTATCAACCATTTCAACCTTCACCACTTTCCTACGTTGATACCCCTTTTGAGAGTCCTGTTGTAACTCCAAGACCTATGTCTATTGCTGACAGAATTGAACAATCTCGTAGCCGATTTTTCACTCCTTTCACCACTTCCAATTCTTTTGATCAACAATTCCATTCACCTTATTATCCGAATGTTGATCCTACTCCTGTCCATCCATTCAATTCCTACCAGTCCTACCCAACTTTTATACCTTCCCTAGACATTGCTTCTGAACCGCCATTTGGGAGTTTTCAGTATCCAAACAACATTTAATCTTTTACTGAAACTCTTTCACAACCCATGTCTAGTCTAGAACAGTCATTGGAAGACTTTAGGGTAGTGTCGTACCAACAGATGATGGATTTGAATGCGTCCATAGCCGCCCTCATACAACCTAGTGACCCGGTAGCTAGTTTTCAACTAGCTCCAAATTTTCCAATGTATGAAGAGGCGGTAAGACATGCTGAGAATTTAAGTGGAGAGAGTGAGCTGTACACCCTTCCAAATCAAACCTACCCATTCTAAATTGAATCCCACAACTCCGGTTTTGAATGTCTATCAAGTGTCCCAAAAGATTTACCAATTAAAGATAGAATGTTTAATGAGTTGTGCGACTTTGTAGTGTTTGATTTACCCAATTGTGAAGGGTCCATTCCAAGTGAAACCTATCCCAAACTTTTTGACCTCTACACCTCCACTCTAGAATCTGAATTGATTGATATCCATGCTTTTGTTGAAGTGTCTGAGAAATTTGACTTTCACTTGATTGAAAATATCGACGCTGGGGATATTTTGGATGATAAACCCACAGATTTGGCTGAGTTTTTCTCTCCAATTCATCATCCTGGGCCATTAAATGTTTTTCCCAAAATTCATATGCGTCGTGATTTTGATGAGAATTGCATGAATGAGCTGTGTTTTGAGGAGAATATTGAGGATAGTTTTGAGGATGAACCAGTTTTACTTGATCAGTCGGATTTTCTAATTCATCCCGTCCTTTCTGCTAACTGTGAACACCCTCCTGAACCTCTAACTTTGACCCTTTCTCAATCACTTCCCTCCATCTTTTCCATCGTTCCGACCTTGCAAGACACCGTATCACTTTCATTTCTTTTGTCTGGTTTACCAAGTTCGGCGTACCCATGTTTTCTCACAAATCTTGAGAGATTTGACCCCATCTCTCGACGGGTTGATAGTTTAGCACAATCACTTTTTACACATCGGTCATCACAAATTGTGCTAATTTATTCACTCTATTTTCACCCTCAAGTTCGTATTCCATTTCTTTTCCCCTTCCGCCATTCTTCTCCTCGTATACCGAGACTGTATCCCACTTATATCCGCATACGGTCTCGCGTATTCTCCGTTTCTTTCCTCTCTGCATTCTTTCACTAACCAGCGCATTATAGTGATAAATTTTTTGAATGGTTGGTACTCACTTTTGGTCTGTGTTAGGCCTTGTATAGATTGATACTGTTCTTTTCCCCCTAAATCTGAACACCATCGCTTAAACAGTGGAAACACTGTTTCACTTAAGTTTGGGGGGGATATTTTTGTGTATATATTTTTGGTTTTCTTTTTGTTTTGTATAAAATTTTCTTTTAGGGAGCGCCGGCAATTTTGACCCTCTTGGTGTAGCTTGACAGTGAGGGCACTGTCAAGTTTAAGTTTGGGGGTGTGCTCGGTAAGCTTTTTACCTTCGCATTCATATGTATATTTTGAATTTGCATACCTTATTTAAAAAACCCACAAAAATCAAAAAAATTTACAAATATATAAAAACTTTGTCGTCAAGTTAGCTAATAGGGTAACTTAGATTTTTTTCCGAAAGTTTAGTTGATACGTTAGAAATAACTAAATCCTAGGGTTAGGAATTGAAAACCCTAAAAATAACCCTTATTCTGTTTAACTTTGGCAAGTATACGTCCTTACAGTTTTTTATAGAAGTAGGTAATCTTGAGTTCAGTTCTTGAGTTAAGTCAAGATGATGGGAAAGTATTGAAGCTTTACTGAAGGATAAGTCCGAAAAATAGTTTTTATTCTTGAGATCAAATTTAGAAAGTATATACCCTACAAACTGCACGTACACGCACCTTGAAACTTGGGATAGTAGAGGATACCTAGAAATACTATTGCCTGAAAACCTAGTATAAAAGCAAAAACATTATTTAAAGCTAACCACCAAAAGAGCATCATTGAAAAAATATGTACGGTCTTGAAAAAGAAAAATAAAGAAAAGAAAAATAAATAAATAAAGTCAAGACTTGGAAACTGCTATTTACGCTTTAAGCTCACACATTCAGTAATCGGCCGTTAGTGCCTCAAGAAGTATTAATAGTCGCATGAAAGGTGTGTGAGCAACACCGTCGATCATTAATGAAAAGAAGTAGTATTAGGTATTAAGGCAAGGGTACTATAGCTTGAATTGAATTCTTGAGTGTAGGGTGAAAATTTACACACACGTAGGGGTATATGATCGATGTTTGGAGGAAAGATAGAGTTGAAGAATAAGACTTATGTTTTCCGTAAAGTTAATAAAAATTCCTGATTTAAGACCGCGACTTTAGAAGGAAAACTCAGGAGATACCAATATCTTTCTAAACTTTTTTGGAACGTATAGGATCTAAGGTTAAATAGATAGGAGGCGTGAAACATAAGGGTAGGATATTTCTAACTTAGGATGATAGAATTTCTAACCTAGATACTAAATGTAACATTTCAGAAAAAATAAAATATTATTTTTGGAATTTAATATTAAAAATAATATATTTCCCGAAAACTGCCGATTTGCTAAATTGGGGTTTTCGAAAAAGGGTATAAATATATACCAATAATTGTGAAATAATTGGGGATTAAAATGATTTATTCATTTAAAAATATATTTAAAGGATTTGGCATTTTTAAAATTCATTATATGCAGTTTGGATAAAAACCCGATTAGTGCACTGCTAATCGCGATTAGGCCAAATCCGTGTTTTTACAGTTTTCCGTGGATAGCGAATCATGTCATGTTGCATTTGGTGACATGTTGTCGCATTTGTGTTGTTTTATGGGTATTATGTGATTTGGTTTTAAGGGAGAAAAGTAAAGAAAAAGACAAAAGGGCAAAAGGGTAATAACTGAGTGAGAGGGGTGAGAATAAGAGAGGGGAGAGAGAGGGCCTGCCTCATTTTAACCTCCCCCATCATTTTAGTTCTTCTTCTTCTTTCTCTCTTCTGTCCACCTTCACCCCATGATATCATCTCAAAATATTGAGCCAAACCCTAATCCCCTTTCACTAAAATTGATCCCCTCTACAACCTCTACACATTGGACCAAGAAAAGTGGGATTTGGACAACATTGGCAAACTAGGGTTTTTCTTGAGTTGCCCAAATGAGGTAATTTCTCCAATTTTGGTCTTGTATTTCATTTACTTTAGTATCCTTGCATGTTTAAAAGCGATATTGTGATGTTCAGTGATGTTAAAAACTTCTAGTGAAGGGTTTGAGTGTTGTGTGGATTGGGTGGTGCCTAGTGGCTGTTAACAATTCTTGAGTGGTGTTTTACTGACCTAGAACAGAGGATGGAACCCAAAACACGGATTTAGAAACCCCGACATCGGATAAATGTGTGAATTGTGAGGGTATTTTGGAATCTGCGAACACTCGGGGACATGGAAAATTATTTAGCGAACACAGTGACCTATGCAGGCACCCAGGAACCTTTCACAGAGACCTGAGACCCAACTCCACCCAATGGCCGCAGATTTAATCATTCTCGCCGCAATTTGCGGCCAGAGTAAGGTAGATTTGATCCATGTTGGTTCCAGGGCTTTATCTTCAGTAAAATAGACCTTCCATATGTGCAGAATTGACCAATTTGTCCTAGGGTAGAATCTGGGAGCACATCGAGGTGTTTTTGGCTATGTTTTCCGTATTTTGGGATGCTTGGTTTTGATATTGGTATTTGTATTTGTTCGTGTAGCGTTTGAACGTCAACGACTAGGATTTTTAGTCGTGTTTTGCACGCGAAGCTATAGGTTTTAACCTATGAGCGGAACTTATGCCGTTTTGGTTTTCGACTTGATTTTAATACGCAATTGCGATGTGTTATGATTTGTAGGTACCCCACGAGGATTTCAAGACGGTGAAGAAGAGGATGGCGACATCGACAACGGCAAGCAAAGGGCAAGGTGAGTAGATTTATATCTACGGGGAGAAGTCGGGTGGATGGCGTATAGCACCCCCGCAAAGTTGTGAGAAAAGAATAGGATATGATATATATTTCTATATGTTAGGGTGTGATATGAGCCTTAGCAAGAATGCTTTAGGAGATTAGGGGTTAGTGTTAGCGAGAATGGATGAAAGGACTCTAGTCGATTTCTTAGTCCCGAAACCCTAGGATAAAAGATTTGCATACCTGCACATACACATACTCGCATGCGTTTACTTCTTTGTGCGTATTGGGGACACATATTTACATTTGTATTCTTACGCTTGGATGACGAGAATGTTATATGATACTTTGGAATGAGTCGATCTAATCGGGCATGATGCCGTGAGATATTTAATGCGTGATCGAGATATGTCATGATGTATAGCGGGTCGTTGGATGACGATACTATGTTGATGATATATTTATGTTAGTTGACGAGTTATATATCGAGATATGATATAAGATTTTTTAAGATATTTATAATAGATTGCTTGGGCGATGTATACTCCTACATGATGATAAGTATTGATGACATCGGATTGTATGAGGCTGTAGATCAGTAGCTAGATCATGATTATGTTGATGATATTAGTATTGTACTAGACTTAGATCAGTACCCCCTGTTCACGATTTGTGATGAAAAGGATATCAGATGAGTAATGAGATAAATGTTATATTTGACCCGTAACCAGATTTGGTATGCCGTATGATAGATGTACCGTACGAGAGATAGTTATGAAGATAGATCCGCACTCTTGACTCGAGGATGTCATATTATTTATTATATCGTACGTGATATTGTGGAGGCGAGATCACCGACTACTACGTATATATGTATAGATCGACTCAGACTTAGGCGGATTCCATTACCCTTTTTACTAGGCTCGAGTCATACTCATTTTCAAAAGTGGGGAGTCGTGAGTATGTTTTTATACCAAACTGTATGACTCGTATATTGGGTAGGTATATTTTCAGTGTTGTTGTTACTACATCACTTTTTGTACATTTCATCATGTTTTATCGCATTGCATGCTTGTACATATGTTATCTGTAATCATCATGAAGCCCTGCTTTCAGGACACCAGCACCATTACCGATGATGCGTATGCTCCACATACACTTGCTTGCCGGCTCACACACATCATCATCGTTAATTGCCATGTCACATACACTTTAGAAAATACTATTCTTTGACATAGCTTTCTATCTTGATAGTTGTAATATGTTATAGCTTTTATATGCTAGTTTAACTATTGCATTCATTGCACGATATCAGATGCATTAATGTATTCATTGGCTATGCAGTATTATGGAGATTTATACCGGTTTTCATTATTATTGACATGGTGACTTGATGATTTCGGATTATTCATGATACTTTCTAGATTTGGAAACCGCATGTGAAAGTTTTGTAAAACTGATGAATTATTTTAAAGAGAAAAATGCGGTTTTTCTTGATATGTTGAGTATTGTCTACCATGATATTTTCTAGGTCCTGAGATGTTTCGAGACCCAATTTGAGGAGTTGGATGAACCGTCTCGGGTACATGGTGGACCCGGTAAGGTATCCCGGGGCAAGAAGATCGAGGTGTAGACAATGAGCCTGGCAGAGGCAGACTGCCTACCGGTCATTTTACCTGGCGCGGAGGATATCCGGAGAATACCGTTCGTGGTCGTATGAGTGATGATATGGGCCGATCCGGACTGACGGAGCCCGAGGTATTGAGATATTGAGACTTGATACACTGAGATATTGAGATTTGATGATACAGGCCAGTTCGGCTACCCGGAGCCTGAGGTATTGAGATACTGAGATTTATGTTTTGTGTCGATGCTGGACACTGTTTTATCTATCGATTTCATTGATGATGTGCGATTTATATACATACAGAAATCTTATGAAATAAAGAAAACCGTTGTCTCATTCATGATATATTCTGTTTCATTTGTAATGCATTCATACATCATATATCTGATAAGTTGCTATCTGAGGTACTGACTCGAGCATGTAGTATTACACTTATACATAGATGGACCAGAATATTTATTTGAGGATATTATTTGATTTGACCTAGGATAGCGTCATACATGCGATTTTCTACTCGTAGATGTTTTCTACTAACGAGTTGGCAACCCATCCCTGTTGTGCCACAGTTCCTTACAGGTTTTGCCGTACAGGTTTCGGAACGGAGACCAGGGTAAGTGAAGCGAAGGACAGTTTGCTGGCACATTGTTCCTTCCGGTTGGTTGCTTTGGTAGGTGGGTTCTTTTGCAACAGGACCACCATTGTATAATTGTTATTCAGTTGTATCTAGTAAAACTCCATCAACCAGACTTGTATATTTGATAGACATAGAAGACCAGTGTATATTATTTCGACCTTAGTGTCGCGCTTGTATTATTATGAATTTCATGTTGTTTTGAGTTCCCTTTTCAGTTTTGATCCTCGCCCTTCGGCGTTGAATATTATATTGCATTGTGTGGTTTTGTCCGCCGGTTGGCGAAGAGCTAGCTCCCGCTTGGGGATTCCTTTTATCATTATGTATATATTTATTATGTTGTACCCCGTTCGGGACCAGTATTTACAAAGGAAACTCTCCCAAAATTTTTAGAAAAGACTTGTGATTTTAAAAATGCATATTTCGATTTATGTTGTTAAACTTCTTGCTTTTAAAATTGTTTTCCTTCACTCTACTGCTTTACTTGGTTTGGATTTCTGGGTTTTGGCTTACTTATATTACGTACGCCTCGAGACGTTTCGTAATTTAAGTGCCGGTCATGTTCCGTACTTTTCGGGTCATGACAAAGTTGGTATCAGAGCGTTAGGTTTTTCCTTCAGAGTGTAGGATGACCCTTGGTTGATAGAGTAGGTTGCTTGAGTAGAGTGACGTATTGTACGTATCTTCCGCGGCATATTTACGATACGGTACTCCGCTTAAGAAGCCATAGGATGTACATTTCCTTGCACAGTATTATATTCCTTCCTATGATCTAGCCGCATCGGTACCGGTTATGGTTTTGCTACCACGGTTGTACTGGCATAGAGAGCTACGGCTAGAGTTGCGGTTAGCACGAGCTCGTCATGAACGAGGACTGACCAGGGTGTGATTCCAGGGATAAACTGTTTGCGTAGATGCGCCGTGTTATTGTGTTTTCGCGCCATGAGCGTCTGATGGGTCACTTTTACGAGAATTCTCGGACATGCAGATCAGTACCAGAGGATTGAGCCACTGATAGAGGCCAGCCAGAATGTGATGACCATTGATGTATTTCTTATTAATGATGATTGACGTACTGTTTAGCGTGCAGATGAATGAGCCAGTTGTTGCTGCGAACGACGAGATATTGCCCCAGATGTTGGAGCTATTGCAGTACGAGTTATACTTAGAGATATGATAGAAGGTCGCTAGTTACCCAAGGATGAATGACTAGGACATGTGGTTCGTTCGCATACCCCGATGCGAGGTCATCAGATTGATTGATTTCAGCTAGAGACGACTTCATGCAGGTACGTTGAGAGTCGATAGAGGCGATCGAATGTCAGAAACCCATTATTCCAAGTTTAAAGTATTCGGAAAGACATGCAAGCAATTCTATGGACCCTCTAGAAGAATGAAACCCTAACTCGACATAATGACCTTGTGAAAGCCTTTGAATCTTAGGGTTTGCGGCAGTTCCGCGGTGCCATTAGTGATGCTTGGATTTTCCCTTCTACGGCTGGTCCACCGATGCTGTGGTATGTACTCGATACTATTAAACTGTACCCAAGATTTTGAGCTCTTAGGGGATTATGAGGTTTTGACGAATCGATCGAATGGTCCGACTTCATTCGGATGTTATGTGGTGAGATACATTGCTTGGGAGACTCTGGATACGAGTATAGCTGTTGGAGCACAGTCCATGCAGCCACAACGAGACGAGTCCGAAGCAGTCGACGGTAGAGAGGGGTGGAGTAAGAGGTTCGTACGAGATCTTGATGAGGTGACGTTCCACTCCGCTGATATTAGAAATGTGATACACAAGCAGAGCCGTTGACTATGGGTATATCTTCCAGAAGAAGCCACGATGAGTATGCTGCCGTTCCGAAATAAGAAACAGATTTAGTAAAGGACGATGACTTCCGGGAAGTTCGGTAGAAACGGGATTTTGGGAGAGACCTCGACAGGACCTTTCGGGAAGAAATTACGAGAAGACTTGGACCCGGGAGTGGTCGTTTTACGCAGACCACCAGGCCAGAGTTCGGCATCGTTGACGAGACATGTTACGAGTTACCACGACAGTTGGCGAGAGACTCTTAGAGGATATGCTTGAGCGAGACTATTCCGCCATACTGGATTTCGGTATTTTGGGTGATTTATTGCATGATTGAGTTTTGATGACTGAGTTTCATGATATTTGCTTTTGTGCACCATGGTTGCACCTACTGGGTATTTACGTTTTGTGTATAATTATTGCACTTGAGATGTGTTTTCATACACCGTCATGTTGATTTATGAGTTGTGCGTGTTTATTGCACTTGAGGTTGATTTTGATTTCACGCCTATGTTATGCATGTGATTTGACTTATGCTTTCGGCATATTTTTCATATACTTTTAGTATTTTGATTCGATTTTATGCACGCTGATGCACATGGTTGTAAGATTTTATACCGTGGTGTACCTGATTGGATAGAGGTTTATTATATACCATCGATTTCGATTATGATATTTGATATTGTTTTTGTTAGTGTATATGCCCTAAAGGCATTACTGTATCATACTAGTTTGTATATTAGTTAATGGAAGCTTAGGATATTCACAGTTGTATAGACAATCTTGCTCAAAATGGTAGTATGTTACTTGGTTTGTTTCTACTTTAATATGTGCATGTGTTTCTTTTAGCATATCTCTTATACATATTAGTGGAGCCCTTAGGATCTTTGCTTGATTACCAGCGTTGTGATGCCAGTCGCACTTGTGGGAGCTGGGTAATCTACAAGCACATCCTTATACAGGTCCCTAGTCGTAGGATTATCGAGACAGGGCATCGATACTCCGGAGTAGACTAGCGTATGCGCTTCTCATCCCAGCAGGGGAGATGGTCTGTCCCACAGCCATCAATACGTCGTACTGGAGATAGTATGCGGGTACTGTTAGTGTATATGCCCTAGAGGCCATTACTGTATCATACTAGTTTGTATATTACTTAATGGGTGCTTGGGATATTCACCTTGTATATACAATCTTGCTCAAAATAGTAGTATGCTACTTGGTTTGTTTCTACTTCAATGTGTACTTGTGTTTATTTCAGTATATCACTTATACGCATTAGTGGAGCCCTTAGGATCTTTGCTTGATTACCAGCGTTGTGATGGCAGTCACACTAGTGGGGGCTGGGTAATCTATAAGCACATCCTTATTCAGGTCCCTGGTCGCAGGACTATCGAGACAGGGCATCGATACTCCGGAGTAGACCAGCGCATGCGCTTCTCATCCCAGTGTGGGAGACGGTCTGTCCCACAGCCGTCAGTACGTCGTACTTGAGATAGTATGCGGGTGCTCGTTAGGTTACGGGTACACTGGACAGGACTCGTAGGGAACTGACTAGTTGGTATTATACCTATCGTCAGTTATCAGTTCCCAGGTGACATGAGTACAGCTTAGTCCGCTGACTTGACACTGTCACTTCGCCTCGGGTGTGTTCCCACTGTACTTTGATCACTACCCTACCACGGCTCAAAGGAGTCGTGCAAACAGGTGGTGGTTGGGTGCAGTCCCGAAGCACTTGGAGGCAGTGACGGTTAGACAGGATTCGTCTCTCCCGGTATTGGGGGTTGACATCGCGCTGTGTCTAGGAGAGCCATTACACGAGTAGTCCCTGGCCAGGGCAAACGAGATATACTGGTAGGTTTCCAGTGTTATCTCAGGGTGTATTGGGCTTCACTCCGGCACGACTTGTACCGCTATTAGGGGACTGACGTTTACCGCCCCCTAGGCCCGCCATGCGATGTATCAGACGAACAGACCGGACTGTACGGAGAATGTCACGCTCAGGCTCAGTAGGAGTTCAGATGGGTTTCGCCTCGTCGGTCTTCTTGTCGGCATTACCTGGGGACCGTTACGCACAGCTAGTGCCGCTTGCGGTCTGTGGTTAAACCCACTGCCAGCGTAGTGTTGAGTCTTTAGAGTCCCACACAGAAAGCTTTTCGCCTTTAGGCAAAAGAGTAGAGGTCGCATGGTATTGCGACAGGTCGCATGGTTTTGCGACAGGGTTCGGTCACATCCGTGCACTTGTGCACGTACAGTGTCCGGACAGTTTACACTAGCGGGCTTTGGTTTAAGCTAGATCCTAGTGTACCTTATGGGATTGGATTTATCCAGTTTGCATTCGTGTTCCTCGGAACGCGGATGCGGGTGTGTATGCACAGTTGACAGGGAGGCAGAGGCAGCGGATTCTCATTAGGGTTGTTGACAGTTGACCGTTGACTTTTTGACTTTATGCTCAACCCTAATGAGAATATGATATGTGATTAACTATTATATTAATTAAGTGTTATGGTGATATGGTTGTTGACTTGTTGACTTTTGTTGACTTGTTGACTTTGGTGACTTGTTGACTTTTGTTGACTTGTTGACCGGTTGACTAGGCTTGACTAGTTGACCATCATGATAACCATGGTTATCATTTCATGCCAAAGACTTTTTCTTGCTTGTTCATTTGAGTAAAATGAGTGCATGACATGATAAGGTTATGGTTACTTCAACCATCACATAAGACTTTGGTTGATATGATGAGTTATCATTGCTTTGGATTATGAGAGGGTGAGAGACAAAATACTTGCTCATTCTTTCTTGCTCATTCTCTCTCTTGTTCTTGAGCTCTCCTCTTGCTCTCATCCTCAACCTCTTGCTCCCTCTCTTGATCTATGGTTCTCTTGTCTCATGAGTTGAGAATCAAGAACCATAGATAAAATCCCATTCTAAATCATCTCTACTCATTCTAGTTCACTAGGTTTAGCAAACCAAGTGAACTAGTTTCTTCAAAGACCGAAGAAGGAGCTAAAGGTTGGAGCTTTCAAGTGGATCTATCTTCGGCATACGGAGACGACGAGAAGGAGCCGTCGGACCACCACCGGAGCTCGAAGAGAAGGAGTTCAAGTCTAGGTATAACCATCTTTATCCGAGTAGCTAACTCTCTTTAGCATAGTTTGCTAGTTTTAGTTTAGACAACGATCCCGACCATAGTTTAGTCCATGTTGCCTCTTGCGATAAAAATTCGTTTTTTATACCGTTTCCGCCTCCCCGTAAGAACCGGGGGTCGCAATATGGACTTACAGTGGTATCAGAGCCTAACTAAACTTAAACTAGCTTGGTAGTGAAGTGTAACGAAGTTCGGAACCGGAAAAATCCAAAAACCAAACTTTTACAAAATCTGAGTTTCTGTTGAAATTTTTTCTGGTCAAAATGAAAAACTTTATACTCCTAAATTCGGCTCAGGGTTTTGTGTGAACACCCAAGAAAAACGATGCAGTAAGTCCTCCAATCCGCCGCCCATCCGCCGCGTGAACCCCATTTCCGCCGCGGAAGCGCCGCGTACTGTAGTCCTCTGTGCATCGTTTTTCGTGCAGTGTGTGTCTGTGTTGGTTTTGGGATTTTTGATATATATTATATGTGCCCAGATTTTCCAGAAAAGAAATTTCCTTTTGGGGTCCTATAATTCCGTATTTTTCCGAACTTCACTGCACTTTGACTATGATGGTTATATCTGTGATGCTTGCATGTATTGAACGTCGGCTAATCGCTATAAGTCGATTAGTCGGGGTTATACATGATCTGTAATGTGCTAGAATGTGTATATAAATATGTTGGATTGTCGCGGGTGAATAGCCGGGGGTTGTGAGACGAGAGTTTTCTTTTCTTGCAATTCATGTAAATTTGTAAATTGATGTAATAATTATTTGTATGGCCGCACAACCGGGTCGGGGTTGTAGCCGTCATTGTATAATTTCTTTTTACTGTTTTTGCTCCTAGGATAGACCCATGGAGGGGTGCACAAACTACCGGGTATGCCGAAGTGTCGAGTGGCCTACTCATGGAGATGAGGGAGGTTGCTACGCTTCGGGTACTTGGCGGGTAGTTTGCCGCACCCGTAGGGGTCTTGGGTGGGGTTTTGGCTATTCACCGCGACCGTGTAATCTGTTTTTGTTACAGGCTCGTACAAATTACAGATTGCTAGTATATCCAATGTATTTATCTGTGATCTGAAATGTTTATCATTGCAGTATATCTATATATGATACTATTTAGGCGTTGCTTATGTTTTACAGACGCGCTAGCCCAGCCCCCGCTCTGTCGTTAGTTAAGTAACCTAACGGGTAATGACGGGGCCCCGTGGCGAATGCGAATGGCATAAGCGTACGTCATATTTTGGTTGTTTTCTGCAATGGTAGGATTAAATGATGGGACGCATTAAAAGAACTAATGCAAGAATATCACGCATTAAAAGAACTAATGCAAGATAATAAACCAAGTTAAAGTCGTTGGAACACTTTCGAAAAACCACTCGGTCATTTTCAAAATAACTTTTAAATGCGGAGCTTGAGCCACTCCTTCTAAAAGCTATCTCGTTCCATCGATTAAATCAAGTTCACTACGTTCACGGTTTCGCCAAAACCATCCGTAGCCCTCCATCGTTTCACATGAATAGTCAATAGTATTCAAGCTGTGTTTGTTGGCCAAAGTCAAGGCACAGTGATTGGTAGCTATTGGGTATTCATGTGCAGCATAGATAGATGCGTTGGTTTGGAACAGTCGTACTGCCTTGTTGGCCAAAGTCAAGGGTAGGTGCGGGTGGATTCAAATTAACCTGGAGAACGACGGGCAGAACTTGACATGTGACTTATGATTTGTTGGCCAAAGTCAAGGTCATAAGAGCATGGGGAAAAAATCCACATCGGGAGTTTCATAAGTACTGAAACTTGCTAGATTTGCATACCATTTGGAGTGTGATGATTCTGGTAGGATTCCTTCAGTTTCGTCACGCGATGATATTTGGATCCCGATCCTACTGTGAGTATATGCTACTCCTCGGGAAATTTCTCACTTAACGATCAATGCTATAAACCTAGTAGGTGCCTAGAAAGGTGTTAGCGGGGCTACGCCCCCAGGGAAAAGAGGTTCTCTAATTAAGGAACTTCGCGAAAGCGTTGGAAAACCTCCCTCGAAGTACCGACACCGGCCTGGCTGAACGGTTAAGCAAGTATTGTACGGTGGGATTGATCCTGACTAATTCTTCCTTTATGGTTTGAGGAGGGATTCGAGAAACAGTGGGAGCCATCCTGTTTAGACAAACTAAAAACCACTCTAAACTTGCAAGAGCATCATGCTGAGTGTTTCTTCTTCTCTCTCCTAATTGCAGCGACCAATCAACATGACTGGACTTAAGTTACTCCTAGATAAAAACAAACTGACAGGGCCAAACTACAAAGATTGGCTCAGGAATGTCACGATAGCAATCACTTATGACAAGCTGGGGTATCTTCTTACCACCAAAGCTCCCCCTGTCCCTGGTCCAACTTCCAGCGTCGCGGATAAGGAAATCCGTAAGACTTGGGAGATTGATAGCGCGAAGGCCAAATGCCTCCTGCTTGCCTCGATGGACAACGAACATCAGAGGAGGCATGAGAATATGGACATGGAGTCCATATTGCTCCATACAAAAGAACTGTATGGAGAGCAATCACGTATCGCAAGATACGAAGCGTCGAAAAAGTTATTTTCGACAAGAATGGCCGTCGGATCATCAGTAGCCGAGCATGTGCTAAAGATGATCGGCTTCATTGAGGAGCTCGCTGACCTAGGGATCACATTGGAGAGTGAGCTATATACGGATATAGTTCTCCAGTCCCTTCCTTCCACTTACGCCCAGTTTATACTGAACTTCAACCTACAAGAAAAAGAGGTTGAACTATCAGAGCTCCTCAACATGCTGAGGAGCGCAGAGGGCACCCTACAGAAAGGTAGGGAAACATCCACTTTGATTGTAGGAGGATCATCTTCTTCTAGGTCCAAGGCGAAAGCCAAGGGAAAGAAGAAGAAGGCCCCCGCCAAACCAAGGGGCGGTGTTGGTAAAGTGGATACGAAGGGAAAAGGCAAAGCAACAAAGATAGCGGGGAAGCTTGTGGATAAGGAAGAATGCTTCTATTGTCATAAGAAAGGACACTGGAAGAATGATTGCAGGGCCTGGAAGGCCAGAACACAGGAATTGAAGCAGGTTGCAGCTTCAGCTTCAGGTGTGTATGTTATTGAAAATTGTCTTTCAATAAACTCTACTTCCTGGGTATTGGATACCGGATCAGGATCTCATATCTGTAATTCTTTGCAGGCGTTGAGAAACCGTAGGGTTTTGAAGGCAGGTGACATAACCCTCAAAGTTGCGAACGGAGCTAGCATGGATGCTAAAGCCGTGGGGGACTATCACCTGGGAATGTCAGATGGACATGTTTTGGTTTTGCGTAATTGCTTTTTTGTACCCTACGCAACTTGTAATATCATTTCTGTATCTTTAGTTTCTAAAGAAGGTTATGAATTTGCGTTTGTAAGTAATGTTGTAAACATTCACCTTAATCAAGTTTTGATTGGGTCAGGTACATTGAGTAATGGTATATACGTGTTAAACCAACCACAGATTTTCAACGTCCAGAATACACACAAAAGAAAGTCTCCGGAAATAAATCAGACTTTCTTATGGCATTGTAGATTGGGTCACATCAATGAGAGAAGGTTGACTAAGTTACATACAGAAGGATATTTGAATGCGTTCGAATATCAATCGTATGCCACTTGTCAATCTTGTCTCAAAGGAAAGATGACAAAGACTCCGTGTACTGGACATGGAGTAAGAGCGAGCGAGCTCTTGGGACTCGTACACAGTGACGTGTGCGGTCCAATGTCTACACATGCCCGAAGCGGACATTCTTACTTCATTACTTTTACGGATGACTTCTCAAGGTACGGTTATGTCTTCTTGATGAAACATAAGTCCGAGGCCTTTGGAAAATTCCAGGAGTATAAGAATGAAGTAGAGAAACAGACCGGCAAAAGTATTAAGATTCTAAGATCGGATCGAGGTGGAGAATACTTAAGTGCCGAGTTCCTGGACTATTTAAAAGAGAACGGAATTCTCTCTCAGCTTACTCCTCCATACACCCCGCAACATAACGGTGTATCGGAGAGACGGAACCGCACCCTATTGGATATGGTGCGGTCCATGATGGGTAATGCTGAGTTACCGCGATCATTCTGGGGGTATGCGCTAGAATCAGCAGCGTACCTTTTGAACCGAGTTCCGACTAAGACTGTGCCTTCCACACCATATGAAATGTGGTGTGGGAAGAGACCCTATCTTAAGCACATTAAGACATGGGGATGTCCGGCTTTTGTCAAAAAGCAGCATGCGGACAAGCTCGAGGCACGCTCAGTACAGTGCAAGTTTGTGGGGTATCCAAAGAACTCAAAAGGATATTTCTTCTACTGTGAAGAGGAACAAAAAGTTCTTGTTTCTCGTCATGCCTACTTCTTGGAAACTGAGTTTTTGGAAAACCAGATAAGTGGGAGCACAGTAGAACTGGAAGAAATTCCAGAACCACGGACTGTTACTGAAAGTTTAGTGGAACCAGAAGGTTCGGAAGAACAGGACATTCCTACGCCGCTCCGCAGAAGTAGTAGGCAGTCTCATCCGCCTGAGAGATACTACGGTTTTCTCATAGACGGGGATAGAGAGGATTGCATCATAGATTATGATGAGCCTACTAGCTTCCAGCAGGCCGTTCAGAGCGTTGACTCAGTGAAATGGCTGGATGCAATGCGGACCGAAATGGAGTCCATGTACACCAACAAGGTATGGACGTTGGACATTGCTCCAGACGGGGTAAAACCCGTAGGATGCAAGTGGATCTTCAAAAGGAAGATTGGTGTAGATGGACAGGTTGAGACCTATAAAGCTAGGCTGGTAGCAAAGGGTTTTCGTCAAAGACCTGGCTTGGACTACGACGAAACCTTTTCTCCAGTAGCCATGCTGAAATCCATTCGGATCCTTCTTGCCATTGCTGCCTTCCACGATTATGAGATCTGGCAAATGGACGTAAAGACAGCTTTTCTAAATGGAAATTTAGAGGAGTGTGTCTATATGGACCAGCCAGAGGGTTTCATTCAGAGTGGGAGCAGCGGAAAGGTGTGCAAGTTGCTTAAGTCCATCTATGGACTAAAGCAGGCATCGCGGAGTTGGAACATCTGCTTTGATGAGACGGTCAAAGAATTTGTCTTTATCAAAAATCCAGATGAACCATGCATCTATAGTAGATTTGTAGCGAGAACTGTAGTATTCCTCGTTTTATACGTGGATGACATTCTCTTAATAGGAAATGACATTCCTATGCTACAATCTGTCAAGGGGTTCTTGTCACACAGGTTCTCCATGAAAGACCTGGGTGATGCCTCGTACATTCTGGGTATCCGGATCTACCGTGACAGATCCAAGAGGATATTAGGACTTTCACAGTCCAGGTACATCGACACCATACTGAAGAGATTCAGTATGGAAGATTCCAAGCGCGGTAACCTACCGGCTTGTCACGGGATCACCCTCTCTAAAGAGATGTCTCCCAAGACTGATTTGGAGAGGGATCGCATGTCTATTATACCCTACGCTTCTGCGGTAGGCTCTATAATGTATGCGATGTTGTGTACCAGACCGGATGTAGCTTATGCACTGAGTGTGGTAAGCCGGTATCAGTCAAACCCTGGGGAGAAACACTGGATAGTGGTAAAGAACATTCTCAAGTACCTGAGAAGGACTAAGGAGATGTTCTTGGTGTATGGCGGAAAAGACCTCCAGATCGAGGCCTTTGCTGACTCCAGCTTCCAGAGTGACAAGGATGATTCCAAGTCCATGTCGGGTTTTGTCTTTACCCTCAATGGAGGGGCGGTGTGTTGGAAGAGTTCCAAACAAGAAACCGTTGCAGACTCGACGATGGAAGCGGAATACATCGCTGCATCTGATGCCGCAAAAGAAGCTGTCTGGATGAGGAAGTTCTTGAAAGAACTTCAGGTGGTTCCGTCCATTGTTGATACAATACCTCTGTATTGCGACAACAACGGGGCTATAGCTTTAGCGAAGGAACCCAGGTCCCATCAGAGATCCAGGCACATCTTGAGGCGGTATCACCTGATCAGGGAGATCGTGGATCGCCAGGAGATCGAGGTTCGGAGAGTCGCTTCAGAAGATAACACTGCAGATCCATTCACCAAGGCCTTGCCCCAGACTCAGTTCGAGCGGCTGATCGAGATGATAGGTCTTCGATACGCCAGTACATGGCCTTAGTGCAAGTGGGAGATTGTTAGTGTATATGCCCTAGAGGCCATTACTGTATCATACTAGTTTGTATATTACTTAATGGGTGCTTGGGATATTCACCTTGTATATACAATCTTGCTCAAAATAGTAGTATGCTACTTGGTTTGTTTCTACTTCAATGTGTACTTGTGTTTATTTCAGTATATCACTTATACGCATTAGTGGAGCCCTTAGGATCTTTGCTTGATTACCAGCGTTGTGATGGCAGTCACACTAGTGGGGGCTGGGTAATCTATAAGCACATTCTTATTCAGGTCCCTGGTCGCAGGACTATCGAGACAGGGCATCGATACTCCGGAGTAGACCAGCGCATGCGCTTCTCATCCCAGTGTGGGAGACGGTCTGTCCCACAGCCGTCAGTACGTCGTACTTGAGATAGTATGCGGGTGCTCGTTAGGTTACGGGTACACTGGACAGGACTCGTAGGGAACTGACTAGTTGGTATTATACCTATCGTCAGTTATCAGTTCCCAGGTGACATGAGTACAGCTTAGTCCGCTGACTTGACACTGTCACTTCGCCTCGGGTGTGTTCCCACTGTACTTTGATCACTACCCTACCACGGCTCAAAGGAGTCGTGCAAACAGGTGGTGGTTGGGTGCAGTCCCGAAGCACTTGGAGGCAGTGACGGTTAGACAGGATTCGTCTCTCCCGGTATTGGGGGTTGACATCGCGCTGTGTCTAGGAGAGCCATTACACGAGTAGTCCCTGGCCAGGGCAAACGAGATATACTGGTAGGTTTCCAGTGTTATCTCAGGGTGTATTGGGCTTCACTCCGGCACGACTTGTACCGCTATTAGGGGACTGACGTTTACCGCCCCCTAGGCCCGCCATGCGATGTATCAGACGAACAGACCGGACTGTACGGAGAATGTCACGCTCAGGCTCAGTAGGAGTTCAGATGGGTTTCGCCTCGTCGGTCTTCTTGTCGGCATTACCTGGGGACCGTTACGCACAGCTAGTGCCGCTTGCGGTCTGTGGTTAAACCCACTGCCAGCGTAGTGTTGAGTCTTTAGAGTCCCACACAGAAAGCTTTTCGCCTTTAGGCAAAAGAGTAGAGGTCGCATGGTATTGCGACAGGTCGCATGGTTTTGCGACAGGGTTCGGTCACATCCGTGCACTTGTGCACGTACAGTGTCCGGACAGTTTACACTAGCGGGCTTTGGTTTAAGCTAGATCCTAGTGTACCTTATGGGATTGGATTTATCCAGTTTGCATTCGTGTTCCTCGGAACGCGGATGCGGGTGTGTATGCACAGTTGACAGGGAGGCAGAGGCAGCGGATTCTCATTAGGGTTGTTGACAGTTGACCGTTGACTTTTTGACTTTATGCTCAACCCTAATGAGAATATGATATGTGATTAACTATTATATTAATTAAGTGTTATGGTGATATGGTTGTTGACTTGTTGACTTTTGTTGACTTGTTGACTTTGGTGACTTGTTGACTTTTGTTGACTTGTTGACCGGTTGACTAGGCTTGACTAGTTGACCATCATGATAACCATGGTTATCATTTCATGCCAAAGACTTTTTCTTGCTTGTTCATTTGAGTAAAATGAGTGCATGACATGATAAGGTTATGGTTACTTCAACCATCACATAAGACTTTGGTTGATATGATGAGTTATCATTGCTTTGGATTATGAGAGGGTGAGAGACAAAATACTTGCTCATTCTTTCTTGCTCATTCTCTCTCTTGTTCTTGAGCTCTCCTCTTGCTCTCATCCTCAACCTCTTGCTCCCTCTCTTGATCTATGGTTCTCTTGTCTCATGAGTTGAGAATCAAGAACCATAGATAAAATCCCATTCTAAATCATCTCTACTCATTCTAGTTCACTAGGTTTAGCAAACCAAGTGAACTAGTTTCTTCAAAGACCGAAGAAGGAGCTAAAGGTTGGAGCTTTCAAGTGGATCTATCTTCGGCATACGGAGACGACGAGAAGGAGCCGTCGGACCACCACCGGAGCTCGAAGAGAAGGAGTTCAAGTCTAGGTATAACCATCTTTATCCGAGTAGCTAACTCTCTTTAGCATAGTTTGCTAGTTTTAGTTTAGACAACGATCCCGACCATAGTTTAGTCCATGTTGCCTCTTGCGATAAAAATTCGTTTTTTATACCGTTTCCGCCTCCCCGTAAGAACCGGGGGTCGCAATATGGACTTACAGGTACTCGTTAGATTATGATTACACTGGACAGGACTCGTCGGAAACTGTTGGTTGGTACTATACCTATCATCAGATAACAGTTCCCAGGTGACATGAGTACAACTTAGTCCGCTGACTTGACACTGTCACTTCCCCTCGAGTGTGTTCCCACTATTTTTTGATTACTACCCTACCACGGCTCAAAGGAGTCGTGCAAATAGGTAGTAGTTGGGTGCAGTCCCGAAGCACTTGGAGGCAGTGACGGTTAGACAGGATTCGTCTCTCCCGGTATTGGGGGTTGATATCACGCTGTGTCTATGAGAGCCATTATATAAAGTCCCTGGCCAGGGCAAGCGAGAATTACTGGTAGTGTTTCCAGTAGTTTCTCAGGGTGTTCTGGGCTACACTCCGGCACGACTTGTACCGCTATTAGGGGTCTGATGTTTACCGCCCCTTAGGCCCGCCATGCGATACTCTCAGACAAACAGACCGGAGTGTACGGAGATTGTCATATTCAGGCTCAGTAGGAGTTCGGATGGGTTTTACCTCATCGGCCTTCTTATCGATATCTACCTGGGGACCGTTACGTACAGCTAGTGCCGCTTGCGGTCTATGGTTAAACCCACTGCCAGCGTAGTGTCGAGTCTTTAGAGTCCTACACAGAGAGTTGTAGGGTTCCTAGGCACTCTCCTGAGGTCTCACAAGGCATCAACCATGCCAATTTCAAATTTTACGGGTGCCGAGAAACCCTAATACGGATCGTTAACTAGAAATTTAGGCGATATATGAATCTAGTTAACAACTTAACTAAAGATAAGAAGCTACAACCTTTGTAGATCCGGTTCTCCACTTCCTTAGCTCTACGTAGGCGTCCTCTCGCTGTCCATCTCGAATCCTAGACTCGATTGTCGGCTTCATCGGAAAAACGAGCGGGCAAGGTCGTCGGCTTCGTGCCGAAGATGATCTACGTCGAGGCGTCACAAGTTCAAGCTCCGACTTCACAAATTTGTGAAACTTGTGAAGAAAACACCCAAAACAAGTTGGCAAGAGGTAGAGGGTGAAGAAATAGGAGGTGGGTTCACTTTAGAATTGGATTTCTCACTTTAGAACTCAAGTTGCCATTGATGGCATCAAGCTTTCTCTCTTGAAGATGAAGAAGAAGATGAAGCTAGAATTATGATAAGTGTTGTTAAAAGAATAATAAAAAACGATACTTATAATCTTCTAACCTTGGTTAAGTGTAGAGAATAGACCATGGTCAAGTGAGAATGGTTAGGGTTAAGGATGATGACAAAATGGTCACTTTAGTCAAAGCTTCATGAAGCTTCATCAAGCTTCATGAAAGAAACCATTTTGTTATCTTTTATTTATTTATCAAAAAAGAATAGATAAATAAATAAGTAAATAAATCAAAACCCTAACTATTATCATAACCATGGTTTAAGTCTTAACACAAAACCAATTTACATGCATCATCAATCATGACACATTGTAGTGCACAAAAGTATATCACATATACAACTTGTGAACTGCAAGTGAGAAAATCCTATTAAAGTGAACCAATACTAGTTAATGCAAAGTAATATATCAAATATATAATTATACATTAAATCATTAAATCAACACTTGATTCAATGATCCGGTCATGTCGCACATAACCGACTAGTATCCAATGTATCGACTTATCGAATCAATCTACGATTCGATAACTAGGTTATATCGCATATAACCAATCGAAACATTCATCGCGAGAATGAAATAAGGTATCACATACACGCATCATTCTCGGTCCTGCACATATCTCATATGCACTCCTATTTCGTTTCGCTTGAGCCAGGAAACCTCTGTGTAGGACTCTAAAGACTCGTCAATACGCCGGTAGCAGATGATGATCATATCAAGCACCCACAAGCCGCAAGCGGTCTGCCAAACGTAACGGCCATCCGGGTATTGAGTGATCAGAAGATCGACGAGCTAGCCCGCTCACACTCCTGCGAATCCAACCAGTAACACCTACCGTACAGTCCGGTCTGTTCGTCTGATATGTCGCATATCAAGTCTACGGGTGGTATACCTCAGACCCCAATAACCAATAAGTCGTGCCGATGTAAGGCTCATAACGGGTCGAGAAACTACTGGTAACACTTACCAGCAAATCTCTGATCAGCCCTGGCCAGGGACTTCCCTGTTACGGCCAATCGAGCACAGCGCAACATCAACCCCCAATACCGGGAGAGACGAAACCCCTCCTATCCCTCATTGCCTCCATGTGACTCGGGACTGTACCCAAAGACCACCGTTTTGCACGCCCTCATGGACGTGGTAAGGTGCAGATCAAAGCACAGTGGGAATCACACAAGACTCTATGACGATCTCAGGTCTAAAGACTAACCTGTACAAGTGTCACCTGAGAACTGCCATCTGACGTGAGGTATAATACTATCTGGGAGTTCTCGGCGAGTCCGTCCAGTGTACCCAGTCTCCACTGAGCACCCGTATACCATCTCTGATATCAAACACCAATGGATATGGGATCATCCATCGCCCATCTCATGGGTCGAGAAGCGTATACGCTAGTCTACACTGGTATATCGATGCCCTGTCTCGATACACCCACGACTAGGGACCTTGAAGGATGTACTTATGGACCACCATGTCCCCACTAGTATGATCTGCATCATAGTTCAGGTAGTCAAGTACACATCCTAAGGGCTTTATCAACATGTAACTATAAGATAGTTTAAAGAGACTAGTGTACATGTTAAGATAAAGAGTAACCAGATAGCATACTATCATATCGAGCAAGAAAGTCATCTCTATATATGTCCAAGCATCCAATATAATATACATCATTCGTACAATACTGGCCTCTAGGGCATACATACAACTAACAATCTCCCACTTGCACTAGGGCCAGCTGCTGTAGTATCGCATACCAAGCATCCCGACGAGTCTCTCAAACTGTATCTGGGGAATGGCCTTCGTGAGTGGATCCGCCGTGTTGTTCTTCGTGTCAACCCTCCTGACCTCGATCTCCCGGCGATCAACTATCTCCCGGATCAGGTGATACCGCCTCAGAATATGCCTGGATCGCTGATGGGACCTGGGTTCCTTGGCCAAAGCCACTGCTCCATTGTTATCGCAATACAGAGGTATTGGACGCTCAATGGATGGAACCACTCCAAGTTCAGTAATGAACTTCTTGATCCAGACAGCTTCTTTAGCAGCATCGTTGGGAGCGATGTATTCAGCCTCCATCGTCGAGTCTGCCACGGTTTCCTGCTTGGAACTCTTCCAGCTAACCGCCCCTCCATAAAGGGTAAAGACAAAGCCCGACTGCGACTTAGAGTCGTCCTTATCACTCTGAAAGCTCGAATCGGTAAAGGACTCCACTTGGAGTTCTCCGTTACCATACACCAAGAGCATCTCTTTAGTCCTTCGTAAGTACTTGAGAATGCTCTTCACAGCTGTCCAGTGACTCTCTCCAGAATCAGCTTGATACCTGCTCACTACACTTAGTGAGTGTGCTACATCGGGTCTGGTACACAGCATCGCATACATGATAGAGCCTACAGCCGAAGCATAGGGTATCCCTTGCATGCGAGCTCTCACCAAATCAGTCTTGGGAGACATCTCTTTGGAAAGAGTGACTCTAGAGATCGTGGGCAAGTTCCCACGCTTGGATTCTTCCATACTAAACCTCTTTAGTATGGTGTCAATGTACCTGGATTGGGACAATCCTAATATCCGTTTGGATCTATCTCTATAGATCATGATCCCCAATATGCAGGAGGCATCATCAAGATCTTTCATTGAGAATCTTTGTGATAAGAAGAGCTTGACCGATTGCAGCATAGGAATATCATTTCCTATCAAGAGTATGTCGTCCACGTACAATACGAGGAAGACTACCTTACTCTCTGCTACCTTCTTGTAGATACAAGGTTCATCTGGGTTTTTGACGAAATCAAACTCTTTGATAACGATGTCAAAGCAGATGTTCCAACTCCGCGATGCTTGCTTTAATCCATAAATGGATTTAAGCAGCTTGCACACCTTCCCGCTACTCCCACTGTCTACGAAGCCCTCTGGCTGAGTCATGTACACGCACTCTTCTAAATCACCATTTAGAAAGGCGGTCTTAACATCCATTTGCCAGATTTCGTAGTCATGAAAGGCAGCAATGGCAAGCATGATTCGGATGGATTTAAGCATAGCCACTGGAGAAAAGGTTTCGTCATAGTCCACACCTGGTCTTTGACGAAAACCCTTTGCTACAAGTCTAGCTTTGAAAGTCTCCACTTTCCCATCTACACCAAGTTTCTTCTTGAAGATCCATTTGCTCCCAATGGGTTTTACCCCTTCAGGAGCAACATCCAAAGTCCATACTTTGTTGGTGTACATGGATTCCATCTCGGACCGCATAGCATCCAGCCATTTCACTGAGTCCCTAATCGTGATGGCCTGCTCGAAGCTAGTTGGGTCATCATCCTCCATGATGCAATCCTCGCTCCCACCATCCATGAGAAAACCGTAGTATCTCTCAGGTTGGTGAGGAACCCTACTAGATCGGCGGAGTGGCTGAGGTTCATTGGGAGCTACTGAATCCTCTGGTTCCACTAAATCTTCTGTTGTGTTTTGTTCAGCTGGAACCTCTTCCAGTTCTACCTCAGAGCCACTAATCTCTTTTGCAAGAAATTCCTTTTCTAAAAAGGTGGCATGTTGAGCAACAAATACTCTTTGTTCCTCACTGTGGTAAAATATATATCCTCGCGAATGTTTGGGATATCCAACAAATTTACACAAAACAGACCTTGCTTCGAGTTTGTCCGGTTTTTGTCTTTTGACATAGGCCGGGCAACCCCATATCTTTATAAAATTAAGATATGGTCTCTTCCCTTCCCATATCTCATATGGTGTGGTAGGCACAGATTTGGTGGGAACCCTGTTCAGTAGGTATGCTGCTGTTTCCAGTGCATATCCCCAGAAGGAAACAGGTAACTCAGCTACACTCATCATAGAGCGCACCATATCTAATAGGGTGCGGTTCCTCCGTTCAGATACACCGTTGTGCTGTGGTGTATATGGAGGAGTTAGCTGAGAGAGAATCCCATTCTCTTTTAGGAAGTCCAGGAATTCAATGCTCAAGTATTCTCCTCCTCGATCAGATCGTAGGATTTTAATACTTTTTCCGGTTTGGTTTTCAACTTCTTGTTTATATTCTCTAAATTTCTCAAAAGCTTCTGATTTGTGTTTCATCAGGAACACATACCCGAACCTAGAGAGATCGTCAGTGAATGTAATGAAGCACGAAGAACCATCCCTGGCATGTGTAGACATGGGACCGCATACATCACTATGTATAAGTCCCAAGAGTTCGATAACTCTTTCTCCTTGTCCCGTAAACGGAGTTTTGGTCATCATGCCTTTGAGACATGACTGGCAAGTGTCATAAGATGAAAATTCAAACGGATTTAAATATCCATCCTTATGCAACTTAGCCAGTCGTGTCGCATTGATGTGACCCAGTCTACAATGCCACAAGAAGGATTCGTTCAGTTCTGAACTCTTCCTCTTGTGTGTATTTGTTATGCTCAGAACTGTTGATTGATTTAGAACATAAATGCCATTGCACAATGTGTCTGATCCAACCAACTTTTGGTTACGGAAAATGTTCATAACATTGTCCTGTAATACAAAATTATATCCCTCTTTACTCAATAAAGAAACCGATATAATGTTGCATATCAGGTTCGGCATGTAATAGCATTCGTTCAGAACCAATGTATTACCAGTTGGTAATACAAGGTGATATTCCCCGACAGTCTTAGCTGCAACAATTGCACCATTTCCAACTCTAATATCTTTATCACCTTCTCCAAGTTCTCTACCTTTCCTTAGCCCATGTAACTGATTACATATATGGGATCCTGACCCGGTATCTAATACCCAGGACGTAGAGCAAATGGAGAAACAGTTCTCTGTAACGAACACACCCGAAGAAAATGCATCAACATGTACTTTCTTCATTCGGGTGGCATGGGAATCCTGGTATTCCCCTATATCCTGTTCATTCCTATAACTCTTATAAGAAAGAACGGAACCAACGTTCCCCAGCACAGTATAACATGCGGGTTCGGTCAATACATCCATATTATTATCTTCATTAGGGCATGAAATGGTCACTACCTGGAGAGAGAGAGAAGAAAACACTTTAGCGTATGCTCGTGCAAGATCAGATTGGTTATTATCTTATCTAATCAGGATGGCTCCCACTGGTTTTTATCAAATCTTCCTTCAAACCCTAAAAGGAAAGACTAGCCGGGATTAATTACACACTACAAGTTCGCCAATCTTTCAGCCAGGCCAGTGTCGGTACTTTGAGGGAGGTCCCCCGTGCTTTCGCACGAACCTAATTAATGTAAACCTCGTTTTCCCAGAGGCGTAACCTCGTTGACACCTTTCTAGACACCTACTTGATCGGCTAATTGCAATGTGCAAAACTCTCCCAGGAGTAACTCTTACTCGCAGTGGGTATCGGGATCCAACTATCTCATAGAAGGTATGCAATCTCATTGCAAATTTCAACACTTGAAATTCCCGATAATATTCTGCCCCAAGCATCCTATGACCTTGACGGAGGTCAACAAACCACAGGGTGCAAGTCAAGTTCAACCCGTCATTTCTTGATTGAATCAAACCCACCCATACGACCCTTGACAGAGGTCAACAAGGTCGTACGACTACCCTAATCCAATCTGCATCACATGCATAAGCAGATAAATACTAGTTAGCTACCGCACACTACGCCTTGACGGAGGTCAACAAACGTAGCACGAATACTAAGTAGGATTTATCTGAAATGACGGAGGGCTACGTCAGGTTTTTCTGAAAACCTATTGCGTAATGAACTTGATATCGTTGTAGAATCAAATGAAGTTTTGAAATGGAGTGATTTTGAGGCTTTTCCAGTTTTGCTAAAGGGGTCACTCCCGGTGAAGGGATCGTCGGCCCTTTCCTCGTCGAATGAGGTGCGGGATATATCATATATATCACTGTGCAAAGCAGAAACTATAGAAGCAATCAGAAACCAAACCGAGTGTGTAGCATCTTCCAGTTATTGCTAAAGGAGTCACTCCCGGTGAAGGGATCTCGGTCCTTTCCTCATCGAGTAAGGTGCAGGATATATCACATATACCGCTGTGCAAAGCAAGAACTGTAGCTACCTGTTTTATTTAAAATTTGATTCTACAACATCTTTGGTTTCTTTTCTTTCATTAATCACATTAATGAAGTCCCATCATTTAAGTACCTAAACATCACAGATAAATACGACGTACACTTATGCCATCCGCATTTGCCTCGATGTCCCCTCGTGCACCGTTAGGTTAGGTAACTAACGACAGAGCAGGGCAGGGCTAGTGCGGGTGCAAAACATAAGTAACGTCTATATAATATATCATATATACTATATACTGTATCTATCACAGAACATCACATGATCACATCACAGATATCGCAGCAGAAGAAACATATGAAACATTGGATATACTAGGACGTCCGTGTTTTCAATACGAGCCAGTATAAAACACGGATTCCACGGTCGTGATGAATAGCCAATCCCACACCCCTAGACCCCTACGAGAGCGGCAAGTAACCCTACCAATTCGAGGGTTAGGAGACCCGGACTCGACTCCTCGAGATGGTCTCCCACTGGACCCTAGAACCCGGTTACTTGTGCTCCCCTCCTTGGGTCTTTCCTAGTGCAGAAAAGAAAATAATATACAAAGGGTGACAACTTCCGCAACCTGGAAGTGTCCCAATAAAAGAATATTACACACAAGTTTTTACATGAATGAAAATGAAAAACACTCATCTCACATAAAAACCTCCGGCTATTCAAACACGACGATCCAATATAACATATCCAGCAACACATAACATCACATGTCATCAACGTAAGTAAACATGCGTATCCCAATTGTCGTTGACATATAGCAACGAAACCGGCGATATCACATATTACACTTACGGTCACAGAAAAGAAAGTGTAAAACTACAACAGTTGGAATCCGCAACCTCTTTAGACATCGCATGCCTAATCAAATGAAATACTTAGACATCACATGCCTAACAAATTATAAACCCCGCATTTTAGTCCCATTATCGAAAACTCTTTTCAATATCAAGTGAGACTAAACCGCTAGATTTATAACATTCATCCAGTTATCTTATAACTGTTTGTGAATTCCAATTATTGTATCCCATTCCGGATAAATAGAAAATATTAAACTTTCCGATCGAACATTCGAACACCCAAGTTTTCCCGAAACCGTCCAACACATGAAATAGGTTCAAGGACATTCACTTCATGCCTCAGTACCAACGGTCCAGCCGTAGAAGGGTCAAGCCAACGCCTCACATGTGGCACGCCGTACTGCCCCAAACCCGAAGGTTCAAAGGGCAGTTCAAGACGGTCACATAATCGAGTTAAGGTTTGTTGTCTTCTAGAGGGACCATCGCGTTACTTGCACTACTCAGAACGTCCTTAAACCACAGAAAAATCCAACACTTGGATATTTTCCGGCAGGGGAAAGATTGGGTATTTACATCCGGTCGAACTTTTTAACATATTCCAAAATATCCGGAAAACCACATTGACAAAGTCTGATAATCCGATCGAAATACCGAGTCCCTAATACAACCCAGAAAACTCAACTCTTGAGTGATATTTAAAAATTCCCAGAAAATCCAGCATCAGAAAAGAGGAATTACTGTGCAAAAATTATAGGGCATTGTGACCATACGGCCGCGGAACCGCCGCAGAAGCCATGCTTCTGCCGCGGTTCCGCGGTGGGTTGATGGAATTGAGTTGTCGAATTTCACAGTAACTCTTAGAAATTCCTGCTGATTTTTCTGCATATTTTTAATTCACAAAATTCCCAGATTTTCAAAAATGTACAGAGAGCATGTTTTGTTTTAGGGTTTCGGTTCGATCGGACTTCTAACTCCGTCAACACATCGCGTAAGGCTCTAGCTAGGCTCTGATACCACTGTAGGGTTCCTAGGCACTCTCCTGAGGTCTCACAAGGCATCAACCATGCCAATTTCAAATTTTACGGGTGCCGAGAAACCCTAATACGGATCGTTAAATAGAAATTTAGGCGATATATGAATCTAGTTAACAACTTAACTAAAGATAAGAAGCTACAACCTTTGTAGATCCGGTTCTCCACTTCCTTAGCTCCACGTAGGCGTCCTCTCGCTGTCCATCTCGAATCCTAGACTCGATTGTCGGCTTCATCGGAAAAACGAGCGGGCAAGGTCGTCGGCTTCGTACCGAAGATGATCTACGTCGAGGCGTCACAAGTTCAAGATCCGACTTCACAAATTTGTGAAACTTGTGAAGAAAACACCGAAAACAACTTGGCAAGAGGTAGAGGGTGAAGAAATAGGAGGTAGGTTCACTTTAGAATTGGATTTCTCACTTTAGAACTCAAGTTGCCATTGATGGCATCAAGCTTTCTCTCTTGAAGATGAAGAAGAAGATGAAGCTAGAATTATGATAAGTGTTGTTAAAAGAATAATAAAAAACAATACTTATCATCTTCTAACCTTGGTTAAGTGTAGAGAATAGACCATGGTCAAGTGAGAATGGTTAGGGTTAAGGATGATGACAAAATGGTCACTTTAGTCAAAGCTTCATGAAGCTTCATCAAGCTTCATGAAAGAAAACCATTTTGTTATCTTTTATTTATTTATCAAAAAAGAATAGATAAATAAATAAGTAAATAAATCAAAACCCTAACTATTATCATAACCATGGTTTAAGTCTTAACACAAAACCAATTTACATGCATCATCAATCATGACACATTGTAGTGCACAAAAGTATATCACATATACAACTTGTGAACTACAAGTGAGAAAATCCTATTAAAGTGAACCAATACTAGTTAATGCAAAGTAATATATGAAATATATAATTATACATTAAATCATTAAATCAACACTTGATTCAATGATCCGGTCATGTCGCACATAACCGACTAGTATCCAATGTATCGACTTATCGAATCAATCTACGATTCGATAACTAGGTTATATCGCATATAACCAATCGAAACATTCATCGCGAGAATGAAATACGGTATCACATACACGCATCATTCTCGGTCCTGCACATATCTCATATGCACTCCTATTTCGTTTCGCCTGAGCCAGGAAACCTCTGTGTAGGACTCTAAAGACTCATCAATACGCCGGTAGCAGATGATGATCATATCAAGCACCCACAAGCCGCAAGCGGTCTGCCAAACGTAACGGCCATCCGGGTATTGAGCGATCAGAAGATCGACGAGCTAGCCCGCTCACACTCCTTTGAATCCAACCAGTAACACCTACCGTACAGTCCGGTCTGTTCGTCTGATATGTCGCATATCAAGTCTAGGGGTGGTATACGTCAGACCCCAATAACCAATAAGTCGTGCCGATGTGAGGCTCATAACGGGTTGAGAAACTACTGGTAACACTTACCAGCAAATCTCTGATCAGCCCTGGCCAGGGACTTCCCTGTTACGGCCAATCGAGCACAGCGCAACATCAACCCCCAATACCGGGAGAGACGAAACCCCTCCTATCGCTCATTGCCTCCATGTGACTCGGGACTGTGTCCAAAGACCACCGTTTTGCATGCCCTCATGGATGTGGTAATGTGTAGATCAAAGCACAGTGGGAATCACACAAGACTCTATGACGATCTCGGGTCTACAGACTAACCTGTACAAGTGTCACCTGAGAACTGCCATCTGACGTGAGGTATAATACTATCTGGGAGTTCTCGGCGAGTCCGTCCAGTGTACCCAGTCTCCACTGAGCACCCGTATACCATCACTGATGTCAAACACCAATGGATATGGGATCATCCATCGCCCATCTCATGGGTCGAGAAGCGTATACGCTAGTCTACACTGGTATATCGATGCCCTGTCTCGATACACCCACGACTAGGGACCTTGAAGGATGTACTTATGGACCACCATGTCCCCACTAGTATGATCTGCATCATAGTTCAGGTAGTCAAGTACACATCCTAAGGGCTTTATCAACATGTAACTATAAGACAGTTTAAAGAGACTAGTGTACATGTTAAGATAAAGAGTAACCAGATAGCATACTATCATATCGAGCAAGAAAGTCATCTCTATATATGTTCAAGCATCCAATATAATATACATCATTCGTACAATACTGGCCTCTAGGGCATACATACAACTAACAAGAGTTTTCCTGCACTGGGCAAAAGGTGTAGAGGTCGTATGGTTTTTACGGCAGGGCTGCGATCACTTGCGTGCACTTGTGCGCGTATGCTGTTCGGGCAGACAATGTTAGTGGGCTTTGGTTTAAGCCAGATCCTAGTATTGTATGGATGGATTAGTTTTTTCTTCTGTGCATTCGCATTCTACGGAATGCGGATGCGGGTGTGTATGCACAGTTGTGAGGAGCGAAGAAGAAGGAGGTGCCTCATTAGGGTTTTGACAGTTGGTTCGGTCAAAACCATTATGAGGCGGGGAAATTATTTACTAATCTTTTTTAATGATAATTATGTTATGGCTAGTTGGTTTGACCATTTGACCTTGCTTGACTATTTGACTTTGCTGGACCATTTGACCTAGTTGACTATTGTTGACTTGGATATTTTGAGAGCACTAGATCCTTCTTATTGTTTTGGATTTATCTTTGAGATGATAATGGTCAAATCAAGGGGAGCCATCAACATTATCATGATAAAAGATTACTAAATATTTTTTCTAGGATCATTATCTTTTTGGCTTTCTCTCTCTTGAAAGAGTGAGCTCCCATGGTTCCTTCTCCTTCTTCCTCCTCTTGATTTTTCTATAGCTCTCATGTGTTGAGAAAAATAGAAACAGAATTGACAAATAAATCCATCTTCTTCTTCTATACCACCTAGGACATCAAGCATAACACACTTGTTGCCCTAGTTACCTCGGCTTGAGGTAGAGCTCGGAACACAAACTCTCGGGTGGATCGTCTTCGACTCTAGGAGGCCGCGGAGGTGACCAAGATCCGGATCGACTCATGGAGCCTACGGAGATGAGGAGGCTAGCGGAGAAGACCCGAAGGACTAGTATCATGAGGTATAATCTCTTGAGCATAGTAGATAGAACCTCTTCTAGTATTGTTAGTTTTTGTTTAGCAAAGATCTTCCATTTCTAGTCCATGTTTCCTAGTGTTAAAAATTTGATTTTTACCTATTCCGCCTCCCCGAAAGCGCCGGGGTGGGTAACGTGGACTTACAGTTTTCGTGCACCATGTGCACTGGATTTGGATTCTTGCGCATACTTGGGCGCTTGATATGATTTGGGTGCACGCGAGATGCACTAAATCGAGATTCTTCGTGCATGTCAGATGCACCTGATTTTGCTGTCAGGCACACACGTTGCCCGTGGCAGGTGTTTCGTGCACACCCGTTGCACTTAGATGTTGTTTCTATGCACATGTATGACACACATATGGATTTTGATTTCCGTGCGCACCAGACGCACGTAGCATTCATATGCACATTTTGGGATTGATTTCTTATGGAGCAGTACGTTTTTATGATATTTACTATTGTTTCGTACTAAGCAGGACTAGTTAGAGGACAGTTCCTGGATATATTTTGCATGCATTAATAGTTATCAAAGGGATTTCCAAAAAAACAGAGAGCTATAGTTCAGTATTTACCTACGTGTCTGAGATGAAACGAAACGTTTAAAATAAGGAAACCTTTCTAAATTGTTTTCAAAACGGCGGTACGTGCATGTAAACAAAGGATATATATATATATAGAGAGAGACTTATTTTCTTACTAAAGACGTCCGCCACTGTGCAGTGTTATGCGCATCGCTCAGCGACTTAACATGGTTTGGCATGCATTTCCTTCAGGTGTTTATATGTATAGTGTAGATGTATATCATATTGGTTTTCGTATTGGATTTAGACATTGATGTCTTCCCCATGACTCCGATGATTGCGGGATGCTTGCCGGAGTTTTGTTTTTGAGTTATCTGCTCATTGTTCATGTGCATGTATTGCGCTATGATGCGTTTTATGTATTGATGATTTCGGAGCCCCGACGACTTTTCAGAAAGTTGTAACATTTCAGAAAAAAATAAAATATTATTTTTGGAATTTAATATTAAAAATAATATATTTCCCGCAAACTGCCGATTTGCGAAATTGGGGTTTTCGAAAAAGGGTATAAATATATACCAATAATTGTGTAATAATTGAGGTTTAAAATGATTTATTCATTTAAAAATATATTTAAAGGATTTGGCATTTTTAAAATTCATTATATGTAGTTTGGATAAAAACCCGATTAGTGCACTGCTAATCGCGATTAGGCCAAATCCGTGTTTTTACAGTTTTCCGTGGCTAGTGCATCATGTCATGTTGCATTTGGTTATATGTTGTTGCATTTGTGTTGTTTTATGGGTATTATGTGATTTGGTTTTAAGGGAGAAAAGAAAAGGACAAAAGGGCAAAAGGGTAATAATTGAGTGAGAGGGGTGAGAATAAGAGAGGATAGAGAGAGGGGCCGCCTCATTTTAACCTGCCCCATCATTTTCTTCTTCTTCTTCTTCCTCTCTTCCCTCCAACTTCACCCCATGATATCATCTCAAAATAATGATCCAAACCCTAATCCCCTTTCACTAAAATTGATTCCCTCTACAACCTCTACACATTAGATCAAGAAAAGTGGGACTTGGACAACATTGGCAAACTTGGATTTTTCTTGAGTTGCCCAAATGAGGTAATTTCTCCAATTTTGGTCTTGTATTTCATTTACTTTAGTATCCTTGCATGTTTAGAAGCGATATTGTGATGTTTAGTGATGTTAGAAAACTTCTAGTGAATGGTTTGAGTGTTGTGTGGATTGGGTGGTGCCTAGTGGCTGTTAACAAGGCTTGAGTGGTGTTTTACTAACCTAGAACAGAGGATGGAACCCAAAACACGGATTTAGAAACCTCGATATCGGATAAATGTGTGAATTGTGAGGGTATTTTGGAATCTGCCAACACTCGGGGACCTGGAAAATTATTTAGCGAACACAGTGACCTATGCAGGCACCAAGGAAGCTCCCACAGAGACCCGAGACCCAAACTCCACCCAATGGCCACAGATATAATCATTATGTAGGGTTCCTAGGCACACTCAAGTGGTTCCATAAGGGATCAACCATGTCCAATTCAAATTTTATAATTGCCGAGAAACCCTAATGCTAGATCGTTAACTAGAGGTAAGGCGAAAAACTAGCAAGTTAACAGTTTAACTACAAGTGAAAGTGACTACAACCTTTGTAGATCTGGTCCTCTACCTCTTTAGCTCCATGATGACGTCCCTCCGCTGCGACCATCGGGATCCTGGACTCTAGCGTTTGTTTCATCGGAGAAATGATCGGGCTAGGTCGTTGACTTCGATGCCGAAGATGATCTACGTCGAGGCAACTCAAACTCAAGCTCCATCTTTTCTAAGTCATGAAACTTGTGAAGATAACACCATATACAACATGGCAAGTGGTAGAGGATGAAGAAATAGGAATTGGGTTCACTTTGGATTTGTATTTCTCACTTGATTTCATCACTTGGAAATTTTCAAGAATGGTTTCTTCACTTCATGAAGAAGATGAAGAAGAAGAAGAAAGAAGAAATGAATTCTTCAAAATAATAAATGAAGTGATGCTTATCATAATGCAACCATGGGTGAAGTAAACACATGTAGAGAATAAACTAGGGTTTAGGTGTAATGGTTAGGTTAAGGAAAAAACAAAATGGTCAAACTTTTCAATGCTTCATGAAGCTTCAAGTAAAAACCAAAGAAAGCCACCATTTTATTTCTTGCCAAAAATAAATGAATAAAATAAATAAATAAGTTAAAACCCTAACCATTAACCTAAACATGGTTTAAAGCATACACACACCCAAGTTTGCATGTACCATCAAACATGATACAAACTAGTGCACAAACATATATCATATATACAATGTGCACAATCAAGTGAGAAAAATAATCTTAAGTGAACCAATACTAGTTAATATAAAGTAATATATCAAATATATAATTATACATTAAATCATTAAATCAACACTTGATTTAATGATCCGGTCATAGTGCATATAACCGACTAATATCAAGTGTATCAATAAACCGAATCAACATTTGATTCGGTAACCCAGCTATATCTTATATAAGCGTCCGATGATACAAATCGCGAGAATAGAATTCAGTATTGTTAGTGTATATGCCCTAGGGGCCATTATTGTATCATACTAGTTTGTATATTACTTAATAGATGCTTGGGATATTCACATGTGTATAACAGTCTTGCTAAACATGGTAGTATGCTACTTGGTTTTTCTATCTTAATATGTGAGTATACGTATTGATAGAGCTCTTAGGATCTTGCTTGACTACCAGCGTTGTGATGGCAGTCACACTAGTGGGGGCTGGGTAGTCTACAAGCACATCCTTATTCAGGTCCCTAGTCGTTGGATTATCGAGACAGGGCATCGATACTCCGGAGTAGACTAGTGTGTACGCTTCTCATCCCAGTTGGGGAGATGGTCTGTCCCACAGCCGTCAGTACGTCGTACTGGAGATAGTATGCAGGTGCTCGTTAGGTTACGGGTACACCGGATAGGACTCACAGGGACCTGTTGGTTGGTTTTATACCAGTCGTCAGTGAACAGTTCCCAGGTGACATGAGTACAGCATAGTCCGCAGACTTGACACTGCTACTTCGCCTCGAGTGTGTCCTACTGTTCTTAGATTGATACCCTACCACGGTTCAAAGGAGTCGTGCAAACAGGTAGCAGTTGGGTCCAGTCCCGAGCACTTGGAGGCAGTGGCGGTTAGACAGGATTCGTCTCTCCCGGTATTGGGGGTTGATATCGCGCTGTGTCAGAGAGCCATTACGCAAAGTCCCTGGCCAGGGCAAGCAAGATTTGCTGGTAGGTTCCAGTAGTTTCTCAGGGTGTAATGGGCTTCGCTCCGACACGACTTATACCGCAATTAGGGGACTGACGCTTACTGCCCCCTTAGGCCCGATATGCGATAGTCTTAGACGAACGGACCGGACTGTATGAAGATTGTTACATCAGACTCAGTAGGAGTTCGGATGGTTTTCTCATCGGCCTTCTTATCGACATCTACCTGGGGACCGTTACGTACAGCTAGTGCCGCTTGTGGTCTGTGGTTAAACCCACTGCCAGCGTAGTAGTCGAGTCTCTAGAGTCCCACGCAGAGAGTTTCCCTACTCCAGGCGAAACGATATAGAGGTCGTATAGTTTTACGACAAGGGTTCGGACGCATACGTGTGTTTATGCACGTACGACTTTCGGAAAGTTTTTACTAGTCAGCTTTGGTTTAAGCCAGTTACTAGTATCCCGTTATTGGATTTATACAGTCTAAAGTTTTTCCGTGTTTTCACGGATAGGAGGGGCGTTCTCGTAATTGCGCGAGAAGCTTCTAGAAGATGGTGACTAAGGAGGTTTAGGTGGCATATACATTGAATGAGATTAGTGAGTCATATGGATGATTCATCCATGTCATTAATGCTTCATAATTGCTTAATGACTCATGGGGATGAATCACCATAAGATATTTATCAAGCATGGTTGTAAATCATTTTCTTTTCTTTTCTTGATAAATAAAAATGCTTGATATATATTATGATAACTCATTTTCTCTTCTCATTATTATGTTCATCTTCTCTCTCCTCAAGCTCTCTCTCTTCAAACCCTAATCCTCCCCTCTCATGTGTTGAGTACAAGGATTAGTTAGACTACTTAATCCATAACCATACTCTATTTCATCTAGGTACTTTGATTAGCACTTAAAGATACCTAGTTGCCTCAAGTTTAGAGGCAAAGCTTGGAGTTTAGCTCTCGTGGTGGATCGTCTACTACTTGGAGAAGGCCGAGGAGGAGGTGGAGTTCGTAAAGACGAAGGACACGGTTCTTTAGGTATAATCCCTTTACATAGTAGTTGTTAACTTCTATGTTTGATGTTAGTTATCGTTTAGCTTCGATTCATGCGGTTAGTCGATGTTTAAGCAAAGAACAAGATCGTTTTTCATATTTCCGCCTCCCCGCAAGTCGTGGGGTATTGTACATCGACTTGCAGTGGTATCAGAGCCTCGCTAAACAATAAATAACTCACTTGCAAAATTGTATGAATTTCGAATGGAAAAAACAAAAACGGAAAACCCCGATATCATGGTATTCTGTCGATTTTTATATGTGGTCCAAAAATTTTTCAGGGACCTTCAGAAAGCTCAAAATGATAGTATTAGAACACCCAAGAAAACTGGGCTCATGAATCGACTAAAGCGCCGCGGAACCCCGGCGGATCCCACCGATCCGCCGCGATTCCGCCGCCGAGTTACCGATTCATTAGCCCAATTTTCCTGTGTTGGTTCTCTGTGATATTTGGTATTTTCTGGAATTTTTTAATTTTTGCTCAGGTTTCAGATTTACAGAGAAGTATTGGAGAAAAATTAAATGTGTTTAATCGATCGAAATTATACGATATTTGCTTGTTGGATTATATCTGTGTTTGTATAATGTGTTCGTAAACCTCCCCTAACTGCTAGTATGTCGGTTGGCAGGGGGTTGCACATTTCTGTAATGCTTTTTACTGTTTGTGGACATGAACTGTGTTGGACTGTTGTGATGTATAGCCGGGGTTATGTGATGGGTTATTATTTAATTCATTTGATGTAAATGTAATTTGTTCTAATATTATTTTGCGGGGCGCATCCAGGTTGCGGTTGTAGCCACCGTTGTATTATTTCATTTTACGGTTTTTGCTCCTAGGACAGACCCAAGGTGGGGTGCACAAATAGCCGGGCGGGTAGTTTGCCGTACCCGTAGGGGTCTTGGGTGGGGTAATGGCTATTCATCACAACTGTGTAATCCGTCTTTTGTTGCAGGCTCAAAACAAACACGGATTGCTTATAAATCCAATAAAGTTCATCTGTGATCTGGAATGCCTATTATTGCGTCTGACGAATGTACAATATCTATATATGATAGCTATTTAGATGTCACTTATGTTTTACACCCGTGCTAGCCCAGCCCCCGCTCTGTCGTTAGTTAAGTAACCTAACGGGTGATGACGGGACCTAGTGGTGAATGCGGATGGCATAAGAGGATGTTGTACTTTCGTTGTTTTCTGCAATGATAGGTTAATGATGGGACGCATTATTTATAATGCAAAGAAAATAAACCAAAAGTTTAATCGTTGGAACAATTTAAAAGAAACCACTCGGTTAATTTTAAAAACAGATATTTTTAAATGCGGAGCTTTAACCACTCCTTTTAAAAGCTATCAGGTTCCTTCGGTTATATCAAGTTCACTACGTTCACGGTTTCGCCAAAACCATTCGTAGCCCTCCGTCATTTCATCTGGGTATTCAGTAGTATTCAAGCTATGTATTTTGACCTAACGCCAAGGCATAGTGTTTGGTAGCTACTGGATATTCATTTGTTGCATAGATAGATGAGTTAGTTTGGGACAGTCGTATTATCATTTTGGCCGAACGTCAAGGATATATACGGATGGGTTCAAATTGACAAGATAATGATGGGTAGAACTTGACATGTGACTTATGATATTTTGACCTAACGCCAAGGTCATAAGAGCATGGGGCAAAAATATATATCGGGAATTTCTAAAGAAACTGAAATTTGCAAAGAGTTGCATACCATTTGGAGTTTGATGAATGTTGGTAGGATTCCTTCAACATTATCATACAATGATATTTGGATCCCGATCCTACTGTGAGTATATGCTACTTATCGGGATATTCGTCACTTAACGATCAATGCTATAAACTAAGTAGGTGTCAAGAAAGGTGTCAGCGGGGTTACGCCCCCAGAGAAAAGAGGTTCTTTAATTAAGGAACTTCGCGAAAGCGTTGGAAAACCTCCCTCGAAGTATCGACACTAGCCTGGCTGAACGGTTAAGCAAGAATTGTACAGTAAGAATAGTCCTGGCTAATTCTTCTTTTATGGTTTGAGCAAGGATTCGAGAAACAGTGGGAGCCATCCAGTTTAGATAAATTAAAAACCATACTAAACTTGCAAGAGCATCATGCTAAAGAGTTTTCTTCTCTCTCTCCTAATTGCAGCGACCTTGAAAATGACTGGACTTAAGTTACTTTTAGAGAAAAATATACTGGCAGGGCCAAACTATAAAGATTGGCTGCGGAATGTCAAAATGGCCTTGACTTATGACAAATTAGGGTATGTCCTCACCACTAAGGCACCTGAAGTCCCTGGTCCCAAATCCAGTAAGGCGGATAAGGAAATCCGCAAAAACTGGGATTTAGATTGCGCGAAAGCCAAGTGCATCGTGCTTGCCTCGATGAAAAATGAACATCAGAGGAGGCACGATGATATGGATCTTGACTCCATATTTCTCCATACAAAAGATCTGTATGGGGAGCAATCTCGTATAGCAAGATACGAGACCTCAAAGAACTTGTTTGAGCGAGGTTGGCTGTCGGGTCATCGGTAGGAGAACATGTCCTAAAGATGATCGGCTATATAGAAGAGCTCGCAGACCTTGGGACGACTTTGGATAATGAGCTCTATACAGACCTTATTCTCCAGTCCCTTCCTCCCACCAACGCCCAAATTATCCTGAACTTCAACATTCAAAGAAAAGAAGTTGAACTTCCGGAGCTCTTGAACATGTTAAGGAGTGCAGAGGGCACCTTGCAGAAAGCAAGGGAAACGCCCGCTATGTTTGTTAGCGGTGCATCTTCTTCCGACTCCAAGGCTAGGGCAAAAGGAAGGAAGAAGAAGGCCGCCCCCAGACCTAGAGGAGGTGTAAGTAAGGTGGGAGGGAAGGGAAAGAAAAAGTTTACGGTACCGGTAGTGGGCCAGGATGAGTGCTTCCGTTGTCACAGGAAAGGGCACTGGAAAAAGGATTGCAAGGCGTGGAACGCCAAGAACCAGGAAACGAAGCAATCTGTGGCTTCGATTTCAGGTGTGTTTGTAATTGAGAATTGTCTGTCAATCAACTCTACTTCCTGGGTATTGGATACCGGATCAGGATCTCATATTTGCAATTCATTGCAGGCACTGAGAAACCGTAGAGTGCTGAAGGAAGGTGATATGACCCTAAAGGTTGCTAACGGAGCTAGCGTGGGAGCTGCGTCCGTCGGGGATTATCACCTGGGATTGACCAGTGGACACATTTTGGTTTTACATAACTGTTTTTTTGTACCAAGTTTAACGTGTAATATCATATCAGTTTCCTTGTTATCAAATAAAGGTTATGATTTCACGTTTGTAAGAGATGTTGTTAACATCCACCTTAATCATGGTTTGATTGGGTCCGGTACACTAAATAACGGTATATATGTCTTAAACCAACTCCAAATTTTCAATGTCCAGAACACACTAAAAAGAAATTCTCCAGATTTAAATAAAACTTTCTTATGGCATTGTAGACTGGGTCACATCAATGAGAGAAGGTTGACTAAGTTGCATAGAGAAGGATATTTGGACTCGTTCGAATATCAAACTTATGACACCTGTCAATCTTGTCTCAAAGGAAAGATGACAAAGACTCCATTTACTGGACATGGAGTAAGAGCGAGCGAGCACTTAGGACTCATACACAGCGATGTATGTGGTCCAATGTCTACGCATGCAAGAGGTGGTTTTTCCTATTTCATTGCTTTCACGGATGATTACTCAAGATACAGATTCATTTATCTGATGAAACATAAATCCGAGGCTTTTGAGAAATTCCAAGTGTATAAGAATGAAGTAGAAAACCAAACCGGCAAAAGTATCAAGACACTAAGATCTGATCGAGGTGGTGAATACTTGAGTGCCGAATTCCTAGGTTACCTAAAAGAGAAAGGAATTCTCTCTCAGCTTACTCCTCCATACACTCCACAGCATAACGGTGTATCGGAGAGACGGAATCGAACCCTATTGGATATGGTACGATCCATGATGAGTAATGCTGAGTTACCGCGATCTTTTTGGGGTTATGCGCTAGAATCAGCGGCATATCTTCTAAACATGGTACCTACCAAGACTGTGCCTACCACTCCATATCAGATGTGGAGCGGGAAGAAACCCCATCTACAGTATATAAAGATTTGGGGATGTCCAGCTTTTGTTAAAAAGCAGCATGTGGACAAGCTCGAGGCACGATCAGTAAAGTGTAAGTTTGTGGGATATACAAAGAACTCCAGTGGATATCTATTCTATTACGCAGAGGAACAAAAGGTATTTGTTTCTCGTAATGCCCATTTTCTAGAACATCAGTTTTTAGAAAAGGAATCAAGTTGGAGCGAAATAGAACTGGAAGAAATTCCAGAACCACAAACAAATACTGAAAGTTTGGTAGAACCGGTAGTTCAAGAAGAACAGGACATTCCCGCACCCCTCCGCAGGAGTAGTAGGCCGTCTCATCCGCCTGAGAGATACTACGGTTTTCTCATAGATGGGGATAGAGAGGATTGCATCATAGATGATGATGAACCTACTGACTTCCAGCAGGCCATCCAGAGCGGCGACTCGGTACGATGGCTAGATGCAATGCGGACCGAAATGGAGTCCATGTACACCAACAAAGTATGGACTTTGGACTTTGCTCCAGATGGGGTAAAACCCATAGGATGCAAATGGATCTTCAAGAAAAAGATTGGTGTAGATGGACAGGTGGAAACCTATAAGGCTAGACTTGTTGCAAAGGGTTTTCGTCAAAGACCTGGTTTGGACTATGACGAAACATTTTCTCCAGTGACTATGCTCAAATCCATTCGGGTCCTTCTTGCTGTTGCTGCCTTCCATGATTATGAAATCTGGCAGATGGACGTAAAGACGGCTTTTCTGAATGGTAATTTAGAAGAGTGCGTCTATATGGATCAGCCAGAGGGTTTCAATCAGAGTGGGAGCAGTGGGAAAGTATGCAAGCTGCTTAAGTCCATTTATGGACTAAAGCAGGCATCGCGGAGTTGGAACATCTGTTTTGATGAGACAGTCAAAGAATATGACTTTATCAAAAATCCAGATGAACCGTGCATATATAGTAAAATTGTAGCCAGAAGTGTCGTATTCCTCGTCTTGTACATGGATGACATTCTATTGATAGGAAATGACATTCCTATGCTACAATCTGTCAAAGGATTCTTGTCACACAGGTTCTCCATGAAAGACCTCGGTGATGCCTCTTACATTCTGGGGATCCGGATCTATCGTGATAGATCCAAGAGGATGTTGGGACTTTTGCAGTCCAGGTATATCGACACTGTACTGAAAAGATTCAGTATGGAAGATTCTAAGCGCGGCAATCTACCGGCTTGTCACGGAATCACCCTCTCCAAAGAGATGTCTCCCAAAACTGATTTGGAAAGGGAACGCATGTCTATTATACTCTACGCTTCTGCGGTAGGCTCTATAATGTATACGATGTTGTGTACTAGACCAGATGTAGCTTACGCACTGAGCGTGGTAAGCCGGTATCAGTCAGACCCAGGGGAGAAGCACTGGATAGCAGTAAAGAACATTCTCAAGTACCTAAGGAGGACTAAGGAGATGTTCTTAATGTATGGCAGAAAAGACCTCCAGTTAGAGGCCTTTGCCGACTCCGGCTTCCAGAGTGACAAAGATGACTCTAAATCCATGTCGGGTTATGTCTTTACCCTCAATGGAGGGGCGGTGTGCTGGAAAAGCTCCAAGCAGGACACTGCTGCTGACTCGACGATGGAAGCGGAGTATATAGCTGCTTGCGATGCCGCAAAAGAAGCAGTCTGGATGAAGAAGTTCCTAACAGAACTTCTGGTGGTTCCTACCATAGTTGATCCAATACCTCTGTATTGCGACAACAACGGAGCTATAGCTTTAGCGAAGGAACCAAGGTCCCATCAGAAGTCCAGACACATCTTAAGGCGGTATCACCTGATCAGGGAGATCATTGATCGTCGGGAGATCGAGGTTCGGAGAGTTGCTTCTGAAGAGAACATTGCTAATCCATTCACAAAGGCCCTACCTCAGATTCAGTTCGAGAGGCTACTCGAGATCATCGGTCTTCGATATGCCAGTACATGGCCCTAGTGCAAGTGGGAGATTGTTAGTGTATATGCCCTAGGGGCCATTATTGTATCATACTAGTTTGTATATTACTTAATGGAAGCTTGGGATATTCACATGTATATAACAGTCTTGCTAAACATGGTAGTATGCTACTTGGTTTTTCTATCTTAATATGTGAGTATACGTATTGATAGAGCTCTTAGGATCTTACTTGACTACCAGCGTTGTGATGGCAGTCACACTAGTGGGGGCTCGGTAGTCTACAAGCACATCCTTATTCAGGTCCCTGGTCGTTGGATTATCGAGACAGGGCATCGATACTCCGGAGTAGACTAGTGTGTACGCTTCTCATCCCAGTTGGGGAGATGGTCTGTCCTACACCCGTCAGTACGTCGTACTGGAGATAGTATGCAGGTGCTCGTTAGGTTACGGGTACACCGGACAGGACTCACAGGGAACTGTTGGTTGGTTTTATACCAGTCGTCAGTGAACAGTTCCCAGGTGACATGAGTACAACATAGTCCGCAGACTTGACACTGCTACTTCGCCTCGAGTGTGTCCCACTGTTCTTAGATTGCTACCCTACCATGGCTCAAAGGAGTCGTGCAAACAGGTAGCAGTTGGGTCCAGTCCCGAGCACTTGGAGGCAGTGGTGGTTAGACAGGATTCGTCTTTCCCGGTATTGGGGGTTGATATCGCGCTGTGTCAGAGAGCCATTACGCAAAGTCCCTGGCCAGGGCAAGTGAGATTTGCTGGTAGGTTCCAGTAGTTTCTCAGGGTGTAATGGGCTTCGCTCCGACACGACTTATACCGCTATTAGGGGACTGACGCTTGCCGCCCCCTAGGCCCGATATGCGATAGTCTTAGACGAACGGACCGGACTGTATGGAGATTGTCACATCGGGCTCAGTAGGAGTTCGGATGGGTTTCCTCATCGGCCTTCTTATCGACATCTACCTGGGGACCGTTACGTACAGCTAGTGCCGCTTGCGGTCTGTGGTTAAACCCACTGCCAACGTAGTAGTCGAGTCTCTAGAGTCCCACGCAGAGAGTTTCCCTACTCCAGGCGAAACGATATAGAGGTCGTATGGTTTTACGACAAGGGTTCGGACGCATACGGGTGTTTATGCACGTACGACTTTCGGACAGTTTTTACTAGTCGGCTTTGGTTTAAGCCAGTTACTAGTATCCGGTTATTGGATTTATAAACTCTAAAGTTTTTCCGTGTTTTCACGGATAGGAGGGGCGTTCTCATAATTGCGCGAGAAGCTTCTAGAAGATGGTGACTAAGTAGGTTTAGGTGGCATATACATTGAATGAGTTTTGTGAGTCATATGGATGATTCATCCATGTCATTAATGCTTCATAATTGCTTAATGACTCATGGGGATGAATCACCATAAGATATTTATCAAGCATGGTTGTAAATCATTTTCTTTTCTTTTCTTGATAAATAAAAATGCTTGATATATATTATGATAACTCATTTTTCTCTTCTCATTATTATGTTCATCTTCTCTCTCCTCAAGCTCTCTCTCTTCAAACCCTAATCCTCCCCTCTCATGTGTTGAGTACAAGGATTAGTTAGACTACTTAATCCATAACCATACTCTATTTCATCTAGGTACTTTGATTAGCACTTAAAGATACCTAGTTGCCTCAAGTTTAGAGGCAAAGCTTGGAGTTTAGCTCTCGTGGTGGATCGTCTACTACTTGGAGAAGGCCGAGTAGGAGGTGGAGTTCGTAAAGACGAAGGACACAGTTTTTTAGGTATAATCCCTTTACATAGTAGTTGTTAACTTCTATGTTTGATGTTAGTTATCGTTTAGCTTCGATTCATGCGGTTAGTCGATGTTTACGCAAAGAACAAGATCGTTTTTCATATTTCCGCCTCCCCGCAAGTCGTGGGGTGTTGTACATCGACTTCTAAGTATCACATATTGGTATTATTCTCGGTCTCGCACATATCTCATATGCGCTCCTATTTCGTTTCGCTTGAGCCAGGAATCCTTGGTGTAGGACTCTAAAGACTCGTCAATACGCCGGCAGTAGGTGATGATCATATCAAACACCCATAAGCCGCAAGCGGTCTGCTAAACGTAACGGCCACCCGGGTATTGAGCGATCAGAAGATCAACGAGAAAGCCCGCTCACACTCCTGTGAATCCAACCAGTAACACATACCGTAGAGTCCGGTCTGTTCGTCTGATATGTCGCATATCTCGTCTAGGGGTGGTAAACGTCAGACCCTAGTAGCTTGATAATTCATGCCGATGTAAGGTCCATAACAAGCATGAAACTACTGATAAAACTTACCAGTAAATCAGTGCAACCCTGTCCAGGGATTTCCAGTTATGGCCAGTCGAGCATAGCGCAACATCAACCCCCAATACCGGGAGAGACGAATCCCCTCCTATCGCTCATTGCTTCCATGTGAATCGGGACTGTACCCAAAAACCACCTGTTTGCACGACTCAGTAGAGCCGTGGTAGGGTGGAAATCAAAGCACAGTGGGAGACACACAAGACTCTATGACGATCTCGGGTCAACAGACTAAGTTGTACCAGTGTCACCAGAGAACTGCCATCTAACATGAGGTATAATACCATCTGGGAGTTCTCGGCGAGTCCGTTCAGTGTACCCAGTCACCACTGAGCACCCGCATACCATCTCTGATGTCAAACACCAATGGATATGGGATCATCCATTGCCCATCACATGGGTCGAGAAGATATACGCTAGTCTACTCTAGAATATCGATGCCCCGTCTCGATATTCCCACGACTAGGAACATTGAAGGATGTACTCATGGACTACCCAGGCCCCACTAGTATGATCTACATCATAGTCCTGGAAGTCGAGTATACATCCTTAGGGCTTTATCAACATGCAACAGGGAGACAGAAAGTATACATGTTAAGATAAAGAGCAACCGGATAGCATACTATCATGTCGAGTAAGAAAGTCATACTTATATATGTCCCAGCATCCACTACAATATTCATCCTGTTGGAGATAGTGCCCTCAGAGTCAATTATTGGGTCACAGGCACGTGATTGCAATGATTGAGGGGAGGACCTATCCCGGTAGGACAGTCTTACTCGAGATGATAGTATGCTATCTGGTTTATCTTTATCATCGTGTACTGCTTTAGGTGACCTTACGAGTCGCTATTACACGTTGATAAAGCCCCTAGGATTCTTGCTTGACTTCCAGCAGTATGAGGGCGATCATATAAGTGGGAGCTGGGGTCTTTAAGCACATCCTTAAATGGTCCCTAGTCGTGGGAGATTCGAGACAGGGCATCGTTTCTCCAAAGTAGACTAGTGTATACAGTCGAGACCCCGACGAGGGGCGGTGGCCGGTCTCACAAGCCACTGGTGTCAGTTGGTTCACCTAAGATGTATACAGGTGCTCATTGGGTTATGAGTACACCGGACAGGACTCGCCGGGAACCTGCTAGTTGGGCATATACCAGACGTCATATAGCAGTTCCCAGGTGACATGTGTACAGGTTAGTTCATCGACCTGGGATCGTCATTTGTCTCGTGTGAGTTCCCACTGTACTTTGATTACTACCCTACCACGGCTCAAAGGAGTCGTGCAAACAGGTTTTAGTTGGGTACAGTCCCGAGCCACATGGAGGCAGTGAGCGGATCTGCAGGGGTTCGTCTCTCCCGGTATTGGGGGTGAGGTCGTGCTGTGTCTAGGAGAGCCAGAACATGAAAAGTCCTTGGCCAAGGCAGGAGATTTGCTGGTAGGTATTCCAGTAGTATCTCAGGGTGTTCTGGGCTACACTCCGACACGACTTGTACCGCTTTTGGGGGTCTGACTTTTACCAACCCCCTAGGCCCGCCATGCGATACTCATAGACGAACGGACCGGACTGTACGGATATTGTCACTGACAGGCTCAGTAGGGTGTCAGGATGAGTTCGCTCATCGACGTCCCTTTTGGTCAATAGCTGGTGGCCCGTCACGTATGGCTAATACCTCTGACGTGCTAGTGGTTAAATCCACAGCCATAGTATTGACGAGTCTTTAGAGTCCACCACACAGACAGTTACTCAAGTTTCGGGCGAAACGCTGTAGAGGCCGTATGGAGATATGGCAGGGTTCGATCAGATACGTGCGGTATTGCACGGATCGTGATCGGACGGTTTTTACTAGCCGGCTTTGGCTTAAGCCGGATCTTAGTATTAGATAGTGTAGTTTTGTCTCTTTGCATTTGTGTTCAGTGCGAATACAAATGCGGGCATGTATTTGCAGTAGTGGGGTTTTCCTGTAATTTATTACGGGATCGGTTTTCTGAAGTTGCCAGTTTGCATTCCGTTCCGACCGGTATTCCTTCATTCCTTCTCGGCCGGACTTTTGTTGGAAGGGGGTTATTTGCAATTTGCAATTAACATTTAGTGGAGGGTTTTCTTGCACTTGTGGATTATGATGAGACTTGCTTCATCATGAGATTCCATATTGGTCTCTTCTTGGCTTTTCATTTGATGGTTTGTGAAAGGAAATGGTTGTAACCATTTTCTTTAAGATCTTATTTTTCCATTCTATTATGATATACAAAATGTGGTGCCATTCTTTTTCTCTCTCCAATCTCATTCTTGAGATGTTGGGCCGGCCACTAGAGAGGAGTGAAGAGAGGATTTCATTTTGTGTGAGGAAAAAGATTCATATCATTTTCATGCTACCAAAATTCAAAAGCACATTTTTTCTTTAGTTGCTTTCTTCTCCTCCTCACATCCTTCCATCAAGGCAACTTCAAGAACCCCAAGAGACATACCTTCTACACTATTTCTGTAGCAAGCCTTGGACGCGTCGGCTAGCCAACTTCGCGCCCGAGTTGCCTCGGTCAAGAGGCGGGAGCCCGTAAAAGATTCCGGCTACGTGGTGCCCTTTCCGACGAGCGAGGAGGTGACGGAGATTCCGCGGGAGATCGGAGTGGAGACGAAGACCGAAGGACACGGATCGCTTGGTATAGCATCTCTACTCTTTTCTTATTTGCTAGCGAGCTAGGTTAATGGCCCGATCCGGGTAGAAAGTCCGCGGTGGTGCCGTTTTGCAAAGTTCGCAAAGTTTTTGTTTTCCGCGTTTCCGGCGTCGGGTCGACGGCCGGGGCGCCCCCGCGGGCTTACAATGGTATCAGAGACACGCCGTTAACCTTCCCTAGCTTGCTCTGGCGCGTTTAGAACTCGATCGAACAAAAACCCGAAAACCGTATTTTTGTGCACATGTGTTCTCTGTTAAAATTTTTTGAGCTCCTAAAATTTTTCTGGTGATTGCAGAGACATGTACAACAAATTATAAGAATTCTGGGAAAATACAATCCACTGATTCGTCACTTCGACCGCGGAAGCGCGGCCAAACCCCTGGTTTGGCCGCGCTTGCGCAGCGGAAAAGAGGAATCGTGGCACCATATTTTCCCAGTAAGCTTATGTGTTGAAAATAGGGCATTTGGGACATTTTCTTTGGGCCCAGATTTTCTGTAAGTGCTACAGTAGTGTGTGGGGCCCACTTTGATAAATTTGTTCGATCGGATATTTTAAACATGCCAGTTCACAGTTTTTACATTATATCTGCGACCGTGAATGTCACTTGATCGGTAAATCCCGTCTAACTGCTATAGCCCGGTTAGACGGATTTGCGAACGTGACTTTCACGTTGATGTTCTGTGATTGTACTGTGTTGTTGCGGATCGGTCGTGGGGGATAGCCTGGTTGCAGTGGTAGTACAGTTCTGTTTTATATGTACATTTGATATTGCGGGGCGAGCGTCCGACATGTGGACTGCCGTCACTGCCTGTTTGTATTATTCTTTTGGGGCACGACCTGGTTGCGGTCGATGTACCCGTTGTATGTATATTTTACTTTCTGTACTAGGATTACCCCGCGGAGGGGTGCACGGATAGCCGGGTTCTAGAGGGCAACGAGCCCGCATCTCATGGCATTGAGGCGGAGGGGGCTTCACTCTAGAATTGGCGGGCTATTCGCCGCACTCGTAGGGGGTATAGGGTTGACCCAGGAGGGGTACCCAAGTTACCGGATTCCGTGAAGTGCTGGGTGGTCCATTCACGTTGCTGAAGGGGGCTGCCTCGCTTCAGGTTTTGGCGGGTAACTTGCCGCGCCCGTAGGGGTCTAGGATTTCATTGCACAGGCTATCCACACGACCAGGGGAACGTCGGGTTTCAGCGGCTCTGTGAAACCTGGGGATCCCAGATATCTGTATTGATCTGTGTTGCTTTACATTTCTGTGTTGCTTTTATCACGCCTTGAGCGAATACTATATATTGGTATATATATATTAGTAGATGTTGTATATGTTTTTCATCCGCGCTAGTCCAGTCCCCGCTCTGTCGTTAGTTAGCTAACCTAACGAGTGATGACGGGACCCAGTGGCGAATACGGATGGCATATACGTACGTCAGTATATTTTCGTTCTTTATTGGTGTGATCAATTGATGGGACTGCATTGATTCGGATCAATGCAAGTTAAACAAACCTATTCTGATGTTGTTGGAACACTTTTTCAAAAAGCTGTTATTGCAGGGGCGTTCACTTTTGTTTTGCACCGTGGTATTCATTTGGAATATCCTGCTCCTCAGTCGACGAGGCAAGGGCCGAGATCCCTTCACCGGGAGTGACCCCTTGGACAAAAGTTTGCGTCAGGGCAGTAACTTCACTATAGCCGATTACTTTTGCTTTGCATCGTGGTATTCATTTGGAATATCCTGCACCTCATTCTACGGGGAAAGAGCCGAGATCCCTTCACCGGGAGTGACCTCTTTAGCAAAGGTTGTCGTCACTATATTTTTATAAAGCTATCAGTTCCTTCAACGATATCAAGTTCATTACGTTAAAGGTTTTCGCCAGAAACCATTCGTAGCCCTCCGTCGTTTCATATAGGTAGTCAATAGTATTCAAGCTGTGTTTGTTGGCCTTAGTCAAGGCACAGTGTTTGGTAGCTATTGGGTATTCATATGCTGCATAGATAGATGCGTTGGTTTGGGACAGTCGTATAGCCTTGTTGGCCTTAGTCAAGGGCTTGTACGGGTGGGTTCAAATCAACCTGGACAATGACGGGTAGAACTTGACATGTGACTTATGATTTGTTGGCCTTAGTCAAGGTCATAAGAGCATGGGGCAAAAATCCACATCGGGAGTTTCAAAAGTACTGAAACTTGCCAGATATGCGCATACCTTCTGGAGTGTGATAACGTGAGCGGATTCCGTCACGTTATCATGCGATGAGAGTTGGATCCCGATTCCCACTGATGAGTTGGTTTACTCCTCGGGTTATCCCGGCTAATTCTTCTTTCAGGTTTGGGGAAGAATTTGACGTTACAGTGGGAGGTTTCCAGATTAGATAAATTGGTAACCATTCTGATCTAGGTTAGAGTGCACGCTGAGTGTTTCTTTTCTCTCTCTCTTTGGCAGCGACCATTGACCCGACCCTAGGCTATGACTCAGTGACCAAGTTGACCGAACCTTCTTAACACTGGCTTTTGGATTGTCAGAGTTGCAGACCTCTTTGCCACTCCTACTTTCACCCTTTTCTCCGGGACACCCCGTATTACTACGAACGTCCACTTCCATTGGACAAAACCATCGTATGGTTATATACGAACTCGAAGGACTTCGAGGATGGTTTCCGGTTCTGGAGAAAACGAATAGGACTATTCAGTTGTCTTTACCTTTTACCTTCTCTCAGGTTGCGAGTACTCCTTGGTTTAGGAGATAGTACACCTATTACGCAAATTGGATAGTCTTCTTCCAAACCTTAGGCTGGTGCCGAACGGTGGGGAATGAAGAAAGCCAATTAGCCTAAACGGTGTACAGAAGGTATTAAGTTCAGACAAAGCAAGGGATTAGTAAGAGGGCAAAGTAAATTGCGACTGCTATTCACGACCAAACCATGTACTTCTTTGTCAATCCTAAATCACCTATGAATTAAGTACATTCGGTTGTCTTTTATCCTCACCCTCTCTCGCATTGCGAGTGCTCCTCGGATTAGGACAGTACACCCATTATGCTTTTTGGATAGTCTTCTTCCAAACCATAGGCTGGTGCCGAACGGTAGGGAAGGAAGAAAACCATTTGGCCTAAAGGGGTGTACAGAAGGTAATGACTAAAGACATGTAAAGGGATTTGGAGAGGTGGCAAAGAATTATACAGTTATAGTTGTGAATCTGGATAATGGAAGAGGCATTACTAGGAATACCAGCATACCCCATCGAAACATTTCAATGTTTCAGTTTCATTGTGTACTGTTAAAAGAAAACTGATTTCCCGATTAGACACTTACTCCAGGGTATGTATTTACCAGGTTGGATTCTCACATCTGTATGGTTTTACAGACGATGAGTGGGAGTAAGTTATTGGGAATTGGGTGACCATCCTCATTATATCGGGATTCGTTGTAATCGGTGATATTTGAGGAAGTCACCTGGGTTGTTTGCCGGTCGGCAAATATTTGGTTTTGAATATCCGTTGTTGTGCACCAATTTCAAATTGATATATCTGTACGTCTATTTTTATAGAGTGAGACATATCTTTTTGAAATTATGTCTATGACATTTACCTATACCAGTGGATGGTTAGGTAAGGAGCATTGAACAGCGGTGTAATTCTTCTTAACCAAAAGTACAGTTTTCAACCTACGACACACAGTGAATGAGTCACCAGACTCAGGGGACTTATACAGAGTATTGTATATTGTCCAGTGTCCATTAGGACAGAGGGGTAGGTCCTCGTACTATATTCTGTTTACTTTTAACTTCTCTAGTTCTTAGACATGTGTTTCGTAGAAACACAGGGTCTAAGTTTTGAGGAGTTATAGGTATAAGAGTAAAGTAGAGAACCAAGCATTGCAAGTATCGGGATTCTTCAAGGTGATCGAAGAGTAGATATTTGTGAATGGTATTCAGTTGATAGTAATGATTAAGAGAACTAACTTCTCTTTCAGGTTACTCATAATTGGAAGTACTCCTAAGTTGAGTAACGCTGATCGGCCTCTCTTCCATTTAGTTGACATGCACTGGAGACAGCTGCATGATTTGAATCTGGTTCAATTAAATCAGTGCCTCTGTTTCTTGGATATAGAACAGTTCATATCTTGACATTGTTAAGATACGGGGAGTTGTCCGGCTTATGCTTAAAACCAGACTCTGGACAACTCAAGGCACGTTTCAGTAGTGGCTGTTTGTGGGTTGACCCGGGCTATGACGAGGGTTGATTTTCTACCATCTGGAAGATCAATAGTGATATTGTTCTTGACTCGCCACATTTTTTAAAGAAATGGATTTTTTCAGAAAAACAGGAGTGGGAGTATGGTAGAACTGGAAGTGATTCCAGAACCGCAAACGATTACTGAAGATTTGATAAGAACCTAAAGATTCAATCTGGTTTGACATTCCATTGGCCACTCCGCAGATATGGTGGGTAACCTCAGGCACTCGAGAGGTACTTCGGTATGCTCAAGGACGGTGGCAGGGAGGTTCTTGTTTACCCAGACTTGCCATTGCTGTTGTTCCAGGCTGCGAGACCCGGCGGGAGGATGAGTATAGCGTCGTTCTAAACTGGCTTTAGAAGTGCACGTCTATATGACTCTGCCAGAGGGTTGTCGTAGTCAGTGGGAGCAGCGGAAGCATTGGTGAATATCAGGCTTATGTTTATTTATAGACTAAAGCAGATATTACGGAGATAGATCATCTATTTCTGATGTGACAGTCATAGGTTTGACTTCATCAGAATAGGAGATGGATCTGTTGAGAAGGTAGTAGGGTGTGATGTCCTGGTATTTGATGACATACACGGAGTAGGAAGTGATATTCCTATACTACGATCGGTTATACTTTGGTCGTCACACAGTAGTTTCTCCACATAGGACTTGGATATTATATCAGACATTCTGGTTACTAGATCTATGGTTTTAGATCTAGATTTGGGTGGTTTCCCAATCTGGGTACTTTGACCGCATTCTATGAGTATTTAGAATGGACGACTCCTGGCACGGTAGTGTACCTGCAGGTAATGGAGTCACCCTCTCTAAAGGTGTCTTACAGACTAAAGGGGAGAGGGATACGCATGATTGACAGATCACTTGCTTAGGCAACTGAGTCAATCATGAGATGTCAAGTACCACACCAGATATTGTTCTTGCAGTAGGTGCAATAAGTTGATATTAATCCAATCCTGGAGAAACAGTCGGAAGCAGTTTTAGAACATAAGTGAATGTTCTAGGGATATGATAACGACAGCCTCCTTTAGGAGACGGTTATTATTCCAGGCTTCCAAGGTGACCTGGATGGCACAGTGGCTGTCAGAGTTATAGTTTTCCCTCCGACGAGGGGCAGTATTTTGGACAGATGGTCCAAGTGGATACTGAGGGAAAGCATGGCGCAGGACACTGATTAAGTTCAGTTGTCGATACAGTCTAAGAAGTTTGGATTTGGAGTTCATTTATGAGCTAGGTCCCATCAGACATCCAGACATTCTAAGACAGGTGTTGCTCATTTCGGGAGATGGCTTTCTCTGCGAACATGAGATATAGAGAGACATAGAAAGAAACATCAAAGCGGATCCACTCACTGAGGCTATTCCTCGAACGCAATAGTTTCGCAAACGAGCTTTGTGAGACTGACTAGTAGAGGAGTTGGGTGTTCGGTATCACACGGGCTGTGAGTATGCGACATCGCAATAATTAGCCTTGAGTGCAAGTGGGAGATTGTTGGAGATAGTGCCCTCAGAGTCAATTATTGGGTCACAGGCACGTGATTGCAATGATTGAGGGGAGGACCTATCCCGGTAGGACAGTCTTACTCGAGATGATAGTATGCTATCTGGTTTATCTTTATCATCGTGTACTGCTTTAGGTGACCTTACGAGTCGCTATTACACGTTGATAAAGCCCCTAGGATTCTTGCTTGACTTCCAGCAGTATGAGGGCGATCATATAAGTGGGAGCTGGGGTCTATAAGCACATCCTTAAATGGTCCCTAGTCGTGGGAGATTCGAGACAGGGCATCGTTTCTCCAAAGTAGACTAGTGTATACAGTCGAGACCCCGACGAGGGGCGGTGGCCGGTCTCACAAGCCACTGGTGTCAGTTGGTTCACCTAAGATGTATACAGGTGCTCATTGGGTTATGAGTACACCGGACAGGACTCGCCGGGAACCTGCTAGTTGGGCATATACCAGACGTCAGATAGCAGTTCCCAGGTGACATGTGTACAGGTTAGTTCATCGACCTGGGATCGTCATTTGTCTCGTGTGAGTTCCCACTGTACTTTGATTACTACCCTACCACGGCTCAAAGGAGTCGTGCAAACAGGTTTTAGTTGGGTACAGTCCCGAGCCACATGGAGGCAGTGAGCGGATCTGCAGGGGTTCGTCTCTCCCGGTATTGGGGGTGAGGTCGTGCTGTGTCTAGGAGAGCCAGAACATGAAAAGTCCTTGGCCAAGGCAGGAGATTTGCTGGTAGGTATTCCAGTAGTATCTCAGGGTGTTCTGGGCTACACTCCGACACGACTTGTACCGCTTTTGGGGGTCTGACTTTTACCAACCCCCTAGGCCCGCCATGCGATACTCATAGACGAACGGACCGGACTGTACGGATATTGTCACTGACAGGCTCAGTAGGGTGTCAGGATGAGTTCGCTCATCGACGTCCCTTTTGGTCAATAGCTGGTGGCCCGTCACGTATGGCTAATACCTCTGACGTGCTAGTGGTTAAATCCACAGCCATAGTATTGACGAGTCTTTAGAGTCCACCACACAGACAGTTACTCAAGTTTCGGGCGAAACGCTGTAGAGGCCGTATGGAGATATGGCAGGGTTCGATCAGATACGTGCGGTATTGCACGGATCGTGATCGGACGGTTTTTACTAGCCGGCTTTGGCTTAAGCCGGATCTTAGTATTAGATAGTGTAGTTTTGTCTCTTTGCATTTGTGTTCAGTGCGAATACAAATGCGGGCATGTATTTGCAGTAGTGGGGTTTTCCTGTAATTTATTACGGGATCGGTTTTCTGAAGTTGCCAGTTTGCATTCCGTTCCGACCGGTTTTCCTTCATTCCTTCTCGGCCGGACTTTTGTTGGAAGGGGGTTATTTGCAATTTGCAATTAACATTTAGTGGAGGGTTTTCTTGCACTTGTGGATTATGATGAGACTTGCTTCATCATGAGATTCCATATTGGTCTCTTCTTGGCTTTTCATTTGATGGTTTGTGAAAGGAAATGGTTGTGACCATTTTCTTTAAGATCTTATTTTTCCATTCTATTATGATATACAAAATGTGGTGCCATTCTTTTTCTCTCTCCAATCTCATTCTTGAGATGTTGGGCCGGCCACTAGAGAGGAGTGAAGAGAGGATTTCATTTTGTGTGAGGAAAAAGATTCATATCATTTTCATGCTACCAAAATTCAAAAGCACATTTTTTCTTTAGTTGCTTTCTTCTCCTCCTCACATCCTTCCATCAAGGCAACTTCAAGAACCCCAAGAGACATACCTTCTACATTATTTCTGTAGCAAGCCTTGGACGCGTCGGCTAGCCAACTTCGCGCCCGAGTTGCCTCGGTCAAGAGGCGGGAGCCCGTAAAAGATTCCGGCTACGTGGTGCCCTTTCCGACGAGCGAGGAGGTGACGGAGATTCCGCGGGAGATCGGAGTGGAGACGAAGACCGAAGGACACGGATCGCTTGGTATAGCATCTCTACTCTTTTCTTATTTGCTAGCGAGCTAGGTTAATGGCCCGATCCGGGTAGAAAGTCCGCGGTGGTGCCGTTTTGCAAAGTTCGCAAAGTTTTTGTTTTCCGCGTTTCCGGCGTCGGGTCGACGGCCGGGGCGCCCCCGCGGGCTTACACATCCTATGTACAATAATGGCCTCTAGGGCATACATATAACTAACAATCTCCCACTTGCACTAGGGCCATCTGTAGCAGTGGTTGCAGTATCTAATACTCAACCATCCCATAAAAGTCTCTTTTTGGGAAAAGGCCTTTGTGAGTGGATCCGCCGTGTTGTCCTCTGAGTCTACTCTCCTAACCTCGATCACTCTGGAGATCAACTATCTCCATGATCAGGTGATGCTGCCTCAAAATATGTCTGGGTCACTGATGGGACCAGGGTTCCCGGGCCAAAGCCACACTTCCATTGTCATACAATGGTAGGAACCTAGTTCATCTTATGAACCAATATACACCCAAACTGCCTCTTTGGTAGTATATTTGATAGCGATGTCACCAGCCTTTATCGTCTAGTCTGCCACGGTATATAGCTTGGAACTCTTCCAATATACCGTCCCTCTACTGAGGGTAAAGACATTGCCTGCGACTGACATTCAGTCATCCTTATCACCCTGGAACCTTTCCAGTGATTCTCCCCAGAATCAACTGATACCATCTCACTACAACTAGTGAGAATCCTAACATCCATTTAGATCTATCTCATAGATCCCAATCCTAGGATTTAGGAGGTATCACCTTTATTCTATTTGGAGAATCCTTGTGATAAGAGGAGATTGACCGTGTGTAGTATATGAAACTCTTTTCCTATCAAGAGTATGTTGTCCACGTACAATACGAGGATGACAACCTTACTCCTTACTACCTTTTTGTATATACAAGGTTCATCTACCATTTTGATGAAGTCAAACTCTTTAACTATCGCATCAAAACAGACGTTCCAACTCCGTGATACCTGCTTTATTCCGTAAAGCAGCTTGCACACGTTTCCGCTGCTCCCACTGTTTACGAAGCCCTATGGCTGTGTTCTTATAGACGTTCTCTTCTAAATTATTATTTAGAAAAGTAGTCATGGCACCCAACCACCAGATATCGTAGTCATGGTATGTAGTAATGGTAAGTAGAATCCGGATGGACTTAAGCATAGCTACTGGAAAAAGGTTTCATCATTATCCATGCCTGGTCGATGAAGAAAACCTTTAACAAGTCTAGCTTCGAAAGTTTCAACTTTTCCATCTACACCAAGTAATCTTCTCAAGATATACTTGCTCCTGATGGGGATTTAACCCTTCAGATATAGCAACCAAAGTCCATAGTTTATTGGTGTACATGGATTCCATCTGAGATCGCTAAGCATCCAGCCATTCTTACAGAGTCCCTACTCTTGATGGCCTGCTCGAAACTAGTTGGGTCATCATCTCATGATGCAATCCTCGCTCCCATTGTCATCGAGAAACCAAAGTATCTCTCAGGCGGATGAGAAACCCTGCTAGATCGGCGGAGAGGCTGAGGTTCGTTGGGGACTATTGAATCCATTGGTTCTGTCAAATCATCAGCTGTAGTTTGTAGAGCTGGAACCTTTCCAGTTCTACAGAACTGACCTTGCCTCGATCTTGTCTGGATTTTGCTTTTGACATAGGCCGGAAAACCCTAAATCTTAACTTATTTAAGAGATGGGTTCTTCCCATACCATATCTTATATGGAGTGGTAGGCATTGATCTGATTCGAACCTTATTCAATAGGTATGCAGCTTCTTAAGTGCATAACCCCCAAAAGGAAACAGGTAACTCAGTAGTACTCATCATAGAGCGCACCATATTATGTAGGGTGCTATTGCTCTGCCCCGACATACCATCGTGCTATGGTGTATACGGAGGAGTAATACTGAGAGAGAATCTCATTCTCCTTTAGAATATTCCAGGATTTCTGTGCCCAAGTATTCTCCTCCTTGATCTTATCAAAGGACATAATACTTAAACCCATATTTTGGTTCTCTACTTCTAACTTATATTCTGTGAATATCTCAAAAGGTTGGGACTTGTGTTTCAACAGGAACATATGTCTGAATCTTGAGAGATCATCAGTGAATGTAAGGAAGTACAAAGAACCAGTCTTGACATATGTAGACTGGATACCTCTATACATCACTATGTATCAGTCCTAAGAGTTCACTAACTCTTTCTCTGTTTCCAGTTAACAGAGCTATGGTCATCTTATCTTTGTGACATGACTGGCAAGTTTCATAAGATGTAAATTTAAACTGATTTAAATATGCATATAAATGTAACTTAGGTAGTCGGGTAGCATTGATATGACCTAGTCTACAATGCTTTAAGAAGAATTCATTCATTTCTGAACTCTTCCTCTTGTGTGTGTTTTATACATTAAGAACTGTGGTCTGATTTAGAATGTATATGCTTTTAGATAACGTGCCTGAACCGATCAAGTATTGATATAGGAAATGTTCAAAACATTATCTAATAATACTAAATTATATCCTTTCTTCACTTATAAAGAGACTGATATGATTTTGAATATCAGGTTCGGTATCTAATAACATTCGTTCAGAATCAGTGTATTTTGGTAATACAGGGTGATAGTGATCAACAGACTTGGCTGCAACACTTGCACCGTTTTCTGTCTCATGAAACTTATCACCCGTTCTCAGTTCTCTACCTTTCTGCAGCCCTATGTGACAGATTACATATCTGGGATCCTGATCCGGTATCAAATACCCAGGACGTAGAGGATAGAGAGAAACGGTTCTTTGTAATGAACACACCCGAAGAAGATGCATCATCATGCGCTTTCTTCGTTTGGGCGGCATGGGAATCCTGGTATTCCCCTAATTCCTGCTCTGTCTTATAACAATTATAAGTTGGAGCGGGACCAACGTTTCCCAGCTCAGTATAACAAGCGGGTTCGGTCAATACATCCATATTATTATCTTTATTAAGGCGTGACATGGTCGCTACCTGAAGAGAGAGAGAAGAAAACACTCTGCGTGCGCTCTTGCAAGATTAGATTGCTAATATATTTTATCTAATCAGGATGGCTCCCACTGTTTTTATCAAATCTTCCTTCAAACCCTAAAAGGATAGACTAGCCGGGATTAATTACACTCTACAAGTTCGCCAATCTTTCAGCCAGGCCAGTGCCGGTACTTTGAGGGAGGTTCCCCGTGCTTCGCACGGACCTAATTAAAGTAAACCTCGTTTTCCCAGGGGCGTGACCCCGTTGACATTTTTCTAGACACCTACTTGATTGGCTAATTACAAAGTGCAAAACTCTCCCAGGAGTAACAATTACTCGCAGTGGGTATCGGGATCCAACTATCATATAGAAGGTATGTAATCTCATTGAAAATTTCAACACTTGAAACTCCCGATAATGGTTTTTACCCCTAGCACCTATGACCTTGGCTAAGGTCAACAAATCATAAGCACTAGTCAAGTTCTACCCGTCATTTCGTGATTAATTAGACCCACCCACATGACCCTTGGCTAAGGTCAACAAAGCCACATGACTGTCCTAACTAATCTCATCATATGCGGTATAGGAAGACATCACTTAGCTACCGTACACTGTGCCTTGACTATGGTCAACAAACACAGCACGAATACTAAGTACTCTACTTTCTAAAATGACGGAGGGTTACAGATGGTTTTTAAGAAAACCTTTAACGCTTTGAACTTGATCTCGTTGCAGAATCAAATGGTTTTTAAATGGAGTGTTTTTTAGGCTTTTCCAGTTTTGCTAAAGGGGTCACTCCCGGTGTAGGGATCGTCGGCCCTTTCCTCATCGAATAAGGTGCAGGATATATCATATATACCGCTGTGCAAAGCAAAAACTATAGAAGCAATCAAAAGACAAACCGAGGGTTGTAGCATCTGCCAGTTATTGCTAAAGGGGTCACTCCCGGTGAAGGGATCTCGGCCCTTTCCTTATCGAATAAGGTGCAGGATGTTCTACAAGGAACACCGCGATGCAAAGAAAGAACTCTAGCTACCTGTTCTATTTTTGAAATTCGATTCCACAACATCTTTTAGGTTTATTTTCTTTCATTAATCTCATTAGTGAATTGTCCCATCATTTAAGTCCACCTAAACATCACAGATAAATACAACGTACGCTTATGCCATCCGCATTCGCCTCGTTGTCCTGTCTGTACCGTTAGGTTAGGTAACTAACGGCAGAGCAGGGCAGGGCTAGCGCGGGTGTAAAACATAAGCAACGTCTATATAATATATCATATATAGTATATACAGTATCCATCTGAACAAATCACATGATCACATCACAAATAACGTAGCAGAAAATATCATATGAAATATTGGATATACTAGGACGTCCGTGTTTTATTTTGAGCCTGAACAAAACACGGATTCCACGGTCGTGATAAATAGCCAATCCCACACCCCTAGACCCCTACGAGAGCGGCAAGCAACCCTACCAATTCTAGGGTTAGGAGACCCGGACTCGACTCCTCGAGATGGTCTCCCACTGGACCCTAGAACCCGGTTACTTATGCTCCCCTCCTTGGGTCTATCCTAATGCGGAAAAGTAAATAATATACATCAATGGTGACATCTTCCGCAACTTGGAAGTGCCCCAATAAAAGAATATTACATACACGTTTTTACATGAATGAAAATGAAAAATACTCATCTCACAAAAAAAAAACCCGGCTATTCAAACACGACGATCCAATATAACATATCCAGCAACACATAACATCACATGTCATTAACGTAAGTAAATATGCGCATCCCAATTGTCGTTGACATATAGAAACAAAACCGGCGATATCACATATTACACTTACGGTCAGAGAAAAGAAAGTGTAAAACTACAACAGTTGGAATCCGCAAACTCTTTAGACATCGCATGACTAACCAAATGAATTCCTTAGACATCGCATGCCTAACAATTATAAACCCCGCATTTCAGTCTCATTATCGAAAACACTTTTCAATATCAAGTCGGGAAATTCAGGAAGATTCCCGACATCCTGAAAGAATGCTCGTCGCAAACTTTAGTAGGCGGCCGCACCCCCGATGCCGTCGACGAAGTGCACCAAGGCGGAACTCCGCTGCCGCGAGCACCCGAACGGATGCTTTCGGCGACGGGGTTCTCCTACAATCTCTTGGTCGGGGCTATGGGGTGTAGCTGTCTATTAAGTTTACCCGGCGAGTATCCGCGTACGCAACGTGATTGCGACGGACATTTGATCACATCAAAATTCCGCGGCAACCAATCAAGTGAGACTAAAGTGCTATGTTTATAACATCCAAATCAGTTATCTCATAACTACTTGTGGATTCCAAATATTATATCACATTCCAGATAAATAGAAAATGTCAAACTTTCTGATCGAACAATCAAACACCCAAGTTTTCCCGAAACAACTCAACACATGAAATAAGTTTAAAAACATTCAGTTCATGCCACAGTACCAACGATCCAGCCGTAGAAGGGTCAAGCCAACGCCTCGCATGTGGCACGCCGTACTGCCCCAAACCCTAAGGTTCAAAGGGCAGTTCAAGATGGTCACATAATCGAGTTAAAGTTTGTTGTCTTCTAGAGGGTCCATCGCGTTACTTGCACTGCTTAGAACGTTCTTAAACCACGGAAAAATCCAACACTTGGAAATTTCCCGGCAGAGGAAAAAGTGGGTATTTATATCCGGTCGAACTTTTTAACATATTCTAAAATTACCCGAAAAAACACAGAGACAAAATTAAACATTCCGATCGAATCATCGAGTCCCCAAAACAACCCAGAAAACTCAACTCTTGAGTGCAAATTAAAATTTCCCAAAAAACACAGGAATAACAGAAGGACATTACTGTGCAAACCACGTGCATTGATTGACCATTATGGTCGCAGAACCACCGCCCAAGCCAGGGTGGGGCCGCGGTTCCGCGGCGCATTGAACGATTTGGGTGCACGTGCTGCACAGTATTTCCTAAAACACCCTGCTGATTTTTTGAGAATTTTTAATCTGGAAAATCTACAGTTACAGAAAATGTACAGAGAGGGGTTGCGATTAGGATTTCGGGGTTCGATCGGGTTTCTAACATCGTCTATACATCGCCTAAGGCTCAAGCTAGGCTCTGATACCACTGTAGGGTTCCTAGGCTCACTTAAGAGGTTCCACAAGGGATCAACCATGTCCAATTCAAATTTTATAAATGCCGAGAAACCCTAATGCTAGATCGTTAACTAGAGGTAAGGCGAAAAACTAGCAAGTTAACAGTTTAACTACAAGTGAAAGTGACTACAACCTTTGTAGATCCGGTCCTCCACCTCTTTAGCTCCGTGATGACGTCCCTCCGCTGCGACCATCGGGATCCTGGACTCTAGCGTTGGTTTCATTGGAGAAATAATCGGGCTAGGTCGTTGACTTCAATGCCGAAGATGATCTACGTCGAGGCAACTCAAACTCAAGCTCCATCTTCACTAAGTCATTAAACTTGTGAAGATAACACCCTATACAACATGGCAAGTGGTAGAGGATGAAGAAATAGGAAGTGTGTTCACTTTGGATTTGTATTTCTCACTTGATTTCATCACTTGGAAATTTTCAAGAATGGTTTCTTCACTTTATGAAGAAGAAGAAGAAGAAGAAGAAGAAAGAAAAAATGAATTCTTCAAAATAATAAATCAAGTGATGCTTATCATAATGCAACCATGGGTGAAGTAAACACATGTAGAGAATAAACTAGGGTTTAGGTGTAATGGTTAGGTTAAGGAAAAAACAAAATGGTCAAACTTTTCAAAGCTTCATGAAGCTTTAAGTAAAAACCAAAGAAAGTCACCATTTGATTTCTTGCCAAAAATAAATGAATAAAATAAATAAATAAGTTAAAACCCTAACCATTAACCTAAACATGGTGTAAAGCATACACATACCCAAGTTTGCATGTACCATCAAACATGATACAAACTAGTGCGCAAACATATATCATATATACAATGTTCATAATCAAGTGAGAAAAATAATTCTAAGTGAACCAATACTAGTTAATGTAAAGTAATATATCAAATATATAATTATACATTAAATCATTAAATCAACACTTGATTTAATGATCTGGACATACTGCATATAACCGACTAATATCAAGTGTATCAATATACCGAATCAACATTTGATTTGGTAACCCGGCAATATCCTATATAACCGTCCGATGATACAAATCGCGAGAATAGAATTCAGTATCACATACTGGTATTATTCTCGATCCCGCACATATCTCATATGCGCTCCTATTTCGTTTCGCTTGAGCCAGGAAACCTCTGTGTAGGACTCTAAAGACTCGTCAATACGCCGGCAGTAGGTGATGATCATATCAAACACCCACAAGCCGCAAGCGGTTTGCTAAACGTAACGGCCACCCGGGTATTGAGCGATCAGAAGATCAACGAGCAAGCCCGCCCACACTCCTGTGAATCCAACCAATAACACTTACCGTACAGTCCGGTCTGTTCGTCTGATATGTCGCATATCTCGCCTAGGGGTAGTAAACGTCAGACCCCAGTAGCTTGATAAGTAATGCCGATGTAAGGTCCATAACAAACATGAAACTACTGATAACACTTACCAGTAAATCAGTGCAACCCTGGCCAGTGATTTCCAGTTATGGTCAGTCGAGCATAGCGCAACATCAACCCCCAATACCGGGAGAGACGAATCCCCTCCTATCGCTCATTGCCTCCATGTGAATCGGGACTGTATCCAAAAACCACCTGTTTGCACGACTCAGTAGAGCCGTGGTATGGTGGAAATCAAAGCACAGTGGGAGACACACAAGACTCTATGACGATCTCGGGTCAACAGACTAAGCTGTACCAGTGTCACCGGAGAACTGCCATCTGACGTGAGGTATAATACCATCTGGGAGTTCTCGGCGAGTCCGTTCAGTGTACCCAGTCACTACTGAGCACCCGCATACCATCTATGGTGTCAAACACCAATGGATATGGGATCATCCATCGCCCATCACATGGGTCGAGATGATATACGCTAGTCTACTCTGGAATATCGATGCCCCGTCTCGATATTCCCACGACTAGGAACATTAAAGGATGTACTCATGGACTACCCAGGCCCCGCTAGTATGATCTACATCATAGTCCTGGAAGTCGAGTACACATCCTAAGGGCTTTATCAATATACAACAGGGAGACAGAAAGTATACATGTTAAGATAAAGAGCAACCAGATAACATATTATCATGTCGAGCAAGAAAGTCATACCTATATATGTCCCAGCATCCACTACAATATACATCCTATGTACAGTAATGGCCTCTAGGGCATACATATAACTAACACATTGTGGCCACAATTTGCGGCCAGAGTAGGGTAGATTTGATCCATGTTGGTTCTAGGGCTTTATCTTCAGTAAAATAGACCCTCCATATGTGCAGAATTGACCAATTTGTCCTAGGATAGAATCTGGGAGCACATCGGGGTGTTTTTGGCTATGTTTTCTGTATTTTGGGATGGTTGGTTTTGATATTGATATTTGAATTTGGTCGTGTGGCATTTGAACGTCAATGACTAGGATTTTTAGTCGTGTTTTGCATGCGAAGCTATAGGTTTTAACCTATGAGCGGAACTTGTGCCGTTTTTGTTTCCGACTTGATTTTAATACACAATTACGATGTGTTATGATATGTAGGTACCCTATGAGGATTTCAAGACGGTGAAGAAGAGGATGGCGACATCGACAACGGCAAGCAAAGGGCAAGGTGAGTAGATTTATATCTACGGGGAGAAGTCGGGTGGATGGCGTATAACACCCCCGCAAAGTTGTGAGAAAAGAATGGGATATGATATATATTTCTATATGTTAAGGTGTAATATGAGCCTTAGCAAGAAAGCTTTAGGAGATTAGGGGTTAGTGTTAGCGAGTATGGATGAAAGGTCTCTAGTCGAATTCTTAGTCCCGAAACCCTAGGATAAAAGATTTGCATACCTGCACATACACATACTAGCATGCATTTACTTCCTTGTGCCTATTGGGGACACATATTTACATTTGTATTCATAGGCTTGGATGACGGGAATGTTATATGATACTTGGGAATGAGTCGATCTGATCGGGCATGATGCCGTGAGATATTTAATGCGTGATCGAGATATGTCATGATATATAACGGGTCGTTGGATGACGATACTATGTTGATCATATATTTATGATAGTTGACGAGTTATATATCGAGATATGAGATTAGATATGTTAAGATATTAATAATGGATCGCTTGGGCGATGTATACTCCTATATGATGATAAGTATTGATGACATCAGATTTTATGAGGCTGTCGATCAGTAGCCAGATCATGATTATGTTGATGATATTAGTACTGTACTAGACTTAGATCAGTACCTCCTGTTCACGATATGTGATGAGATAAATGTTATATTTGACCCGTACCCAGATTTGGGATGCCGTACGATAGATGTACCGTACGAGAGATAGTTATGAGGATAGATCCGCACTCTTGACTCGAGGATGTCATATTATTTATTGTATCGTACGTGATACTTTGGAGGCGAGATCACCGACTACTAGGTATATATGTATAGATCGACTCAGACTTAGGCGGATTCCCTTACCCTTTTTACTTGGCTCGAGTCATACTCATTTTCAAAAGTGGGGAGTCGTGAGTATGTTTTTATACCAAACTGTATGACCCGTATATTGGGTAGGTATATTTTCAGTGTTGCTGTTACTACATCACTTTTTGTACATTTCATGATGTTTCATCGCATTGCATGCTTATACATATGTTATCTGTAATCATCATGATGCCCTGCTTTCAGGACACCAGCACCATTACCGATGATGTGTATGCTCCACATACATTTGCTTGCCGGCTCACACACATCATCATCGTTAATTGCCATGTCACGTACACTTTAGAAAATACTATTCTTTGGCATAGCTTTCTATGTTGATAGTTGTAATATGTTATAGCTTTCATGTGCTAGTTTAACTATTGCATTCATTGCACGATATCAGATGCATTCATGTATTCATTGGTTATGCAGTATTATGGAGATTTATGCCGGTTTTCTTTGTTATTGACATGGTGACTTGATGATTTCGGATTATTCTTGATATTTTCTAGATTTGGAAACCGCATGTGAAAGTTTTGTAAAACTGATGAATTATTTTTAAGAGAAAAATGTGGTTTTCCTTGATATGTTGAGTATTGTCCACCATGATATTTTCTCGGTTCTGAGATGTTTTCGAGACCCGATTTGAGGAGTTGGATGAACCGTCTCGGGTACATGGTGGACCCGGTAAGGTACTCCGGGGCAAGAAGCTCGAGGTGTAGACGATGATCCTGGCAGCGACAGACTGCCTTCCGGTGATTTTACCTGGCGCGGAGAATATCCGGAGGATACCGTTCGTGGTCGTATGAGTGATGATATGGGCCGATCCGGACTGACGGAGCCCGAGGTATTGAAATATTGAGACTTGAGACACTGAGATATTGAGATTTGATGATACAGGCCAGTCCGGCTAGCCGGAGCCTGAGGTATTGAGATACTAAGATTTATGTTTTGTGTCAATGCTAGACACTGTTTTATCTGTCGATTTCATTGATGATGCGCGATTTATATACATACAGAAATCTCATGAAATAAAGAAAACCGTTGTCTCATTCATGATATATTCTGTTTCATTTATAATGCATTCATACATCATATATCTGATAAGTTGCTATCTGAGATACTGACTCGAGCATGTAGTATTACACTTATACATAGATGAACCAGGATATTTATTTGAGGATATTACTTGATTTGACCTAGGATAGCGTCATGCATGCGATTTTCTACTCGTAGATGTTTTCTACTCACGAGTTGGCAAGTCACCCCCGTTGTGCCACAGTTCCTTGCAAGTTTTGCCGTACAGGTTTCGTTGTGGTTTGCTGGCACACTGTTCCTTCCGGGTGTTTGCTTTGGTAGGTGGGTTCTTTTGCATCAGGACCACCATTGTATAATTGTTATTCAGTTGTATCTAGTAAAACTCCATCAACCAGACATGTATATTTGATAGACATAGAAGAACAATATATATTATTTCGACCTTAGAGTCGCGCTTGTATTATTATGGATTTCATGTTGTTTTGAGTTCCCTTTTCAGTTTTGATCCTCGCCCTTCGGCGTTGTATATTACATTGCATTTTGTGGTTTTGTCCGCCGGTTGGCTAAGAGCTAGCTTCCGCTTGGGGATGCCTTTTATCATTATGTATATATTTATCATGTTGTACCCCGTTCGGGGCCAGTATTTACAAAGGAAACTCTGCCGAAATTTCTAGAAAACACTTGTGATTTTAAAAAAGCATATTTCGGCTTATGTTGTTAAACTTCTTGCTTTTAAAATGGTTTTCCTTCACTCTACTGCTTTACTTGGTTTGGATTTCTGGGTTTTGGCTTACTTAGATTACGTACGCCTCAAGTCGTTTCATAATTTAAGTGCTGGTCATGTTCCGTAATTTTCGGGTCGTGACACTAAACTGTAGGAGTAGAATCGATGTTAAATATGAAACTAGCTTGACGGGATTTTATGGATAGAATCCGCTGAAAACCCTCAGGAGACAACACTCCTCCTACTAGGGACACCTAGAGATTTAACGGTTTGTTGCACGTGCTCAGTGCAATCACGTTTCCTGTGAAAGTGAGGCTAGGATTTTGTTTTACTCGGGACAAGCAAAAGATAAGGTTGGGGGAATTTGTTCATCACTGAAAACTGTATTTTAATACCGCTCATTCGTTATCTATTTTTTTGTTTATATCGGTACTATTAACCGGTGTTTTCTCAGTAACACAGATTACAGGTATCCATGACATAATACTGGAAAAACACTTAAAAACCATGGATATATCATATGTGAGCCGACACTGCAAGCAGAACTGGAAACCGACCGATATCCAAAGAGATTTTGCGAATAAAATGTGTGCACAATATTTTGCTCCAACACAATGCAAGTGTGTACACATGCTCTTTGGCATGGACCATGGGATGGGGCAGCCATGAATCAAGGAGCAAGTGGGCATGGTGTGATGTGCATTCAATGCATAAAGTAGTGATGTGACTAAAAGATTCAAGTTTCCCTCCAAGCACTAGGTGCAAAACAAAATTAAATAGACAAATCAAACTGGACCAAAGTGATGTGGGGGAACAAACAAGTCAACACACCAAGCCCGAGCCCCAGAGCACGGATTTAACCCGAGATCACCACCCTTGTGGCCGGCCCCACTGCCTCAATTAGCCCCCAGATTTCTGTGGGCCCTTCCCTGATGCCACCTCAGCTCATTTTTATTGTTTGTTTAATTTTCTTTTGAGCCTATAAATACAGAACAAGACAGCAAGGGAGAGGGAACATTCTTTTGATTCATTTTTGTTACTCTTTTGTTTTCTTTTTGGTTCTCTTGTACATAGCTTAGCTTCCCCTTGAGTTATTTGCCTTAACTAGATCTTGCAACCTCTTCACTGAGCTTGCAAGGTTAAGCTTTGGTTACTGATTTCAAGGGTTGTATCATTCTTCAAGTTTAATAAAGTTATCTTTTTTTGCCTTCATTCACCATGAGTTCTTTGCCTCTTCTTGATCTTGCAACCTCTTAATTGAGCTTGCAAGTTTAAGGTTAGGTTATTGAACCCATGTCTTGTAACTCGTTCCATGGTTCCTAGTTCTTTCATTCTTGCTCTTTTATTACTTGCATTTTAAATACTTGCTTTACTTGCACTTAAATTCCATGCACTTACTTATTTGTAATGTTTTCTTTTCTGTTCTTTTCTCTTTTCTTTTACTCTTTTGGTTTGTTGTTGTGAATGGTTTTGTGAATATGTGTTGTTAGGAAAAGAATACGATATTGTAAGTTAAGGTTTCCATTTCCCATTTCCTTTTCCCGTTATTTTCCATTGAACTCCGCCCAAATCTTATGTAAGCGCTCCGTTAGGCATCCTACCCTACCAAGGTATTGGTGATCCCTAACCGCGACCGGTTGCGTTCGGTTTCGCTGGAGGCGAAAGCAAGAAACAAGAACGGAAGGACAATGGCCAATAAGCCGGATTTCTTAAATACCGTGCTTAAGTACCCTAATCCACGTTGTTGCCGATTGCTCTAACTTCGATTGGTCAAGACTCGGCTCAAAGGACTTGAATATGGATTTCCTTAACTTACACTATCGTATCTTATCCTAACAAGCGTTTACTTTGCATATATACACATAGGTTAGATAAGAACTTTCCACCACGCGTATTAACTCGTGAGAACAGGAACGTAAAACGCTCCGTCTCCCTATGGATCGACCCATGCTCACCGTAGCTAGCTGCAAAGCGACACCGTCCTGATCGCGGTTACACTTCAGAACTCTTAAAACTCGACACGCCAAAAGCGTGCGATCAGCCAGCGCTCTGAAGCAGCGCTCACGTGCAAATAACGAGTGCACTAGCGCCAAGTGCGCCAGCGCCCTGAAGCAGCGCTCACATGCAAAGCACGGGTGCGTTAGCGCCAAGTGCGCCAGCGCTCTGAAGCAGCGCTCACGTGCAAGTCATGAGTGCGCTCGCGCCAAGTGCGCCAGCGTTGAGAGTCAAAGACTCCGAGGCAGCGCTCACGTGCAAGGCACAAGAGCGCCAAGCGCTAGAACTAAATATTCTCCACCGTTGGATCAAAGATCCACTGAAGGCGATAAATCATCAAATTACCAGAATAAAATTCTGTTAAGTAAATACTTTTCAGAATCTTTCCAAACAAGGAAGATTGTGCTCTGTAAATCAGAGCACCATTGGATCAATGATCCAATGGTGATTAAAAATTACCAAAGAACAGAACAAGTTCTGTATGGGAAAAGATTTTCCCAATCTCGTTAAAAACAAGAAGATTGCCTTCTGTAAAATAGAAGCCCTAGGATCAAAGATCCAACGGTGGGAAATATTCTCAAATTAATTAGACAAAAGATCTCTTCAACTGATTCAACAAATCAGCCTACCCTATATAAACGCCCCAAGACTTCAAGTCTTATAGAGAGGAACCCCCCCTACAAGCTTTGAGAAATTTCAAAGAAAAGAGCTAGCTCTGAGAAGAAGAACTTTTCTTCAAGATAAAAACAGGGAGATAAAAAATATCTCATTAAGGAAGAAGGACTTAGTTCTTCTTCTAGATCATAGAACTATAAGACAGATGTCTTTTACAGAAGAGATCATAGTATCTAATCATAAAAAATAGGGGAAGAAGAATTCAATTCTCTTCAGATCACATATCCATAAAGGCAAAGCCTTTCACAAAAAATAAGAGATTGTAACATCTCCTATAAAAATAAGAACTTTGTTCTTAGATCCATGAGACAAAGTCTCCTATGAATGAGAGTTTAATTCTCACAGCGCATAACTGATCAAAGTTGCCTAAAAAGAGCCTTAGCGCTCTAAATTAAAAATTAGAAGCTTAGCGCTCCAAATTAAAAAGAAGCGCCTCGGCGCTCCAAGACTGGCGCTCAGCGCCAAGCGCGCCACGTGCTCCTAATGTGTGTGCTACTTATCAGAAGCGCTCTGGGCTCATTGACTGGCGCTCAGCGCCAAGCGGGCCACATGCTCCTCACGTGTGCGCTACTTAAACAGAAGCGCTCTGGGCTCATTGACTGGCGCTCAGCGCCAAGCGCGCCACGTGCTCCTCATGTGTGTGCTACTTAACAGAAGCGCTCTACGCTTATTGACTAGCGCTCAGCGCTAAGAGCACCACGTACTGCTCACGTGTGCGCTGAGGGAACATAAACTGTTCTTTAAATAAAGCCCCAGAGCCATAATGAATGCTCAGCACTCAATAAAAGACAAAAGGATGTCAGAACCCAAAACCAATGCTCGGCATTGTTAAATGAAAAGGACCGAGTTTAATTAAATGTCCAACATTTTAATTGAGAGGGCCGAGCCTAAGTTGGCCACAGATCCCTCATTTAGATTAATTGAGCCCATATGCTCATAAATCTTTTTAACTGATCTTAGTCCCAAACTTGAATACAGATCTCCCAACCAATATTGGTTCAAGGGTACATCTCTTTGTACCTCTGATATATGTCATTGTAATTATTCAACGTCTTCAGAGAGGTGGAGGGTCCCAATAACCAATAACTTTTGGTACATCTCCAAACGGTTGAACCAAAACCACATAGACTATGACGTCTTTAAACTGGACTATGATGTCCTTAAACTTTATGGACCGTGGGGGTCCTTAAACTCATGGACTATGATGTCCTTAAATTTTATGGACTGTGAGGTCCTTGGACTCATAGACTATGATGTCTTTAAACTTTACAGACTATGACGTCTTTAAACTGTCACGGACTATGATGTCCTTAAACTTTTGGACCGCAACGTCACTACACTAAAACAATAGAGCCCAAATGCTCTTTTGTTGGATCTAAATGATCCTGTTGAGTAGATCTTAGTCTAAAAGTAGACTAACGTATTCTCAACAAACGTTTGAGTTGATCTTAGTCTAAAACAAGACTAACGATCCTTAAATCCAACCCAAAACCAAATTTAAGAAAATACGGATTTGGACTAATACACGCTCTACGGGCGACAACATAAATTAGTCTCCGTATACAATCCACGGGCTACCAAAAATAAAACGAACATACACGATACGAATTGACCATCTGGAGCAGGAGAAAGTGGTTACCGCGATGCGGTAGCGTAATTAACTGCAGGGGCTTGCGCCTGCAGGGAAGAGCGTCCCCACAATAAAAAAAACCTCAAATGAGAGGGAATCTGACGAAGTCTGCTCCGCATCTGTCTAAACCTCCGATACATGGTTCCATAAATCAACTTGGCATCTTCGGAGAGGTGGACGGATAAAACCTAAATAGTATCTGCTCCCAAATTCAAGCAAGACGAACCTACGTAGTTCCGTCTCCGTATTCGGCGGCGAAAAGATTCTGGAACGCCCAGTGGGACCTTTTCCTCTTTCCACTCTGCACTTCGTGTGTCGTGTTTCGCGAATGAATCGCGGTTTGCTATGGTTGCCCTTGGATTCGAAGTACTAAGATTTGGTGTCTTGCTCCGTGCAGAGAAAATGGCTTCCAACTTCACAAACTGCAGCAACTACAACAACTCCCACTCTATCCTTGCGGGAGGATTAACTTACGGGCCTCAGGCGGCCTCCGTTTTCAAGATGCCGGTGGAACAAGTGATGCAAGCCACCACTGGGCTGTTTTTGGGACCTTGCTCCCACCCATGAGCTTCAATGCCCCAATGCCGTTGCAAGAAGATCCGAAGAAGTCGGTCTTAGATCGACTTATGACTACCACGGCCCCTCTCAATGGGTCGTCTAAGTCTAGCACCTCAGTCTTTGATATGCTAAGACAAAACTCTAATGGGCCCGTGAAGAAACCCGCGATACCTGAAGGGGTTATCCCGAAATGGATAGCCATCCCTTCTCCAGAAAAAGAAGTCATCAAAGCGGCTTCTCCTGCTAAAGAATCAGTCTTTGCAAGACTGGTCGCTCCAACTACCATTCCGGGCGAAGTCACCAAGGCTGCTACCCCTGTCCGAAAGTCTGCCTTCGATAGGTTGGCCATCCCCTCTCAGCGGACGTAGGTTTTCGACAGGCTAACGATGACGATAACACATTATCAGAGCAGGGGGCATGAAGAAGCCACCCCCATAGCTGATCCAGTACCGTCTGCTCGACGCGCTTGACGTCGCCACTGGCGCCGAGTGAGGAAAGCTGGGCGTAGTTCCCCTTCTGGATTTACTCCGCCAGCTCCGACGATGGAAGTTAATGCTGCTATTCCAACTGGGAATAGCTTTGAACCACTTAGAAGGGTGCGCTAAAATTCTCCGATCGCCGTGCTAACAAGATCTCCTCCACTTATGGAGAACGTTACAAAGGTGAAGCTAGAGCAGCCCCCTCAGCGGTTGTCCTCTAAAATTCACAAGGTTTGGCGACAGGTCCAAGACTCGGTGATCAATCAAGACTACTCCCGCCGACCGAAGAAGATGAAAGTTCGGCAAGAGAAGGACCACTCTGTCATACCACAGAAGGGGTCGTCTACTTGGGTGCCCTCTGCAACGGCCCTCTCAACTTCAACCGTCCACAAAAGGAGAAGGCCGGAGAAAATTCCTGCGTCTGCGACGAATCTAAAGGGTGCTGAACCTAAACGCCCTAAATCTGGGGGCATGGTGGTGCATACTGTTTATATGGCTTCCGGAAAAGTGGAAAGCCGTGCTTCCACGGGCTATCGACCACTCACTCGATCAGTGACAAAGGCTCAGGAGCAACAACAGTAAAAGCTCCAGGAGATGCTGACAACTATGGCTGCACTCACCGGGCCAAAAGCAAGCCCGGAGACATCGTCGGAGCAGCGCCAAGAACAGGAAACTGACGCCGAGTTCCTCCAAAGAATGCTTGAGAAGAAATACAAAGAGGTCGCGGAACAGGCGGCCAACATAAAACAAATGGCGCTCCTATTCCAAAACATGGTCGGCATGATGATCCAGCCAGACCCTCCAGTCGAAGAGCCTCCAGTAATAATCGAAGCTGATAGAGGGGAGTCATCGAACCCTCTTCTGGCTCTATCAGCAGCCAAAGAAGAGACGATCTCCAAAGCCGCCTGGAAGATTATATTGCTCAACAGATAAGAGCTCATCAAGCTGTCACGACTCGAAATTGGCACGTGACGGCCCTTAAGCTACGCAACGTCTACAGGCGTAACGCAATTTAAGTAAGCCGAAAACCCAGCAATCTAAACCATCAAAAGTAGTAAGTAATAATAACATTTTTAAAGCCTTTGAAATCTCAAACCAAATTCTTTAAAGTCCAACTTTTCTTCCTTTAAAATTTTGGCAGCACCTCCTTTATAAAAATCAACCCCAAAAATGGGTACAACAAAGATATAAGTAAAGCATTGTCACGACCCGAAATAGCACGTGACTGGCCCTTGAATCATATGAATTCTATAGGACCTCATCTAATTCAAGTAAGCCAAAAGCCCAGAAATCTATAACCATTTTAAATAATAAATGAAGGAAAACTAGTTTTAAAGAAGTGAAGAAAACAAGTTTTAAAAACAAGGTTTTTAAATAAGTAAGCCGAATATGCATTTTTAAAATCTCAAGTCTTTTCTGAAAATTTCGGCAGAGTTTCCTTTGTAAATACTGGCCCCAAACGGGGTACAACAAGAATAATATGTACAACAATGATAAAAGGCATCCCCCAGCGGGAGCTAGCTCTTCATCAATCGACGGTCACAACCACGCAAGCAATATAATATACAACGCTGAGGGGCGAGGATCAAAACTCAAAAGGAAACTCAAAACTCAAAAGGAAACTCAAAATCATCAAGAAAACTATATTACTACAATGCACGACTCTAAGGTCGAAATAATACACAGCTGGTTTTCTAATTCTGAAATAAATATACAAGTTTGGTTGATGGAATTACTAGATACAAATGATTAAAATAAATACAAGGGTGGTCAGGATGCGAGTGAACCCACCTACCAAAGCAATCACCCAGAAAAGAAGAAGTGTGCCAAAAAAGCCGCAATGAAACCTGTATGGCAAAACCTGCAAGAAACTGTGGCACAACGGAGGTGAGTTGCCAACTCGTGAGTAGAAAACATCACAGAGCAGAAATCGTTTGTATGACTCAATCCTAGGTCAATATCATATATATATATATATATATATATATAAATCTCAAATGAATAAGTCTGAAGCATGATAAGGTGGCAAGGGTAAAAATCTATACATAAGTGTAGTACCTAGTGCTCCTGCCAGTGCCTCAGGTAGCAACATATCATAAATATGAGGTAGGATCAATGTAATCAGTGTCAACTATATCGTGAAGTCTATGAGTATGTGGATATCATCCAACTATATAATCAATGTCTGTATGCATGTGGATCTCATCCACGTGTCAACCCATGACACAAAACATTATGCATGTAAATATCAGAAAGCATATGCATGGAAGTATGAGGATATAAATCAATGTGTGTCCCTCGCGACATATCAAAATCATGGAACCTGAATGTCCAGCATCGACACTCGAAAACATCATGAAACCCGTGCCCAGCATCGGCATGTAAATCCTCATATATTGGGCTTCGTCAGTCCGGATCGGCCCACGGGCTCCGTCAGTCCGGATACATCTCTCAACTCCGGTCGGTATCCTCTGGATATCCGCCGAGCTCAAACACAATCACTGGTAGGTAGTAGTCCCTCTGCCAGGCTCACCGTCTGTATACACAGCATCCCTTTCTTGCCTCGGGGTACCATACCGGGCCCTACCATGTACCCGCACACGGCTCACGACTCCTCCTCGCATGGGGTATATACATATTAGAACCGATAAAACTCATGGTGGGCGCACTGAAATATCATATCAAGAGAAACCGGTTTTTTTAACAACGCATACTTTCTTTAAAAATGACCTTGGTTCTTAAATCCAGAAATCTCATGAAAACGGCATATCTCAATGCGTAAAATCATAAAGCATGATGTATGCGACGGATGATAGAAATGTAAGCTTATTCGTATTGTTGGGGTAAAAATTTGCACCCCGGTTGACCGAGTCGAAGTCAAAGTCAACCCCCAACCTAGGTGGGCCCAAGCCCAGGTCAAGCTGGCCCATGCCCAAGTCCAGCTCGCGGCCAGCCTCCCCATGCCAACAACAAAATCATGTAATAAATAATTTTTATGTAATTTTTTATACATGAATGTATGCAAAATGGGCATAAAGCCAATATTTTGTAAGCTCATGGCTTATGTGCAAAAATGAAATGGCACATGAGCCATGGGATAGGCAAAATGCCATTTTTGTAAAGCCCAAGGGGCTATATGTAAATATGTAAGCCTATAAATAGCAACATGATGATGAATAAAATAAGACTTTTCATTCTCTCAAAAAACCTAGGGTTTGTACCTCTTTCCCTTTTCTGATGGTTTCAAACCTTCTTCTTATTTTTGAATTAAATCAAGAGTTTTACTCTTCCTTTTCTAAAACAAAATAGTTTTTCACCACAAAACCCATAAAGAGGAACTCAGATCTTCCATTAGATCTCAAAAAGAAGAGATTTTTAAAATCTCATATCTCTTGATCTTCAAGATCCAGCAACCAGAGGAGAAAGAAGAAGAACCCCTTTCATCAACCCCAAAACATCTTAGGAGTTTAACTCCACTCTGATTTCTCTTTCGAGACTTTCTGGGGCTAAAAGCCTCTTTTTCTCGCCGGCGCCCAGCGCCCAAGCGCCAAGCGCTCACGTGCCGACACGTGGCACGCTAGCGCTCGAGCACGGAGCGCTCAAGCGCCCGGCGCCCATGTGCCGATACGTGGCGCGCTTGCGCTCTAGCGCAAAGCGTCCGCGTGCCGACACGTGGCGCGCCTTACGCTCAAGCGCAAAGCGCCTGCGTGTCGATACATGGTGCGCCTGCGCTCCAGCGCCTTACGCTCAAGCGCAAAGCGCCCGTGTGCCGACACGTGGCGTGCCTGCGCTCCAGCGCCTTGCGCTCAAGCGCAAAGCGCCCAAGCGCAAAGCGCCCACGTGCCGACACGTGGCGCGCTTTCCCTCAAGCGCCCTGGGCTCCAGCGCAAAGCGCCCACGTGACGACACGTGGAGCGCTTAGCGCTCCAGCGCCCTACGCTCAAGCGCAAGACGCCCACGTGCGGACACGTGGTGCGCCTGTGCTCCAGCGCAAAGCGCCTAAGCGCACAGCACCTAAGCGCACAACACTCAAGGCGCTGACCCCACGCGTCCTTTGGGCTCTTTTTCCTTTTTTTATATATGTATACATGTGTATATAAGTACAGATACACACACACTCCACAACACTGTCCCCCTCAAAAAAAATTTGGGCCGAGGCGCTGCTCTACACCCCGTAAGGGGGCTGCTAGCCCCCTTGACCCCCAGCCCGCTATCTGGGTAGCGGGACCCCCGTAAAAACTCTGCGGGGCCCCCGATATATCCAAAACCCCTTCAAAACGCAACACTGCACATTGAGTTCGCATGACCAGTTTAACCCGTCAATCGGAGGTTCCCTCGCTCCAAAGGTGTGGGGTAATTAACGGCAGCTTAGTCCGCGGCTGCCGGAGATTCGGATCCCCACAATCATTAAACCCTGGCCTACCCTAGGCCGGGGGAATATGTAATGCTCCTGACAAGAGCGTGCGTATTCCCATATCAATGGGGTGACGAAAAACACCCTACAGATTCTGGCACGCCCGGTAGGACCTATCTCTCCTCCCATATTTCGGGTTAAATATCCATACAAAATCAATCAACATATGCATTGATTTCCTATACTGAAATCATGCTTCTATTTGTAAGTTAACGACTTTCGACTGCAATCCTCGGATGCAACAACATGTCTCCAAGGCAATCTCAGCTCTCAGAATAGCTCCCGTCTCCTACACGATGAAGATAGACTCCAGGACGGTCCTCCCGGCCAGTCTTGGGAAACAATGGGAAGAGCCGCCCCTACCAATCGGCTCTATTTTGTTCATGTCAGCTAACGCCATCCCAGCTCCTCAAGCCCCAGTGACAGAAAAACCGGTCTCGAAAGGCAAGAGGCCAAATGTGGTGGTCTCGAAGGCGCCGCAACTCAAAAACAAGTCGGTGTTTGAACGACTCTCCTTGGCCCCAGCTGGGGGAAAGGCCATCAACACCAACAAAGCAACAAGGTGTCTCGAGCAAGCTCCGGCGGTGCCCCTAACAACTGCTCGATAGGGTGTCTTCTCTAGGCTCCCCGCTAATCGACTCACGGTGGCTTCCCAGGAAATAGATGCCCGGCAAGCCCTTAAAATTAAGAAGCTAAGGCAGAAAAGGCTCAGATATAGAGTCAACAAAAGGGCTAGGGCTCCTGCTAGGCCGAACCTCATGAGGTTCGAGGAACAGGGTTACCTCGCCAAAGACGAGGAAATGGCAGGATATATGGTCCACACTGTCTATATTGTGGGCACGCGCAGCAAGAGGAAGGATGGGGCCACCACATCTCAAATCCAATCTGGCTTGAATGTGGTTGCCGCTTCCCAAGAACAGCCGCCTCCGCTGGATGATGAAAACCCTCACCCTCTCGATGAGGATGATAGGCAGAAAGACCCTTCGGTCCATGAGGAGTCGGGCTCGGAAAGTGAAGAGGAGCCAATCTTCCATCCCAAGAATGCAGAGCAGCAACTTCTCAAAGAGCTTCGAAAACAACTCAGAAGCAAAGACAAGGAGATGGCCAAGCTCTACTCAAAGATCGACGACTTGACAAATGTCGTCTTACGGCTTACGGCCCATCTTGCCTCTCAGCCGCCCAATCAAACGCAAGGCTCCGCTCGTAAACCGGGAAACGGTGTCCCGAGACAGCCGGCGCCTCTTCCCTCAAATCCAAAGGTGGGTGGACCGCACGAAAGCCAGTCGCATCCTATCTTAGGAAATTTCTTGGCTACCGATGATAGTAGCCAGCTAACTCAAGATCAAATCGTGGATTTGGTTGCCAGAAAAGTCAAAACATTGGTAGCCGAAGCGCAAAAAGATATCAATAGTAGAGGGAGACCATATCCTGCTCAATATGATATGGTAGAATTTCCTAGCGGCTATGTCATCCCTAAATTCGGAAGATTCGATGGGACGGGAAATGCGAATCAGCACATCGCCCACTTCAAAGCCTCATGCGGGAACACTGGGGGCAACGATGCACTTCTCCTCCGCCAGTTCGTTAATAGCTTGACCGATGTTGCTTTCGAATGGTACGCGAGCATACCGGATGGCTCCGTTACTACTTTCGTCCAAATGGAACCTTTGTTTCGACAAAGGTTCATGAGCGTCAGCGATAAGATCACCATTGCCGAGCTCGTAAGGACCAAGCCTAAGAACAATGAAAGCAGCACAGATTTTATAACTCGATGGCGCAATCTCTCCGTCAAATGTGAACCGCTGATAGAGCAGGACCAATCTGTCAGTCTCATTGTCGGAAATCTCAACAACTGGATGGCCCCGTTTCTATGTACCGCGGGTCTCAAAACATTCCAAGAGCTGACCAAAATGGTCCAAACGTTGGAACGCTCAAAGCCTGAGTCCACTCAGGATCTTCAGTTCACAAACAGACCGAAACCTTGGAGGGACGACAACCGAAAAGGCGGAAGTTCTAACAGCACCGATTCTCTAAATAAGCAGAGAGCGGGCAGAGCAAAAACTGACCAGTCTCGAGAGCCAACTATGGAGGAAAGAAGAAATAAGGTCTACTCATTCCGAAGGGACAAGGTCCACAAAATTTTTGAAGACGCTCTGAAGAATGGCCTGCAGCTACCAGAACCAAAAAGGCTAAGTGAAGCGAACAGGATTGATCACTCTAACTTTTGCCCATACCACCGAGTGTCGAGGCACACTATTGAAGACTGTTTCATCTTCAAAGATTGGGTCGAGAAACAATATAAGGCGGGAGAAATATCATTGTCCCCTGGCGTGTTAACAAACAATCAAGCTGCGACCGCCAATTTCATACAAACGGGGACCGAAGTCCTTCAGGGACCTGATTCTCTCAGACATCCGCCTTTCTCTAAAAAGAGCGGACCAAGGCAACAAGCTAAAAGCCAAGCGAGCCACATTGCCAATGAAGAAGTAATAGACGGGTACACAACCCATACGGTCTACATGATAGAGCTCAGAGGAGCAAGTCCTCCTACGCCTTATAACCGTGACAATGACGTGGTTGTTGCCATCCAACATCGGCCCGATCCTAATGGTGAAGAGCTCGCTCAGGCCATTGAACCAAAGGAACCCGTGGTTCATGCGGAATCAAGTCCAGGCGGTAGGGATGACCCCGTTGTCATACCTGGAACTATATAACAAGCATTATTCCAATGGCTTCAAAGGCAGCTTCAGGACAGGGATGAGAAGATGGCCAACGTCCATTCTAAAGTTGACAAGCTGGCAAATGTCGTGGTGGACCTCACGACCCAAGTCGCCCGATTGCAATTACAGCAAAATCAAATTTTGGTTCGTGAGCTGGGGATTGATATCCGGAAGCTGCCGACCGATGCTCCCTTCAACCTAAGAGCGGAACACCTTTGTGAAAAACGGACGCGATCAGCCTCCAGTCCCTCCGATGCGTACACTGAACGTGGTAAGCGGACAGTAGGCGAACCAAAGACTTATCATCTTCGGGGTCCGGCATCAGTAAGGGCACCTGCTCCAATAGAGAGAAAGAAGAAAGTATACTCCTTCAGGAGGGATAAAGTACGTGAAATATTCGTGGACGCCTTGAACAACGATCTTCAACTGCCTATTCCAAAGAGGCCACATGAGATGAACATGACCGGCAATCCCATATACTGCCCATATCATAGAATGGTGAGTCATACCATTGAAGACTGCTATGTTTTTAAAGATTGGGTGGAGAACCAATACAAACTCGGGAAAGCCTCACAGTCGTCAGATGTACCGATAGGCCACAGAGCTACGGTCATCGACATAGCCCCGCCAAGATCAAAGTTCGAGGAGCTAGGATAAGTGAACAACTGACCACCACGTCGTTAAACTAGGAACAATCTGTAGGGTTCCTAGGCACACCCATAAGGTTCTACAAGTGATCAAACATGGCCAATTCAAATTTTTCTTATGTGCCAAGTAACCCTAAGCAAGATCGTTACTAAAGGTAAGGCGATACTATAACAAGTTAACAATTTTAACTAAAAGGGAACTGACTACAACCTTTGTAGATCCGGTCCTCCACTTCCTTAGCTCCGTGGCGATGTCCCCTCGCTGCGATCATCGGATCCCGGACTCTAGCGTCGGCTTCATCGGAGAAATGGGCGGGCTAGGTCGTCGACTTCGATGCCGAAGATGATCTACGTCGAGGCAACTCAAGATCAAGCTCCAACTTCACCAAGTCATGAAACTTGTGAAGAAAACACCCTATACTACATTGCAAGTGGTAGAGGATGAAGAAATAGAAAGTGGGTTCACTTTGGATTTGGGTTTCTCACTTGATTTCATCACTTAAGAATTTTCAAGAAGGGTTTTCTTTTTCTTCATGAAGAAGAAGAAGAGAATGAAAAATAATTATCAATTAAATTAAATCAAGTGATGGTTATCATATTTGCAACCATGGGTGAGTGTTAACTCATGTAGAGAACGAACTAGGGTTTAGGCAAATGGTTTGGTTAAGCAAAAGGAACAAAATGGTTGAACTTTTCAAAACTTCATAAAGCTTCAAAGAAAGTCAAAAGATAGCCACCATTTTATTTCTTGCTTAAAAGAATAAATAAATGAATAAATAAATAAGAAAAGAAGAAACCCTAACCATTTACTAAACATGGTTTAAGTCAAACATACACCCAAGTTTGCATGTATCATCAAACATGATACAATCAAGTGCACAAAAATATATCACATATACAACGTGCACATCAAGGGAGAAAATCATCTTAAGTGAACCAATATTAGTTAATGTAAAATAATATATCAAATATATAATTATACATTAAATCATTAAATCAACACTTGATTTAACGATCCGGTCATATCGCATATGACCGACTAATATCCAATGTATCGACTCATCGAATCAATCCTTGATTCGATAACTTGTGTAACGTTTTAAAAATAATTAAATAAATAATTAAATGAATAAAATTGTTTAAGTGAATTTTATGATTTTCGATAAAGTAAAATGTATTTTTCGTAAAACTAAACCGTGATTGTTTTTCATTATAATTTCAAAAATACCTATTTTAATTATGTAATTACTAGTAAATGGTGTTTATTTAGCCACTTATAAACTTTTAGTTTAATTAAATATTTTTCCTAAATTAATTATTTTAAATATTAACATAAGCTTTATTTTTACACTAAATTAGTGTAAATTACAAATTTGAATGATTTTAATATGTAAAAATGAACCATGGCATATTAGAATTTGGTGTGTATCATGCAAAATTTATTTTAAAATTTTTCCTTTTTTTCTAGAGTTTTCTTGGGTTGCTATAGTAAAGAAATAAAATAAAATAAAGAAATGCATGAAAAGACAATTTGAGGTGATATTTGGGGGAAACTTCTACACAATTTTTTCACTCTCTTCTTTCTCTCCCTCGCCTCCAAATAATGGCCGGCCTCACCCCATGGCAGCCCCCCCTTTCCACTTCATTTTTTGTTCAAAATTCATCAAAAATCCATCAAAAATTCAACAAAAATTGCACAAAATCCTATTTATTTCCTACCCTTTTATTCTTGCTCATTTTTCCATGGATTTTGGAGTGGGAAAGCATGCATTTTGGAGGCTCATTTTCATGTTTGGATTTCATAGTTTGAAGGTATAAATCTTCTCCTTTTTATTTATTGTTATTAGTTGTTTCTTTTAAATATAATTAGATTTAATATATTAATTCTAGTTGCAAAATTTAAAATTCAAGTTAGGGTTTGTAAATTCAAGTGGTGGTTTTTATTATTTAATTAGGGTTATAATAACTAGTCTACCATTTTTAGAAGTGGAAAAAAATCTTGCATGGTTATTGTATAATAATTTGTGTATTCAAATTGTTTAAATTAAGCTATTTAGCTAACTAGTTTTTTATTAAATATATATGTGGGTAATATAAAATTCTAATTAAGATTGATATCATTAGATTTTAGTTTTAGTGAGAATATTAGCATGTTAATGGAAAGAAAAACTTAGTTTCATCACTAGTTTCTTTTGATAATTGGAAAATACTAATAAAATGCTATTTTTTTTTGTAAACTGGATTTTGGAAATTCCTAAATAAATGAGATTAAAAATATTATCATTGTTTCATTATATCATTATCATCATGAATTATAGTTTAATACATTAATTCATGCAAAATCATGTTTTGTGGTGGAATTGTGGTATTTTGCTTGAAAAATGTTGAAAATTGTTAAAGGTTGCAAACTACAAATTTCAAATTAATACAAATTTGTGTAATAAAAATATAGTAATGGTTTGTATAGTCTAGTTATGCTATTTAATGAGTTTTATGACCATTGGTTTCATTTAAATGTCAAGTTTTGAAGAAAAACGGTAAATTGGCATTTTCGGGTTTTACGAAATCGGGCGATTTGATGGATTTTAGGGTTTCGATGGATTTAATCATGTTTTATAATATAAGTAATGAGTTTTAAAATTATGAGTTATTTGTTGATGTTATCTCGATCCATCGGAGTTTGTACGCCGATATCGAGCGATATTTGGTGCTTTTGCGTGGACGGGACATAGGTTTTAACCTATGCTTGTTCCTTGCGTCGTTTTGACTTTTGTATGTGATTCAGTTTACGATGCTATTTATATGTTTGCGTTTAGGTACCCGTCACGTGGACTGCGGGCGATGAAGAGGAGGATGGCGACACCGTCTTCGGCAGACATGGACCAGGTGAGTAGATGTATATCTACGGGGGGAAGTCGGGTGGATGGCATTTAGCACCCCCGCAACGTAGAGTAGGAATAGTACTTATTGACATTAGGAAGTCAGATGTGACCCTAGATTCTTAATGCGTAGGACCCTAGTAATAACCCCAGGCTGGACTAGACTGATTTAGGGAAACCATATCAGAGGATGTGTACCTTGGAAAAGGTTTGTAGGTTCCAGGTAGAAACACACACACGCACACACTGAAACTCGACATGGTGTATACGTGCATGTGTATATACATATAGGACTAGGTATAGGTGTATATATATATATATATATATATATATATACACACAACACGTATATGGGATACATTGATGTGATATGATATCCGAGGTATGATGAAATAGTATAACTGGGCTTGATGCCGTGATTCTTGGCTACAGTCGTATTAAGTGTTAGCGGATCATTAGAGAATGGGATAGTGAACATGTGTACATAAATTATAATGGGTGGTGATGATATTGAGGTACATGGGACTCTAAAATAGTACCCGGACTGTAACTTGTGATTGATCACGATATGGGATATGTATGACTTGATTACGACATCATATATGTGTGACCTGATGTCGATATCATATAGGTGTGACCTGATGTTGATATCATATAGGTGTGACTTGATGACGATATGATATCAGTATGACTTAATCACAATATGATACATATGACATGATACTTCTGAGGATAAACTAATGATGCATATTATGATGGCAATGATAGATGATTGATGTAGGCGATTACAGTTTAGCACCTTGATCATGAGATGAGTTGGTGATGATATTATACGAATGATGAGACACCTAGGAGATACTTGACCCGTACCCTGATATTTGGATGCCGTACGATGGATTTTACCATACGAAGCATAGATATGATGATTGATCCACACTCTTGGTTCGAGGAAGCCGTACTACGTACGTGACGCTATTGAGGCTGGATCGCCGACTATTAGAGATATTGATTCAGACCTTAGGTAGACTCTGGTTTCTTATTGGCTAGTTTCTTAGGTTTAGTTCCTTAGGAGGTTAGATGGACACTAGTTTAGGTTCGATTCATATAGTGGTAGTTGTACTCATATATAGCAGAGGAGTGGATAATGCACATCTGTCTTTACATTCATATTGTAATCATCATGGTGCATGTTCATACATATGTTGCTATAATCAGTATAAACCTTACCTGTTCGGACACCAGCACCATTACCGGTGATGCGCATATTCCATGCACACTTACTTGCCGGCTCACACACATCATCATCGGTAATTGCTATGTCACGTATACTTTAGATCATATTATCTTTTATTGATAGAATCAGTTAACAACTTGACCGATATAATATTGTGATTACTCTCTGATGTTAGTGTAGACATGATATTTATTACTTAGTCATTCATACATTCATATTTTCATGTTATCATGCAGTATTATGGGCATATGCCGACACTTATCATGTACTTACTCATGATTTTGAGATTTGGGTTTCTATGAGATTTCTGGATTTTTGGGGAAAACCGCAAGAATATATAAAAACTTCTCTCTCTCCTCCTCTCTTTTTAAAATATAAGATGCGGTTTTCTCGTGATGTATGTGTCGTCCACCATGAGATTTCATGTTTTCTGATGGATTTCGAGACCCGATTCGAGGAGTGGATGAACCGTCTCGGGTACATGGTGGGCCCGGTATGGTACCTCGGGGCAAGAAGATCAAGTTGTAGACGATGAGCCTGGCAGGGGAAGGCTACCTACCGGTGATGTCTGGCGCGGCGGATATCCAGAGGATACCGACCGTTGTCGTGAGAATTGATGATATGGCCGATCCGGACTGACGGAGCCCGAGATATTGAGACTATGAGACTTGAGATTTACATGTTTGTGTCGATGCTTGACATGGATTTCCTTGGATTTCATTGTTGATATTTCAGGTTTCTATACACGTTTTACTATGATAACAGCTAAAGCTTTCTTATACAGATATACCTGGATTTCAGGATTTGGTTATTTTACATTCATGGTGCATGCATATCCATTCATATGACATAGAATTATATGAGGCACTGACACGAACACGGAGTATCTGCATTTACACGTAGTTTACCCTGCTATTACTAGATGATTTGGATATAATAGTGTATTATTATGACCTATGATAGCGTCGTGCATTCGATTTCTTTTCGTAGATGTCTTCTACTCACGAGTTGGCAACTCACCCCCGTTGTGCCAAATTTTATTACAGGTTCGATGTACAGGTTTCCCTGGCAGCTTGCTGGCACATCTTTTCTTTCAGGGTGATTTGCACGGTTGGTTCACTTGTATCTGAACCACCATTTTATTTTATTCATTCATTTTTATCTAGTAAGCTCCATCAACCATACTTGTATTACTTGATAAGTTTATTGGACCAGTTTTTTTTTATTTCGACCTTAGAGTCGCGCACGTATTATTCTGATTTGGTGGATTGTTTTCTTTTGAGTTTTGAGCCTCGCCCTTTGGCGTTGTATACTATTATGCTTATTGTGGTTGTTTCCGCCTGTTGGCGTTGAGCTAGCTCCCGTTTGGGGATGCTCTTTATTGTTTATGTATATTATACTTGTTGTACCCGTTTGGGGCCAGTTTTTACAGAGGAGACTCTGCCGAAATTTTTAGGAAAATTTGCTGATGCTTTTAAACTTGTTTTTCTTCATGTTTTCTTTTACTTCTTCTTCTTTTATATGGTTTAGATTTCTGGGCTTCGGCTTACTTAGGTTACGTGGCGCCTCTAGACGCTTCGTAATCTAAGTGCCGGTCACGTTCCGTACTTTCGGGTCGTGACAAAGTTGGTATCAGAGCGCTAGGTTTAACCTTGTATAAGTCTAGGTGACCCTTGGTTGATGGAGTAGGCGATTTAGGTAGAGTGACGTACCGTGGGTATGGTCCGCGGTATACATACGATACGCTACTCTGCTTAAGAAGCCTTAGGATGTACATTGTTTGCACCGTATTTCATTCGTTCCTTTGATCTATCTTCGTCGATATCGGAGGGTGGTTTCTGTTACCACGGGCGTACGGGCAGAGGGAGCTGCGGCTCGAATGCGATAACCATTAGAGTATTGGTTATTCTTGAGGATTGAAGCATTGTTTAGCATGCGGATGAAGGGTATTCACATGCCGTCCGGATGAAGTTAAAGGGTTCGAACGATAATCAGAAAACATGTTTCCAAGTTTAAGGTATTCGGAAGAACATGCAGGTATTTCGATAGACCCTCTAGAAGAATGAAACCCTAACTCGACATAATGACCACGAGAACGCCCTTGAACCTTAGGGTTTACGGCAGTTCCACGATGCCATTAGTGAGGCTTGGGTTTGCCCTTCTACGGCTGGATCATCGATGCTGGGGTATGTACCGGATATTTTTAAACTGTACTTGAGTGTTGAGCTCTCAGGAAATTATGGGATTTTGATGGATCGATCGAAAGGTTTAATGTAGTCCGGATATCAAGTGAAGGGATCGACTACGTGGGAGACTCTAGATATGAGTATTGCCGTTGGTAGCGCAGTCAGCACACCTATGAAAGGACAAGTTTGAAGCAGCCGACATCAGAGGAAAGAGGCGCACATTGACGATAGTGTTTATGATTGTAATTTAGTGATTTGAATTTCATATTTCGTTGATTGGATTTTGGTATTTTGAGTACTTTGTTCTACGATTGGTATATCATGTGTGTACCTTCATTACATTCTATTTGTGTTTCATATATCAGTTGTATTGATGTTGTTTAGTACACACCCAGTACACTTGATTTGGTTTTATATATTTTGAGATTTTTGATTTGATTTCGTGCATAGGGGTTACACATGATTTTGACATATGTTTCGACCTAGTTTTCATGCATTTTTGTGCTGTGATTTCGATTTCGATATTCGATATATGTTTTCGTGCACCATGTGCACCTGATTAGGATTCTTGCGCATACTTGGCGCACTTGATGCGATTTTGTGCACATCAGATGCACTAAATCCGGGTTTTTTGCAGATTAAATGCACCTGATATTGAGTCGTGCACGCCCGTTGCACTTGACAGATGTTTTTGGTGCACACCTGTTGCACTTAGTTTTGTTGTTGTGTGTATTTGTGGTATCTGTATTTGGTTTCGATTTCAGTGTGTATTGGACGCACATGATACTTTATTGATGTGATTGGGATTGATTTCAGTTTGAGCAGTATGTTTTCATAATCATTATTATTTGATTTAGTGACCAGGCGGGACGTGTATGTTAAATAAAATATATATATTTGGCTATTTTTTTAAATTAAACGTCCGCTACATATGCCGTGACACGTGCATTGCACGGCGATTTCCAAGAGGTTTTTTTTTTGTATGCTTCTTTATTATGATGGTTTTTATATTGGGTTTTGATATTTTATTCTCGCCATAACTCCGATGATTACGTTATGCTTGACGGAGTTGATTTTAGTTATGTATTGATGATTTCGGAGCCCCGACGATTTGAGTGTTTGCTAAATATTTTAATATTTGGAGGGGGAGTTTTAATTTTAATTCGGGGACCGAATTTCTTAAAGGGGGGAAGATTGTAACGTTTTAAAAATAATTAAATAAATAATTAAATGAATAAAATTGTTTAAGTGAATTTTATGATTTTCGGTAAAGTAAAATGTATTTTTCGTAAAACTAAACCGTGATTGTTTTTCATTATAATTTCAAAAATACCTATTTTAATTATGTAATTACTAGTAAATGGTGTTTATTTAGCCACTTATAAATTTTTAGTTTAATTAAATATTTTTCCTAAATTAATTATTTTAAATATTAACATAAGCTTTATTTTTACACTAAATTAGTGTAAATTACAAATTTGAATGGTTTTAATTTGTAAAAATGAACCATGGCATATTAGAATTTGGTGTGTATCATGCAAAATTTATTTGCAAATTTTTCCTTTTTTTCTAGAGTTTTCTTGAGTTGCTATAGTAAAGAAATAAAATAAAATAAAGAAATGCATGAAAAGACAATTTGAGGTGATATTTGGGGGAAACTTCTACACAATTTTTTCACTCTCTTCTTTCTCTCCCTCACCTCCAAATAATGGCCGGCCTCACCCCATGGCAGCCCCCCCCCCCCCATTTCAACTTCATTTTTTGTTCAAAATTCATCAAAAATCCATCAAAAATTCAACAAAAATTGCACAAAATCCTATTTATTTCCTACCCTTTTATTCTTGCTCATTTTTCCATGGATTTTGGAGTGGGAAAGCATGAATTTTGTAGGCACATTTTCATGTTTGGATTTCATAGTTTGGAGGTATAAATCTTCTCCTTTTTATTTATTGTTATTAGTTGTTTCTTTTAAATATAATTAGATTTAATATATTAATTCTAGTTGCAAATTTTAAAATTCAAGTTAGGGTTTGTAAATTCAAGTGGTGGATTTTATTAATTAATTAGGGTTATAATAACTAGTCTACCATTTTTAGAACTGGAAAAAAATCTTGCAGGGTTATTGTATAATAATTTGTGTATTCAAATTGTTTAAATTAAGCTATTTAGCTAACTAGTTTTTTATAAAATATATATGTGGGTAATATAAAATTCTAATTAAGATTGCTATCATTAGATTGTAGTTTTAGTGAGAATATTAGCATGTTAATGGAAAGAAAAACTTAGTTTGATCACTAGTTTCTTTTGATAATTGGAAAATACTAATAAAATGCTAATTTTTTTTTGTAAACTAGATTTTGGAAATTCCTAAATAAATGAGATTAAAAATATAATCATGGTTTCATTATATCATTATCATCATGAATTGTAGTTTAATACATTAATTCATGCAAAATCATGTTTTGTGGTGGAATTGTGGTATTTTGCTTGAAAAATGTTGAAAATTGTTAAAGGTTGCAAACTACAAATTTCAAATTAATACAAATTTGTGTAATAAAAATATAGTAATGGTTTGTATAGTCTAGTTATGCTATTTAATGAGTTTTATGACCATTGGTTTCATTTAAATGTCATGTTTTGAAGAAAAACGGTAAATTGGCATTTTCGGGTTTTACGAAATCGGGCGATTTGATGGATTTTAGGGTTTCGATGGATTTAATCATGTTTTACAATATAAGTAATGAGTTTTAAAACTATGAGTTATTTGTTGATGTTATCTCGATCCATCGGAGTTTGTACGCCGATATCGAGCGATATTTGGTGCTTTTGCGTGGACGGGATATAGGTTTAAACTATGCTTGTTCCTTGCGTCGTTTTGACTTTTGTATGTGATTCAGTTTACGATGCTATTTATATGTTTGCGTTTAGGTACCCCTCACGTGGACTGCGGGCGATGAAGAGGAGGATGGCGACACCGTCTTCGGCAGACATGGACCAGGTGAGTAGATGTATATCTACGGGGGGAAGTCGGGTGGATGGCATTTAGCACCCCCGCAACGTAGAGTAGGAATAGTACTTATTGATATTAGGAAGACAGATATGACCCTAGATTCTTAATGCGTAGGACCCTAGTAATAACCCCAGGCTGGACTAGACTGATTTAGGGAAACCATATCAGAGGATGAGTACCTTGGAAAAGGTTCGTATGTTTCAGGTAGAAACACACACACGCACACACTGAAACTCGACATGGTGTATACATGCATGTGTATATACATATAGGACTAGGTATAGGTATATATATATATACACAACACGTATATGGGATACATTGATATGATATGATATCCGAGGTATGATGAAATAGTATAACTGGGCTTGATGCCGTGATTCTTGGCTACAGTCGTATTAAGTGTTAGTGGATCATTAGAGAATGGGGTAGTGAACATGTGTACATAAATTATAATGGGTGGTGATGATATTGAGGTACATGGGACTCTAAAATAGTACCCGGACTGTAACTTGTGATTGATCACGATATGGGATATGTATGACTTGATTACGACATCATATAGGTGTGACCTGATGTCGATATCATATAGGTGTGACCTGATGTTGATATCATATAGGTATGACTTGATGACGATATGATATCAGTATGACTTAATCACAATATGATACATATGACATGATACTTCTGAGGATAAACTAATGATGCATATTATGATGGCAATGATAGATGATTGATGTAGGAGATTACAGTTTAGCACCTTGATCATGAGATGAGTTGGTGATGATATTATACGAATGATGAGACACCTAGGAGATACTTGACCCGTAACCCGATATTGGGATGCCGTACGATGGATTTTACCGTACGAGGCATAGATATGATGATTGATCCGCACTCTTGGTTCGAGGAAGCCGTACTACGTACGTGACGCTATTGAGGCTGGATCGCCGACTATTAGAGATATTGATTTAGACCTTAGGTAGACTCTGGTTTCTTATTGACCAGTTTCTTAGGTTTAGTTCCTTAGGAGGTTAGATGGACACTAGTTTAGGTTCGATTCATATAGTGGTAGTTGTACTCGTATATAGCAGAAGAGTGGATAATGCACATCTGTCTTTATATTCATACTGTAATCATCATGGTGCATGTTCATACATATGTTGCTATAATCAGTATAATCCTTACCTGTTAGGACACCAGCACCATTACCGATGATGCGCATATTCCACGCACACTTACTTGCCGGCTCACACACATCATCATCGGTAATTGCTATGTCACGTACACTTTAGATCATATTATCTTTTATTGATAGAATCAGTTAACAACTTGACCGATATAATATTGTGATTACTCTCTGATGTTAGTGTAGACATGATATTTATTACTTAGACATTCATACATTCATATTTTCATGTTATCATGCAGTATTATGGGCATATGCCGACACTTATCATGTACTTACTCATGATTTTGAGATTTGGGTTTCTATGAGATTTCTGGATTTTTGGGGAAAACCGCAAAAATATATAAAAACTTCTCTCTCTCTCTTCCTGTCTTTTTAAAATATAAGATGCGGTTTTCTCGTGATGTATGTGTCGTCCACCATGAGATTTCATGTTTTCTGATGGGTTTCGAGACCCGATTCGAGGTGTGGATGAACCGTCTAGGGTACATGGTGGGCCCGGTATGGTACCCCGGGGCAAGAAGATCGAGTTGTAGACGATGAGCCTGGCAGGGGAAGGCTACCTACCGGTGATGTCTGGTGCGGCAGATATCCGGAGGATACCGACCGTTGTCGTGAGGATTGATGATATGGGCCGATCCGGACTGACGGAGCCCGAGATATTGAGACTATGAGACTTGAGATTTACATGTTTGTGTCGATGATTGACACGGATTTCCATGGATTTCATTGTTGATATTTCAGGTTTCTATACACGTTTTACTATGATAACAGCTAAAGCTTTCTTATACAGATATACCTGGATTTCAGGATTTGGTTATTTTACATTCATGGTGCATGCATATCCATTCATATGACATAGCATTATATGAGGCACTGACACGAGCACGGAATATCTGCATTTACACGTAGTTTACCCTGCTATTACTAGATGATTTGGATATAATAGTGTATTATTATGACCTAGGATAGCGTCGTGCATTCGATTTCTATTCGTAGATGTCTTCTACTCACGAGTTGGCAACTCACCCCCGTTGTGCCAAATTTTATTACAGGTTCGATGTACAGGTTTCCCAGGCAGCTTGCTGGCACATCTTTTCTTTCAGGGTGATTTGCACGGCTGGTTCACTTGTATCTGAACCACCATTGTATTTTATTCATTCATTTGTATCGAGTAAGCTCCATCAACCATACTTGTATTACTTGATAAGTTTATTGGACCAGTTTTTTTTTTATTTCGACCTTAGAATCGCGCACGTATTATTCTGATTTGGTGGATTGTTTTCTTTTGAGTTTTGAGCCTCGCCCTTTGGCGTTGTATACTATTGTGCTTATTGTGGTTGTTTCCGCCTGTTGGCGTTGAGCTAGCTCCCGTTTGGGGATGCTCTTTATTGTTTATGTATATTATACTTGTTGTACCCGTTTGGGGCCAGTTTTTACAGAGGAGACTCTGCCGAAATTTTTGGGAAAATTTGCTGATGCTTTTAAACTTGTTTTTCTTCATGTTTTCTTTTACTTCTTCTTCTTTTATATGGTTTAGATTTCTGGGCTTCGGCTTACTTAGGTTACGTGGCGCCTCTAGACGCTTCGTAATCTAAGTGCCGGTCACGTTCCGTACTTTCGGGTCGTGACAACTTGGTTATATCGCATACAACCAATCGATACAATCATCGTGAGAATAGAATACGGTATCACATACACGCATTATTCTCGGTCCCGCACATATCTCATATGCGCTCCTATTTCGTTTCGCTTGAGCCAGGAAACCTCTGTGTAGGACTCTAAAGACTCGTCAATACGCCGGCAATAGGTGATGATCATATCAAACACCCACAAGCCGCAAGCGGTCTGCTAAACGTAACGGCCACCCGGGTAATGAGCGATCAGAAGATCGACGACCAAGCCCGCTCACACTCCTGTGAATCCAACCAGTAACACTTACCGAACAGTCCGGTCTGTTCGTCTGATATGTCGCATATCTTGCCTAGGGGTGGTAAACGTCAGACCCCAGTAGCTCGATAAGTCATGCCGATATAAGGTCCATAACATAGCATGAAACTACTGATAACACTTACCAGTAAATCAGTGCAACCCTGGCCAGGGATTTCCAGTTATGTCCAGTCGAGCATAGCACAACATCAACCCCCAATACCGGGAGAGACGAATCCCCTCCTATCGCTCATTGCCTCCATGTGAATCGGGATTGTACCCAAAAACCACCTGTTTGCACAACTCAGTAGAGCCGTGGTAGGGTGGAAATCAAAGCACAGTGGGAGACACACAAGACTCTATGACGATCTCGGGTCAACAGACTAAGCTGTACCAGTGTCACCAGAGAACTGCCATCTGACGTGAGGTATAATACCATCTGGGAGTTCTCGGCGAGTCCGTTCAGTGTACCCAGTCTCCACTGAGCACCCGCATACCATCTCTGATGTCAAACACCAATGGATATGGGATCATCCATCGCCCATCACATGGGTCGAGAAGATATACGCTAGTCTACTCTGGAATATCGATGCCTCGTCTCGATATTCTCATGACTAGGAACATTGAAGGATGTACTCATGGACTACCCAGGCCCTACTAGTATGATCTGCATCATAGACCTGGAAGTCAAGTACATCTCCTAAGGGCTTTATCAACATGTAACAGAGAGACAGAAAGTATACATGTTAAGATAAAGAGGAACCAAATAGCATACTATCATGTCGAGCAAGAAAGTCCTACCTATATATGTCCCAGCATCCGCTACTATATACATCCAATGTACAGTAATGGCCTCTAGGGCATACATATAACTAACAATCTCCCACTTGCACTAGGGCCATCTGTAGCAGTGGTTGCAGTATCACATACTCAACCATCCCATAAAAGTCTCTCTTTGGGAAAAGGCCTTTGTGAGTGGATCCGTCGTGTTGTCCTCTGAGTCTACTCTCCTAACCTCGATCATCTTGGAGATCAACTATCTCCTTGATCAGGTGATGCTGCCTCAGAATATGTCTGGGTCACTGATGGGATCATGGTTCCTTGGTCAAAGTCATACTTCCATTGTCATACAATGGTAGGAACCTAGTTCATCTTATGAATCAATATACACCCAAACAGCCTCTTTGGTAGTATCTATAATAGCTATGTTACCAGCCTTTATCGTCTAGTTTGCCACAGTATCTAGCTTGGAACTCTTCCAACATACCGTCCCTTTACTGAGGGTAAAGATAATGCCTGCGACTGACACTCAGTCGTCCTTATCACCCTGGAACCTTTCCAGTGATTCTCCTCAGGATCAACTGATACTATCTCACTATAGTTAGTGAGAATCCTAACATCCATTTAGATCTATCTCATAAATCCAAAACCTAGGATTTAGGAGGTGTCACATTGATCCTATTGGAGAATCCATGTGAAAAGAGGAGATTGACCGTGTGTAGTATAGGAAACTCTTTTCCTATCAAGAGCATGTTGTCCACGTACAATACGATGATCACCACCTTACTCTCTACTACCGTTTTGTATATACAAGGTTCATCTACCATTTTGATGAAGTCAAACTCTTTGACAACCACATCAAAACAGACCTTCCAACTCCGCGATGCTGATTGATCTCAAAAACTATCTATAACCGCAATCAAGAACGGCGTCGCATGAAGCTAGCCGGTGAGTACGGGTCGGTCCACAGGGATGTTGTGAATTTCCTAGTTGCGCTAAGGAGTTAATTCCGAAGGGTGTTCAGACGGATTATTAAATCTAAAAACCTAAATTATTCTATCTACGATTATCTAGATCTATTCTTGCTAGGGTTAGGTTTAGGCATGGTTTGGAAATGCAAGTAAATCTCAACGCTTTCTATACCCGAATGAAGATCTATAAGGTGTTATGGTAATTATCAATAAAGGGGATTAGATCCATACGGGAAGGAGTTCCTTCCTCTAGGTTCTTGTCTTTCCTTTAGAGATCCTTACCCTAACCTCCATGGAAAATGCGCGCAATCGGGCCTTTACACTACGGTGTCATCGTTACCTCGAGGGGTAGGATGCCGTAGGGCGCGGTGTGTGCATGTATGCATGGAGTCCTATTGTAAATATTTGATGGGCAAGAAAGGGATGAGAGATCTCATCTCTCAAAAGCCTTTCCCAAAGCTAACTCTAAACAAGTTCCTAGGGCATGAAATTAAATCTACCTGGGGCAAAGAATTGAAATCTAAACTAGAGCAAGAAATTAAATCTACTTACAGATGCATTTCTCCAATCATCAATGCAGGGTTGCCAGATCTGAATTTCTGAATTGAAGAGAGGCACTGATGCTCTCCATAAAGAATTTTGGAATTTTTATTAAAAGGGGGCATAGGGAGGCATAGCCTTTACAATGATTTAGAGTTCCTATTTATAGAGGATAGGAAACCCTAGGTTACAATTGTTTCGCACGTCTACATTTACCAAAATATCCTTAGGAAGACCTAGTCAAAGTAGACTTCAAGCTTTGGTAAAATTTTATGTCTCTATCTTTTAGTAAAAGGAAGTATTGGGCCTTTAAATTTCCATTGTGGGCTCTTCTGTCTTTGGGCTTCCTTATTATTTGGTTCTTTTATTAAAATAGCTTCCATGTTTCTTCCAGATCTCTAGTGAATAATTGCGGTGGACTTTTAACCGTTCGCTTTGTAATCTTGGACCTTACATTGCCTTGTACTTTGTGAATTTTATCTTTGATGTAGGCTTGATCAAGAGTCTTCTGTTTGTTGGTCAAAGTCCACTTTTGCATCGTCTTTTTATCGTTTTCACTGTTTTCTGTCCAAGAACCTGTAACCTATAACATGTAGCAGACATGCGTCAAAAGAACCTGTTTATTTATAAAAAGAATAAGAATGGGGAATATAATAATGCAATATTATGGTGTGAACAAATACCCCCAAACTTATCTTTTGCTCGTCCTCGAGCAAACTTATATTTTATTCACTAAAATCCGAACCACACTTTCGCAGGGAAACGCGATTGCACTGAGCTCGTGCAACAAGCCGTTAAACCTCTAGGTGTCCCTAGTAGGAGGAGTGTTGTCCCCTGAGAGTTTTCAGCGGATACTACCTACAAAATCCTATCAATTCGGTCCATTGACTTTTGTTCTCCAATTAGGTTTTCCAACAAGGAATTCTATTATCTTTTGACTCGCAAATTATCCACCCATATTCTTCACACTTCCTCATCATCTAACTTAAGATTATATATGTTCTATAGACTTACTTAGCTTTCGGCATTTGTTAAGTTTTCCTTCTACGGTTCCATCTCCACTTAGGAATTTTTCTATCAACTCTACTAAAGATACGTACAAGTTCTATTCTTCATTCCTTTCTCTTATCTAAACTCTAATCACATATCCCTACGTGTGTGTATAAATCACCCCTACACTTGGAAATTCAAATCAAGCAATCATGCCCTTGTCCGTTGTCCAAAGTACTTATTAGTAGGTGAATTTTTAATTAAATTTTTTGCTTACACATCCTTCATGCGACCGTTAATACTTCTTGAGGTACCAACAACCGATTACAAGATGTGTTTGCATATTAAAGCATAATTCCTAGTCTTGCAACACCTAAGGCTTTAGCAGTGACTCCCAAACCAGTTGGTCTAAGGCACTAGGTGATGAAGCACCCTCGCTAAATATTTTTCTATTTTTGCAGCCTTAAGTAATCACAAAAACCAGTGTCCATTTTTTTATTCTTTATTCACACTTATATATTTTTTTTTATTGTACTAAGGACTTTAGACAAGAGCATTTCAAGGTCTCTTCTACTATTCCAAGTTTCAAGGTGCGTGTTAGTGCAATTTGTAGGGTATACATTTTCAGAATCTAGACTTAAGCTAGGAATTATCTTTCAAACTTATACTCTAATAAAAACATCAATACTTTTCCTTTGTTTCGACTTAGCCCAAGAAGTGAACCCAAAATTTGCCTATCTCTAAATAAACTACAAGGCATATACTTTCTACCGTTAAACTTTAAGAAATGTTATTTTTAGGGTTTTTAATTCACTAAGTCTAAGATCTAGTTGTTCCTAGCCAGTTAACCTATTTGTCAAACTCAAGTCAATTAGCCAAAATTGAATACATTAATTTTTATAATTTTTGAAAATTTTCAATTTTTTATGGTTTTCAAATAAGTATGCAAATGCAAAAATATGTACAAATGAATGCGAAGGAAGAAGACGTACCGAGCATACCCCCAAACTTGAACTTGACAGTGTCCTCACTGTCATGCTACAGCAAGAGGGTCAAAATGTCGGCACTCCCCTGTTTATTTATTTACAATTTTTTTTTAATGTTTTGAAATTTTTTTTTATAGAAAAAAAAAACAAAATATATATATATATATATATATATATTTTAATGTTTTGAAATTTTTTTTTATAGAAAAAGAAAATAAAATATATATACATATATACAACAAGGTCCCCCCCAAACTTAAGCTTGGCCTTACACAAGCCAAAGGTTGGCACCAACCATTCAAAAGTCTTATCGTGGTAATGGTATAGTTGGTGCAAGAATAGGGTGTGGAGGAAAGAAATGAGAAACACGCGAGACCGTGTGGAAAGAAGAATGGTAGAATATGGTCTCGGTGGGGGAGAAGAATGGCGGAAAGGAGAAAGAAGGGTCGCGCGATCTTGAGGGTGTAAATCGAGTGAATAAATTAGCGCAATTTGGGATGACCGAAGTGTGAAAACTGATTGTGCTAATCAATCGACTCGTCGTGGAATGGGATCAAATCCCTCAAGATTCTCAAGAAAACATGGGTACGCCGAACTTGGTATAGGAGATGAAAGCGTAACGGTCACTTGTACGGTCAGAACAATAGGAAGGACGAAACGAAGTGAATTAGGGATAGTATCATTCTCACCGTAGTAAACTATCTCGAACTTGAAAGATTCCATTAATGGTTCGAAACTACTGTAAGCAACCGAGTCTGATGGTTCAACTAACTCATCTGAAAATGTAAAGGACTCAAACTCGGGCGGTGAGTCATCAACATCGTCCGAAAAAGTGAAACACTCGTATGTGTTATCGGCTGTGAGAACTGTGTCAGATTCAAAGGAAAATTTTTCAAGCTCACAATCTTCAAGCGTGGTCGGAACGATGGAAAGGAGGGAGGGTGATTTAGTTAAACATTCAAGAGGATGAATTGGAAAATCCGACACATCAAAGAAAAATGATTCAACCTCAATATTATCCTCAATACTCTCCTTAATACTAACCTTATAATTCTCTTTAAAATTCAACTCATCCATGCCATTATCATAAAAATCAAGCGCATATGAAGTTTTGGAGAAACATCTAATGATTCGAGATGATGAATTGGACACAAAATTTCAATCAAATCGACAGGTTTATCATCCGAAATATTCCCGGCGTCTATATCCTCAATCAAGTGAAAATCAATTTCCTTAAACACCTCATCAAAAGCATGGATATTTATCGATTTATGTTCTAGACTGGAGGTGTAAAGATCAAAAGGATTAAGTGTGGTTTCACTAGACAGGGCTTCTTCACAATTTGGCAAATCAAATACTACAAATTCGCACAACTCATCATTTTGGACACATGTTTGAAAACTGGAGTTGTTGGATTCAATTGGGTATGTATAGGTTTGATTTGCAAATCCTCTCACATTCTCACTCTGTCCAACCGCCTCCTTATACATTGAAAAATTTGAAACTAGTGGGAAACTAGCTACCGGTTCACTAGGTTGCATAAGGGCGGCCACGGACGCTTCCACATTCCTAGTCATTTTATTTGGTTCTAAGATATAAGCCTCCAACGACTTTTCCAAACTAGACTTGGGTTGTGAGGGTGTTTCGGTAAAAGATTCGAAATGGTGTGGATATGCAAAAGTCCCAACTGGCGGTGTAGAAACAGTGTCTAGTGAAGGTGGGAAAGTCGGGTAGGACTGGTAGGAAGTGGGTGGTTGGACAGGGGTAGGGTCAACATGTGGGTAAAAAGGTGAATAGTCTTGTGGATCCCTAGAACTAGATGTGTGGAGAGGGGTGAAAGATCGGCTACGAGATTGAGCAATATGCTCAGCAATGGACATTGGTTTAGGAGTGACAGCAGGACTTGAAAAAGTGGTGTCGACATACGAAGGTGGTAAAGGTTGACTTGGTTGACACAAAGTAGGTTGCAAAGTTGAACTGTTTCTCCTAGACGCTTCTATTTGATCTTTCAGCGAAATTTTGGGCAAGGAAGGATCGTCTTTAAATCGACTGAAACAACTGACGAACGACGCAAAGTTAGGTTCGGGATACCAAAGTTCGGCAAGAGATTTATGATGTGGGGTACCCATGATAGAAGAATGAGAAAAGAAAGAAGGTAGGTGGTGCAAGTGGGGTGCAAGGATTTCTATGCGACAAAATTTTTGCAAGTTTTTATAAAAATTTTCCTTTTTTCCTTTTTCTCTTTATTTGAGACTGTTTGTAGAAAAAAAATTCGATAAAGGGCTTAGACAAAAATGTAATCAACCAGAAATGCACAATCAGACCTAGATCTAGGGTCACCTAGGTCAGCTAGACAGCTCCTAACTGTTCCAAAGGGCTAGAAATAGGACCTCAAACCGCCTCTTCACCGCCAATTACGGCCAAGTAAGCGCCAGGTAAGTGGGAAGGAACCACACTGTGGGCCTAATTAGAAACCACTAGCCTTGACACACTTGCCTAGGCACCGCAAAGTCAGGTTAGGATAAACGGTCGATGCCTATACTAGTCCTCTGTCCTATTGAGCGCGACGTCCTTAGGGCTGAGTCTAGTATTTTTTAATTAATCTATGGTCAATGCAAATGCCTTATGTGATTTCTGGGGTCGTGGGAAGGGTGATGAAATCCGCACCCAATCTGAATTGGTCAAAAAGCCCCTTAAAGTCCAATTAAAGATATGCAAAACAGTAAATCACTTGCAATCAAATATTTTTATTTTATGCGCGGCGCAAAGAATCCTGCACAAGATTTGTTATTTAGAAGAGGAAGATTTTTTTAAGCGCAAAGAATCCTGCAGGAGATTAAACAAAAGATATATCGAAAGATTCAGAGGAGAGATCAGAAGACTTACAGAGGTTTTTTTTTTTAAACCACAGAGGAAGTTTGGGGATCTGATCCGCTGGTATGACCGCGGAACCGCCGCGTATTGCAGCCTCAGACCGCGGATCCGCCGCAGTTTGGTGGCTTCGGCCGATTTTTTTTTTGTTCTCCCGATCTCCGCGGTTCTTCTTGTTTCACTTTCTGGAAATTTCCAGATCCGTCTCGATTGTATATCCTGCAAGATTCAAACAACAAAGTACCCTTTCCAAAAATAATAAATGATATATTTTTATATTTTTTGTGATTTTTCAGATTTTTATGATTTTTTTAATTTTGATTAACCCGAAATTGCAAAAAGGAAATAACACGCCATCCCCGGCAACGGCGCCATTTGATTGATCTCAAAATCTATCTATAACCGCAATCAAGAACGGCGTCGCATGAAGCTAGCCGGTGAGTACGGGTCGGTCCACAGGGATGTTGTGAATTTCCTAGTCGCGCTAACGAGTTAATTCCGAAGGGTGTTCGGACGGATTATTAAATCTAAAAACCTAAATTATTCTATCTACGATTATCTAGATCTATTCTTGCTAAGGTTAGGTTTAGGGATGGTTTGGAAATGCAAGTAAATCTCAACGCTTTCTATACCCGAATGAAGATCTATGAGGAGTTATGGTAATTATCAATAAAGGGGATTAGATCAATTCGGAAGGTGTTCCTTCCTCTAGGTTCTTGTCCTTCCTTTAGAGATCCTTACCCTAACCTCCATGGAAAACGCACGTAACCGGGCCTTTACACTACGGTGTCATCGTTACCTCGAGGGATAGGATGCCGTAGGGCGCGGTGTGTGCGTGTATGCATGGAGTCCTATTGTAAATATTTGATGGGCAAGAAAGGGATGAGAGATCTCATCTCTCAAAAGCCTTCCCCAAAGCTAACTCTTAACAAGTTCCTAGGGCATGAAATTAAATCTACCTAGGGCAAAGAATTGAAATCTAAACTAGAGCAAGAAATTAAATCTACTTACAGATGCATTTCTCCAATCATCAATGCAGGGTTGTCAGATCTGAATTTCTGAATTGAAGAGAGGCACCGATGCTCTCCATAAATAATTTTGGAATTTTTATTAAAAGGAGGCATAGGGAGGCATAGCCTTTACAATGATTTAGAATTCCTATTTATAGAGGATAGGAAACCCTAGTTTACAATTGATTCGCACGTCTACATTTACCAAAATATCCTTAGGAAGACCTAGTCAAAGAAGACTTCAAGCTTTGGTAAAATTTTATATCTCTGTCTTTTATTAAAAGGAAGTATTGGGCCTTAAAATTTCTTTTGTGGGCTCTTCTGTCTTTGGGCTTCCTTATTATTTGGTTCTTTTATTAAAATAGCTTCTATGTTTCTTCTAGATCTCCAGTGAATAATTGCGGTGGACTTTTAACCGTTCGCATTGTAATCTTGGACCTTGCATTGTTTTGTACTTTGTGAATTTTATCTTTGATGTAGGCTTGATCAAGAGTCTTCTGTTTGTTGGTCAAAGTCCACTTTTGTATCGTATTTTCATCGTTTTCACTGTTTTCTGTCCAAGAACCTGTAACCTGTAACATGTAGCAGACATGCGTCAAAAGCACCTGTTTATTTATAAAAAGAATAAGAATGGGGAATATAATAATGCAATATTATGGTGTGAACAGATGCCTGCTTTATTCTGTAAAGCAACTTGCACATGTTTCCGCTGCTCCCACTGTTTACGAAGCTCTCTGGCTGTGTACTTATAGACGTTCTCTTCTAAATCAGTATTTAGAAAAATAGTCATGACACCCAACCACCATATATCGTAGTCATGGTATGTAGCAATGTTAAGTAGGATCCGGATGGACTTAAGCATAGCCCCTGGAAAAGGTTTCATCATTATCCACGCCTGGTCGATGACGAAAACCTTTAACAAGTCTAGCTTTGAAAGTCTCAGCTTTTCCATCTACGCCAAGTAATCTTCTCAAGATATACTTGCCCCTGATGGGGATTTAACCCTTCAGATATTGCAACCAAAGTCCATACTTTGTTGGTGTTCATGGATTCCATCTCAGATCGCTAAACATCCAGCCATTCTTACAGAGTCCCTACTCTCGATGACCTGCTCGAATCTAGTTGGGACATCATCTCATGATGCAATCCTCGCTCCCACTGTCATCGAGAAACCGAAGTATCTCTCAGGCAGGTGAGGAACCCTACCAGATCGGCGGAGAGGCTGAGGTTCGTCGGGGACTATTGAAACCTTTGGTTCTGTCAAATCATCAGCTGCAGTTTTGTATAGATGGAACCTTTTCAGTTCTACAGAACTGACCTTGTCTCGATCTTGTCCGGATTTTGCTTTTGACATAGGCCGGACAATCCCAAATCTTAACTTGCTTAAGAGATGGGTTCTTCCTATACCATATCTTATATGGAGTGGTAGGCACTGATTTGAATCGAACCCTATTCAATAGGTATGCAACTTCATAAGTGCATAACTCCCTAAAAGAAACAGGTAACCTAGTAATACTCATCATAGAGCACACCATATCATATAGGGTGCTATAGCTCCACCCTGATACATCGTTGTGCTGTAGTATAATCAGAGGAGTAATACCGAGAGAGAATCTCATTCTCCTTTAGAATAATCCAGGAATTCTATGCACAAGTATTCTCCTCCTTGATCTTATCATAGGACATAATACTTATACCCAGTTTTTGGTTCTTTATTTCTAACTTATATTCTGTGAATATCTCAAAAGGTTCGGACTTGTGTTTCAATAGGAACATATGTCTGAATCTTGAGAGATTATCAGAGAATGTAATGAAATACAAAGAACCGGTCCTGGCATGTGTAGACAGGGGACCTTACATACATCATCATGTATCAATCCCAAAGGTTTACTAACTCTTTCTCTGTTTCTAATAAACAGAGCTATGGTCATCTAATCTTTGTGACATGACTGGCAAATTTCACAAGATGTAAATTCAAACTGATTTAAATATGCATCTAAATATAACTTCAGCTAGTCGGGTCGCATTGATATGACCTAGTCTACAATGCCTCAAGAAAGATTCGTTCATATCTGAACTCTTCCTCTTGTATGTGTTCTGTATACGAGGAACTGTAGTTTGATTTAGAACGTCAATGCTTTTAGATAACGTGCCTGAACTGATCAACTTTTGAAATAGGAAATGTTCAAAACAATATCCAACAATACAAAATTATATCCTTCTTTACTAATAAAGAGACTGATATGATTTTGTATATCAGGTTCGGTATCTAATAGCATTTGTTCAGAATTAATGTACTGGTAATACAGGGTGACAGTGACCAACAGACTTGGCTGCAACACTTGCCCCGTTTTCTGTCTCATGAAACTTATCACCCGTTCTCAGTTCTCTGCCTTCATGTAGCCCTATGTAACAGATTACATATCTGGGATCCTGATCCGGTATCAAATACCCAGGATGCAGAGGATACTGAGAAATAGTTCTTTGCGATGAACACACCCGAAGGAGATGCATCATATGCACTTTCTTCGTTTGGGCGGCATGGGAATTCTGGTATTCCCCTATTACCTGCTCTGTCTTATAACAATTATAAGTTGGAGCGGGACCAACGTTCCCCAGCTCAGTATAACAAGCGGGTTCGATCAATACATCCATATTATTATCTTGATTAAGGCGTGATATGGTCGCTACCTGGAGAGAGAGAAAAGAAAACACTCTGCGCGCGCTCTTACAAGATTAGATTGGTTATTTATTTTATCTAATCAGGATGGCTCCCACCATTTTTATCAAATCTTCTTTCAAACCCTAAAAGGAAAGACTATCCGGGATTAATTACACGCTACAAGTTCGCCAATCTTTCAGCCAGGCCAGTGTCGGTACTTTGACGGAGGTGCCCCGTTCTTTCGCACGGACCTAATTAATGTAAACCTCGTTTTCCCAGAGGCGTAACCCCGTTGACACCTTTCTAGACACCTACTTGATCGGCTAATTGTAATGTGTAAAACTCTCCCAGGAGTAACAATTACTCGCAGTGGGTATCGGGATCCAACTATCACATAGAAGGTATGCAATCTCATTGCAAATTTCAACACTTGAAACTCCCGATAAAGGTTTTTACCCCTAGCACCTATGACCTTAACTATGGTCAACAAATCATAAGCACTAGTCAAGTTCTACCCGTCATTTTGTGATTAATTAGACCCACCCGCATGACCCTTAACTAAGGTCAACAAAGTCACGCGACTGTCCTAACCAATCGCATCATATGCGGTGTAGGAAGACATCACTTAGCTACCGTACACTGTGCCTTGACTATGGTCAACAAACACAGCACGAATACTAAGTACTCTACTTCCTAAAATGACGGAGGGTTGCGAATGGTTTTTATGAAAACCTTTAACGCTTTGAACTTGATCTCGTTGCGGAATCAAATGGTTTTTAAATGGAGTGTTTTTTAGGCTTTTCTAGTTTTGCTAAAGGGGTCACTCCCGGTGAAGGGATCGTCGGCCCTTTCCTCGTCGAATGAGGTGCGGGATATATCATATATATCACTGTACAAAGCAGAAACTATAGAAGCAATCAAAAGACAAACCGAGTGTTTTAGCATCTGCCAGTTATTGCTAAAGGAGTCACTCCCGGTGAAGGGATCTCGGTCCTTTCCTTATCGAATAAGGTGCAGGATGTTCTACAAGGAACACCGCGATGCAAAGCAAGAACTGTAGCTACCTGTTTTTATTTTGAAATTCGATTCCACAATATCTTTTAGGTTTATTTTCTTTCATTAATCTCATTAATGAATATCCCATCATTTAAGTCTACCTAAACATCACAGATAAATATAACGTACGCTTATGCCATCCGCATTCGCCTCGATGTCCCGTCTGCACCGTTAGGTTAGGTAACTAACGGCAGAGCGGGACAGGGCTAGCGCGGGTGTAAAGCATAAGCAACGTCTATATAATATATCATATATACTATATATAATATCTATCTGAGCAAATCACATGATCACATCATATATAACACAGCAGAAGAATCATATGAAACATTGGATATACTACGACGTCCGTGTTTTTAATACGAGCCAGTATAAAACACGGATTCCACGGTCGTGATGAATAGCGAATCCCACACCCCTAGACCCCTACGAGAGCGGCAAGCAACCCTACCAATTCTAGAGTTAGGAGACACGGACTCGACTCCTCGAGATGGTCTCCCACTGGACCCTAGAACCAGGTTACTTGTGCTCCCCTCCTTGGGTCTATCCTAATGCGGAAAAGTAAATAATATACAAATGGTGACATCATCCGCAACCTGGAAGTGCCCCAATAAAAGAATATTACATACAAGTTTTTACATGAATGAAAATGAAAAACACCCATCTCACATAAAAAAAAACCCGGCTATTCGAACACGACGATCCAATATAACATATCCAGCAACACATAACATCACATGTCATCAACGTAAGTAAACATGCGTATCCCAATTGTCGTTGACATATAACAACGAAACCGGTGATATCAAATATTACACTTACGGTCACAGAAAAGAAAGTGTAAAACTACAACAGTTGGAATCCGCAAACTCTTTAGACATCGCATGCCTAATCAAATGAATTCCTTAGACATCGCATGCCTAACAATTATAAACCCTGCATTTTAGTCTCATTATCGAAAACACTTTTCAATATAAAGTCAGGCAATTCAACAAGATTCCCGATATCCTGATCGAATGCTCGTCGCAAACTTTAGTAGGCGGCCGCACCCCCGACGCCTTCGACAAAGTGCACCAAGGTGGAACACCGCTGCCGCGAGCACCCGAACGGATGCTTTCGGTGAAGGGGTTCTCCTACAGTCACTTGGTCGGGGGTTATGGGGTGAGGCTGTCTATTAAGTTTACCCGGCGAGTATCCGCGTACGCTATGTGATTGCGACGGACTTTTGATCGCATCAAAATTCCGTGGCAACCGATCAAGTGAGACTAAAGTGCTATGTTTATAACATTCAAATCAGTTATTTCATAACTCCTTGTGGATTCCAAGTATTGTATCACATTCCGGATAAATAGAAAATGTTAAACTTTCCGATCGAACAATCGAACACCCAAGTTTTCCCGAGAAAGCTCAACACATGAAATAAGTTTTAAAACATTCACTTCGTGCCTCAGTACCAACGGTCCAGCCGTAGAAGGGTCAAGCCAACGCCTCACATGTGGCATGCCGTACTGCCCCAAACCCTAAGGTTCAAAGGGCAGTTCAAGATGGTCACATAATCGAGTTAAGGTTTGTTGTCTTCTAGAGGGACCATCGTGTTACTTGCACTACTTAGAACGTCACTAAACTACGGAAAATTCCAACAATTGAAAATTTCCCGGCAGGGGAAAAAGTGGGTATTTATATCTGGTCGAACTTTTTAACATGCTCTAAAAATACCCGGAAAAAACACAGACAAAATTAGACAATCCGATCGAATCTCCGAACACCCAATACAACCCAGAAAACTCAACTCTTGAGTAAGATTTAAAAATTCCCAGAAAATACAGCACTAAAATATAGGAATTACTGTGCAAAAATCAATGGAAGAAGCGACTAAGTGGCCGCGGAACCGCCGCATTAGCCATGCTAATGCCGCGGTTCCGCCGCGTTTTGATTGAATCAGGCGCACGTGCTTCACAGTAATTCTTAGAAACGCCTGCTGATTTTTCTGCATATTTTTAATTCTCCAAAATCCCCAATTTCAAAAATTGTACAGAGAGCGGATTTGGATTAGGGTTTCGGGTTCAATCGGGTTTCTAACTTCGTCTACTCATCGCCTAAGGCTCTAGCTAGGCTCTGATACCACTGTAGGGTTCCTAGGCACACCCATGAGGTTCGACAAGTGATCAAACATGGCCAATTCAAATTTTTCTTATGTGCCAAGTAACCCTAAGCAAGATCGTTACTAGAGGTAAGGCGATACTATAACAAGTTAACAACTTTAACTAAAAGGGAAGTGACTACAACCTTTGTAGATCCGGTCCTCCACTTCCTTAGCTCCGTGGCGATGTCCCCTCGCTGCGATCATCGGATCCCGGACTCTAGCGTCGGCTTTATCGGAGAAATGGGCGGGCAAGGTCGTCGACTTCGATGCCGAAGATGATCTACGTCGAGGCAACTCAAGATCAAGCTCCAACTTCACCAAGTCATGAAACTTGTGAAGAAAACACCCTATACTACATGGCAAGTAGTAGAGGATGAAGAAATAGGAAGTGGGTTCACTTTGGATTTGGGTTTCTCACTTGATTTCATCACTTAAGAATTTTCAAGAAGGGTTTTCTTTTTCTTCATGAAGAAGCAGAAGAAGAAGAGAATGAAAAAGAATTATCAATTAAATTAAATCAAATGATGCTTATCCTATTTGCAACCATGGGTGAGTGTTAACTCATGTAGAGAATGAACTAGGGTTTAGGCAAATGGTTTGGTTAAGCAAAAGAAACAAAATGGTTGAACTTTTCAAAGCTTCATGAAGTTTCAAAGAAAGTCCAAAGATAGCCACCATTTTATTTCTTGCTTAAAAGAATAAATAAATGAATAAATAAATAAGAAAAGAAGAAACCCTAACCATTTACTAAACATGGTTTAAGTCAAACATACACCCAAGTTTGCATGTATCATCAAACATGATACAATCAAGTGCACAAAAATATATCACATATACAATGTGCACATCAAGTGAGAAAATCATCTTAAGTGAACCAATATTAGTTAATGTAAAGTAATATATCAAATATATAATTATACATTAAATCATTAAATCAACACTTGATTTAACGATCCGGTCATATCGCATATGACCGACTAATATCCAATGTATCGACTCATCGAATCAATCCTTGATTCGATAACTAGGTTATATCGCATACAACCAATCGATACATTCATCGCGAGAATAGAATACGGTATCACATACACGCATTATTCTCGGTCCCGCACATATCTCATATGCGCTCTTAATTCGTTTCGCTTGAGCCAGGAAACCTCTGTGTAGGACTCTAAAGACTCGTCAATACGCCGGCAGTAGGTGATGATCATATCAAACATCCGGAAGCCGCAAGCGGTCTGCTAAATGTAACGGCCACCCGGGTATTGAGCGATCAGAAGACCGACGAGCAAGCCCGCTCACACTCCTGTGAATCCACCAGTAACACTTACCGTACAGTCCGGTCTGTTCGTCTGATATGTCGCATATCTCGCCTAGGGGTGGTAAACGTCAGACCCTAGTAGCTCGATAAGTCATGCCGATATAAGGTCCATAACATAGCATGAAACTACTGATAACACTTTCCAGTAAATCAGTGCAACCCTGGCCAGGGATTTCCAGTTATGGCCAGTCGAGCATAGCACAACATCAACCCCCAATACCGGGAGAGACGAATCCCCTCCTATCGCTCATTGCCTCCATGTGAATCGGGACTGTACCCAAAAACCACCTGTTTGCACAACTCAGTAGAGCCGTGGTAGGGTGGAAATCAAAGCACAGTGGGAGACACACAAGACTCTATGACGATCTCGGGTCAACAGACTAAGCTGTACCAGTGTCACCAGAGAACTGCCATCTGACGTGAGGTATAATATCATCTGGGAGTTCTCGGCGAGTCCGTTCAGTGTACCCAGTCTCCATTGAGCACCCGCATACCATCTCTGATGTCAAACACCAATGGATATGGGATCATCCATCGCCCATCACATGGGTCGAGAAGATATATGCTAGTCTACTCTGGAATATCGATGCCCCGTCTTGATATTCCCACGACTAGGAACATTGAAGGATGTACTCATGGACTACCCAAGCCCCACTAGTATGATCTGCATCATGGTCCTGGAAGTCGAGTACATCTCCTAAGGGCTTTATCAACATGTAACAGAGAGACAGAAAGTATACATGTTAAGATAAAGAGCAACCAGAATGCATACTATCATGTCGAGCAAGAAAGTCCTACCTATATATGTCCTAGCATCCACTACTATATACATCCAATGTACAGTAATGGTCTCTAGGGCATACATATAACTAACCCAATCGACCACCACGTCATCAAACTGGGAACAATCGACCTCTAAGTCGTTAAACTGGGGACGTAAAAACAAAAATGTGTAACTAAGAGAAAAATTAAGAAAAGCCGAAATGATCGGGAAACTCGCAATAAAAATCAGCGAGTAAAAAATGAAAATGAAAATAAAGCCGAAATGATGGGGCAACCGCGAATAAATAGCCGAAATGATAGGGCAATCGCGACCTTCGCGATAAGAAAAGCTGAAATGATAGAGCAATCGCGGTAAAACAAAAAACAAACAAACAAACAAACAAAACAATGGCGAATGATGAGTCGCTCCTGGTACCATATTCCAGTGTAGCGATGCAGATGCCAACCAAATCCCAATCCCCCAAGTGGCGAATGATGAGTCGCTCCTGTTAGTGTATATGCCCTAGAGGCCATTACTGTATCATACTGGTTTGTATATTACTTAATGGATGCTTGGGATATTCATCTTGTATATACAATCTTGCTCAAAATATTAGTATGCTACTTGGTTTGTTTCTACTTCAATGTGTACATGTGTTTATTTTTGTATATCGCCTATACACATTAGTAGAGCCCTTAGGATCTTTGCTTGATTACCAGCGATGTGATGGCCGTCACACTAGTGGGGCTGGGTAATCTATAAGCACATCCTTATGCAGGTCCCTGGTCGCAGGACTATCGAGACAGGGCATCGATACTCCGGAGTAGACCAGCGCATGCGCTTCTCATCCCAGTGTGGGAGACGGTCTGTCCCACAGCCGTCAGTACGTCGTACTTGAGATAGTATGCGGGTGCTCGTTAGGTTACGGGTACACTGGACAGGACTCGTCGGGAACTGACTAGTTGGTATTATACCTATCGTCAGTTATCAGTTCCCAGGTGACATGAGTACAGCTTAGTCCGCTGACTTGACACTGTCACTTCGCCTCGAGTGTGTTCCCACTGTACTTTGATCACTACCCTACCATGGCTCAAAGGAGTCGTGCAAACAGGTAGTGGTTGGGTGCAGTCCCGAAGCACTTGGAGGCAGTGACGGTTAGACAGGATTCGTCTCTCCCGGTATTGGGAGTTGACATCGCGCTGTGTCTAGGAGAGCCATTACACGAGTAGTCCCTGGCCAGGGCAAACGAGATATACTGGTAGGTTTCCAGTGTTATCTCAGGGTGTTTTGGGCTTCGCTCCGGCACGACTTGTACCGCTATTGGGGGACTGACGTTTACCGCCCCCTAGGCCCGCCATGCGATGTATCAGACTAACAGACCGGACTGTACGGAGAATGTCACACTCAGGCTCAGTAGGAGTTCAGATGGGTTTCGCCTCGTCGGTCTTCTTGTCGGCATTACCTGGGGACCGTTACGCACAGCTAGTGCCGCTTGCGGTCTGTGGTTAAACCCACTGCCAGCGTAGTGTCGAGTCTTTAGAGTCCCACACAGAAAGCTTTTCGCCTTTAGGCAAAAGAGTAGAGGTCGCATGGTATTGCGACAGGTCGCATGGTTTTGCGACAGGGTTCGGTCACATCCGTGCACTTGTGCACGTACAGTGTCCGGACAGTTTACACTAGCGGGCTTTGGTTTAAGCCAGATCCTAGTGTACCTTTTGGGATTGGATTTATCCGGTTTGCATTCGTGTTCCTCGGAACGCGGATGCGGGTGTGTATGCACAGTTGACAGGGAGGCAAAGGCAGCGGATTCTCATTAGGGTTGTTGACAGTTGACCGTTGACTATTTGACTTTTTGCTCAACCCTAATGAGAATTTGATATGTGATTAACTATTATATTAATTAAGTATTATGGTGACATGGTTGTTGACTTTGTTGACTTGTTGACTTTTGTTGACTTGTTGACTTTGTTGACCGGTTGACTAGGCTTGACTAGTTGACCATCATGATAACCATAGCCATCATTTCATGGCAAAGACTTTTGTTTACTTGCTCATTTGTGTAAAATGAGTGCATGAAATGATATGGTTATGGTTGCTTCAACCATCACATAAGACTTTTTTTTGATATGATGAGTTATGATCACTTTGGATTATGAGAGGGTGAAAGACAAAAAAGAGCCTCATTCTTTCTTGCTCATTCTCTCTCTTGTTCTTGAGCTCTCTTTTTGCTCTCACCCTCTTGCTCTTGCTCCCTCTTTTTAATCTATGGTTCTCTTGTCTCATCAGTTGAGAATCAAGAACCATAGATAAAATCCCATTCTAATTCTACTCTACTCATTCTAGTTCACTAGGTTTAGCAAACCAAGTGAGCTAGTTTCTTCAAAGAACGAAGAAGGAGCTAAAGGTTGGAGCTTTCAGGTGGATCTATCTTCGGCGTACGGAGACGACGAGAAGAAGCCATCGGACCACCATCGGAGCTTGAAGACGAAGGAGTTCAAGACAAGCAAGGTATAACCCCCTAACCGAGTAGCTAGAAACTCATAGTTAGGTGTTAGATAGATGTTTAACCAAGATCCGGGTTTTAGGTCCATGTTACCACCTCCGTAAAAATCGTTTTTTACCATATTCCGCGTTCCCGAAAGTACCGGGAGAGGTAGCATGGACTTACAGTGGTATCAGAGCCTAGTTAAACTCTATCTAACATGTTAGCAAGTAACTAGAAGATCGATCAAAGAAAAGTCCCGAAATCGAACGCCAAGATTTTCAACTTTCTGTCGATTTCAAAAGTACCGGAAAATTTTTTTGGAACACACCAAAAATCGGCTCAGGGTTTTATTTGAATAACCACCAAAGATGGACCCACGATCGAGTCAAAGCGCCGCGGAAGCGCGGCGGGAGCACGCTCCCGCCGCTGATCCACGGCCGAGTTGACTCGGCCGAGGTCAATCTTTGGTGCAGTGTTATTCTGGGGGTATTTTGGGATTTTTAGTATATATATTTTCAACCCAGATTTTCCAGAACGAAAATTTTATTTTGGGGTCCCGAAAATCCGTATTTTTGATCGAACTTCTAAAAGACTTAAGCTAACGGGTTTTTCTGTAATGTGATATTTGTATTGAACGTCTACTAATCGCTATATGTCGATTAGTGGGGGTTATACAAATCTGTGATCTGTAATGTGCTGGAATGTGTATATGAATATGTTGGATTGTCGCGGGTGAATAGCCGGGGGGTTGTGAGACGAGAGTTTTCTTATCTTTCAATTCATGTAAATTTGTAAATTGATGTAATAATTATTTGTATGGCCGCACAACCGGGTCGGGGTTGTAGCCGTCATTGTATAATTTCTTTTTACTGTTTTTGCTCCTAGGATAGACCCATGGAGGGGGTGCACAAACTACCGGGTATGCCGAAGTGTCGAGTGGCCTACTCATAGGAGATGAGGGAGGTTACTACGCTTCGGGTACTTGGCGGGTAGTTTGCCGCACCCGTAGGGGTCTTGGGTGGGGTCTTTGGCTATTCACCGCGACCGTGTAATCTGTCTTTTGTTACAGGCTCGTACAAATTACAGATTCCTAGTATATCCAATGTATCCATCTGTGATCTGAAATGTTTATCATTGCAGTATATCTATATATGATATTATTTAGGCGTTGCTTATGTTTTACAGACGCGCTAGCCCAGCCCCTGCTCTGTCGTTAGTTAAGTAACCTAACGGGTAATGACGGGGCCCCGTGGCGAATGCGAATGGCATAAGCGTACGTCATATTTTGGTTGTTTTCTGCAATGGTAGGATTAAATGATGGGACGCATTAAAAGAACAAATGCAAGAATATCACGCATTAAAAGAACTAATGCAAGATAATAAACCAAGTTAAAGTCGTTGGAACACTTTCGAAAAACCACTCGGTTCTTTTCAAAACCAACTTTTAAATGCGGAGCTTGAGCCACTCCTTTTAAAAGCTATCTCGTTCCATCGACCAAATCAAGTTCACTACGTTCACGGTTTTGCCAAAACCATCCGTAGCCCTCCATCATTTCAGTTAAATATTCGGTAGTATTCAAGCTATGTATTTTGACCTCACGCCAAGGCATAGTGATTGGTAGCTGCCGGATATTTATCTGTTGCATAGATAGAATGCGTTGGTTTGAGACAGTCGTACTGCCATTTTGGCCTACGTCAAGGGTATGTACGGGTGGGTTCAAATTAACCTGGATAATGATGGGACGAACTTGACATGTGACTTATGACATTTTGACCTCACGCCAAGGTCATAAGAGCATGGGGCAAAAATCCACATCGGGAGTTTCATAAGTACTGAAACTTGCTAGATTTGCATACCATTTGGAGTGTGATGATTCTGGTAGGATTCCTTCAGTTTCGTCACGCAATGATATTTGGATCCCGATCCTACTGTGAGTATATGCCACTCCTCGGGAAATTTCTCACTTAACGATCAATGCTATAAACCTAGTAGGTGCCTAGAAAGGTGTTAGCGGGGCTACGCCCCCAGGGAAAAGAGGTTCTTTAATTAAGGAACTTCGCGAAAGCGTTGGAAAACCTCCCTCGAAGTACCGACACCGGCCTGGCTGAACGGTTAAGCAAGTATTGTACGGTGGGATTGATCCTGACTAATTCTTCCTTTATGGTTTGAGGAGGGATTCGAGAAACAGTGGGAGCCATCCTGTTTAGACAAACTAAAAACCACTCTAAACTTGCAAGAGCATCATGCTGAGTGTTTCTTCTTCTCTCTCCTAATTGCAGCGACCAATCGACATGACTGGACTTAAGTTACTCCTAGATAAAAACAAACTGACAGGGCCAAACTACAAAGATTGGCTCAGGAATGTCAAGATAGCAATCATTTACGACAAGCTGGGGTATCTTCTTACCACCAAAGCTCCCCCTGTCCCTGGTCCAACTTCCAGCGTCGCGGATAAGGAAATCCGCAAGACTTGGGAGATTGATAGCGCGAAGGCCAAATGCCTCCTGCTTGCCTCGATGGACAACGAACATCAGAGGAGGCACGAGAATATGGACATGGAGTCCATATTGCTTCATACAAAAGAACTGTATGGAGAGCAATCTCGTATCGCAAGATACGAAGCGTCGGAAAAGTTATTTTCGACAAGAATGGTCGTCGGATCATCAGTAGCCGAGCACGTGCTAAAGATGATCGGCTACATTGAGGAGCTCGCTGACCTAGGGATCACATTGGAGAGTGAGCTATATACGGATATAGTTCTCCAGTCCCTTCCTTCCACTTACGCCCAGTTTATACTGAACTTCAACTTACAAGAAAAAGAGGTTGAACTTTCAGAGCTCCTCAACATGCTGAGGAGCGCAGAGGGCACCCTACAGAAAGGTAGGGAAACATCCACTTTGTTTGTAGGAGGATCATCTTCTTCTAGGTCCAAGGCGAAAGCCAAGGGAAAGAAGAAGAAAGCCCCCGCCAAACCAAGGGGCGGTGTTAGTAAAGTGGATACGAAGGGAAAAGGTAAAGCAACAAAGATAGCGGGGAAGCTTGTGGATAAGGAAGAACGCTTCTATTGTCATAAGAAAGGACACTGGAAGAATGATTGCAGGGCCTGGAAGGCCAGAACACAGGAATTGAAGCAGGTTGCAGCTTCAGCTTCAGGTGTGTATGTTATTGAAAACTGTCTTTCAATAAACTCTACTTCCTGGGTATTGGATACCGGATCAGGATCTCATATCTGTAATTCTTTGCAGGCGTTGAGAAACCGTAGGGTTTTGAAGGCAGGTGACATGACCCTCAGAGTTGCGAACGGAGCTAGCATGGATGCTAAAGCCGTGGGGGACTATCACCTGGGAATGTCAGATGGACATGTTTTGGTTTTGCGTAATTGCTTTTTTGTACCCAACGCAACTTGTAATATCATTTCTGTATCTTTAGTTTCTAAAGAAGGTTATGAATTTGCGTTTGTAAGTAATGTTGTAAACATTCACCTTAATCAAATTCTGATTGGGTCAGGTACACTGAGTAATGGTATATACGTATTGAACCAACCACAGATTTTCAATGTCCAGAATACACACAAAAAAAAAAGTCTCCAGAAATAAATCAGACTTTCTTATGGCATTGTAGATTGGGTCACATCAATGAGAGAAGGTTGACTAAGTTACATACAGAGGGATATTTGAATACGTTCGAATATCAATCGTATGCCACTTGTCAATCTTGTCTCAAAGGAAAGATGACAAAGACTCCGTTTACTGGACATGGAGTAAGAGCGAGCGAGCTCTTGGGACTCGTACACAGTGACGTGTGCGGTCCAATGTCTACACATGCCCGAAGCGGACATTCTTACTTCATTACTTTTACGGATGACTTCTCAAGGTACGGTTATGTCTTCTTAATGAAACATAAGTCCGAAGCCTTTGGAAAATTCCAGGAGTATAAGAATGAAGTGGAGAAACAGACCGGCAAAAGTATTAAGATTCTAAGATCGGATCGAGGTGGAGAATACTTAAGTGCCGAGTTCCTGGACTATTTAAAAGAGAACGGAATTCTCTCTCAGCTTACTCCTCCATACACCCCGCAACATAACGGTGTATCGGAGAGACGGAACCGCACCCTATTGGATATGGTGCGGTCCATGATGAGTAACGCTGAGTTACCGCGATCATTCTGGGGGTATGCGCTAGAATCAGCTGCATACCTTTTGAACCGAGTTCCGACTAAGACTGTGCCTACCACCCCATATGAAATGTGGAGTGGGAAGAAACCCTATCTTCAATATTTGAAGATCTGGGGATGTCCAGCTTTTGTCAAAAAGCAGCATGCGGACAAACTCGAGGCACGCTCAGTACTGTGCAAGTTTGTGGGATACCCAAAGAACACCAGGGGGTATCTTTTCTACTACGCAGAGGAACAAAAAGTCCTTGTTTCTCGTAATGCCCACTTCCTAGAACACCAGTTCTTGGAAAAGGAAAATAGTGGGAGCGCAGTGGAACTGGAAGAAATTCCAGAACCACAGACTATTACTGAAAGGTTAGTGGAACCAGAGGGTTCAACAGAACAGGACATTCCTACGCCGCTCCGCAGGAGTAGTAGGCAGTCTCATCCGCCCGAGAGATACTGCGGTTTTCTCATAGACGGGGATAGAGAGGATTGCATCATAGATTATGATGAGCCTACTAGCTTCCAGCAGGCCGTTCAGAGCGTTGACTCAGTGAAATGGCTGGATGCAATGCGGACCGAAATGGAGTCCATGTACACCAACAAGGTATGGACGTTGGACATTGCTCCAGACGGGGTAAAACCCGTAGGATGCAAGTGGATCTTCAAAAGGAAGATTGGTGTAGATGGACAGGTTGAGACCTATAAAGCTAGGCTGGTAGCAAAGGGTTTCCGTCAAAGACCTGGCTTGGACTATGACGAAACCTTTTCTCCAGTAGCCATGCTGAAATCCATTCGGATCCTTCTTGCCATTGCTGCCTTCCACGATTATGAGATCTGGCAAATGGACGTAAAGACCGCTTTTCTAAATAGAAATTTAGAGGAGTGTGTCTATATGGACCAACCAGAGGGTTTCATTCAGAGTGGGAGCAGTGGAAAGGTGTGCAAGTTGCTTAAGTCCATCTATGGACTAAAGCAGGCATCGCGGAGTTGGAACATCTGCTTTGATGAGACGGTCAAAGAATTTGGCTTTATCAAAAATCCAGATGAACCATGCATCTATAGTAGATTTGTAGCGAGAACTGTAGTATTCCTCGTTTTATACGTGGATGACATTCTCTTAATAGGAAATGACATTCCTATGCTACAATCTGTCAAGGGGTTCTTGTCACACAGGTTCTCCATGAAAGACCTGGGTGATACCTCGTACATTCTGGGTATCCGGATTTACCGTGACAGATCCAAGAGGATATTAGGACTTTCACAGTCCAGGTACATCGACACCATACTGAAGAGATTCAGTATGGAAGATTCCAAGCGCGGTAACTTACCGGCTTGTCACGGATCACCCTCTCTAAAGAGATGTCTCCCAAGACTGATTTGGAGAGGGATCGCATGTCTATTATACCCTACGCTTCTGCGGTAGGCTCTATAATGTATGCGATGTTGTGTACCAGACCGGATGTAGCTTATGCACTGAGTGTGGTAAGCCGGTATCAGTCAAACCCTGGGGAGAAACACTGGATAGCGGTAAAGAACATTCTCAAGTACCTGAGAAGGACTAAGGAGATGTTCTTGGTGTATGGCGGAAAAGACCTCCAGATCGAGGCCTTTGCTGACTCCAGCTTCCAGAGTGACAAGGATGATTCCAAGTCCATGTCGGGCTTTGTCTTTACCCTCAATGGAGGGGCGGTGTGTTGGAAGAGTTCCAAACAAGAAACCGTTGCAGACTCGACGATGGAAGCGGAATACATCGCTGCATCTGATGCCGCAAAAGAAGCTGTCTGGATGAGGAAGTTCTTGAAAGAACTTCAGGTGGTTCCGTCCATTGTTGATCCAATACCTCTGTATTGCGATAACAACGGGGCTATAGCTTTAGCGAAGGAACCCAGGTCCCATCAGAGATCCAAGCACATCTTGAGGCGGTATCACCTGATCAGGGAGATCGTGGATCGCCATGAGATCGAGGTTCGGAGAGTCGCTTCAGAAGATAACACTGCAGATCCATTCACCAAGGCCCTACCCCAGACTCAGTTCGAGCGGCTGATCGAGATGATGGGTCTTCGATACGCCAGTACATGGCCTTAGTGCAAGTGGGAGATTGTTAGTGTATATGCCCTAGAGGCCATTACTGTATCATACTGGTTTGTATATTACTTAATGGATGCTTGGGATATTCACCTTGTATATACAATCTTGCTCAAAATAGTAGTATGCTACTTGGTTTGTTTCTACTTCAATGTGTACATGTGTTTATTTTTGTATATCGCCTATACACATTAGTAGAGCCCTTAGGATCTTTGCTTGATTACCAGCGATGTGATGGCCGTCACACTAGTGGGGCTGGGTAATCTATAAGCACATCCTTATGCAGGTCCCTGGTCGCAGGACTATCGAGACAGGGCATCGATACTCCGGAGTAGACCAGCGCATGCACTTCTCATCCCAGTGTGGGAGACGGTCTGTCCCACAGCCGTCAGTACGTCGTACTTGAGATAGTATGCGGGTGCTCGTTAGGTTACGGGTACACTGGACAGGACTCGTCGGGAACTGACTAGTTGGTATTATACCTATCGTCAGTTATCAGTTCCCAGGTGACATGAGTACAGCTTAGTCCGCTGACTTGACACTGTCACTTCGCCTCGAGTGTGTTCCCACTGTACTTTGATCACTACCCTACCACGGCTCAAAGGAGTCGTGCAAACAGGTAGTGGTTGGGTGCAGTCCCGAAGCACTTGGAGGCAGTGACGGTTAGACAGGATTCGTCTCTCCCGGTATTGGGAGTTGACATCGCGCTGTGTCTAGGAGAGCCATTACACGAGTAGTCCCTGGCCAGGGCAAACGAGATATACTGGTAGGTTTCCAGTGTTATCTCAGGGTGTTTTGGGCTTCGCTCCGGCACGACTTGTACCGCTATTGGGGGACTGACGTTTACCGCCCCCTAGGCCCGCCATGCGATGTATCAGACGAACAGACCGGACTGTACGGAGAATGTCACACTCAGGCTCAGTAGGAGTTCAGATGGGTTTCGCCTCGTCGGTCTTCTTGTCGGCATTACCTGGGGACCGTTACGCACAGCTAGTGCCGCTTGCGGTCTGTGGTTAAACCCACTGCCAGCGTAGTGTCGAGTCTTTAGAGTCCCACACAGAAAGCTTTTCGCCTTTAGGCAAAAGAGTAGAGGTCGCGTGGTATTGCGCAGGTCGCATGGTTTTGCGACAGGGTTCGGTCACATCCGTGCACTTGTGCACGTACAGTGTCCGGACAGTTTACACTAGCGGGCTTTGGTTTAAGCCAGATCCTAGTGTACCTTTTGGGATTGGATTTATCCGGTTTGCATTCGTGTTCCTCGGAACGCGGATGCGGGTGTGTATGCACAGTTGACAGGGAGGCAAAGGCAGCGGATTCTCATTAGGGTTGTTGACAGTTGACCGTTGACTATTTGACTTTTTGCTCAACCCTAATGAGAATTTGATATGTGATTAACTATTATATTAATTAAGTATTATGGTGACATGGTTGTTGACTTTGTTGACTAGTTGACTTTTGTTGACTTGTTGACTTTGTTGACCGGTTGACTAGGCTTGACTAGTTGACCATCATGATAACCATAGCCATCATTTCATGGCAAAGACTTTTGTTTACTTGCTCATTTGTGTAAAATGAGTGCATGAAATAATATGGTTATAGTTGCTTCAACCATCACATAAGACTTTTTTTTGATATGATGAGTTATGATCACTTTGGATTATGAGAGGGTGAAAGACAAAAAAGAGCCTCATTCTTTCTTGCTCATTCTCTCTCTTGTTCTTGAGCTCTCTTTTTGCTCTCACCCTCTTGCTCTTGCTCCCTCTTTTTAATCTATGGTTCTCTTGTCTCATGAGTTGAGAATCAAGAACCATAGATAAAATCCCATTCTAATTCTACTCTACTCATTCTAGTTCACTAGGTTTAGCAAACCAAGTGAGCTAGTTTCTTCAAAGAACGAAGAAGGAGCTAAAGGTTGGAGCTTTCAGGTGGATCTATCTTCGGCGTACGGAGACGACGAGAAGAAGCCATCGGACCACCATCGGAGCTTGAAGACGAAGGAGTTCAAGACAAGCAAGGTATAACCCCCTAACCGAGTAGCTAGAAACTCATAGTTAGGTGTTAGATAGATGTTTAACCAATATCCGGGTTTTAGGTCCATGTTACCACCTCCGTAAAAATCGTTTTTTACCATATTCCGCGTTCCCGAAAGTACCGGGAGAGGTAGCATGGACTTACAGCTCCCAGTACCATGTTCCAGTGCAGCGATGCAGACGCTGACCAAATTCTAAATCCCATACCCCAACGGCGAATAATGAGTCGCTCCTGGTACCATATTCCAGTGCGGCGATGCAGACGCCAACAAAGTCCTAAAATTTTTCCGGACCTACTGTCTGGATCATACATCCTGCAAAACCGTATACAATCCATGAGCGTAAAATAATCCCAATCTCTCCCAAGTCCTACTGGTGAGACCATATTCAATGTCCCACCAAAAAAAATGGTATGTCCACAAGCAAGATGGGCACGGATGAAAACCCGAAAGGGCTCCGTGAGTAAAAACAGCAGGACTGCCGGCGAGTTTGTGAAAACCCGAAAGGGCGCAAACTCGTAAAAAAAAGAGATGAAATGCACTCGCAAGGTCCTTTCGACTTTGTGAGGAGAAAATTCCCGCGTGAGATCCTTACGACCTACAAAGGAGCAACACACTTAGGAGTCCCCACGACTCCTAAGGAGAAAATACACCTAAGGGATCCTTACGACCCATAGGGAGAAAATGCTTTGTGAGACCCTTACAGCTCACAAAATTGAAAAGTCTTAGGTGATAGGGACCTAAAACCTGTCTCCTAAGCCATCGCTTCCTGATAAGCAAGCGCAAATGATGATTCGCTCATGGTACCATATTCCAGTGTAGCGATACTGATGCCAAGCAAAAACCAATTTCCAAGCCCTCCCGGGGCAAATGATGAGTTGCTCCTGGCATTATTCCAGTGCAGCAATGCATATGCCAAACCAAAGCCAAATCCTCAAATCCACTCATGGCAAATGATGATTCGCACCTGGTACCATACTCCAGTGTAGCGATGCTGATGTCAACCCAAATCAAATCAAACCAACAACTTCTATGGTGGAATCATGCTTCATCCAAGAATTTACCCCGTGTCGAAATCATGCTTCGCCTCGGGATATCTACCTTCCCTGCCGGAATTATGCTCCGCCTCAGAATCAAATCAACCAACAAGCTCTGCATCAGAATCATGCTTTGTCTCAGAATGTGCACTCCGTGTCGAAATCATGCTTCGCCTTGGTGTATCTGCCTTCCCTGTCGGAATTATGCTTTGGCTCGGAATCAACCAATGACCTCCTCGTCGGAATTATGCTCGGCCTCGAAATCAAGTCAACCAGCACGCTCTGCGTCAGAATTATACTTCGTCTCAGAATGCACCCCGTGTCGAAATGATGCTTCGCCTCGTTGTACCTGCCTTCCCTGTCGAAATTATGCTTCGTCTCGGAATCAAGTCAGCCAACAAGCTCTGCGCCGGAATCATGCTCCGTCTCAGAATATACCTCGTGTCGAAATCAATGCTTCGCCTCGGAATATTTGCCTTCCTTGTCGGAATTATACTTCGCCTAGGAATCTACCTCTGCATCGAAATCATGCTTCGGTCAGAATGTCTGCCGCTCTTCGGAATGATGCTCCGAACCCTGGAATCATGCTCCGCTCATCGGAATGATGCTCCGATCCCCTGGAATCATGCTCTGCTCATCGGAATGATGATCCAATCTCTGGAATCATGCTCCCCTTTTCGGAATGATGCTCCGAACCCTGGAATCATGCTCCGCTCATTGGAATGATGCTCCGATCCCCTGGAATCTTGCTCCGCTCATCGGAATGATGATCTGATCCCCTGGAATCATGCTCCGCCCTTCGGAATGATGCTCCGATATCTGGAATCATGCTCCACTCATCGGAATAATGCTCTGATCCCCTGGGATGATGCTCAACCCCTGGAATGATGTTCCACCTCGAAGTCCAGCTTCAAGATTCATCAATTTCATGCACATAACTCAAATGTACGGTGTGCATTTATTGATGGGGGGCAATTTGTTGGGGTAAAAATTTTCACCCCGGTTGACCGAGTCAAAGTCAAGGTCAACCCCCAAGCTAGGTGGGCCTAAGCCCAGGTCAAGCGGGCCCATGCTCAAGTCGAGCCCGCGGCCAGCCTCCCCATGCCAACAATAAAATCATGTAATAAATAATTTTTATGTAATTTTTTATACATGAATGTATGCAAAATGGGCATAAAGCCAATATTTTGTAAGCTCATGGCTTATGTGCAAAAATGAAATGGCACATGAGCTATGGGATGGGCAAAATGCCATTTTTGTAAAGTCCAATGGGCTATATGTAAATATGTAAGCCTATAAAAGGCAACATGATGATGAATAAAATAAGACTTTTCATTCTCTCAAAAAACCTAGGGTTTGTACCTCTTTCTCCTTTCTGACGGTTTCAAACCTTCTTCTTTCTTTTGAATTAAATCAACAGTTTTACTCTTCCTTTTCCAAAACTAAATAGTTTTTTACCACAAAACCCATAAAGAGGAACTCAGATCTTCCATTAGATCTCAAAAAGAAGAGATTTTTAAAATCTTATATCTCTATATCTTCAAGATCCAGCAACCAGAGGAGAAAGAAGAAGAACCCCTTTCATCAACCTCAAAACATCTTAGGAGTTTAACTCCACTCTGATTTCTCTTTCGAGAATTTCTGGGGATAAAAGCCTCTTTTTCTTGCTGGCGCCCAAGCGCTCAAGCGCCCAACGCTCAAGCGCTCAAGCGCCAAGCGCCCACGTGCCGACACGTGGCGCGCTAGCGCTCGAGCGCTCGGTGCTCAAGCGCCCAGCGCTCAAGCGCCCACGTGCCGACACGTGGCGCGCCTTCGCTCCAGCGCAAAGCGCTCAAGCGCAAAGCTCCCGCGTGCCGACACGTGGCGCGCCTGCTCTCCAGCGCCTTGCACTCAAGCGTAAAGCGCACGCGTGCCTACACGTGGCGCGCCTGCGCTCCAACGCCTTGCGCTCAAGGGCAAAGCGTTGATTGATCTCAAAAACTATCTATTACCACAATCAAGAACGGCGTCGCTTTGCAGCTAGCCGGTGAGTACGGGTCGGTCCACAGGGATTTTGTGAATTTCCTAATCGCTCAAACGAGTTAATTCCGAAAGGTGTTCGGATTGATTATTAAATCTAAAAACCTAATTATTCTATACTACGATTATCTAGATCTAGTCTTGCTAGGGTTAGGTTTGGGGATGGTTTGGAAATGCAAGTAAATCTCAACGCTTTCTATACCCGAATGAAGATCTATGAGGAGTTATGGTAATTATCAATAAAGGGGATTAGATCCATTCGGGGAGGTGTTCTTTCCTATAGGTTCTTGTCCTTCTTTTAGAGATCCTTACTCTAACCTCCATGGAAAACGCGTGCAACCGGGCCTTTATACTACGGTGTCACCGCTACCTCGAGGGATAGGGTGCCATAGGGCGCGGTGTGTGCATGTATGCATGGAGTCCTATTGTAAATATATAATGGGTAAGAAAGGGATGAGAGATCTCATCTCTCAAAATCCTTCCCCAAAGCTAACTCTAAACAATTTATCTACGGCAAGAAATTAAATCTACCTAGGGCAAAGAATTGAAATCTAAACTAGAGCAAGGAATTAAATCTACTTACAGATGCATCTCTCCAAACATCAACGCAGGGTTGTCAGATCTGAATTCATGAATTGAAAAGAGGCACCGATGCTCTCCATAAAGAATTCTGAATTTATTATTAAAAGGAGGCATAAGAAATTACAATGATCAGAGTTCCTATTTATAGAGAATAGGAAACCCTAGGTTTACATTTGATTCGCATGTCTGCAATTACAAAAATAGCCCTAGAAAATCTTTTCAGCACCACACAAGAATTATGGTAAAAAAAATTATTTCCTTCAGGCTCCATATAGCCGCAGAACCGTGGCCTGGGTAGGGTTTGGGCCGCGGTTCCGCGGTCCATTAAGACGATCAGTGTCTGACATTTTTGGGTCTGATTCTTGGGTTCTTGGGCTTTTTCTTTCTGTGGTTCTTTATTCAGTTTGGCTTCTTTATTCCTTCCAGATCTCCAGTGAACAATTGCAGTGGACTTTTAACCATTCACTTTGTACTCTTGGACCTTGCATTGCCATTTACTTTGTGAATTTTATCTTTTATGTAGGCTTGATCAAGATTCTTCTGTTTGTTGGTCAAAGTCCACTTTTTCATCGTCTTTACATCGTTTTCACTGTTTTCTGTCCAAGAACCTGTAACCTGTAATATGTAGCAGACATGCGTCAAAAGTACCTGTTTATTTGTAAAACGAATAAGAATGGGGAATATAATAATACAATATTATGGTGTGAACAAATACCCCCAAACATATCTTTTTGCTCGTCCTCGAGCAAACTTATTTTTATTCACTAAAATCCTAACCGTACTTTCGCAGGGAAACGCGATTGCACTGAGCACGTGCAACAAGCTGTTAAACCTCTAGGTGTCCCTAGTAGGAGGAGTGTTGTCTCCTGAGGGTTTTCAGCGGATACTACCCACAAAATCCTATCAATTCGGCCCATTAACTTTTGTTATCCAATTAGGCTTTCTAACAAGGAATTCTATTATCGTTGATCCGTAAATTATCCACCCATATTCTTCACACTTCCTTATCAGTCTAACTTAAGATTATATATATCCTGTAGACTTACTTAGCTTTCGGCATTTGCTAAGTTTTCCTTCTAGGGTTCCATCTCCACTTAGGAATTTCTATCAACCCTTACTAAAGATACAAGTTCTATTCTTCACTCCTTTCCTTCATCTAAATTCCAATCACATACCCTTACGTGTGTGTATAAATCGCCCCTACACTTGGAAATTCAAATCAAGCAATCATGCCCTTGTCCGTTGTCCAAAGCACTTCTTAATAGGTGAATTTTTAATTGAATTTTGCGTACACATCCTTCATGCGACCGTTAATACTTCTTGAGGTACCAACAACCGATTACAAGATATGTTTGCACTTTAAAGCGTAATTCCTAGTCTTGCAACACCTAAGGCTTTTAGAAGTGACTCCCAAACCAGTTGGTCTAAGGCACTAGGTCATGAAGCACCCTCGCTAAATATTTTTCTATTTTTGCAGCCTTAAGTAATCACAAAAACCAGTGTTCATTTTTTTATATTCTTTATTCACACTTGTATTTTTTTTTCATTTTCATTGTGCTAAGGACTTTAGACAAGAGCATTTCAAGGTCTCTTCTACTATTCCACGTTTCAAGGTGCGTGATTGTGTGATTTGTAGGGTATACATTTTCAGAATCTAGATTTAAGCTTGGAATTATTTTTCAAACTTATACTCTAATAAGAACATCAATACTTTTCCTTCGTTTCGACTTAGCCCAAGAAGTGAACTCAAAATTTGCCTATTTCTAAATAAACTACATGGCATATACATTCTACCGTTAAACTTTAAGGAATGTTATTTTTAAGGTTTTTAATTCACTAAGTCTAAGATCTAGTTGTTCCTAGCTAGTTGACCTATTCGTCAAACTCAAGTAAATTAGCCAAAATTGAATACAATATTTTTTATAATTTTTGAAAATTTTCAATTTTTATGGGTTTTCAAATAAGTATGCAAATGCAAAAATATGTACAAATGAATGCGAAGGAAGAAGACGTACCGAGCATACCCCTAAACTTGAACTTGACAGTGTCCTCACTGTCATGCTAAACCAAGAGGGTCAAAATGCCGGTACTCCCATGTTTATTTATTTTTATTTTTATTTTCTTTTTCATTTTTAATTTTTTTTATTTTTATTGTTAAAAGAAAAACAAAAATATATATACAACAAGATTCCCCCCAAACATAAGCTTGGCCTTACACAAGCCAAAGGTTAGCACCAACCATTTAAAATTTTTATCGTGGTAATGGCCGAGTTGGTGAAATAATGGGGTGTAGAGGAAAGAAATGAGAAACACACGAGACCGAATGGGAAGAAGAGTGGAATATGGTCTCGGTGGAGAAGAAGAATGGAGGGAAGGAGAAAGAAGGGTAGCACGATCTTGAGAGTGTAAATCGAGTGAATAAATTCGCGCAATTTGGGATGACCGAAGTGTGAAAACTGATTGTGCTAATCTATCAACTCGTCGTGCAATGGGGTCAAATCCTTCAAGATTCGCAAGAAAACATGGGTACGCCGAACTTGGTGTAGGAGATGAAAGCGTAACGGTCACTTGTACGGTCGGAACAATAGGAAGGACGAAAGGAAGTGGATTAGGGATAGTATCATTCTCACCGTAGTAAACTGTCTCGAACTTGAAAGATTCCATTAATGGTTCGAAACTACTGTAAGCAACCGAGTCTGATGGTTCGACTAACTCATCTGAAAATGTAAAGGACTCAAACTCGGGCTGTGAGTCATCAACATCGTCCGAAAAAGTGAAACACTCGTACGTGTTATCGGCTGTGAGAGCTGTGTCAGATTTAAAGGAAAAATTTTCAAGCTCACAGCCTTCAAGCGTGGTCGGAACGATGGAAAGGAGGGAGGGTGATATGATAGTCAAAGGTTCAGGAGGCTGAATTGGAGAATCAGACACATTAAACAAAAATGATTCAACCTCAATATTATCCTCAAAACTCTCCTCAAAATTCAACTCATCCATGCCATTATCATCAACATCAAGACACATATGAAGTTCGGGAGAAACATCTAATGACTCGGGATGATGAGTTGAACATAAAATTTCAATCAAATCGACAGGTTCATCATCCGAAATATTCCCGGCGTCTATATCCTCAATCAAGTGAAAATCAATTTCTTTAGACACCTCATCAAAAGCATGGATATTTATCAATTCAGGTTCTAGATTGGAGGTGTAAAGACCGAAAGGGTTAAGTGTGGTTTCACTCGAATGGGGTTCTTCACAATTTGGCAAATCAAACACTACAAAATCACACAACTCGTTTTTATTTTGAACTTGTGAATCATTTAGGACATTCGATGGAAAACTGGAGTTGTGGGCTTCAATTAGGTAAGGGTAAGTTTGATTTGGAAATCCTCTCACATTCTCACTCTGTCCAACCGCCTCCTTATACATTGAAAAATTTGAAGCTAGTGGGAAACTAGCTACCGGTTCACTAGGCTGCATAAGGGCGGCCACGGACGCTTCCACATTCCTAACCATTTTGTTTGTTGCAGCAATATAAGCTTCCAACGACTCTTCTAAACTAGACTTTGGTGATAAGGGGTTTCGGTAAAAGATTCGAAATTGTTTGGATACGTGAAACTCCCTAATGGCTGTGTAGAAACATTGTCTAGTGACGGTGGAAAAGTCGGGTAGGACTGGTAGGAAGTGGGTGATTGGACAGGGGTAGGATCAACATGTGGATAAAAAGGTGAATAATCGTGCGGATCCCTAGAACTAGATGTGTGGAGAGGGTTGAAAGATCGGCTGCGAGATTGAGCAATATGCTCAGCAATGGACATCGGTTTAGGAATTACAGCAGGATTCGAAAAAGTGGTGTAAACATATGGAGGTGGTAAAGGTTGACTTTGTTGACACAAAGTGGGTTGAAAAGTCGAACTGTTTCTCCTAGACGCCTCTATTTGATCTTTCAAAGATATTTTAGGAAAGGAAGGATCGTCTTTAAATTGACCGAACAAATTGACGTACGACGCAAAATTAGGTTCGGATACTTAAGTTCGACAAGTGATTTATTATGTG